>CM074751.1:13422605-14022605 GCA_037367245.1 Phrynocephalus guinanensis | reverse complement strand
GGCCAAAAATGCGTATCCTGATGCTTTTAAAATTATTTTAGGTGATTTTTTAATCAAGCTGATTTAAGGAAGGAGTTACCAAAGTACTTCCAGAATGTTAAATGCCCTACTAGAGGGGAAAATATTTTGGATCATTGTTATACAACTTTAAAGGATGCTTATCGCTCTTTATCACACTCAGGTGTGGGACATTCTGATCACTGTATGGTTCACCTTGTACCTGTTTACAAACAAAAGCTTAAAAGCATAAAACCAACAATTAAAACAGTGAAAACTTGGACTGAAGAAGCAAAGTAAGAGTTGCAAGCATGTTTTGACTTGTCTTGGGCCCTATTTGAAAACACTTCTGCTGATTTGGATGAGCTCACAGACACTATAACATCATATGTCAGCTTTTGTGAGGACTTATGTGTGCCATCTAAGAATGTGAAAATTTAGGGCCTTTTCACATGACCCCTAAGATCCGCTGGCCACTTAAATTTGGACCAGAGATCTTGGGGGTTCGTTGCTCTTCCTGCGTCCCCAACCCTCCGCACTTCCTTGATCCTGTCTGCGTGAGGGGAGGGAGAAAAAAGGGGACAAAAGAATGCAGGCTCACCTCCGTTTGCAGCCTCCCCGTCGTCCTGATTCCTTCTCTTAAAGGGGCGGGAGGCAAAAACAACAACAAACAGAAGCGAGGAGAGCGAGGAGAGCCGGGCACTCACTCCTTTACATCCGGATCTGGGATTTTTCACCCTCCAAGAGCAGGTACCTGAAAAGTGCGCTGGTACGTGCTTAGGTGGGCGTGGTCGCACTTAATTATCTGTAAACTCCGGAGCTAGTGGGGAAACAATTTTAAGCTCCGGAGCTGGGAGCCATTTGCGGCAGAGTTTAGGGGTCGTGTACAAAAGGCCTTACAGTAACAACAAACCGTGGTTTACAACTAAGCTCAAACAGCTATGTCATACCAAGGAGGAAGCCTACAAAAAGGGTGATAGAACATTGTACAACCAGGCTAGGAATATATTGACCAGAGAAATTAGAGCAGCAAAAAGGAACTACACTGAAAAGTTAAAGAACCAGTTTTCAACAAATGAATCAGCAAATATGTGGAAAACTCTTAAAACCATTACTGGTCCATAGTAAACCTCCTCTCCATGTTGAAGGAAATCATCAACTGGTGAATGACTTGAATATGTTTTACTGCAAGTTTGAGAGGAAACTGCAGCCATCTATCCCTACAATTTCCATCTGAGATTTAACAACAACTGAGCCTGTGGAAATTTACCCCATGCCATCGGGTCCTCCATCTTTGGTGATCACAGAGAAGGAGGTGCAAGGTCTATTTTACAGACAGAAGTTAAGGAAAGCACCAGGTCCAGATAAAATCACTTCTTCTTGTTTAAGAGTTTGTGCTGAACAACTGGCTCCTATTTTTACCCGCATCTTTAGTAGATCACTGGAGATGTGTTATGTTCCTTCTTGCTTCAAACATTCCTTGATTATTCCAGTACAAAAAAAAATCTTCTGTCAAGGAATTGAATGATTATAGACCAGTTGCTTTAACTTCTGTGGTCATGAAAACTTTTGAGAGACTAGTGTTGGCTCACCTGAAATCTATCACAGATTTGTCATTAGATCCATTGCAATTTGCTTATCGTGCAAATAGATCAATAGATGATGCTGTTAATATGTCCTTACATTATATATTGCTACATCTTGAATCTCCAAAATCTTATGCAAGGGTTCTTTTTGTTGATTTTAGTTCTGCATTTAACACTATTATTCTGGATATCCTTATGACTAAATTAAAACAGCTGTCTGTACCTGATTACACTTGTAAATGGATTGTAAGCTTCCTAACAGACAGAAAGCAGCAGGTGAAGTTAGGTAAAATTATATCAGATATTAGCAAGGTTAGCATAGGAGCCCCTCAGGGCTGTGTGCTTTCTCCATTTCTTTTTTCCTTATATACTAATGATTGTACCTCAAAGGATTCCTCTGTTAAAATAGTGAAGTTTGCAGATGACACTACAGTGATTGGCCTCATTCGAGACAATGATGAATCTGTATAGGCAAGAGATTGAACAACTAGTTTTATGGTGTACTCAAAATAATCTTGAATTAAACACATGCAAAACTGTTGAAATGGTAGTGGATTTTAGGAGGACTCGTTCTATACAGCCACCTCTTATGATATCAAATATCTTAGTGTCAATAGTGGAGTCCTTTAAATTTTTAGGTACTATTATATCTCAAGATTTAAGATGGTCATCTAATATTGAAAGTATTATTAAGAAAGCACAACAAAGAATGTTTCTTTCTGCATCAATTTAGGAAGTTCAGACTGCCAAAAGAACTGTTAATTCAATTCTATAGAGGTGCTATTGAATCTATTATCTGTTCCTCTATAACTGTCTGGTTTAGTTCTGCGACTAAGCATGACAGATATAGACTTCAAAGGATAATTGGAACTGCAGAAAAAATATTGCTACTAATCTGCCATCTATTGTGGAATTGTATACCACACGAGCTAAAAAGAGGGCGATGAAAATATACACAGATTCCACACATCCAGGACATAATCTGTTTCAATTGTTACCCTCACGGTGGCGTTTTAGGGCATTGCATACTAGGACAACTAGATATAAAGATAGTTTCTTTCCAAGTGCTATCAAACTGTTGAATAATTAATTTTTACTTCTCTTCTTCCTTTTAAATAATGGGTTATATTGTATTGTTGTACTGTGTTTTTATTGTTGACTATCTGATTCTTATATTTCCTTTTATATCGAGAGCATATTTTACCAAAACAAATTCCGGGTGTGTCCAGCCACACTTGGCCAATAAAAGTATTCTGATTCTGATTCTGAAATCAAGATCTGTGTTTGAACCCATGCTCAGGCCCTGAAGCTCCCAAGGGAGCATCTGATGAAGGCAAAAACCCCTCCTTGAGAATCTTGCATACCTTGCAAACTTCGCAAGGAGGGTCGTTCTAAGCTGGCAGCATGGTCGCAGCCCGCAGTGGCATGAAACGATCATTTCCACGTTGGCTGGCCATTTCAGGCCCAAACATTCAGAAGAGGAAAAGTGTTTCTGAGTTGCTTTATTTTTTTGCTTACATTTTGTTTTGGTCTCTCATGGATGCTGGGTTTTTTTGTTAATGTTTAATACTGTTTTGAAGTTATTTTTTATGTGTGTGTCGTTTTCAGCGTCAGAGGAGGCATGATTCTTTGTGGGTTGCTGGGGAGAGAGGAGATGGAGAACAACTCTGTGATCATATCCTGTCGGTTGGCTTCAGGCTGGCCTCTGTAGGAACAGGATGCTGGCGTAGCAAGGCTTTTTGGTACCATCAATCCACAAGGGATCTCGTAGGCTCCATGGTGTTTAGACAAAGAGTTATAATGAAGAACCCCCCTGCTAAGTTCTCATATGATGCCAGCCTAGCCCTACAAGCTGTTTCCAGCAGGAGCTGGCTTTCCAGGGACGCCAGGAGGCTTGAGTGCCAATGACCCAGAAACCTACCGTTTGGCTCTTGAAGGAGTGTGGGGCTTACGGACATCCTCGCGGCTCACTCGCTTGGCGTGAGCAGACAAGTCTCATGGTTTGTTTGCAGATGTTTATAGCTGGTGGAGATGATTTATTTCTGTTGGCTTGGTTTCTGCCAAGTAAGTTCATTTGATTCTTGTCATTACTTTCAAGGTTACTTTCATAACTATTCTGGGAGAAAGAGCAGGTAGAGTGAGTGAGTGAGAGGAAGAAGAAGAAGAAGAAGAAGATTTATTGATCCCTGCCTCCCCCTATGAGCTTCATGACTTTCGGGGGTGGGGGGGGGTTAGAAATCAGGACTCCTGGGCCAGAGGCCCTATGCTCCAATCCACTCCACCATACTGCCCTGGCAGCTTTGTAATGGGCTAAATGTTCCCTGTGTGGATTAGCTCCATCAATGGTCTGCCTAGGCATGACTGGTGTTCATATATGAATGCAGCCTGACGTCTTGTATCACACAGAGTTTCAGCAAGTACTTCCTGGAAGTAGTTAGTTACAATGTTAAAAGATTCCAGAAACCTCACTTATGAAACATGTAACCAGTTGAAACATTGTTTGTAAATTGTGTTGGTCACTGCCGGATGTAAGCCCCAGTTCAGTCTCTTGTTTATATTGCGCTTGGTAACAGTATTTTGTCCTATGTGTTGTAGCTGGATTTCCTTTTATTGTTAAAGGAAAGGTTGCTTATAATAAGAATCGCTTAGAAAGAACTGACTCCTCTAAAAAGTATTCTGCAAAAGTAACTCATTGCCATTCTAGTAATAATTTTTTAAAAGTAACCATGCATGCCTATTTCCCAAAAGAAGTTCAAATATTTACTTCTAGATATTTAAAAGCAGTAACATCTGGATGTTTTTTGTTCAAAGCACAAGTTAACAGTTGGAGCATTCCATCTCCACCTTTCTAACTGTAAGGCCCTTTGCACACGACCCCTAAACTCCGCTGCAAATGGCTCCCAGTTCCGGAGCTTAAAATTGTTTCCCCACCAGCTCCGGAGTTTACAGATAATTAAGTGCGACCACGCCCACCTAAAGCGCGTCCCAGCACACTTTTCAGGTACCTGCTCTCTGGAGGTGAAAATTCCTGATGCAGATATAACGTAGTGACTGCCCGGCTCTCCTTGCTTCTGTTTTGTTCTTTTTTTGCCCCCCGCCCCTTTAAGAGATCTGAATGCAGTGCCGGGACGGCAGAACGGAGGTGAGCGGCATTCTTTTCTTCCTTTTTTTCTCCCTCCCCTCACGCAGCCAGGAGTGCAGAGGGCGTGGGAACGCAGGAACAGCGACAAACCCCTAAGATCTCTGGTCCGAATTTAAGTGGCCAGCGGATCTTAGGGGTTGTGTGAAAAGGCCCTAAGAGTAACTAGAAGTTACAAATATACAAAAAGAGGTTGAAATAGAATCTCAGATCAGCAGATGTGTAACATCTGTTTTGGGGATCAAACCAACAAGATGAAAGCTTCTGAATTCTCCAGAACTCTTCATAAGGCTAGGACTTAAGTCAATGGTTCTCAACCTGTGGGTCCCCAGATGTTCCTGGACTGCAACTCCCAGAAATTCCGGCCAGCTCAGCTAATGATGAAGACTTCTGGGAATTGCAGTCCAGGAACAACTGGGGACCCACCGGTTGAGAATCACTGTCTTGTGTTACTGCTGTGTTGTTCTGTGTTTCAAGGTATGTGAGCTATTTAAAGAGTAGTTTTACAAGTTCCACACCCCTAATGAGTTTCAGTGGTTTAGTGGAGAATTTGAACCAAGGACCTCTCAAGTCCTCCCTCTCTCCTTCCTTCCTTCCTTCCTTCAATTTGTATATCGCCTATCTAGCCCGGGGCCACTCTGGGCGGTAAACAACAATAAAATAAGTGAAAACCTCACACAATCACATAAAATAACTTCAAAACAGTATTAAACATTAACAAAAAACCCAGCATCCATGAGAGACCAAAACAAAATGTAAGCAAAAAATAAAGCAACACAGAGAGTTGCAGAGAGGTGGTTTGTTTGTTTGTTTGTTTGTTTGTTTGTTTCATTTTTATACCGCCCATCTTCCAATATGGAACTCTGGGTGGTGTACATAATAAAAACAAATAAAAACAATAGATCAAGATGGATCATTGGGCGGTAAGCCAAATGACCATGACAACCAAGAACAGCAACAACAAAACTAAATTAACTAACTAAATAAATTAAATTAAGTCACCATATGCCTCCCTGAATAGCAAGGTTTTCAATGCCTTTCAGAAGGCGGGCAGGGACGATGCAAGGTGCAGCTCACTTGGAAGGTGGTTCTAAAGTAAGGGGCCCACAACAGAGAAGGCACGGTTGCGGGTGGCCAACCTCCGTGCCTCCCTAGGAGTGGGCACCCGCAAGGAGCGCGCCTGCAACATTCGAGTGGGTCTGGCCTCAGATGACCTCTGGGAGATACGCTCCGACAGGTATTCAGGGCCCAAGCCGTGGAGGGTTTTGAAAACCAAAAAAACCAACAAAACCTCCAGCAACAGCTAGCTATTTTAGCAATAAGATGGACAGTTGAATTCAACTCCGGATCACAGAGGCCCTGCTAAGAGTGAAGTTTTCGGAGTTGTTGCAATGACAGTCGTCCGTGCGAGGATTTCAAGGAGAAACATAACCCAAAAGCCAAGCAAAAAGAGAAGGGGAAAGAAAGGCGCTAATGTGAGCTTTCGTGGAATATCATCCGTTTATCCAGACATCTGTGTTAGATGGAAGACGGAGGCTACATGGCAGTCCGTGTGTGCAAGCAAAAGTGCTGTGAAAGCGCCAAATGGCTCCTCACTCAGTTTGCTAGGATGGAAGGAAAACTGATGTCTCTCCCGCTCAGAAAACACAACCAGCTCCCAGATCTCTCTCTTACCGTAGGTCAAACCACAGTGAAGTACAAAGAAACAATGCTGTGCTTCTGTAAGCAAAGCTGGAGATTACCACCGAGGTGATGAACTAAGTCGAAGCAGCAGCTGAGGCCAAGATGAGAGCATGGCCTAGTGGTTGACTAGTTCCCCTTTTTTCAGGCCATGAAAGAGCTGTCCTCAGTGGTGAAGGAGTCAAGTAGTGCCTAGTTGCAGTGCAGTTCTGTCTTGGTGACTGGAAAAAGGAATTAATTACAAGGAATTAATTTCCTCCCTCATGAGGAAAGGCTAAAACATTTGGGGCTCTTTAGTCTGGAAAAAACGTGCCTGAGGGGGGATATGATTGAGACTTACAAAATAATGCAGGGCACGAGTAAAGTGGATAGAGGGAAGCTCTTTTCCCTCTCACAAAATACCAGAACTAGGGGACATCCGCTCAAATTGTGGGCTGGGAGAATAAGAACAGAAAAAAGAAAATATTTTTTCACCCAGCATGTTGTTAGTCTGTGGAACTCCCTGCCACAGGATGTGGTGATGGCATCTGGCCTGGATGCCTTCAAAAGGGGATTGGACAGATTCCAGGAGGAAAAGTCCATCATAGGTTACAAACCATGATGGAGATGTGTCATCTCCAGGCTCAAAACCGGGGTACTTCAAGGGCCAGATGCAGGGGAGTGGTATCGGGAGACAGAGATCTAGTCTTGTGTGTTCCCGGACACATATGGTGGGGTCACTGTGAGATACAGGAAGGTGGACTAGATAGGCCTTTGGCCTGATCTAGCATGGCTCTTCTTATATGTTTTTATGACTGGTTATTAGTAACAACTTACTTCCAAGGTCAGGTGGATGCCTGTAGCAAGTCACATGCCAGGCATAAAGGCTATTTACTACTCCTGTTAACTCCACCACCTCCACCACCCCAACACTCAAATATAGCATATTTGTGATCCCAGTGTTTTGTGCAGGTAGTACTGTATAGCTGGTCAGGTACCGCATATCATGGCAAGTCATCAGTGGTATGTGGCTGTATGTATTTCTGTTGCAGCTGACCTGCAAGGAAGCCTTTTTATTTATTTACACCTATTTATTTATTTAAAATAGCTGCCTTGATGCCCTAAGCACATCCGATCTCGACTGATTTCGGAAGCTAAGCAGGGTCGGCCCTGGTTAGTACTTGGATGGGAGACCACCAGGGAATACCAGGTGCTGTAGGCGCCTGGAGTAGGAACTGGCAAACCACTCCAGTATTCCTGCCAAGGGCCTTTTTACACGACCCCTAAGATCTGCTGGCCACTTAAATTCGGACCAGAGATCTTAGGGGTTCGTCGCTCTTCCTCTGTCTTCCTCTGTCCCCACCCCCCTCCGCACTTCCTGGTTGCTGGCTGCCTGAGGGAGGGAGAAAAAAGAAAGAAAAGACTGCCGGTTTACCTCTCAGATCTCTTAAAGGGGCGGGGCGCAAAAGAACAAACAGAAGCCAGGAGAGCCCCGCACTCACTATCCTTACACCGGATCAAATATTTGTCAGACCAGGTACAAGAAAACTGCTGTTTGGTCGCGCTAAAGTGGGCGGGGTCACACTTAATTGTCTGCAAAGTCCGGAGCTGGTGGGTAAACATTTTTAAGGTCCGGACCTTGCAGCCATTTGCGGCGGAGCTTAGGGGTCGTGTATAAACGCCCCAAGAAAACTCCATGGTCATAGGGTCACAAAGAGTCGGTCATGACTATAATGACACAACACACACACATTTATTTAAAATATGTTTATTTAAAATATGTTCCTTCTCAGGAAGGAACCAGTCTTAATCCTTGTGTGCTATTGAGTCAGTTCTGATTCATGGTGACACTTTTCGGGGTTTTCCAGGCAGAGAATACACAGAAGTGGTATCCCCTTCCCTTCTTCTGGGGAGTGTGTGTGTGCCCTGGGACTGTGCAGCTTGCCCAAGGCCACCCAGGCTGGCTTTTCTCTTGGAAGAATTCACAAGTAGGGAATTGAACTCTCCGCTTCATGCTTCACAGCCAGATACCTATCTCAGGAACCTCTCTGGCCAACTTTGGAACATCTTAGCGAACTACAAACCAACCACAAGTTGACGAAACAATGGATGAGTCGAATTTATGAGGTTGTTTTCCCCCCACCCCCAGAAAATTTTCCCAAGACTGGTGGTGCTTGGGTGGCCCAATGGAACATCCTGGGTGGTATTCAAATAAGCTGGGATTAAAATCGTGTTTGCGATGTGCTCAGTACCTTGGGTGAGGAAGGTTTCATTGTCGCAGGGGTGAGGGAGTGGGTGGCAATGCATCTTCAGAGGTTGTGTATTTGGGGTTGCATTTCCCAGTGGGAAGCTGTGAGGAAGAAGGGAACAAAACGATAGTTAGGCCGCACCTGAAGTATTGCATACAATTCTGGTCACCGCATCTCAAAAAAGACATAGTGGAACTGGAAAAGGTGCAGAAGAGAGTGACTAAAATGATTACTGGCCTGGGGGACCAGGCTTAAAAGCAGGGTACTTAAAGGGCCAGATGCAGGGGAGTGTTATCAGGAGACATATTTAGTCTTGTGCGCTCCAAGACACATCTGGTGGGGCCACTGTGAGATACAGGAAGCTGGACTACATTTGGCCTGATCCAACATGGCTCTTCTGATGTTCTTATGGATATGTCATAAAAGCCCCGTCTAGGAAGGAAGTAACTTTTTAACTTTTATTTTGTCTGTAGCTCCTAGTGTTACCCAGCCAGCGCTGGCTGAGGATTTCTGGGCCTTGTACTCTGAGAAATGTATGTTTTATTTAGTCTGCTTCTTCTGCATGTACAGTGGTTTTTTCTGGAACCTATACATCTCAGTTTTGGTGTGTATGTTCCTCCTTTTGTGCAGTAGCTTGTTAAAAAAAAACTGCTGAACACCCTCCCCCTCCACTTGCCTTCTCTGATTTTTGAATATGGAGGTTGATCCAGAAGAGAGAAATTTGCATGGGAAAACATCAGGTGGTCCTGTTTTCCGAGCCAGACTTTTTTTAATGTTACAGAAACCCTTGGCTTTTGGCTCGCTCCCTCTTGAATAACCTGCCAGTCCCTTGGGACCCAACAGAAACAGCCCTCTTAAAAAAAGTTTGTCCTAGATCTGATTAACAAAGCCAAGAGCTTCTCAGAACAACCTGTTCCTCTTAATTCTGCCACCTGCTCTCTCCCCCCCCCCCCATTCCCTGTGTTATTTACTTCTTGGGTAGCATTTATGGCTGTCTGGGTACTTCACACTGGCCAGGGCAGAGGAGGCCTGGCTGGTATCTCTTAATCTTTGCCTTCTGTCTCAGGTTTTTCATGATGGGGGAGAAGCCACAGAGGCCCTCAAAGGAGAGGGAGCTGCTCTCAGCCAGCTGCACGGCCAACATTCTGAGAATCATAGAATCATAGCGTTGGAGGAGACCTCAAGAGCCATCTAGTCCAATCCCTTGCCATGCAGGAACCCTTGTCAAAGTATTCCTCACCATTCAATCTCTGCTTAAAAACCTTCAAAGAAGGAGTCTCCACCAGTGAAGGGCATTTCTTGATGGCAGAGAAAGAGGTAACAAGCAGCTGCCTCAAAGGGCGCTTTTACACAACCTCTAAAATCACTGGCAATTTAAATTCAGACCAGAGATCGTGGGGTTTTGTCCTGACTTCCTGTGTTCCCACCCTTCCGAACTCCATTGCTCCTGTCTGCGGTGAGGGGAGGGAGAAAAAAAAGGAGAAAAGAATGCAGGCTCACCTCCACTCATCTCCGTCTGCCTTTGGAGCAGCCAGCCCGGTAGGGATTCCAGGCAGTTAAAGGGGCAGCGGGGACAACAAAACAAACAGAAGGCAAGGAGAGCCCGGCATCCACAGATTTACAATCCGCATCGGAAGATTTTTTACCTCCGGAGACCAGGTACTTGTAAAATGCGCTGGGCCACGCTTAGGTGGTCGTACTTAATTTTTTTTTAAGTCCGCAGCTGGTGGGAAAACAATTTTAAGCTCCGCATCTGGGAGACCTTTGCCTTGGATTTTAGGGGTCATGTAAAAGCAGCCTATGTGTGTATCCTGCCCTGCCTGTGAGATGGGAAGCACCACATCCTTTGGCCAGGCCTCCAAGTATGGGTTTTGGCCCCAGTTACTATTTAGAAAAGTTCCTTTGGGGGCGATAGTTCCAAGCAGTGCTTTGGATTCTGGGTCTTGTAATTCCAATAAATTTTAAAAAGTTCCTTTTCCAACCTCAGGACTTGCTAGTGAAGTGGGTCACACCCACAGGACTTGGACGCTAGCGTATAAGCCATGATACATATCTTGGTGGGCCGTGGTCTTCGCCTGGTTTCCTTCATAGAGTTGTTGTGAGGATAAGGCAGGAGAGAACCAGCTACACCAGTTTGAGCTCAAGGAAGAAGATGCAGGACATATTGGGGGGGGGACTTGACATTATTGCCTGGGATGACCTCAGTGGGACGGGCTTTGCAGGAAAGCCATATTTGAGAAGCCAGTAGAGCTGTGATTCCCAACCTTGGGTCCCCAGATCTTCTTGGACTGCAACTTCCAGAAACCCTAGCCTGCACAGCTTGTGGTGAAGGCTTCTGGGAGTTTTATCCCAAGAACCCCCGGGGTTACACCAGGTTTGGAACCACTACTCCCAGACAGAGAAGACCTGGGAAGGTTGCGTTTCTCTCTGTCTCTCTGACTGGCCTACGTTACAGGGCAGCTGTGTGAACCACGTCCCATGAAGGCCACCTCAGCATCAAATGTATGGGAAAAGTGCCCCATAAATGGAAATCACATAGAAATAACCAATACACGTTGTTGGTTCCCAGAAAAATAGGGCTCCTAGCTACTAAGGTGGTGAAGGTTGGACATATAGTAGAGTTCTTCAAGTGTGACAGTAGAGAAGCAACCACATTCCAACCATCTTGAGAAGGTTTTCCTCGTTCGGCTGTGCTCTCAGCCCTTGCTGCTTGGTCTTTTCTGTTCAATGGTGCAGAGCTGAACTGTTGAATCCCACACATCTGGGGTTTGTTGAGCCTTGACAGGAAAACAAACAGCCCGGATCTTCGGTTGAGAGGGTGGTACCAGCCTCCTTCGCCTCCCCAGCATCTTCTGAAGACTTGGGTGGACAAGAGCTGTTGCGGTACCGGGATGCTATTCAGCCTGCGTGTGTGTTTCTCTTTCTGTGTATGTGGACAGAATGCTTCCCCCACCCCCCATTTGGCCTGGAATAATTAATTGCAGTGCATAGATGTATGCCTCCCATTTATAACCCTCTTTCTTCCCCTCCCTCTTCTTCAAGACATGCACACTTCTGAATCAGTATTATACTTGCTTTTACATGGAGTTCAACCTGG
This sequence comes from Phrynocephalus guinanensis, assembly GCA_037367245.1. Classification (NCBI taxonomy): domain Eukaryota; kingdom Metazoa; phylum Chordata; class Lepidosauria; order Squamata; family Agamidae; genus Phrynocephalus; species Phrynocephalus guinanensis. The sequence goes on along the minus strand of CM074751.1, from coordinate 14,010,878 downwards.
CATTTTCTTGCTCTCTAAGTCAGGGCATTTACAAACTTCGTGGCATCAGCTAAGAGAAAACAGACATCCTTTTTAACTTTTATTTTGCAGATGGAGTTAGGAAATGGGGTGGGGGAATCTCCAATGTAATTTCGTTTTCAGTTGTCGCTTTGAGAATCATATCTCTAGGGCAGGGGTCCTCAAAGTTTTCAAACAGCGGGCCGCTCCACCACACCCCAGGCACCACTGGGGGCCGGACCACAATGGGTGGGGGGAGCGGGCAACCTTGCCGTAGCCCTCCCACTCTAAATGCCCCACTAGCCAGCATGCTGATCTTCTGGGCAGTAGTTGGGGGGAGTGGGAGAAGTGACATAGCCCACTGCTTTGAACTGTCTCGGCAATAGAAGCAGCTGCGGAGGCTGGCTTGCTCGCAAAGCAGGGGTAGGTGGGGGGGGTTGCAATTGGTCCCAGGGGCCGGATTGAGGACCTTGGGGGGGCCGCATCCAGCCCCGGGGCCTTAGGTTGAGGACCCCTGCTCTAGGGTGTGACTCTGGAAAGCAGAAATATTCTCAAATTGGCTTCTGAAATTGTTTGTCCTTCCTGATTTGGGTCGGTTCATTCTTTTTATGCCGAGATGGTCCCGTTGGTCTTCTGTAGTGAGCAGGGAAAAGTCAAATGTGGGAAGAATTTATAAAAGAAGCAAAAAAAAAGTAAAGTGTTCTGCTTATATACCGCCCCATACCACTTCAAGTAGTCTCTGGGCGGTTTACAGTTTTTAATTACAGTATGCAGGCTACACATTCTCCCCCCCCCCCCCCAGCAAGCTGTGTACTCATTTTACCGACCTCGGAAGGATGGAAGGCTGAGTGAACCTTGAACCGGCTACCTGGGATTGAACCCCAGGTCGTGAGCACAGTTTTACCTGCAGGGCAGGCATTTAACCACTGCGCCACGGGGCTCCTAAGCAGGAGGCATATCAAGGATGAGAAATGAGCAGAGACTAAAAGTAACATGTAGTGTTCAGTAGTTCTGCGTCATTCTACATTTATGGGATAGGGGTTGCAACCACTCCCCCGCAGATAACCCGGTCTCTGTATAGGAGTTGCTTCGAGGAAGTTGCTTCATATGAGTAGATGAATTCCTTAGTTTAACCACGGCACCACAAGGCTGTTGTATTATACAAATTAAGTCTGAATTATTATTTCTGAATATAGAAAATGTATGCAATATATAAGGTCCCAGGGGGAAGGGAACCGTCATATAGTAATATCTTGGTTTACGCGTGCCCAGAACATTTTTGTTCCGGTTCATGAACTTGTCTTGCAAAACGAGCACCAAGTGGCACCTTGTGGCCCTCCACAGCCATGTACCCTCTCCCTGCGGCCACACAGACATGGCTGCTGTTGCCGCACCCAGGAAGGGAACCATTGCCACCCTCCCTGCCACCACAGGCACCCTGCTGTAGAGAGGGGGTGACAGCAAAGGCAGCATCCACGGCAATGGATGTGTGTGGCCACGGAATGAATTAGGTAAGTTTTAATTACAGTGGACCCTTGTATAACAAACAGTTTGTATAGCATAAAATCTGTACAATCTAAAAAATTCCAGAGATAGGGGAAACTTGCTTAACAAAATTGCCAATGGGGCGAATCCATACAACATAAAAATGGTCACGATTAGGGATTACTCCATTTTCAATGCATTCCTATGGGATATTTGTATAAAGGAAAATTTGCTTAATAAAATTTCATTTGGAACGAATTAATTCCTTTATACAAGGTACCACTGTATTTCTTATGGGATTTTTAAAAATTTATTTGTACAAGTATTAATTTTCATTTCCGGAACAGATTATGCTCGTAAAACCAAGGTACTACTGTACTTTAAGTTTGCATATTATGTGTTATGTTTAGGTTTAAACAATAACAATAGAGAACTGCATATGAGGAGTGTGGAAGACTTGGTTTGGACCCAGTGCTTTCAGTGGAATCCCGGTTAGCTAACACTTCTCACTGCTGGCCATTTTTATTACATAAGTGAGGGTTATAGCTCAGAGGTGGAGTAGCTACTTTCATGCTAAGTGGGATGCATTGTTCTTACCCATCCTGGGAAGTTACGCAGGGTCAGTCCTACTAAGTCCCTGGATGGCCCTTGCTCCGTCTATTCCAGTGATGGCAAACCTTTGGCGCTCCAGATGGTTTTGGACCACAACTCCCAGAATTCTAAGCCTGTATTGCCAATGACAAAGGATTGTGGGAGTTGTGGTCCAAAACATCTGGAGTGCTGAAGGTTCCCCACCACTGGACCATCAACGTGGACTGGCACACATTTTCCAGGGTTTAAGGTCAGATTCTGTCCCAGCCTACCTGGAGGTCTCTGCTGTTACCTGGTGGTCACCCATCCATGGGTTCACCAGTCCCAACCTTGCTTGGATTCTCAGGCTTGGTATGTACTGTAAGGGTATGCTTTGCCACATTCCCTCTGGTAGTGTCCCATATCTTTTTAAAAGTTATTTTATATTCATTCATTCATTCATTCATTCATTCATTTTATATACTGCCCATCTGGCCTGAAGGTCACTCTGGGCAGTGAACAACAAACAAAGGCACTAATTATAAAAAAATATCAACCAGCAAAGATACATACATTATAATATAACAGAGATACAAAGAAAATCAAAATCAAGTATAAATTATAAATAATGAAATAAGGTCAACCAGATGAGGCAGCAAAAGAGAACAGGTAAGATAAACAAATTGAAGGCTCATATGAATTATATTAACTTGTGATTTGAGAATTAGCAAAGGGGTGTTCCAGAGTAATGATTTTTAAGGTATCAGGAGGATACACTCCTATGAATTATATTAACTTGTGATTTGACAATTAGCAAAGGGGTGTTCCAGAGTAATGATTTTTAAGGTATCAGGAGGATACACTCCTAGCAAGGATACAATGTAAAGAATGGGGGCAACATTAGGAAGGATGTTAATTGACAAAGCAATAATACAATAAGTTGAGTTTAAACAAAGAATAGCTCCAAGGGTAAAGGGTGCACAAAGTTAATAAGCTATTTTGTTGTTTTCTATTTAGTTTGTATAATTTTGTTCTATTAATGGATGTATATTTCTTTTTTACTATTTGTTATTTTTAAAAAATTAAGAACAAAGAGTATTTTTAATATGCGTGAAGGCTTACTGTTGATTCCCACTGAAAGCAGATAAAGGAGGCTGAAAGATAGGTTGCGAACAGAAGACTGTTGTCAAAGATAGTGGATGTGCATGTTGGTGTGATGATGAGTGGGTTCCTGTATGTCCATCCCCAAAGGAAGAAGATGGTTGCCGGTTTTGATGTGAACATCAAGGAAGCTTTTGTAGTTTCTCCTAGGATGGAAGATCTGTAGGCTGGAAGTGGAGAATAGCTGTGTTCAGACATGTTGATAAGCTGCCCCGGAGGATCTAAATATTTCTTATTCATTTAAAAGTACTTGTCCTTCTGGTTCGGCTCATGTTGCATTATTGCAAGCTTTGTTTATTTATTGTATTCATGCCTGGGTTCTGTTCACTCGCTAAAGGAAACATGCATTTCTCCTCTCCTCACTTTATTCTCAGACCAGCACGGTAAAGTTGATGAGGTTAGGAGAGAGTGGTCTTAGTACATGTCATGGCTGAATGGTGACCAGAACCTGGGTCTTGTCATCTCATGACCACCACTTTGTAAGCTGCCTTCCAAGGAAGATACCATATCAAGTTCAGAAATGTTGTAGGACTGGACATGTTAACCTAGTTGGATGTGTAGACAGATAATCAAAATTATGATCAAAGCTGAAGAGGATTCAGTTAAACCAATCAACATCAGGACCAAAGTTCTGATGAGACAAAAATCAAACAACATCCTCAGGCAGTGGTGGTAAGATGTTATGGGAGAGAGCCAAATGGAGGCCCTGAGGCAGGGAGTTCCACAGTCTGTTATGGGGATGTGCCATCAAGTCGCCTCTGCTTTACGGGTGCCTCTATGAATTATCAGGGATGTTGACATGTCTTTGGCTTGGGAGTCCGAATCTTTAGTACCCAAGTTTGAATCCCTATTATAAACAAGTGTGTGCCCCCCCCCCCCAGAAAAAAGGAGGGGTGGGTGCATTCCAAATCACCTGTCTGAGTCTGAGTCATTGGGGAAAAAACAAAACAAAAAACCAATTCAAATCTGAATGGAGTCACTAGTGTGACTTCACAGCGAGTCTCACAACTCAAGTGTAAATGAGGGACTCCAAAATGACTTATTCTCAACTGCCCCGTTCAGTTCCTGTGTAAGCTCAAGACTGTGGTTTCCTTTGTGATGTCAGCCCATATCTGATGCCTAGGAGTTACAAATGAGAGTCGTGTTTCCCATGATTCAGCTCACTTGAACTTCACTTGGAAAACAGGCCACTTCTACCATGAGACAAAGGGGCATGGGGGCTCAGCAGGCTAGGATACTGGAAACTGTCGGTTGCAAAGTTGGCAGCTCAGCGGTTCGAATTATGGGTGCCATGCAGCGGAGCGACCTACCCTTGTTAACCCCAGCTCCTGCTAACCTAGCAGTTTGAAAGCATGCAAGGGCAAGTAGATAAATAGGGACCACCGTAAAAAGCAGGAAGGTAAACAGAGTTCCATGCACAGAAGTGTGTTAGGCCCTGCAGGCCACATGGGCACGGAGTTGCACAACACTGGCTCTTTGACTTAGAAATGGAGATGGGTGCCGCCCCTAGAGTTGGACACAACTAGTATGCATGTGCGGCGGGGGGAGGGGGGATCTTTACCTTACCATGAGGCAAAGGTCTCAAGCCGAAGGCACCAGGACAACAGTCTCCACTGGTTTTTTCTTGGCCTGTGGGGAACACAGAACACCATCTATGCAGCCTGTCCTGCACCCTGAAACCAGGGTATTGTTGACCAACATGGCAGTGGACCCAACCTCATTGGTGCTGAGGTAAGGTACACAAGCTGCTGTATGTAGAGTGGAAGGGAGTGGTGTGTTTCCTTTTTAAGCCCTTCCGGTTTTTCCTTGCTCCAGTATCAGCCTTAGAATCATAGAATCATAGATCATAGAGTTGGAAGAGACCTCAAGGGCCATCTAGTCCAACCCCCTGCCATGCAGGAACCCCATCACAATATTTCTTACAGATGGCCATCCAGCCTCTGCTTAAAAACCTCCAAAGGAGGAGACTCCACCACCCTTTGTGGCAGCATATTCCACTGCCAAACAGCTTTAACTGTCATGAAGTTCTTCCTAATGTTCAAATGGAATCTCTTTTCCTGTAGTTTGAAACCATTGCCCCAAGTCCTAGTCTCTGAAGCCATGGAAAACAAACCAGTTCCCTCTTCAATATGACATCCTTTCAAATATTCAAACATAGTTATCATATTCCCCCCTCAGCCTTCTTTTTGAAAGGCTAAACATTTCCAGTTCCCTAAGCCATTCTTCATAAGACATTTCCTCCAGACCCTCAGCCATCCTGGTTTTTAAACTGAGGCACACAGAACTGAACACAGTACTCCAGATGGGGTCTGACCAGAGCAGAATAGAGTGGGACTATCACTTCCCTTGATCTAGACACTATGGTTCTGTTGATGAAACCAATAATTGCATTGGCTTTCCTGGCTGCCACATCACACTGCTGACTCATGTTCAATTTGTGGTCCACTAAGACTCCCAAATCCCTTTCCATTTTTATGAGGGAAGGATGGAGTAGCGGCAGAGTTTCAGTGGTTTATTAGAGGACTCTGGAACCAGCGTTCAAAATTGAGACTGGACAACCTTGCACACCAGTTAGTGAACCCTTTCTCTTTCATTCCGCAGGTTGCCACGACAAAGCTGTCCTGTTGTATGAATATGTGGGGAAGCGGATTGTGGATCTTCAGCATACGGAAGTCCCTGACGCCTACAGGGGAAGAGGAATAGCAAAGCATCTTGCAAAGGTATGAGTTGCTGGTTGTGCAGGGGCTTTAGAAACTGGGTTCAGGGAGCTTGGCCCAGTGCAGACTGGGAGGTCAAGAAGGTGATACACCCAGGAGGTCAGTGGCACAAGAAAGGTGAAAAAGAGGCACCAAAGGAGCCTCATACAGTGGTACCCCGACTTAAGAGCAGCTCGACTTAAGAGCAATTTGACTGTTGGAATTTTAACTGCTGCCTTGCAAATTTTAGATATGGTCTGCTCGACTTACAAATATATATTTTTTATTTTTTTATTTAACTTATTTTTTCAATTTTTTAGATAGGTGCCCCGACTTAAGAGTAGTTCGACTTAAGAGCATGTAGTTGGAATGGATTAAATTCGTAAGTCGAGGTACCACTTGTACTTGCAGATTTAGGCTCTGGAGTTTCACTTACCTGCTGTCTGAAAACATTGCACATAGCATGGTATCTGGCACCCACTAGTGTCCAGTTTTGGTAATGCATATTAAAAAAATTATGGGGTTCCCCCTTTACTATATTATATATTTACCATGCACTATTATCCATAGATTTCAGTATCTGCAGAGGGGGCTAGAACCAAGCCCCTGCTGGAATGCCCCCCCTACTGTATAAAACATATGCTTGTGCTTGCACGAGCTTTTCTCATCCCTGTATGTTGCAAATTAGCTTGGTTTTGTCTTGTGATTGGTGGCTGGGAAATCAGGCTGACTTTGTGTGCATACCTGACGGCTGAGACACAGAGCTTTGAAAGTACAACACTGGGGGCAAGAGACACATCTGTGAGACCCACACATTTTTCCTCTGGCATGAATTTCCATGGGCGTCGTGTTCCTCTCCAGCAGGCATGTCCAAACCTTTGGCCGCCCAGATATTTTGGACCGCAACTCCCACAGTCCTTTGCCACTGGCAGTCTAAGCTTAGAATTCTGGGAGTTGTGGTCCAAAACATCAGGAAGGCCGAAGTTCGGGGCGGGGGAGGATTTCCTATGGAATTATGAGTCCAGGGGGCCTGGCATGGGGGCGGGAGAGGATTCCTATGGAATTATGAGTCCAGGGGGGCTGGCATTCCCTTGCACCCAGTAGCTCAGGCCTGCCCAAAGTCCGGCCCGGGGGCCAAATCTGGCCCGTCAGGCCATTCTGAGTGGCCCGCGGCTGGCTGGCCCGCCCCTCCCTCCCCCTCCTTCGCCCCATGTTTTTTTTTTTAAAAAAATCTTCCGCCAACACTGACACCACCGGCAACCATGTGAGGCTGGGAGCGCACACGGGGGTGGTGCATGGGCAGGCTGCTGCCATCGGCAACACCAGGAACCTTGTGAAGCTTGCGAACACCGGTACCGCTGGGAAGCTTGGACAGATGGGCGGTCTGCCACCACTGGCACCACAGGGGAATGTGTGGGGGTGGGCAGACCAGCGGGCCTCTGCCACCACCAAGGAGCTTTGGGGTGGGCTGGCAGGCAAGCCGTCACCACCGCTCGGGAGCTTGGGGGTGTGCAAGGTCACACAGATTGCCTCTTCCAAGGGGCAACCTGTGGCCACGGCTCCCTGTGCTTCCTTTGGTCCCCACCTTCCTTCCTTCCTTCCTCCCTCCCTTGGTCCCCACCTCCTTCGTTCCCTCCCTTCCTTGTTCCCCACTTTCCTTCCTTCCTCCCTTGGTTCCCGCACTCCTTCCTGCGGGGGGGGGGTTGCAAGAGGTCAGCGAGTGGGGCTTATGGGTCAGTGGGTCGGGCTTGCAGTGGGGTGGCAGGGTTGGGGAGCAACCGGCCCCTGACACATTCTCAGCCACCAAATCTGGCCCTCCTTACAAAAAGTTTGGGCACCCCTGCAGTAGCTGATATGCTTAGGGCCGATGTTCCAACTCTGAAGAAGGCAGGGTTTTGATAATTTCGCCAGGCCAACCATTAGGACATGGGCTGCTTCAGAGGTGTAATATCTGGACAATCAGGGAGGGAGGGAGACCTCAAGAAGGTGAAGGAGTGGAGAAAGAGGAGGTGGAAAGTCCGTACATCCAATTACTGCCTGTTCTAATCAACCCTGATGAGCACCCATGTTTGTTCTTCATGGGTTCTTCCTCTTTGAATGTCCTTTTTAGCCTTTCACTTGGAGAGATGCATGTCTGGTTTGCTTAGGGGTTAACACCGGGGTGAATACGGTGGGGAAAATATATTTTTTTTTTTACCCAGCATGTTGTTAGTCTGTGGAACTCCCTGCCACAAGAGGTGGTGATGGCATCTAGCCTGGATGCCTTCAAAAGGGGATTGGACAGATTCCTGGAGTAAAAGTCAATCACAGGTTACAAACCATGATGGAGATGAGTAATCTCCAGGCTTAAAATTCGGGGTACTTCAAGGGCCAGATGCAGATGGGTGGTATCAGGAGACAAATATCTAGTCTCGTGCACTCCCAGAGGCATCTGGTGGGGCCACTGTGAGATACAGGAAGCTGGACTAGATGGGCCTTTGGCCTGATCCAGCACGGCTCTTCTGATGTTCCTATGTTCTCCTGGAAGCCTTTATCCACAAACTCTTGGGAACTCACGGTTGGGAACCACTGCTCTATACTGTATCTGTGTATTTGTGTTGGAGTTGTAGACTAATGGAGCTTGGAAGGAGCCTATAAAGCCATCGTGTCTAACCTCCTGCTCAAGGTAGGAACCCAAATCAGACTGACCAAGCTGCTTGGATGAGTAGCGAAAAGCATTGACCTCTCAAGAAAAGAAGTGAACTTGCCATGACACAAGCACCAGTAAAGTTGAAGATAATAAACACAGACATATCCTCATTGTACTAGAGATATAAAAAGATAAGGGGATGTATCTCTGTCTGTCTGTCATCAGTTCCCTATCTATCTATCTATCTATCTATCTATCTATCTATCTATCTATCTATCTATCTATCTATCTATCTATCTATCTGTCTGTCTGTCTGTCTGTCTGTCTGTCTGTCTGTCTGTCTGTCTACACACACGTATAGTGGTTACGTGAAAGGAGAAATATAAAGGGTTGAGAAATGAAGAAATGGAATTACGGTACTAATTCTTAATAGTGATGGTGGCAAAATTAATTTTTGCAAAACAACAACAACAACCCCACAACTTCTTTAAAAATGGAAATCAAATAACTAAATTACACTGGAGGAGTGGTATAGAGAAACGTGGATTATGGGTATTGATAAATTGTGAAATGAAGATTGGAAAAGGAATGAAGAAAAGCAAGGGTTTTATAATGATATAGAAACCATTTCCAATGCATGTGTTTCAGAAGGGAAAGGGATCTCTACCAGAAGAAGACTCAGTGTATTACTGGGTAGATCTGTGTAATAGAAATAAAAAGAACAGAACTACTCCTGAGTGGGGTGGGCGGGCTCACAATGTAATTTAATATCTCTCTCTCTCTCTCTCTCTCTCTCTCTCTCTCTCTCTCTCTCTCTCTCTCTCTCTCTCTCTCTCTCTCTGTGTGTGTGTGTGTGTGTGTGTGTGTGTGTGTGTGGTGTCCTTTCTGTTTAATAAAATTAAAATTATTTCAAAAAAATAAAAAAGGGGCCACCTTGACCAGCTATTTTGTTCTCCACCAGGACTTGGTAGCCATTCCTTATTATACCCACCCAACTGCTATTTCTGTTTCCATACCGGCAGCTTTTCTTTCTCCTTTGCTGGGAATCTTCCTTCTCTCCTCTTCTCTTGGCATCAGACCAAGGGCGTGTGAGGACACTTCACAGCTCCCTTGCCTGCCTGAGGCCGTGATGAAAGGATGTGCTTTGTGCTTACAGGGGGGGGTCCATTCCCTCTTGCCAAGGGGCCCGGTTCAATGAAGCCGACTGGGTGGTGGTGATAGAAGCTGTGTAAATCCTTGGGTCTTTCATGTAACCTTTAGGTATCCCATTGACCTTCCAAGTCCTTTTGCAAATTTTTGTCCTATCTGCTTTCTTTCTTTGTTATTATGTGCTGCCAAGTCACTGCTAACTTGCCATGACCCAGTGAATGAGCGATCTCCGTATGTCCTCAACTGCACTGGTTAGCTGTTGTAAGCTCAGGCCAGTGGCTTCCTTTAGAGGGAATTGGTCCATCTTGTATTTAGTCTTCCTCTTTTCCTGCTGCTTTCCACCTTTGCTAGTACAAAAAATTCCAGAGATAGGGGAAACTTGCTTAACATAACCACCTATGGGGATAATCCGCACAATATAAAAATGGGATTACTCCGTTTTCAATGCATTCCTATGGGAATTTGCATAAAGGAAAATTTGCTTAACATAATTGCATTTGGAACGAATTAATTCCTTTATACAAGGTACCACTGTATTGTTATGTTTCCCAGTGATTTCCTGAAGCTCCCAAGCTTCAACATTTTATCAACAATATACAACCCCCTCCCTCCCCGGGTTCATCATTTGAGAGGGGAAAGCTACGTTTTTGAAATATTTTACGAAGGTAGTGCAATGAACCATTATTTATTTAAAAGGCAGTGATATGTCACCAAACAATCATGCCTCTCTATCTATTTTTATTTATTTGGGATTGTTCTTTGTAGTTTCCTGCACAACCAGTCCTTGGTTATGTAACCCCTCTCTTACAATGCACACGAGGAAGATCAAAGTATAAGCACGAAATTTAACAACATTGATTTGTTTTATCGGTGATTTTCAAATGCATAAAAACCATTGCATTCTAATCTACATGTATACAGGAAAACATTTCAGATACCTGTCATCTAATTCACGGTGTCGCTCCATCTGTTTTGAAGACAAAACAGAAAGGCGAGGCCATGAGGGCGGGAAATGGAAGCATATGGAAGCAAAGGCATGGCGTTTGGAATTTTTTAGATAAGTTTAAAAACTGACTAAATAATTCAATGTCTTTTCCCCTGTCATACCTTCCCATTCCACACTTGCTTGGGTCATCCTGAGAACTGTAGTCCAGGGCAAGTAACTTTTCCAAGTTAGTGAGTTGCGTGCTGTCAAATTGTAACTGGCTTTTACATGACCCCTAAAATCCGAGGCAAAGGGCTCCCAGATGTGGAGCTTAAAATTGTTTTCCCACAAGCTGCGGACGTTTAAAAAAATTAAGTACGACCACGCCCACCTAAGCGTGCCCCAGCACATTTTACAAGTACCTGGTCTCCAGAGGTAAAAAAAAATTCTGATGCGGATTGTAAAGCTGTGGATGCCGGGCTCTCCTTGCCTTCTGTTTGTTTTTGCTGACCCCACCGCCCTTTTAACAGACAGGAATTGCTAGGGGGCTGCTCCTATGGCAGATAGACTGAGGTGAGCCTGCATTCTTTTCTCCCTTTTTTTCTCCCTCCCCTCATCCAGACAGGAGAGTGCGGAAAGGTGGGAACACAGGAAGGAGAACAAACCCCCATGATCTTTGTTCTGAATTTAAGTTGCCAGCGGATTTTAGAGGTCGTGTAAAAGCGCCCAGCAACCCTAGTGGGTAAATTAGATATTTAAGGGGTGGCTTGATAAGGTTCAACTCCCCCCATGAGTCTCCATGGCTGAAAAGGGATTTCCACCTAAGCCTCCTGAGAAGCCTCCTGAGCCCCAGTCCATCACTCTGTCCACTACACCATGCTCGGTCCCCAAGTCACCTCTTAGAGCCTTTTCACACGACCCCTAAGATCCGCTGGCCACTTAAATTCGCACCAGAGATCTTGGGGGTTTGTCGCTGTTCCTGTGTTCCCACCCCCTCCGCACTCCTGGCTGCTGTCTGCATGAGGGGAGGGAGAAAAAAAGGAATAAAAGAATGCGGGCTCACCGTTCTGCTGTCTCGCTCTGCTCCCGGCAGCATTCAGATCTCTTAAAGGGGTGGGGGGGCAAAACAACAACAAACAGAAGTGAGGAGAGCCCGGCACTTACTATGTTACATCCGCATCAGGACTTTTTCACCCCTGGAGAGCAGGTACTTGAAAAGTGTGCTTAGGTGGGCGTGGTTGCACTTAATTTTTTGTAAACTCCGGAGCTGGTGGGGAAACAATTTTAAGCTCCGGATCTGGGAGCCCTTTGCCGCGGATTTTAGGGGTCGTGTGAAAAGGCCCTTATTCACAACAGCCAATGCAGTGTGCCTATGCAGTTCCCACTTGCCTCCGAGATGCCAGCATTGCAAAATGTTTATAGGAGTTCTTTCTCTGTTTTGTTTTCTTTCTTTTATTTTTAAATCTATATCCAGGCAGCCTTGGATTTTGTGGTGGAGGAGGACTTGAAAGCCCATCTCACGTGCTGGTACATCCAGAAATACGTCAAGGAGAACCCACTGCCACAGTACCTGGAGCGCTTGCAATCGTAATGCAGGTCAACGGTCTGGACTAGGGTAGATGTAAACGGACCTGAGACCTTTGATTCTCCAACGGAGAGTTTGCTTCTGTGCTGTCTTGGGAACGTGCCCCAGCTGACCACAGCACACGCTCAGAGTTCTTATTTTTGTAACAACAGGCGTGCGACTCCTCAACTCTCCTTCCGACTCTTGCGACCATTTGGCGGACTTGGGATTTGTTGTTTACAATGGCTTTCTCTTCTATGGAAACTGTGTGTGTGTGTGTGTGTGTGTTTAAAACTGGGGTTTTTGCTCAGTTTGTGAGCGTGTGCAATAGTAGCATGGGGGGGCACAGAACGCAAGGAAGGGGAGAGAAAAGGACCCCCCCTTTTCAATGGAGTTGTGTCTGGCAGAATTCTCTTTGGTTGTTCTGCCTCAAGGAGATAAGTATCGGAAGCTGGGAGAAGTCCCAACGGCTGCCATCTTGAGGTGGCCAAGAGGCCTGAGAGGATGGCTCCATAAACTACATTTCTTCATGGGAGGTGGGACAGGAAAGGAAGAACAGAGGATAAACCAAGATGGTTCCACCAGCCCGTCTAGGAAGGGAAGCGACTTTTGGGTGCTAAGTGCAATAAACATTTCATTCCAGAGGCAAAAAAAAGACTTTGTCACCCAGATGTGCCTCTGAAAAAAAGACCTGAGTGTTATCAACTGAGGGAGACATTTTGGACCTTGTCCCTCATACAGCAAGGATACTTGAGGTCATGGCAGCCATCTTGGCAGAAGCAACAATTTGATGTCTTCGGTTTGGCATCAAAACTCAAACTACAAATTTCATAAGAAGGAAGGGGTGGTGGGGGTCTCTTCTTCTTTGGTGCCATCGTCATCATCCTTAGCAATCCACAAGCAGAGGATACTTGCTGTCTTGTGGGGAAAGAATCAGCAAGTCGAGGGCAAATGGATGAGGAAGGAAGGAAGGAAGGAAGGAGAGGAGAGGAGAGGAGAGGCTGAATCACATGCATTTTACTAATGGGATCTGTCCTGTGCAAGAGACATTTTTAAGGCCCCACACAAAGAGGGGACAAGCAGAGTGAAGTAGGAGCAAGTGAAGGACAGAACTGCCTATCAACGGAGATTTGCTTTGCAGTTCTTGCACCGAGTATCCAAACAGTATCATGCATACACGCACAGGACTTTGCTAGTGTTCTGGACAGCTCCGTTTGACGTGGGATATTGGTGGGAAGGGGGAACCATACTCTCACTTCGTTGTTGTTAGGCGGCTTTGCTGCTCTATAATAGAGGCCCTGTCATTTCCTCAGTCCTTCAGTTATATCTTTCCTGTAATGCCTTCCCCATCTAACAGGGTTGGGTGAGCACATTAGTCGAAACTTAAGCTTGAACAAAGAGCAGGTCATACCTGGCCATGGGTTTCTCTCTCTGCTCTAACCGTATGGAGCCTGCCTCTTCTCCCTTCTCCCATTCAAGCCACTTCTTCAGTTACCTAGTGCTTCTCAACCTGTGGGTCCCCAGATGTTCCTGGACTGCAACTCCCAGAAATCCCTTCCAGCACAGCGAGTGGTGGAGGCTTCTGGGAGTTGCAGTGCAGGAGCATCTGGGGACCCACAGGTTGAGAAGCACTGAGTTACACTGTTAGGAGGCTTTGCAGAATAATTGAGAGCATGGTAAGTTGAAGTGACTCTATCAGGATAACACTCAGGTTGCTCAGTTACACTGCATAATGTTTCTTATGCTTGGACCCTAGGGTGGTTTGTGCTCTTCCATAATTCCTTTTAAATGCCACAGGCCCTGTTTTTGGCATATCTGACCCTCCTTACTCGATCCTCCTCTCATAGCTGGGACTACCACTCCTCTTGACCACCATTTTGGCAAGACAAAGATGCGAGGCACCTGAAACAGAGGCTGTCGGTGTTTTGACGATGGAGCAACACCGTGAATGCCGATCTTTTGTCCTGCCGTTTCCATGGACGGCTCTCAGAAATCAGGTGTGGCTTTTCCAGCAAGAGAAAGCTGCAGCTGAATGCACCAAGACGTTGCTGCCTGGTTTGAAGGCACGGCTGGGTCCTCCGTCTACTTCCAGAGGGTTCCAGAAATGGGGAAACCCGCCAGAGCCCCAATGCCAGAGATACAGACCATGGGATTCTGGAACTGATGGCCCCAAAAGACTACAAATGGTTCCCACCGCTGGCAAGATCAACGCTGGACAGCTCTGCCTTAAAAAAAAAAGCAAGCTCAGTAATTTGACAGTGCTGCAGCTTTCTTCATGAGGTGCTACAATTATCATTTCAATCTCTGATCTGATGGAGAGGTTTTTTTAAAACAACAATGCCACATTTACTGCTGCATCCATCTCCTCCTCCTTGTTTTTCTGCATTCTTGAATTTATGTAAAATAATCGACACACCCCTACCACTCAAGAATCCATGAAATCAACAGTGGTAGAATGGAATTAGGCTGTCCCTCCTTCCTCCCTGCCTTTAAGTGGCTTATCTCTCTGCAAGACATCTCTCTAGCAGCTTGATAAGGCTAAAGCTACTCTAAAGACAAGGTTTTCTGAGAAAACACATCATGGGGGTATGTGTCACAGCAAAGGGCCTACAGCAAAGGCTGGAGGTTCCGAGTTCATGGATGTGGCAAGTCCTCCCTGGCTCTTCAATTGGATTTGGAACTTTAAAAAAGCTATCCATGGTGCTGAAACCATATGGGGGATTTGGGGGTTCTGTTGCTTGGATAACAGGTGCCAGGCAGATTAGGAAATTATCATCACTGGCTTTGCATTTCTTATGTACTGAAGGCACAAGAGCCACATTGAGCTACACAGTTAGATGAGCAACTGCACCGTGGGCAGCTTGAAGACCGCTGGGGAAGAAACCAACTGGACCATCCACCCATGGCTTATGTCCTAGTGTTTTCCACTCAAGGTGGGAAACTTCTTTTATTCCCCTCCCTTTACTCTTTTATAGTGGTAAATAAACGTGCCTTTCCTACTCAGGACCTCCTCAAATGACCTTTCTGGTTTTTTTGTGTCTACCCTTCCTTAGTTGCCCTGTTCTTAATGAAACCTGACCGTGTTGCATGGAATACAATAAAAAGTGTGGCTAAAACCAAGTGGTGCTGACTTGCCTGTGGGTATTTGGTTGAAAAAGAAATGGGATTAAGATAACAGGCGTGACTCAGATCAATTTACTTTCCCGTATTCAAGGGGACATCCCTGGGCTGGAAGGAATGGCACAGATTGTAATTCAACAGGGGATCTTGGAGGACTCTCTTTCTACTGTCATGGAACTCCAGCCCCTAACAGTCAGCTATTTTCAAGAGCCGAGTTTTTCCTAAACCTCAGCGCTGTAGCCTTTAAGAATAAAACAAAACGGTGATACTAGTAGAATCTCCTCCGGGTTCTTGTTTTATTTATTTATTCATTTTGTTTCATTTGCCTTTTTTCCCTTGACCTGCGGTACAAAATAGCCTGATATGTAACGATGTGTGTAGCCTGCGTAATTAAACTGTAAACCGCCCGGAGAGTGCTTGAAGTGCTATGGGGGCGGTATATAAGCAGAACACTTTGTAACTCTATATGAAGACATTCAGCCCCTATATATTGGCGAGGACTGTGTGGAGAGGGTGGCTGTATTCAAAGTTCCTGGGTGTTCTCATCAAGCAGGGCCTGACCTGGAGTGCTAACAGCAGTGCTTTGGTAAAGAAGGCCCAGCAGAGAATATAATTCCTCAGACTCTTAGGGCGTTTATACACAACCCCTAAGCTCCGCTGCAAATGGCTGCAAGCTCCGGACCTTAAAAATGTTTACCCACCAGCTCCGGAGTTTGCAGACAATTAAGTGTGGCCCCGCCCACTTTAGCGCGATCCAGCGCACTTTTCTTGTACCTGCTTTTTGATGGTGAAAAATATTTGATGCGGAGAGTGCCTGAGCACTCTTTCTGAGCATGCTTCTTTCTGTTGTTTTTCTTTTGCCTGCGCCCCTTAAAGAGGAACCAGGAAGTAAACGGAGCAACCTCCACCGGCACTGGAGGTAAGAATGCATTCTTTTGTCTCTGTCTAAGGCTTTTTTCCCTCCCTCCCCTCACGCAGACAGAACAAAGAAGTGCGGAGCTGGTGGGGACGGAGGAACAGCAACGAACCCTCAAGATCTCTGGTCCGAATTTAAGGGACCAGCGGATCTTAGGGGTCGTGTAAAAAGGCCCTTAAAGGGAAACAACCAGAGTGAAAGACTGCTAGTGTCCGATCAATGCTCAGTAGAGAGCATTCTTCCATACTGTATCTGTGCTTAGTTCTCCAGTTGCACAGTCTCAGATAAGAAGGCGCTCCAGAGGGTCATCATAAACACAGCCCAGAAGATCTCCCAACTCTGGAAGAACTATACAGTTCCTGTTGCCTTAGGGCCTTTTCACACGACCCCTAAGGTCCGCCGCAAATGACTGCAAGGTCCGGACCTTAAAAATGTTTTCCCACCAGCTCCGGACTTTGCAGACATTTAAGGCAAATAACATTTCAGGATTCATCTCTATCTGGAAATAGTCTGTTTGCACTGTTTTCTTCCGCAAGAGATACAGAGCAATAAAAAAAGACTAAAAAATAGTTTTTATCCAACAGCCATAAACATCTTAAATGCTGCAACCAAATAGCATGACCTTGGAGAGTTGTGATGGATGTATATGAGTGCTTTTAATTCTTTGTACCTTTTAAATGTATTTTTTTCTAACTTTAGTTTTTGGCCCTTGGTTTTCTCACACCTGGGATAGCTTTCAATTTCAGTTGTACTATGCACAATGACAGTAAAGAGTCTATTCTATGTAACCCCAACGACCTTCACTAAGTCAAGGGAAGAATTAAAACGGCTGGAAATAAATGAGAATTACTGCAGAGGAGAGGCACTTTTGGGGACTTTAAAGCTGCAATTATAAAGTGCGCGCGCGCACACACACACATATATACATATATAAAATAAAGCGTATGAAACTTAAAAAATAAGAGTTGGAAATAATTTAAGATTTAGTCTGCCACAAACTCTATGCAACCGGTAAAAGAGTAGTTGGACAAAGGGCGTGGCAGAGTTCTAAAGTCGCCGGTGCTGATTGGCCAGCTCCCCTGAAGGGGGCGGAGCCACTCCAACGGTCCTCCACATCCTCCCTCTGTCTCGTCGCCCCCTTTTGAGCAGCAAGAGAGGCACCTCCAGTCTCCACCCCCTAACCACGCCCAAAGCCATTGCCTTCTGGGAAATGTAGTCCCTTCGCTCCTTTCAGTCCGCTCCCCTTCAAAAAAAAAAAAAAGGCCTCGTTTCCCAGAAATCCATGCGCCGGCCCGCCCGCCTCGGAGCCTTGACGGCCTTTTGCAAAGCATTTCGGGGGTTGTGGTTCGACGTCGGAGCGGGAGGCTTTCCCGCCCTTCACCCGCCCCCTTTTCTCTTTCCCACCCCTCGCTCCCGACCTCCCCGCCCCTCGGGACTACATTTCCCGTCAAGCCTCGGGGCCGCGGCCCGCCGGGCCTTTTTTTTCCCTCTCCCTCTCTGTGCTTGCTGGCCGCCTTTTTTCTTTTCCCGCCGCCGCTGCTGGGCAGCTTCTCTCCAAAGGCTCCCTTCCGTCCTCCTCTCGGCGGGGGGGGGCCTCTCCTCCCTCCCTCCCTCCCCTCCTTCCTCCCCCCCCCCCCCCCTCAGCCAGCCCCTCCCCCCCTCCCTCGCGCCAGGCTCTTTTGGCGGGCGGCCTCCTCCTCCTCCTCCTCCTCCTCCTCCTCCCTCGGGGACTTTCTTCTTCTTCTCTCTTTTT
Source organism: Phrynocephalus guinanensis (assembly GCA_037367245.1). Classification (NCBI taxonomy): domain Eukaryota; kingdom Metazoa; phylum Chordata; class Lepidosauria; order Squamata; family Agamidae; genus Phrynocephalus; species Phrynocephalus guinanensis. The sequence goes on along the minus strand of CM074751.1, from coordinate 13,992,913 downwards.
CTCTCAGCCCAAGATGGCGGCCTGGGTCAGGAGGCGCGCGGGCCCCAGCAGCTCCGGCGGCGGCGGCGGCGGCGGCGGGCCTGGCGGGGCCCGGGAGAAGTGAGTAAGGAGGACGAAGAGGAGGACGAGGCCTGGCGCTCTCTCTCTTTCTTTTCGGCCCCCACCCACCCACAACCCCTAAATCTCCTCAGGAGGACCCATGGCTTTCTTTGCCTTCTGAGGGGAAGCTGGGCCTGCCCCCCTCTCTCTCTCTCTCTCGTTTTTTTTGGGGGGGGGCTAGGCCTCGGAGGCCCTGAGGGTGTGTGCGTGTTAAAAAATAACAAAGCGTGTAGGGAAGGACATTGGGTGGGTGGGTGGGTGGGTGGGGGAGGGGGCGCAAGGCGCTAGTCCTCAGGAGCCTTTCGGGCCCTGACCCCTTGGGGAGGGAAGGAGAAGAGTAAAAACGAAGCCTTAAGGGGGAAGGTTTGGGTGTGTGTGTGTGTGTGTGTGTGTGTCTGTGTGGGGTCTCAGCGGGCGAGAGCACTGGAAACTGTCGGCTGCAAAGTCGGCAGCTCAGCGGTTCGAATCCCGGGTGCCAAGGAGAGGGGGGAGCGAGCTCCCGCTGTTCAGCCCCAGCTCCTGCCAACCTAGCAGTTCGAAAGCATGTAAAATGCAAGGAGATAAATAGGTACCGCCATAAAAAGCAGGAAGGTAAAAGCAGTGTTTCCCTTGCAGCCATGCCGGGCACGTGGCCACCGGCTTGCACAACACTGGCTCTTCGGCTTGAATACGGAGAGGAACACCGCCCCTAGCACGCGGGGGGAGGGGGGAGAACCTTTACCTTGGACAACAGGCCGGCCAGGAGGGAGGGAGAAGGCAAAGTAGCCTTTGGAAGCTGGGGGTGGTGGTGGCGGCGGCTGGGATTCGTCAAAGGCCTGTGTGTGTTCCCCGCATAGCCAAATACCGAATAGGATCCATTTATTCTTGGCTTTAAAAAAAAAAGGGTGTGTGTGTGGGGGGGTTGCCCTGGGTTCCAGGTCCATACTGGAAGGACAATGGCATTGGGTATACCTGCCTTTGGGATTGCCGTCTTTGGGTGGGGTGGGCAGGAAGAACAGCCATCCCTGTCATGGCAAGGATCTGCATGATAGAATTGGGGGGGGGGGTCCAAAGCTGTTGAACCAGAGAGAAGGAACTGCAGGACGTGGTCTTTGGCAATTGAGAGGGGGGCCCCGTCGGTGGGCAGGAGGTGTTGGGGCTGGACAGAGGGTGATAAGGCAGAGGGGGGAGTGTGTGGTTCAGCCAGGGAGGGAAAGGGAGATAGTGAAGGTGGAGAGGGCAGAGGAGGGGGGCAGTGTTAAAACATTTGGCAACCAGGGCCTCTGTGAAAGGGAAGGGCTTGGGGCCAAACATACATTTGTTATGTAGGGGGAAGCAGGAGGTGTATGATGCAGGAAATGCCCCCCCCCCCCGCAGGGGTTGGAGTGGTCACTCCAAAGGCATTTATTTGCATGTGGAGTTCGCGCCTGGCTGTATCTAGGGCAGAGTCCAGTCCTTGCCTCCGTGGCACATGTTTTAGACTCAGGGAGAAAACAGTGTGCCTCCGCCAGGTATTTATGTGCATGTGTGTGTGTGTGTGTGAGAGAGAGAGAGAGAGAATCAGCCCAGGTGCTGCAAGAAAGAGAGGCCCTGAGTCAACAGCAAGAAGGGGAAGGTCACTCCAGATTGTCCCTTGGCGTAGAGCGGAGAGGTTCATTCTTCCCAGATGTTAAGCCCAGAGTTCACAGAGCTTGGCTTGGCCTGGGGCTCAAAATGTCTTTGGATGCTCTTAAATCTATTTTTAAAGATTGCAAATACCCCCCCCCCAAAAGTCCTTTGAAAGTGACCTCTTGGTGCACAGCTGTTAGTGCTGGTTGAGTGATTTGTGTTTTTTAGGGTGTTGATGCATTGTTTGGATTTTGTGTACATCGGGAGCTGGTGGGAGCTGGCATTGACTTACCGTAATCCAGGGACTGTTGTTGGCTTTGGCAGTTTCTGTTCTCTGGCCTTCTGTTTTGCTTGCTTTGCTTCAGTGGACAATTGAATGAAATGGTGGATCTCATCTTCAGAGTCCTGTGGCAGTATTCGAGCTGCCTCCATTTAAATATCTTAAAACCTTAGAAGGTCAAGTTCTGAAATTCAGTTGTTTTATATTTAAACTTTATTCCATCTTCTTAAAAATTAGTCATTAGAAAGTCTTACCTGGCAGTTGCCATTATTAACTTTTATTCTGCTGCCAAATTACAAAGTTTCCAGTAAGGTGCCCTGATTTTGTTGTGTTTTATTTCATTTATAACTTTGAAGACAGAACAAGTATTTCTTAGATATCTGGAACTAGGGTTCACACACTGAAGAAATGTGGCATTTATTGAAATTATTATTTTACGAATACTGTGTACTTTTGAGATAAATAAAGACTTTGAAATGTATTTACAGATATTTAACTCTTAAGAAGTAAGAACTGAAATAAGGTTTCCATATTAAAGAGAGGTTAATGTTATGAAATAGTCATAAGAAGAATGTTACTCAGAGTCAATGGAATATCTTAAAATGGTTGTGATCTTTTAAAGCATATAGAAGGCTAAGCTGTCAAAGAGGAAGGATATACAGTTATGTGCGTTCAAGTGGTTTTTAAGGATATATACTTTCAGAGGCTGAGACAACTGGCTAGTGTTTGAAATACTCCATTTGGATGGGAAACAGAAGATGTACTTACATAAGTCATGTAATGGGTTAGTTACAAAACCATTGAAACAGGACTGCATGTTTGGGGTTTGAGCTATGAGTGGGTGTAAATCTGTAGAGGGCACGATTAGATCAGATTGTTTCCCCCCCCCCCCAGATAAAAATATTTAGAAAATATATTCCAGTAAGTACTTGGGCTACTAATACAGTAGCTGAGTATCACTCTCAGCAGTATTTACATGTAGCTAACATAAGAGTTGTGTCGTTTTAACATGCCATTAAGTTGCCTTTGACTCATGGAACCCTAAAATGAGCTATCTCCAAAATGACCTGCCCTCAATAGCTCAACTCTTGCAAAATCAAGCCAGTGGCTTCCTTTAGGGAATCAGTTTGATCTTCTTCTTTTCCTTCTGCCTTCCACTTTTCCCAGCATTATTGGGTCCCCCCTCCCCACAGGAAATCTTGCCTTCCCATGATGTGCCCAAAGTGGGAGAGCCTTCATTTCAACCTTTTTTTTTGCCTCTACAGATAGTTCAGGCTTGATTTGATCCAGGACCCACTTGTTAGTTTTTCTTGCAGTCTGGGGTATCCACAAAGTTCCTCCCCAGCACCACATTTTGAATGGCTAAGTTTTTCCCCTGTCAACGTTCTTTATTCACCATCTTCCATTCCTGTACATGGTGGTCATAATCTGGCTTTATCTGCTTGCCCAAATGATTGGCTCTGATTTATTCTACTACTAGAATTGATCAGTAAATGCATAGCCTAAAGAATGATGACTATATTAACAGATTCAGTAGCAAAATGAAGAAACTCTCTGCAACAAACCAGGAAAGGGACCTTGGTGTGGTGTGGTGTCAACCCAGTGTGCCTCAGCAGTGAAAATAGCAAACTCAATGCTAGGGATCATTAGGAAGGGTATAGAAAATAAGTCAGCAAGTGTCATTTTGTCTCTTTATAAATCTATGGTGAGGCCCCATCTGGAGTATTGTGTACAGTTCTGGTCACCATACCTCTAGAAAGATATTATGGAACTGGAAAAAGTGCAGAAGAGTGCAACCAGAATGATTAGGGGACTGGAACACCTTCCTTACCATCTGAGGCTGCAATGGCTGGGCCTCTTCATTCTTGAATGACGGTGCCTAAGAAGTGACATGTTTAAAGTTTATAAAATCATACGGTGTGGACAAAGTAGATAAGGAAAAACTGTTTTCGCTATTGCACTACACTAGAGCTAGGCGGCACTCCATTAAACTTTTGGGTTCTAGATCTCAAACAAATAAGAGAAAGTACTTTTTCATGCAGAGGATCACTGGTTTGTAGAACTCCCTGCCAGAAGAAGTTATGACAGCTATCAGCCTTGACAGCTTTAAGAAAGGATTGGACAAGTTCATGGAGAACAAGGGTGTCAGTGGCTATCATTATGGATGCCTAAGGACAACCTCTGGGTTGAAGAGATGGGAAGGATATCTCTCAATACCACTTGCAGGGAATCATAAGCAGGTGAAGACATCTGCTTGGGAATAACCTGAAGCAAAGGTTGAGCCTGCTTTGTGATACAGAATGCTGGATTGGATGGGCTGTGGCCTGTTCCAGCAAGACTGTTCTTATGTGTTTGAATGGAATACACATGAAGAATCTATCCCCAGAGGGTCTTAAACCAAAATGCTAAAGACAAATGATGTTTTTGCAACCTCAGCAACCATAACTTTGAAGAACCAACTACTATTTGTTTTGTGGAAGCATGTTCTAGCTGCTGTTGAAGATCCAGGAATACCCTTGTGAAAGTGGGGTTCTGACATCATCCCAACAAATCTGTGTGTTTTGTAGGTAGTTTTAGGGGCTTGTCATTTTTCAATAAATCAAACATTGTGGCTGAAATCCTGTGCCATACTTTTGAGTACATATCAGAGATCTGCCAAAGAGGTTGAAGAAACTGCGATGGGATGGAAGTAATTCCATGAAGTAAATCTGTGGATTCACAATGTAACAGCTGTGTTGTGAATCATGTGATCTGTTGCACAATCTAATTGTGCAATGCTGGCTGGTTGGGTATAAGGCCCAGCACACCTTCACAGGTATAACTTAACATTACGCTAACTTGAAGAGGATTTCAGTCAGTATTGCTCAAGCAACCAAAAGAACTAATGTCTAGGTAGTGGTGTACATTCAAAACCTAAACAGGTTTGGTGAGAAGTCCCATTAAGCTCAAGTGAGTGAAGTGGTTGGAGAATGGCAGTGAAGGAGGCCAAGTTGCTAACCAAGAAAATGCCTGGTCCATTTCTTTGCTCTGACCATGAATCCACTAAATTGAACCTTATATCATAGTACTGTAGTAGGATCAGCACTCCCTGTAAGCTGTGCGTGTGCACAGACGTTCATTGGCGCTGCTCAGCAGCAGCTAAAATCAGCTTACTTTCAGGTTTTGCCTGAACCCTCCCACCCACCCACCCACTGTGTGTGTGTGTGTGTGTGTGTGTGTGTGTGTGTGTGTATTATTCAGAAAAATAATATCCTCTTATTCTGGCCAAACATGAAAAAGTGTTACTTATAAAAATAGAGTGATGGGGCCTTCCGCAAATATAATTAACTCAGAACAACCATTGAGATGCCTTAGTTGCACTTTGTGTGGTATACCAGTCATTCACGTGTGGAGTTCACATTGTGAACCTTCAAGTTGGGTGAGCTTTATAATAGTGCCTTTATTTGGCTCTGAACTTAGGGCTTCTGCATGCTAAGTGAAATTTTACTGTGCCAGTTCACATTTATTGCTCTGTTCCTCACTCTATTGTTTTCCCTTCATGTATATCTGAGCTCTGTGTCTCTTTCTCTCTCTCTGTCTTTTTTTCTCTCTCTCTCTCTGTCTCTCTCTCTGAACATAGCTTTGCATGCCACTGCTGATATTAGTGGGATGAGAATGGACAACTATGGCTCAATGCCTCTGGGAAATTTTTTTTTGCTGCTCTCAGCATTGGTCTTCTGTTCCCATGCTATTGTTCTTCAGAGCTTTCTCAGGCAGTATTGTTAAGCTCATCCTCATTGGATGACAGCAAATTCTTCAGCCACAGCTAATGCTGAAACATTTTGTATGGAGCACAATAGGATTTGGGCCTGGCTTTTCAGACAGAGCTCTATTTGCATGCATATTTCATTTGGGTCAGACAGTGCTGTGCTATCTAACAAATTTGGTGAAAACTCAGTCCTGAGGCAAGGAGATCTGGATCCCTTCACCAACTGGTTGTCGGAATGGAATGGCTTTCCAAAGTTCATGGAATTCCTTTAGAAAAGCTTTTTCAAAACACATGCATCATGTGACATTAACCTTGAAAGACACCAGTGATAACTTGGAAGTGAATGTTCATCCTCTTCCACGAGCCACTGGAATGCATTGTTTGTTTGTGTTTTACCCTAGAATAAATCTTTGTCTTAATAGTCCATTGGAAAAAAGCGGATCTGAAAGTCATTCAGAAATAATTGCATGTACCAAAAGAGAGCGACTGTATTTGTTCATAATGTGTATGTATGTACAGCATATGTGCTTCCTAGTCTACTCACAGTCAAGGTTTCCTCTAAGGTGGCCGTGTACACCTCTTGCTCCCTCTGTGCAGGGCATTCCAACCCTCAATCACCTGTTGTGAACATTTTTGTTCCTGTCTGAGCGGAACCCCCAATGAGGAAAAGAGCTCTGCCCAGTGGGGACAAAAATTAGAGGGTGTGTGGCTCATAATGGTATATTGACCTTGGAACACCCTTCCCAAATATGTAATTGCCATTTAAAGGGGGATTGTGTTGGCTGTGTTATATTTTTCTTGAGCTACTAACTGAATACCCCCTCTTAATTAACACAGCATATGTTATTATGTGTTTTAATTTTAAATTGTGAGCCACTTTGAACATATTTGATGGGAAGAGGAGGTTAAAAAAATAAACATAGAATTAGGTTTCTTTCTGTAACGAGAAAGTGCAAATTCAAAGTACTCATTAATAAGATAACACTGCCAACCTCATTTTTTTCCTTTTTTGTTCCCTTTTAATGTTAGGCAGCAAAATGGCTTCAGGTAACAAACATTACCCTACAGCTTGCACTTGTAGTGATACAAATTTGCCCCAGTCACTAAAATTAAAGCATGACAGCTTCTGTGTGAGCATGCATGCACATGTGCAAAAGTTTAAGGGAGGGGTAAATTCAGATTCTTCAGCCTGAATCAATTTAGAATACACCAGGAATTATTCCAGATAAGTTTCTGTGTGTGGTTTCATTTTTGCATAAGCTAGTAAGTAAGGTTTGCAGTCTTGAAGTATGTGTTCTTAGCTGCTGCTTTGTATTCTCTTCCACCTCTAGCTTAGAGGGATTGGGTATGTGAAGTATCACCTTGTCTTTTGGTGATATGTTTCAGCATTTAATTCTCCGAAAGCTGTGGAGATTCATTGATTATTTGAGGAGGCCACCTGCAAAAGTGATGTTTTAAAATTGGTCATGACAAGGCTGTTGTAGGGAAATAAATATTTTCTGTGAGTTTCTCTACATCTTTCTTGAGATTTGCATCCTGTGGGACTTAGAAGAGAGTATTGGGTGTTTTTTTCTTGCCATGGCACTAAACTTTACACCCTTCCTCTCAGTGTTATTGAGCCATACATTATTACACACACACACACACACACACACACACACAGAGAGAGAGAGAGAGAGAGAGAGAGAGAGAGAGAGAGAGAGAGAGAGAGAGAGAGAGAGAGAAGAACAATTAGTAGGGTGTTTCAGTCCCTTATTGAAATGACAGCAGAATAAGTTTTCATTTCTGCATGAAATATTTCAGTAAAAACTGCTGCTTTGTTCAGTTATAGCTCCTAAAGAAGGGTGGTACTGAAGCCATTCTTTGTATCTTGAGATCTCTTTAAAAATACACATGCACACACACTTGCTACTTTGTTTGCACAGAGGCAAATAAACAAGAGTGACCAACAGCTCTTGAGATTATGTCAAAATTGGCTGACTGTCAGTTTGACTCATCACACAAAATGTACATATTTTTAACTCAATTCATTTTGCAGCCATCTGTAGTATGCTGGTGAAGAGAGCACAGAAATAACACTTTGCCTGTGTGCCATCTTCCTGACTAGTTTTTGAAAGCAAAGACCCACAAAGCCCATAAACAAAATAGGAAAGCACTGTGGAGTAATTGTTTTGTCAGCTTTGCAGCGGGAATGGTCTGGATTCTTGAGTACAGTGGACCCTCATATAACAAGCGGTTTGTATAACATAAAATCTGTACAACATAAAAAATTCTGGAGATAGGGGATTATTTGTTTGTTTAGCAAGCAACCTTGCTAGTTTCCAGTGAGAAAGCTGATAGATTATATTCATTGTCCAACTAATTTCAGGTTGTTGTCCAGGAAATATTTCCGGTGAAGCCTTTTGCATTCAGAAATTGATCTTTGAAAAACATGCATGCCTTTCTCATGGGAATGGCTCTTTGATACTAATTCTTAATGCCAGAAACTACCTTGCACCAAAGTATACTAATAGCAAGCATTACATTTTATGTCATTAGTTATGATTCCATGTGCAGTTGATTTGGGAAAGATGTGTCCAAGTGAGTGAGAGAACAGGTATGTCCAAACTTCAGCCCTCCAGATGTTTTGGACCACAACTCCCACTGTCATTTGCAATACAGGCTTGGAATTCTTGGAGTTGTGGTCCAAAACATCAGGAGGGCTGAAGTTTGGACATGCCTGACATAGAAAGAAGCTGTTTAAAAGCAGAATTTGCTACTCCCTTCAAATGCTTCAGATATTTGGGTATCTGAAGAACATTGCTGTTGATATGTAGTTTTGTTCATTAGCATCTTCTTACCAAACTGTCTGCCATGCTCTTAAGCAAACTTATGAGAGGCCCTAATGAATCTGCTTTGGAAGCGATCCCAATAACTTGGCTGTAATCTTCTGCTCTTAAAATCATGCCTAGGTTGGAAAACCAGTCTTAAGATGATCATGAGTAAGTATGCAGAAATCACCTTTGAAGGAAACAGAGCAGAGGCCAAATATGTTGGCCTTGTTCTAGTCTCCAAAGTATGCATCACTGCCAGATAAGCATTCGATGCCTTGGTCTCTTGTTCCAAAGATTAAGAAAGCATGTTTGCAAAACGGGGCGCCTATTGTCCGCTGTGAAGATAATGGAAGGAGACTTGGACAAGGCTTCCGGTTGTCCATGGGATTTAGGTTTCGGTCTCTTCTGCTGCTTTTGCCTTTTGAAATCTGGATGTGTTGAATAGACCGTTTTATTTGCCTGCTGATGAACACCTGAGTTCAAGTCAGAGCACGAGACTTGGAATATTGAATTAGGAAAAATGAAATTGCTTGACAAAAATAAGGGACTTAAAGAATTGAGTCTGAGATGGGTCTCCATCCGCCACCATTCCCGCCCCTCCCTTGACTCCCAGAAGTCTTTTCTTTTCAAAAGTACAAAAGCAAAAAAAAAAAAGAGTCAGAGGATTGCAAAGAGCATGTGGGTTTTGGAGATGAGGTGAGCAGAGGGGGGACGTCTTGTTCACACAACCGCCTAATTCTTATTTCTCCCCCTACCAGGGTCACCTTGTCCTCCACAGACTGTTACATTGTCCATGAAATCTACAACGGGGAGAATGCTCAGGACCAGTTTGAGTATGAGCTGGAGCAAGCCTTGGAGGCCCAATACAGATACATTGTGATTGAGCCGACACGCATTGGGGACGAGACGGCCCGCTGGATCACGGTTGGGAACTGCCTGCACAAGACCACCGTGCTGGCGGGCATCGCCTGCCTCCTCAGCCCGCTGGCCCTCCCCAGAGATTATTCCCACTACATCTCCTTGCCAGCGGGCGTGCTGAGCATAGCCTGCTGCACCCTGTATGGGATCTCTTGGCAGTTCGACCCCTGCTGCAAGTACCAAGTGGAATACAATGCTTACAAACTTTCTTGCCTGCCCCTCCATACGCTCACCTCCTCCACGCCAGTCGTGCTGGTCAGGAAGGACGACCTGCACAGAAAGAGACTGCATAACACAATAGCACTCGCGGCCGTGGTGTACTGTGTAAAGAAGATTTACGAACTTTACGCTGAATGATTGCTGCAGGGGACAGAAGGACGGGAGGAAACGCAGGCCTCTGCAAAGACAAAAAGTGTATTAAGACTCCTACAGTAACATAACTTTTTCCTCTTGAAGTGGCAGTGCCTGGGAAGCAGTTTGATTTATTCAAGTTTTTTTTTTTAAAAAAAACATGGCATTGGTGCATCAAGGTTTCCCCCCTTTTTTGCCCCCTCCCTCCCAGTTCTTTCTTATGCCTCCGATACAGATCTACCAGTGAAATGGAAAGCTGTGAGAGATGAAGTCAGTAAGGGGATATCAATGAAAGGCAAATGGTAACAAGATGGTGGCGGGGGTGCAGGAGAGTGTTAGCTTTTTTTTTTTTTTTTTACTTTTAAGTATATTGTTTAACTATTCTACAGAACCGGCTCAAAGTTATCACTGACCATTCATTAAAGGATGAGAATTTCACCTTGTTGGCTTTCTTTTTAGCTCCCGGGGTGCATGTTGGAGGACAATGAATAGTTTATGAGGAAGGCTGCAGTTGTAAACGTCAGTTACCATTTTGAAAAATCTTGTGAGTCGATCTTTCCAGGGAGTGTACTGATGTCCCATCTCCCTTAATGGGAGGAATAGTGCTTTGTATTGTGGTGGTTAAGCTGTATTGCAGCCTCTGCTCACGATCTGGATTTCAATCCCAGGTAGCATGCTCAAGGTTCACTGAGCTTTCCATCCTTTCGAGGCTGGTAAAATGAGTACCCAGCTTGCGTGGGGGGTGGGGAATCTTTAACCTGCATAAACAAATTGTAAACTGCCCAGAGAGTGCTTTAAGCCCTATAGGGTGATACATAGGCAACACACTTTGTTTTGTTTCCTTTTGTGTTGCTTTCTTTAATGTCATTGAGTCAATGCTCTTGTTCCCCCCCCCCCAAGGTTTCCATTTTTCTATCGTTTATGCTCGAATGTAAGAAATAAGCCATGTTCCTTTTGATGGAGTTTTAACAAGAGTTCAGTAATTGTTGAAATGAAGGAGCTTTAAACAAACTTGCAACAGTTGCACAGAGCAAGGGATGATTGAGTGGTTCCTAGGGGTGGAGGCAGGCCATGTAATCGCCCTTCAGGTGTTCCTAGACCACATCTACCAGCTCTCACCCTTAGCTGTTTTGCTGAGGGGTTGTGGGAGCTGCAGTGCCAAGTCTGAAGAGCCACGCATTGTCTGCCAGCAGGCTGTGCTGTTCAGCCTAATGGAATAATCCTCCATCGCATGTGAACATGCTGGAATCGAAGAGCTGTCCCAATGAATTTGGCCCTCCTGTGAAAAATTCTCTCACCTGGCAGTTTTCAGTATGTCCTATAAGCGTGTCAGGCTGCAGGCCCCCTTTCTTAGTCGTTATCAGCTCCGAACACCCCAACCCACTGAATCAAGTGCTGTTTGTATCTTTTCCAGGCATTATCAGGGAGTTTTGTTCACTGCACACTCTTGTTTTTCCAACCACAAACGTTACAAGGAAACAAATGAAGTTTCCCAAATTATAACTGCTTGTCACTTCTTTCTACCTTCTGGAATCAGTTTGAAACTGGGAGGCCTTTTATATTTAGAGGAGGAAAAACAGTATAACCAATGTGAACATCAGTGCTATTTATGTGTGCAGATTTACCTGAACCACAGCAAAGCAATCCCTGCAGAGAATAGAAAAAGAAAACCCTCTTGAGTTTTCCCTTGCATTCTCATATTGAGGACTCCTTATCTTGTATCTTGATGTCAGAAATTGTGCCTTCCTCTTTGGTGGGCAAATAACCATGGAAGAAAGCGAAGACCTGTAATAAATTGTATCTCATACAAGGTAGTGTGAATTGAGAGATTGAGGAAAAGGTGCTTCTGTATTCTGTTCAGAAATTGTTTTTTCTTATATTTATCCCATGATTTTTAGCTAACAAACCTTAAAACAACCATAACAGTTTCTTTCCTCCTCTCTCTCTCTTACTAAGGCTCTTGCCTGCAATCTGACTTTCTTCAGTGCAGGATTTGAACCTGAGAATGGAAATACATGATCTGAGCTGCCCGTCTCTAGGTGCATTCCCTTGCTTAACATGGTGGCTGAAACCTGACCTTTGTGCCCTGAAGTGAGTGGCCTTGAAATGGCATCCCTCAAGGCCAGAGGCAGAATGCAGTGCTATCTTTAGCCCCTGAAATGTTGTACAGCAGGCAGAAAGCTCACTGTCAATCCTGTTCAGTAGGTCAGTTTGGCCAAGGCTTGACTTCGGGCAGCTTTTGGGTGAGGAAGCTGGTGCCATCAGTCTACCAACGCAGATTCCGCCTTCTCGTTCTTGGGCAGTAAATGGGAGACAAAATTATTCTTCCCATTGTAAGATGGTGATTTGGGGCAGAGATGGTAGAGAATGTACAGATTTGATACCTTTGAGTGTGTATGTATGTGAGGGGCAAAGCTTAACACTCAGGCAATTGCTGCTGTTCATTGGATGTTGAAAGTACATTAGTATTGGAAAGTTTGTGACATTTTGTGCAAAGGAGACCCATTAGTTCTAGCACAGATAGTAAAGCACAGATAGTATCCCTAATCCTGAAGGAGAGAACTCTTGGGGTTGAGGTAAAATCCTGGTAGGCCTTCCTTGTGCCAAAATACCATGTCTGGCCAAGAAGCGCAATGCTGGGGCAAAATGTTTGCCTCCCTTAAAGGCCTAGTGTTGGTTTTCTGTCTTGTCTCTTAATAGATGTTTCTTCTAAATTTAATTTTATCTTGTTGGCAAAAAGCAGCAGGAGGGTAACCGGGAATGGTGACAAGCAGAAAACGTGAGGCAGGCCAATTAAACAATAAAAACACTATCTGAAAACAGCCTGAGTTCCTGTTGCAAGTCTGCTTGAGTTTTGCACTTCTGTTCCATTGTAGGACTGAAATAGATGTTCCCATAGTATTTGATGCAGCAGTTTTGTATGGAATAACCAGACTGAAAAGCAAGCACGGATCCATCTGGGGCATCATGAACATTCACTTCCATATATTATGTTTTAATGCAGAGTTTTCCTATGTATTGTGACAGAGTATTCCCAGAGCAGGAAAGCAGATGGTAGAAGGGTGTGAGGGCAGAAGGGACTGCATTTTTTAAATTTTGTGGTCGTGCATGTCTTACACTAGAGAATTTGCGTTCAGCACAACCAAATATGTTAGGAATGGAACTGCACCAGAAAACCACAAGTAAGTCTCTGGTGAGGAGAAAATGTGGTTTTGAAAATTTTTAAAGGCTGGCAGCAGAAAAGGAATGGGATGATTTAATGTGGGAGAGCTGCTAAAACTGGATTGGCAGGGAAAGCTGCTCCTGCTACTCAAAGGTGCGACGTGTCCCTCTCTACAAAGCAGGGACAGGGCTAGGAACAGCCATCTGCCCTGTTGGGCATTCTTCCTTCCATGAGCACACCCAGTAACACCACTCTAGGTTTAATGTTGATGAAAAAGTACAGTCACAAATCCCAGCCTTTCTCTGAAAACATTGAGACAAAGCTGTGTAGCTATCCTGTCAATCCAGGGAACTGTCGCATAAAGAGACTACACCTTTCTAAAATTTTATCATGGCTGTTTTAATATCAGTTGCCTTCCCAGCTCGCCACAAATCTAGCACCGATCTCTCCCCACTTCCGGTGTCACAGAGGTCTTGTCCATCTCTTCCTAGTGTTTATGCTTTCTCTCCCCTCCCATGGCAAGTTCTGAAGTTAAGAAGGAACTCAAGGCTTCTAGGCTGAGTTCTGTGAAGTGGAGGGGGGGTGACAGTTGCAGTGAAGACTGACCTGAAGGGGGTCCCTGATTTCTGATTACTGGATTAAAATGTACTAAGTGCAATAGGGCAAACCATGCATAACATGAACCTGTTTTAATTCCAGCCGTTCGCCTGAACCCCCCCCCCCCCCAGTGTAAAGATCAGAGCATGGGAGACGCTGGTTTTGGGACATCACAGCTGGAGAACTTGTCCCCCCCCCCCCCCCCGCCCACCCCAAAGGTAACATTTTCTTTCTCAGGACAGATGCCACCTGTAAAGGCTTCTTCTGTTTTGTTCAGGAGACAGGACAGTAGAGATAGCAGCAATCCTGCACTTTCCACCTGCTGCCAGAGGCTCAAAGCAGGCAGTGAGAGCAGCAGAGAAGGAGTTGAGAACACCGAGCTCTTACTAGCAAATGGTCTGCTGCACAGGCCCCAATATAAATGAGTGGGAGGAGAGCTACACGTGCAGCCGCTATTTATTTCAATGTGCAAAACTGCCCTCTGCTTCTCCAGATCTTCCTCCACCCCCCCACCCCCCAAGTCTGTCTTTTTCTCCTCGGCAGCTAAAGCAACTTTCTTCAGGGAGTGACAGCCACCTTCTTCCAGATGCCATATGCTGTATAAGCCTCGGTCGAACCGTTCATACAAAAGTGAGGATGTGAGGCATTCATCCATGCCTCTCGCAGATCCCTGTGACAAGCTTGGTCTTGCCATCAGTGATCTGACCGAGTCCAGCCGAGTCCCTGTTGGGCTAAGAATCTTTGGCTTTCCTCTCCTTTCGGGCTCTAGCAGCCATCAAGGTGAAAAACAGCCTGGGCCACAGCGTTCGGAGGTAGACCGCCAGGGAAGGTAGGATGGCAGCCACCAGGACTTCCTTTTTCTTCTCCCCCACCGCACTGAGCACCACCTGAGCCACCTCGGTAGCCGCCTTGCCTTTGCTGGTGGTCTCGTCCATCACTGAAACAAAGGAAAAGCATGTGAATAGGGAGCTGCAGATAACACTCAGCTGTAGCAGCCATAGATTGAAAAAATTTTCTTTGGAAAGTGGGCTCCACCCTGCTTGGTTTTGTAAAACATCAGCCCACAGATGTTGGGAACAGGTCGAAGTCACCTTTGCTGTTGAGCAGGGACTGCGGACCATTCCTAAAGCAACGAGAACCGAGCCCAAGAAAGAGATGAGTTTGACTTGCGTGTTATTATTTTGGGAACTCTCTTCCTCCGCTCCTCCGATGGCGGCGTTTCTATCCCAGCAGAGATTCACAAATGACGCAGGCAAAACAGCAGCACTCACCTCCATACTGGGACCCGTCTGCTGTGATGGCGTTCAGGGACAGGTTTGTCTGGATATAGCTGGGGCTCACGACGGTCACGTCAATCCCGTACTGCTCCACCTCTGCTCGCAGGCAGTCAAAAAAAGCTTGAGTGGCGTGTTTAGAGGCTGCATCTAGAAAACCCAACATGGACACAATCTCAGCCGCTGCTTCATAGTCATCTGGCCAGGTGTGACCCATCTTTTGTCCTGCAGGGCACACGACAGCTACCCAATCCAACAAACCCACATGGATGAGTTGGAGCTTTCACTTCAGATCAGCCACGTCTTGGCACAACCACAACAAGGCACAACCAAGCTTCTGCACATGGAGGCTTTACAAGCATAGGATCTTGGCATCGCCACTTTGTTCCTCTCATCATTTTGAACTCTGGACTCAGGGAAGCTTAGAAGTAGACACTTGTTCCGCAGTAGCACTCTTAATTGCGGAATCTCCTAAGGGGCGCCATCCTTGCTGAACTGGTAGCCGCTGGCCCAAACCACAATTTTGTTTTGCCTTTAAAACAGGATGTTAAAATTGGCTTTAAAAACAGTTTTTAACTGGTTTTAAGAAGAACATTTTAATCTGTATTATTGTATACCCCTTTGGGAGCCCCAGCAGGCAAAAAAACTGATTAATGAATGCTTGAAATAAATATTGCTGCTCTAAAAATGTGGATTGGGTTGGTTGAGCCAAGGCAGCAGAAGTTGTGTGCATGGTTCCCTGAAGACATGCAAGTCCCTTTCAGCTGCGGGGGTGAAGAGAGAGAGAAGGAGATGACCCAGAGCCTGCTGTTAAGGCCAGCAGGCTGTTTAGAACAGGATAAAAAGAAAGAGCCTTCCCCAATTCTTAGAAGCCTCTCTTGCACCTTGGTACTTCAGAACCAACTATGCATGGGAAATTGCCGGCACTCCACACATCTCAGAGCTTGTAATGAAAGGACTTACATGCAGAGCGGAAAGGAAGTCCAAATCTCCCTTGGACACTGCTGATCGCAACGATGTGCCCCTTCTTCTGCTTGATCATGGACGGCAGAAGCGCTGGGGGGGGGGGGAGAGAAGGGGGCAGGAGGTGAGGAAGGAGAGCCAGCATGCACTTGGATCATGGGAGAGGCAATTTGCATTTCTCGTGCCTCAAGTGGTTTCCAGAACCTGGAAGCAAATCTAATGCATGTGTTCTTGACCTGCACAATTTCTCTCTCTGTATCTTACACATACAGAGAGAGTCAGACAGACAGACAGACCAGCCTGCTTCACTTCTCCAGTGTGAAGAACAATGAAATTCCACGCTTGCCTCCAGCTGAGGAAAAGGCTCAGAATGCAAGAACACAAGAAGAGCCTTGCTGATCAGGCCAAGGGCCCATCGCATCCAGCTTCCTGTCTCTCACAGTGCCCCTGCCAAATGCCTCTGGAAGCACAGGAGACAGCTAGAGACCTGTCTCCTCAGAGAGTGAGATAGGACCACTCTGAGATCTTGTAAGCCTCCAATGGAGGTTGTCTTGAAAGTGTCCTGCCTGTCATGGTGGTGTGTACCAGTTTACCAGAGGAAAGGGAAAAGAAGCTGTGATACACCGTGGTCTTGCTGATACCTCTGCAAGAAACTCACTCCAAGTGGAAGGGCAGGTGCCCACCATTCCCCCAATGGCAGGCCAAAAATGCAGGTACTGATGTTCATATGTATCAACAGCCCTGTGGTAGCAGTTTTCCTCTCTGCTAGGAGCAAGTCTTTTGTAAAGCTAGTGGATCTTAATTCAAGATCAAACCAGGCCAAAAACACTTTGCATTACAGAAGGGATGGCGCTCCAAATATCGCTGTTGGGAAGTTGTCCCCTTGTGGAACCATTACTAGGAGGCCTTTAGCTAAGCTTAGGAAAAGGACGGAGGTCACAGATGGCATCAGGATCCCTATTAACTGGGAAGTGCCAGTGCTTCGACCCTACAAGAGCTGAGTGCAGCGTAACACTCAACTCCATTGTTCTGTGCGGTATCCAGCAGACGATGAGGTGAAGCCACTGATGATGATGGTTCAAATAGTGAAAACAGGACAGAATAAAACACACTAAAATGTTATTGTTGTTGTTGTTCAGTCGTTCAGTCGTGTCCGACTCTTCATGACCCCATGGACCAGAGCTCGCCAGGCCTTCCTATCCTCCACTGCCTCCCGGAGTTTTGTCAAATTCATTTTGGTTGAATCGATGACACCGTCCAACCATCTCATTCTCTGTCGTCCTCTTTTCCTTTTGCCTTCGATTTTTCCCAGCATCAGGGACTTTTCCAGGGAGTCTTCTCTTCTCATGAGGTGGCCAAAGTACTGGAGCCTCGCCTTCAAAATCTGTCCTTCCAGTGAACATTCGGGGTTGATTTCTTGCAGAATGGATAGGTTTGATCTCCTTGCAGTCCAGGGGACTCTCAAGAGTCTCCTCCAGCACCACAGCTCAAAAGCATCAATTCTGCGGCGATCAGCCTTCTTTATAGTCCAGCTCTCACTTCCATACATCACTACTGGAAAAACCATAGCTTTAACCATCCTGACCTTAGTTGGCAAAGTGATGTCTCTGCTCTTTAGGATGCTATCTAGGTTTGCCATTGCTTTCCTCCCAAGAATGTTATTACCTTTGGTCAAAGCGACTGGACCGAAGTAGTTGGTTTCCATCACTTTCCTGTCCACCTCCAGCATCGTGTCCACAATGCTTCCCCGGTAACTGATCCCAGCGTTGTTGATCAAGACATCCACGTGATCCACGCCCTTCAAAATCTCTTCAGCGGCACGGACCACCGCGTTGATGTCTGAAAGGTCAAAGGCGACGGTGCGATGCTTGTGAGGCTGTCAAAACGGAAGTGGTGGAGAGACAGTGGTCAGTGGTGCCCGATGGCTTGGCAACAGGCTTAAGCTTGCACATGTACACACCCACCCACCCACCCACACATACAGTAGGACTGCCGTACCCGAAGGTGGGGGTGGGGATTTGTCCCAAGTCCTCCCCTCTACTGTGGATGCTGAAAAATGTGGAAACAGCAAACACTAAATTGAGTATGGTCTCTGTCCCCGTCTCGTGGCCACTTCTGCTAGATACAGCATGAGTGTTTTTATTTAACATTTCCAGGCAGGTAGGATAAGTATAGCCATGGATAATGATCCTTGGAATGGTGTCTTCTATATTTCAGAAAGCAGACTGAAGGTATGAACAGAGTTGCAAAGAAATGAAGAATCCTGATGTTCGGAGCAAGTGCCTTCCGATGGCCTTGACCCTAAACCAGGCCTCTTCAGACTCTCACACAGGGATCCTCAACAAGATAAAATGGGAGAGAACTTTCCATATCCCACCCTGGGCCAAATGATAAGAATTGGGCACGGCACGGAGAGAGCTGTTTCGTTTACTCGTCCAACAACATGCTGGACTACAAATCCTTTAACTCCCTGGCTGATGAGAGAGACAGCCTAGCTATATAACTATGCCATACTCTTCTCCCATCATGCTGGAACTCAGAGTCACAAGGCAGAAGTGACAGGCAGTGGATGTGACTTCGCGGACTGACCAGGCTGTGGAGCTTTGATGCAAGAGACATGGTTCTAAATCATTTGACATTGTATTCCTGTGAGAGATAACAATAAACAGAGCACTGCAGAGCTTGGAGGAACCTTATGGATCAGGGAGTCCACCCCCCAATCAAGAAGGGCCAGTGGGCTCTGTATCCAGAGACCTAATCACTAAGCTACCCAGCAGTCTTTCTTTCAGCTGCCTAGTACTTGGATGGGCGACCCACCAGGGAATACCAAGTGCTGTAGGCGCTTGGAGTAGGAACTGGCAAACCACTTCAGTATTCCTGCCAAGAAAACTCCATGGGCGTGGGGTCACGAAGAGTCGGTCACAACTGTAACATCACAACACACACACACAGTCCTTCTCTCAAAGCAGGCAAAAATGTGATCGGCAGGCCCACATTGGCTCCCAAGGCCCACAGCCTCCTCCTCCTCTTCGCCCCAGACAGCATCACCTCCTGGGAAAGGCAACTGCTGTGAGACCACAGCTGCTTACGTTCTTTATGTGGCTGGAAGTGGCTGAGAGCTCCTCTGAAAGATCCTGAAGCTTCTCTCGATTCCTGCCACACAGCACCAGTTTGGACCCAGCAGCGTGGAAAGCTTTGGCACATTCTTGGTGGGAAAGGAGAGAGAGAGAGAGAGAGAGAGAGAGAGAATGAGGACCTGCCACACGGAAAGAAACCTGGTCTTTTCGCTCCTTCGGAGGCGGAGCATCACATCGATGACATAAGGCGTCACAGAACTAGGCATAACTCCAGCTACTTGTCCCAACTCTTAACAGAGCAGCTGAATCCACAATCAGGTGGTGAGTCAGTGCTTCCATAAATCAAATCTTAACTGAATCCACCCGTCTGCTCCAGCTGGATTCGGGCCCCCGACGTCTGTTTCATTTACGCACGACATACAGAACCCACCTGTCTATTATAAATAGCATTCAAGGGGGCGAGAGCTAGAAGACGAGAGTCCCTGTAAAAGGTATGATAACGCAAACATGAATGAAAACTGGTAGAAAAACACAGGAATAAAAAAGAAGTAAAGAAATAATCAGCGGCCTTTGGCCGACAACCCTCCTGCTAGCCGTCTAAATTACTCAGCGGGGCCACCGGTCCCCCTTTTGCAACGCCAGCTTGCCCAGGACCTCCAGACCCACCTTTTCCTAGTCCAGAGGTTGCTCCCGTGATCACCACCACGGCGTCCTTGAGGTAGGCTCTTGCCCGCATCCGCCGCAGCAGCCGGTAGAGGCCGAAGAGGCCCAGGCTGCCAAAGAGCAGCGGAAGAGCGATGGTGGAGGTGAGCGCCATAGGTTTCCCCCGACGGCCGATCCTCCTGGATTTGCAAGAAACGAACAACGCGGGAGCAGGGTTAGAGGGGCGTCGGCAAACCTTTCCTTGGCCATTTTTAACACGCAGTGGGATCAGCCCAGTTTAGACGACACTCCCGAGGTGTGTTATTCTGCAACGCTTTGCACAATTAGTAAACGAGGGTCAAGGAACCTGTGGGCCCACTGGCTTTGAGCTCTTTCCTGCTACCATCCACCCACTCGTCACATCAGAAGTGCCTCCAGTGGAAAACTATTGAAGCAAGGAACCCAACCTTTCTAACGGAGAAGCCAACACCAAAGTGCAGACCCATGCATTCTATCAGACTAAACAATGGCTGCCTTTGAGGCTGCCCCTCACCCTGTGTGCCCAAAAACACAACTGTGGATACAGGCAGACAGGAGCAGGAGATCATTTTGAGGATGGTTATCTCTGGTGGACTCTGGTGCAAGACCACCCTTACAAACATGCCTGGTTGTTAAGATGTTAGGTCAGTGATGGCGAACCTTTTAGAGACCGAGTGCCCAAACTGCAATTCAAAACCCACTAATTTTTTTTGCAAAGTGCCAATACAACAATTTAACCTGGATACAGGTGTCTATGAAGGGGCGATGTTGGGTGCCCACAGAAAGGGCTCAAAGTGCCACCTTTGGCACCCGTGCCATAGGTTCGCCATCACTGTGTTAGGCCAAGGCATTGGAGTGGAAAGGCAGTGGATAGGAGGCAGGAACATTGCCTTCCCTATGCAGGCACTCAGGTTCTGGAAGTCCTTTGTAAAGCATAATTACGAGGAGGTTGCATTTGAATGCCAGCAGCCGTCTCGTATTTCAATGGAGGATCTGCTGTTGTTTTTGTGTGTTGTTTAATGTTCTTCCGCTGAGCTAGCAGTTTGCTTGTTATTGTTTTTAAACTCTTAAGTCGAGATGGGTGACCTTTTTCAGCCTCAGGTCTAAATTCTTGGAGGCCACTTTCAAGTTGTCAGCAGCATCCAAGGCAAAAGGACAGGACCCAAAGTACCCACATAGGTCAGCTTGGATTTCTTATTTGTAGCCACCAAGCACGAAGGAAAACACATCAGCATTTCAGAAGGAGTGGGAAACTCCACATAAAAGCCGGAAAATGCCACCGACTCTGCAAGGGATGCAAATTATTCGAGGCATACTTGCACAAACAGGCTTATTTTGCACCTGATCCCACTTGGCTTTCGACAAGAGAAGCAGACAGTGTGCTTGCCGCTGTGTGCCATGCGCTTGATCCTCCCTGGCTTCTCAGATGTCGGAATGCGTTGCTCAAACATGCCTGGGTCTACCGGCTTGTTTGTGTGTTTGCTTGTTCACAGAGGGAGTGCAGGTGGGAGGAGAGAGAGAGGATATGAAGGTTCCCCAAATGTTGAGCCGCCAGCTGCAGAGGGTGCAAGTCAGCGCCTGTGCTCGGATCGCAGCCCTGGGCAGGATGACGACGAGCACAGCCCGCTGGCCTAACCTGCTGCGTCATGCTCGTATCTTACACGAGCCAAGACTCAGCAGAACAGCCTTGGCTTTAAACACACGGGAGCATCAGCAGCCATCTCCGCTGAAAGACCTGCAGCAGCAGCAGCAGCAGCAGATTTCTCTCTGCCTGAGATCCTGCAGAAGGTGGGGCTGCTCAGAAGAGACAAGGGCAGGCCTCACTGGCCACCCAAGGCAGTTGTAAGTCTTACAGGGCAATGCCCTGGATGGAGTCCAAACAACTCAGCACACGGGATGGCCTGCACAAACTCCTAGTGAGAAGTCACCGACCGGTCATGGCTCCCACAGGCAGGGGCCTGGAGGAAGAGGGCACCCGGCAGGAGCAACGCACCCCGAGATCCTTCTCCGCCACCATTCCTGCAGTCACACTTCAGGTTTGCTTGAGCCCTCCAGGTTGACATTTCAAAGGAAGGTCTCCCCCCCCCCACCCCCGGCCCCAAATTGCCAGGACCCCAAGGTCATTTTGGTTTAAACAAAAAAAAGCTCTTATCGCCCATTTCCGTCCAGAGGATGAATTGGGCCAAGGGCCGTGGCTGCTCACCCCTGGCCCTCCGTCTTCAAAATAGCTGGCCCTAAAACAGCTGGTAACAGATAGGACAGCTGCTTGTATAAAAAACGGCAGAAGCACTCAAGCACCGCAGGCAGCTGAAAGGGACAGCAGGAAACAGCCTCTCAGGGCTGGGACCATGCATCACGCTACGAATGGGTATTTAGAAATTCAATGTAAAAGCTGAATAGTCTTGTCTGGAAAATGAGGGAGGCAGAAACCAGGAGGGGGGGGGAAGTCTGGGGAGGCTGCCTGTTGCTTGCCTATATCCCGTTGCCCCTCCCTGCCACAAGAGGAAAAGCACTCTAGCGGGTAATCCCACTGGGCTGATCACCGGTTCAGTTTTCCAACAAAAAACTCACTGTTTTCACCAGTCAACCTTGTCCTCCTCCTCCTCTTCTCAGATCTGCACAGCTGGAGGGATCAGAATGTCCAGCCTCTGGCTCTGCAGCCAGATGTGGAAGCCACTCAGCTGGCCAGGGCTGGGACTCTGGAGACCGCCGGGTCCAGTCCTTGCCAAGGGGGTATGATGGTGCATCAAAATCCCAACCTCTGGCTTTCACAGCTGGAAACCTAACCACTGAGCTCTCTTGCCGTTCTTGGCGGAACATGTCCAACCTGCCTTGGCTCGGAGTATTGTCAAGATTATCCTCTTGACAAACGATAGGTTTCTTTGGGCATCCCAATCCCCTCTCGCTTTTCCTCTCGCCGCTCTGCCTACCTGCTCTGGCAATATATACTTTTCTGAGTTTGCGGAGCAGAGGTTATGAGATAGAATGATCTCAAAATTAAAATTTTCACTGTGAATAGTAGCAGCCTCAGTTTCACCCTAATAGCAACCTGTGCCTGTTTATGGGTATCACGAACTTGAGACAAAGCTCCGATCAAAGCACAGGTCAGCCGCGCACATGAGACAGGTGCGAAGGGGGAGGGGAAGAGTGGCAAACCACCTTGAGAGCAACGGCGTGTCCGTGAGACGGGTCTCTGGATCCACAGGCAGAGAGAGCGCCTTACCATACTCTGGAAGTCTTGATTCTGGAGAAAGGGTTGGCCCAACTACACATGGTGCCAGGTTAAGGAAATCCATGCCTTCAGACCCTTAAGTTTTCTATGGGGAGAGCGGTCGATCAGCAACAGAAACGATCAACGCCGGGGGGAAACCTTAAACGTTGTCTGTGAGAAGACCCTAGGAGTGAGTTGCAGGCTGGGGAGCCCTCGTGGCGCCACCGTTCATGAAACAAACTGCCTCCATTTCACACAGCGCTGAACACGGGATGAGCTGGATGGCTTGGCAAATGGACTACGCTCGGTTTTCTCTATTTGTGGTTTATGCGAGGAAATTAAATGGGTTGCTTGCGACAGTGGAGAACAAAGAAGGAAATGGGGTTGGATTGATTAACGCACAGACACGGAGGAAAGGCCAAAAATTGTTCCCTTTCAAAGTTAAGCCCTTTTTCCAAGGCCATTGATATCAAGCACATGCTGCGCATTTCGAAGAAACCAATGAGATGGAAATGCTTTTATCTTTCAAGCCCTGTTACTTACATCCTCCAGCCCTACCCTGGGGAACCTCTGACCCTTGGGCTGTAACTGCAGTCCAGGTCCCCTCAATTCCTGACCAATGGTGAGGGGTAATGGGGTAGGAAGCTCACCAACATGCCAAGAGCTGAAAACTTCCTATCCCTTTACCTTCCTCTCTTTCTCCTTTGAAATGGCCGGAAAGGGTGTTTTGGTGTAAGCCCAAAAGTAAGTCAATTCGAAGGGCACACATTCTGGCCTATTGGGAGGCAAGAGGATGGGAAAATTGCATCTCAGGAGAGCTTGGATCTTACAAGTGGCTCATTCCTGGTTACCATCGCCTGAGTTGCAGGGCTGGGGTTTTATAGCGGTCCTCAAATGTTATAAGCTTGGGCATCTCCTTTTGTCAAACGCATTAGGGAGATAATCTACGTTGGCCACGTTCATGAAACCGTTGTGAAGGTTCTAGAGCAGTGGTGGAGAACCTTTGGCACTCCAGATGTTTTGGACCACAACTCCCAGAATTCCACGCCTGTGCTGCCAATGACAAAGGACTGTGGGAGTTGTAGTCCAAAACATCTGGAGTGCCGAAGGTTCACCACCACTGTTCTAGAGAGCAATGGTTCCCAATCTGGGGACCAAGAGGTTCCTGAACTAAAACTCCCAGAAGCCTTCACCACTGGCTCTGCTGGCCAGGATTTCTAGAAATTGTAATCCAAGAACATTGGGGGCAAGGGCGGGGGAACTATGAGAGAACATGAGTGTTCTCACAGTTTATCCAGTGAAGTGTACAGGATGCACGTTAGCTGTATATTATTATGAATGCCTAGATACAGCCCTGGAACAGAAGTCTCTCCCAGGGTGAGATATCAGCTTTCACCCTTGAAATGGAGATGGACTCCTTGAGATTTGGGCTTCCAAGCCTTGGAATAGTGACACTGACACAACGAAAGTTGCTTGGGCAATTTTGTGTCCTGACATTGCCCAAGCCCTAGAACATTTATTTTCAGTTGGGAGAGAGCTATTGATGATTTTTCAGCCCCCTCAAAACTATGTCTTTGCTTGCCCAGCCTAAGGTGCTTTGGAAGGAGCACAGAACATAGTTTTGAATGGGTAAGAATAATATATCCCACCACTGCCCTTGATTTCCTGACTAGGCTGCATTTCAAACCAGCTAATTACTTGGCAGACCACAACCAGGGATATTAATGGAATATGCCACCGTCTAGCAGGTTTACATGCGACTCAGCTCACGTCAACGTGTGTGAACTCAAAGCCTTTTCTTCCTAAGCCACTGAGTCAGAAATACAAGCCTAAAGGCCTTTCCTTCTGTAGAAGGAACAGCAGCAGCTAATAAACAAAAGGAAGGGGATAAACCAACACTCACTATGCCCATTCCAACCTGCTTCCACTGCCCTTCTCAGACAGCCAAGCTGCCCCATGAATTCCATGCATTAAATTTATATTGAGAGCCGTCCTTGTGACAATCAGATGTTCAAGCCTTCTGCATCAAGACTGCCTCTCTGTTCTCCATTTTACAAACCTTCAGAGAGATCATTGTTGATGCCGAGAGATTCAAAGGCAATTCCATTTAAAAAAAATGGAAGCAGGGAGAGGTAGATTTTCAAAGAGCTTAGAGGCACCAGTAGGAAAAATAAATACCAGAAGCCTAAACCCACACTCTGTTCTCTATGTGTGTAAAAATAGCACGAAGCCTCGTCAGGTCACCCCCCACAGCGGGAAGCGCATACAAGATTGTACCTTTCTGGAAAGCCCTGCCTTGGCTGCAGCAGGTGACACCCTGGCAAGGGTCTCCGATGTTTAGACAGAGGGCTGGCCAAGTTAAAGAGGGAAACAGCCAGTTGTGAAGCTGCGCCTTTCAGTTCAAGACGGGGGGAAGCACATGGGGAAGGCTGGCCTCTAAGAAGCAGCCTTGGGAACGCTCTGTAACATTCCAACAGAATGAAGGAAGAATTGGAAACAGGACTCCTGGGGCACATTTTCTGTGTGTCCATTTACCTCCTACATGCCCATCCAAGATAGAATCATTCTGGGATGGAGCACCTGCCGTAAACCAAGATCCCAAAAGCAGAGTGGGCTTCCAGCTGTGAATGGGTCCCACTTCTTCTTACGCCACATCTACCTGCCGTCTTGCCCTGCTGCAGTGAACGGATAAACCTGCTTAAGATCAAGTTGGCTTGTGTGCCCAACTAACCCAGTACAGTCTACCCATTCATCAGCTCTTGTTTGCAGCCTCTTCCTGTGTGAACCACCTGAGATCCTCTTCACCCGGAGATGCCAGGTGCTCCACTCTACCTGCGGAAGTCTGGGCCCTCTTGCCAAATTCAACAATAGCATTTGTGTTAAAGTATTAACAAACCGCTTGCCCACGAAACTCCGTTTCTATGCCTCCCTGTCAACGAATTCAGTTTAGCTATACATGACCTAACCGGCTGGGTGGGAGTGGGGGCAAACAGAGACAGATAGATACAGTTCGTATTACTCATTGGCCATTGGGGAAATGGATGTTTACCGGCCCATGATATACAAGCTAAAGCACATACTCAAGTTTGGGGGTGAACTCAAATTACTCTATATAAGAATATAGCACAGTGATGGCGAACCTTTTAGAGACCGAGTGCCCAAAGTGAGACTCAAAGCCCACTAATTTTTCACAAAGTGCCAATACAGCGATTTAACCTGAATAAAGGTGGCGGTGAAGGGGTGATGTTGGGTGCCCACAGAAAGGGTTCAGGGGGGGCCACCTTTGGCACCTGTGCCATAGGTTCGCCGACACTGATATAGCATTTTTACTGTTGTGTTTTAGTGAGCGAGATCGAGGCGTGGGCGGAGCCATAATGGAGTCGCGTGTTTGACGTAACCCAGCCAATTACGAGTAATTGGGGGAATGTGGCAATAGCCAATCAGGGGCACGCTGGGGAAATTATGTGCCTTTTTAAGCGGGGGGGTTGCGTCGTCAATCCCCGTGTCGTCCAGGAAATAAAGTTTCGAAGTGACCAGATTGCCTGCGTGGTTCCTAGCCCCCGGACTTAACAGTGGCGACGAAGGTGGGATACTTTTGAGCTGCCGTATCCCCAGGTCCCCATATCGGGCCTACCACGTCGTCTTGCGATGTCCTCTCCGGACCGAGGCGCTTCTCGACTGCCGCCGCCCACGCCTGGCCAGGGAGTAGCCGCCATTATGCACGCCCTGGGTGAGTTCGACCCTCGACGCCCCGAGCATTGGGAGGCATACATCGAGCGCCTCCGTTTTTTACTCGAGGCCCATGGCATTACGGAGGACCGCCAGAAGCGGAATATTTTGTTGGGTGGCTGTGGGGCGGCCACCTACATAATTGCTAAAGGGTTGGCCGGGCATAACCCGCTGGACTCTTTATCGTATGACGAAGTGGCGGGATTGCTCACCAACCACTTCATCCCGAAGCCATCAATAGTCTCCCGGAGGCACCGTTTTTTCCTGCGCTCTCAAGGCCCCTCCGAGTCCACTGCGGAGTACCTTGCAGTGCTCCGTTCGTTGGCGGGAGAATGTGAATACCCTAACTTGGAGGAAATGATCCGGGACCGATTTATATGGGGTTTACGTAACGAGAAGCTGCAGACCAAGCTGATGGCGCGCGAGACTATCACCTTGGGCGCGGCCTATAGTGAAGCTTTGGCCTACGAGCGGTCGGCTTCCACACACGCCAACAAGAAGGCAGCGGAAGTCCACGCCACGGACAGTACGTCGAGGAAGAAGATACCAGCGTCCACCGCAACCTCAGCAAGTCAGGTACGAGTCGGCGTTTGCAAGACGCGACCACACCCTTGCACGTGCGCTCTACCGGATCGGCCCGAGGAGACTCCTGTTTTGGTTGTGGTGAGGATCACGATCGTCGCTCCTGCCCGTTCCGCGATGCCACGTGCCGCCGTTGCGGCAAGGCCGGGCATATCCGCCGAGTCTGCCGTTCCAAGTTGAAAGGAAACCGGATGAGACAGCGCGTACATGAGACTCGGGAGGAAGAGGAGTTGCAGTCGATCATCGCTGCCACGGTAATGCAGGTCTGCACGCGCAACCGTAAGCCCGCTAAGGTTAAGTTGGATTTGGCACAGGCCTACCAACAACTGCCGGTTGACACAGCGACGGCAGATGCTCAGACGATTGTCACTCATAAGGGGGCCTTCCGTGTAAATCGATTACAATTCGGGGTGAGTGTAGCCCCAGGACTTTTCCAGAATATGATGGACCGCCTCCTGAAGGGAATTCCCGGAGTAACTCCGTTTTTTGATGATGTTATAATCGCTGCTCCATCTAGGACGGACTTTGGTGCTCGACTTCGAACGGTGCTGGAGAGGTTTCGGGAGGCGGGCCTTAAGGTGAAAAAATCAAAGTGCCTGTTGGGAGTCGATAGCGTGGATTTCCTGGGGTTTCACGTCGATGCAACGGGCATACATCCAGCCGGGACAAACTTCGCGCCATCCGCGAGGCACCAGAGCCCAAGGGGAAAGCGGAGTTACAGGCTTTTCTAGGACTTCTAAATTTTTATCACGCCTTCCTGCCACATAAGGCGGCCGTCGCGGAGCCGTTGCACCGGCTCCTGAAAAAAAAGGCGCCCTGGGTGTGGGGCAAGAGACAAAGGGAGGCTTTTCGCGGGGTGAAGGACCTGTTGGTGTCAAATTCGGTACTGGCCCACTTTGATGAGTCCTTGCCGGTTGTGTTGGCTTGTGATGCTTCCCCGTATGGAGTGGGCGCCGTTCTGGGTCATCAACTTCCGGACGGAAGAGAAGTTCCGGTGGCATACTTCTCTCAAACTCTTTCGTCCGCGGAGAGGAACTACGCCCAAATTGATAGGGAGGGTTTGGCCATTGTGAAAGGGGTCAAGAAGTTTCATGACTTCTTGTATGGCCGACCCTTCACAATAGTCACAGACCACAAGCCGTTGTTGGGCCTGTTTGCCGCGGACCGTCAGACCCCCCAAGTGCTCTCGCCACGAGTAATGCGGTGGTCCATCTTCCTGGCTGGATACAATTACGAACTGCAGCACCGGCCCGGGAAGGCGATGGGTCATGCTGATGCCCTTAGCCGTCTGCCGCTACCGGAGTGTGGCCCGGACCCTGCTCCCGCCCACCAGGTCCTAAGGATCCAAGACCTGCCGGATTGTCCTTTGCACGTCCAGGATATCGCCGCCTTAACCCGACGTGATCGAGTGTTGGCTCGTGTTTTGGATTGGGTGGGGAGGGGGTGGCCTAAGCAACCGGGCCCGGAATTTGCGGCTTATACGGCCCGGAAAGACGAACTCTCGTCACACAGGGGGTGTGTGCTTTGGGGTGGTCGGGTGGTGGTTCCCCCCTCTTTGAGGACTAAGGTATTGGAGGCCCTGCATGTTGCCCACCCGGGAATTGTCCGCATGAAGGCACTTGCTCGGAGTTATGTTTGGTGGCCGGGCATGGACGCTAAAATCGAAGAGTGGGTAAAGGGGTGTGAACCTTGTCAGGCGTCTCGGCCCGAGCCATCTAAGGCCCCTGTACAGGCCTGGGAATCCACGCAAGCCCCTTGGTCCCGATTACATCTAGACTTTGTTGGGCCCTTTCAGGACCAATATTTTTTAATAGTAGTGGATGCAAAGTCCAAGTGGCTAGAAGTGGCCCCTACCTCCACCACATCCACAAGGGCGACAATAAATGTGCTGAGGCGGCTGTGTTTGCCACCCACGGTTTTGCCCGACACAATTGTGAGTGACAATGGAACGGCGTTTACTTCGGCCGAATTTCAGGAGTTTGTCGCTCTAGCGGGTATTAGGCACATTAGGTCCGCCCCGTTTCATCCGGCCACTAACGGCCAAGCTGAGCGCATGGTCCGTACGACCAAGGACGCGCTCAGGCGGATCATACAGGGGGACTGGTATTATCGTCTTTCACAGTTTTTGTTGGCCCAACATGTCACCCCTTGTGCCGTAACGGGGCGTAGCCCTGCAGAGATCCTCATGGGAAGGAGACTGACGACGCTCCTTGATCGTCTCCATCCCGACAGGGCACTCGATAAGAGGCCCTCCACGGAGCATAGGGAAGCTCCGAGAGGATTTGCCATAGGCGACCCTGTATATGCCCGAAGTTATGGTCGAGAGCGACGATGGGTTCCTGGAACGATAGTGGCCTGCTCGGGTCCCACGTCTTATGAGGTGGGTTTAGAAGGGGGGTTGGTGTGGCGGCGTCACATCGATCAGATCCGCGTCAGAACAACTGTGGCGCTGGTGCCCCCGGAAGATCTAGCCGAGCCAGAGCCCGAGGAAGTTCCGGATTCTGAGCCGGAGCAAGTTAGTGACTTTGAACCCGGGGAGACCAAGGAGGTGCCGCCCAGGCGGAATGCCGAGTCCCCGGTTGTTAATGGGTTACCTGCTAACCCGGAGGCACAGGCACAGCCTGATATCCGGGAAGCAGCGGTCCCCGTTGTTCCTACATCACCACCTAAGTTGCGGCGGTCCCAGCGAGAGCGTAGAAGACCGGTACATCTGGGGGATTATGTATGTGACTAGGATAGTAGGGTAGATGGTAGTGTTGGTTGTTACTGTGTTGAACTATGGGGGGAGGAATGTTGTGTTTTAGTGAGCGAGATCGAGGCGTGGGCGGAGCCATAATGGAGTCGCGTGTTTGACGTAACCCAGCCAATTACGAGTAATTGGGGGAATGTGGCAATAGCCAATCAGGGGCACGCTGGGGAAATTATGTGCCTTTTTAAGCGGGGGGGTTGCGTCGTCAATCCCCGTGTCGTCCAGGAAATAAAGTTTCGAAGTGACCAGATTGCCTGCGTGGTTCCTAGCCCCCGGACTTAACATTTACACAGAGAGGAGACTTTCCCATTGTATTTTTTAAAGCACTATGGAGGGCTCAGTTCACATTCTTGGCCATCCCTGTCAGAACTCCCATTAATCTTTGCTAAGATGGACTGCACTTAGTAGGCCCTTAATGCTTCAAGACTGCTATAGCTATAATCTTCCAGATGGACATTCTGCCCCTATTCGGCAGGCTAAATTTAGCTCTATGAAGGACCTGTCAGTCAGGTTCTGTCCTGAAGCATGTCCCTCGGCCTTTCCCTGCAAAGACCGGTGATGGAGGCAGGAGAAGCCACACAAGGCAAACAACATTGGTATTGGGATGAGAATCATGGGGGTGTTGCAGGAATCTTTGTTGACTTCACTAGCCCAACTTGGACCAATACAGGAAATCCAGAGCTGCTACAGCAGCGGCACACCCAACAGGTGCCTGCCCGGCCTCTGCTTGACGCTCCCTACAGAAACCATCACCTTTGGTTCCATCATGCAGCTTGTTTTACACACCAAGGTGTATCTTCTAATGTTCCTTCTAAACCTCTCCTGCTATAATTTAAACTCAGAAATCCTAGACTTTTTGGCACTCCAGAGAACAAACTCTTTGTTCCTTTGGCAAGAACCTTCAGGTACAGCAGGAGGGTTGAAATTTCCATCTTGCTTTCTTCAGGCTGAACACCCAATTATTCAGCTACAGAGACATCCCTGTACATTCTTCCTTAACCGTTTGTCTCTTAACCAACTGAATTTTGTGACAGTAATATGTAAACCCAGCTGCTCATCTTCTATGCTGCTAATTTGCTAATGTAATTCATTTGGATAAACTGTTATTAACTATAGGTCCTCGTCCTCCATTGTCTGCCCCTACATGGTCAATGCAATTCAACATCATGTACTGTATTTTCCAAACACCCTTTCAAGCACCTGCAGAGCTGTGCCAGTTTTCAATGACTTGTGTAACATGAGTTATGCAGTGCATAATTCAGGGTGTCATCATGACATAACAAGCACCTACTTGTAAAACAGGCAAGACAGAGAACAGATAGACCTTAAGAGTATTCCCAAATTTGATCACACCCCCACCACCGATGCCTAATCCACACCTCCAGAAGTAACATACCGATTAAAACAATGTTAAAACAAGTCCAGGGCAGCATAACTTGTTTCTTTAAAGAAGCACAGCCAATATGACTTAGCAACCTATTCCAGAATCAAGATTTTTATGTAGAAAATGGTTCTTCATTTTTCCAGTCCTATACGTGCTACATTTTGAAAGACAGCTCTATTGAACCCAAAGATATTTCTGGTCACCCTCGTTAGGAGCAAGCTAAAAATGGATTTGGGGGGGGGGGAGAGCCTATTTTCTAGAAAGTTTAAACTTACTAAACTGTATACAGCAATGATGGGGAACCAAGTATCTTCCAGACTTTAATGGGGGGCAACACCTGGAGGGCAACAGGTTTCTCACCCATGGCTCAGGATGCAGCTTTGAATAAATACGATTACGATCCAACCAGGAAAGGCCTCTGCTATTAATAATAAACTTAATTTTGTGTCTGTGTATGTACAGTGACAAGACCCTGCAATCCCCATGCCCATTGACATGGAACTAAGCCCCACTGAACTAGAAAAAAGTTTGACTTCAGATTCGAAATGTCATTAGGGGGACAAAGAACAGTTAGCAAACATGCAGGCGTCTCCTGGAACAGCTCACATATAACACTGACAAGAGACGCGGAAGCCAATTACACCATTTCCCAAGGAATCATCCTTCCAACTTCTTAAACTGGGCTACAGCTTGGCCCTCCAAGGCCCCAGGCATTTCCCAACCCCAAGCTTCTCTTCCCCCCCCCCCCCGCCCCCAGGCTCCCTCCCTCCCTCTTAGATTTGTTGAAAAGCTGTCCTTTCCACCCTGTCTCAGGCTGGGGTGCGGAGAAGCTTCGCAAACTCTCTGGCATCCCACATATACTCCAAGCACCCCGAATCCCCAGTCACCTCCTCACTCAGCTTCGCCTTGTATTACAGTGGTACCTTGTATAAAAAGGAATTAATTTGTTCCAAATGAAAATATGTTAAGCAAATGTTCCTTTATACAAATTTCCCATAGGGATGCATAGAAAATGGAGTAATCCCATTTTTATGTTGTACAGATTCACCCCATAGGCTCCCCTATCTCTGGAATTTTTTATGTTGTACAGATTTTATGTTATGCAAACTGTTTGTTATACAAGGGTCCACTGTACTTGCTTTTTGCTTTCCCTTTCATTGTTGCTTTCCTCGTCCAAACTGCTGGCCTGAGGAGGGGTAGATCATAAATAAATTAAATAAATAAAAACTGAAAGCCCATCCACTTGCAGACGGCATCTCTCTCCATCTCAGGAAGCTAACCCAGCCCCAACAACGGCCACCAGCCTTTGGGAATCTCCCCAAGGTATCTAATTTTCTGAATATGTCTGTGAAGATTCTCAGTCATCCAGGTGAGTTTATCTGGAAGTTGAGTCATGGCAACTGGACTTCTTTTTCTTGAGATATAGAAACATTTCCCTGCTCATGAAGCAGCAAAACGTTTCAATATCTCAAGAAAAAGAAGTCCAGTTGCCATGACTCAACTTCCAGACTAATTTTCTGAGCTACCCGCAAGTAACTCGGTGCACAGCTTGAGGAGGGGGAAATTATTGTCCAAAGCTCCCGATCGTATGCTTGATCTTTTAATTTTTTTTTATTATAGTGGTCTAATAAAGGTATCACCTGCTCCTGCATTCCGCTACACCGGTTTTTTACCCGCTTATTTTATTTGCACCCCACCTTCCCCACCACCACCACCAAAAAAGGGACACAAGCCAACAATGGAAAAAGAAATACACGTCTAAAAAGTTCGGGGCAGCTCTATAGGCGGCTCCTCTCCTCCTACTTCATTTCCTACAACAACCCTACGAGGTAGGCTCCATAAGATGGGGCTTGGCTTCCAGCGGGGATCCGAACCCCGGGCGCCGTGACTGTCCCTAGCCACTACACCCTACTGCCCCGAGCTCCTGGGGTCACCCTTTCAGCGCCCACCTTTTCCCTGGTCACCGAAACGAGGCCCGGACCCCGACCCGACCCTTCCTCGCACCCCGTAGCCCCAGAAGTACCTGGTAACCACGGTCACCATGTCCACGCACCCGGAAGCGAGCGCACCCCTTTTCTCCTTCCCCCGTCCCGCCTTCCCGCTCTCCGCTGGCCCAATCAGAACCGCCCTTTCGTTTCCCGGCGGAGCTATTCCAGGAAGCCACCAATAGGGAGGAAGCGCCGCCCGAAGAAGCGTAGAGCCAAGGGCCAATGGGTGAGCGGTCCGTCAATGTTTAGCTTCCCCCTCGCACACCGCGGTGCTTGGTAGAAGGTTCCGCCTTTCTCTGGGAGTTAGCTAGACCAGTGGTTCTCAACCTGTGGGTCCCCAGATGTTCCTGGACTGAAACTCCTAGGAATCCCTTCCAGCACAGCAAATGGTGGAGACCTCTGGGAGTTGCAGTCCAGGAACCTCTGGGGATCCACAGGTTGAGAACCACTAAGCTAGACCCTCACCCCTGTCTGGTCTTTTGGGAGCCGTGTGGCCATTTTGAAATACAAATGCAAAGTTAGGCATGATGGCCAACATTTGTCACTCCAGATGTTTTGGACCACAACTCCCACAGTCCTTTGTCATTGGCAGTCTAGGCTTTGAGTTCTGGGAGTTGAGGTCCAAAATATCTGGAGGGCCAAAGGTTCACCACCATTAAAAAATTAAATAAACCATTGCAAGCTTTCGTGGACAATTATCCACTTATTCCAAGCGAGTACAACTGTCGCCTGCAGCTTAGTCCTTCATTTGTGAGATGTGGAAGGCGATACTCAGTGGAGGAGCCCCTGAGTGTATAAAACCGTTTTGCCTCACTGGATAGGATCAGATTAACACTGAAGTCTATTCCTTCCTGGAATAACATTTCGCTGCTGGGGACACTCTCTCATATTTAATACAAATGCAAGAGTAGGTGACACCTTTATTGGTGCACTAAATCATCATCATCATCATCAAGCAGACAACTAGCTTTCAAATTTGTTACCAGCCTTATTTCAGAGGGAAGATGCACTCTTTAAAACAAAAATATTTATCTGGTGACTGTGGTTCTAGGCTTCCTCCATGAGATTCAAGCCAATATATCTCGCAGCATATCTCAGCCTACTAACCAGCATCACCTGGAAAACTTCATAGATGTAGCAAGAATTTATTCCAGACTTGAATTCATCAGAACTTTTCATTGGGCGATGTGGTAAATAGAATGGAAGGACAGAAAGTGAAGGAAAAGCATGTATTAAACTGATAAAAAAAATTCTCACATGCTGGTTACAGTATTGAGCCTTGGGCAGCCAGGTCCTCTCACATTCTTCTAATGAAACACTACATTGCCAGAATAAGGGTGCATGACCTGTGCCCCTTGGCTGCTATCAGTGGTCTCATCCAAGACTGGAACAACCCCATCCATTTTCCATTCTTCTCAGTTAGCCATTCTAATTGCTCCGATGGGTGCAAATTTAAGTTAGCCCCATGGGGACGGGGTGGTGGTGGTGGTGGTGGTGGTGAAGTACTGCATAGAACAAATGGCCCTATGCTTCTATCTAGTGGCCAGTTTCTGTACTGCATCCTGAAAATATGTATAAAATGAAAAGAGGAGAAATTCCTTGAAACATAAGATTGGCAAAGGAAAGGTATAAAGGGAGGGAGATTCAATAGTTGTTGTGAGTTTTTCTGGCTGCTGGGCCGTGTTCTGGAAGTTTTTCTTCCTGACGTTTCCCCAGACTCTGTGGCTGGCATCTTCAGAGGGCAAGGAGCTCTAGGTAACGGCATGGCCAATGTAGGCAGGATGTTTTGTTGTTGAGGCCATCCGTGGTCGATCTTTGCATGTGGATAAAAGGATTGGACCAAATGACAATACAGGTACAACCCTATTTAGCACAATCTAGACTCTAGAGCGGTGGTGGCAAACCTTCGGCACTCCAGATGTTTTGGACTGCAACTCCCACAGTTCTTTGCCTTTGGCAATATAGGCTTGGAATTCTCAGAGTTGTGGTCCAAACATCTGGAATGGCAAAGGTTTGCCACCACTGCTCTAGAGCAATCTAGACTGGTATGTTTGGGTTCTCTAGTCACATCCTTATATATATATATAAAATTGGATGTGTGTTGTTTTCTGTGTAAACCACCCAGAGTTGTGGTATAGAAATATAACAATAAATAAATAAGACTTAATATGTCTATCTTGCCCTTCATTGAACAAAGTCCAGGTAACGTCCATGCCACTGCTCCTCCTCAATTTATCTACACAAGAACCTTGCAAGGTGGTTCATGCTGAAAGTGACATACAAAAGCAAAGTGTGCTGCTTAAAGCAGTCTCTGGGTGGTTAGTTTAATTATGCAGGCTATACATTGCCTGTGAGCTGGGTACTCATTTTACCAACCTCAGGAGGATTAGAAGGCTGAGTCAAATGCTGGCTACCTGGGACTGAACTCCTAGGTCTCCAGGCCAAGGTGAGTTTCATGGCTCACTCAGGTCTTGAACGGGAATCCCTCAAATTCCCACCTGACACTCCAGCCCTGTGTGAGTGAGCTGACTATGTTCCCTGTTCTGTTGTTCTGCTCTTAGATTTACAGAAGGTTGGTGTCTAAGACCTGGTAGCTAGCCACCATCCCTGGCCACCAGTATCACATCAGCCACTGTGTCCCTGAACAGGCAAGAGTCCTTGCCGGTGCAGCATCACTGCCTGCCTGTCTCTATGTTTGTGATTCTGGGGTGCCGCCAGAGCATTTCCCTGCCTGGCCGGCTACTGCATGTGGCTGCTTCTTGTTGTGTCATTACAGTCATGACTGACTCTTCGTGACCCCATGTCCACGGAGTTTTTCTTGGCAGGAATACTGACGTGGCTTGCCAGTTCCTACTTCTGATGGGAATAATTAATTAAAATACTTCATATTTTATAAGCTGTCATTGTAGATAAAATGGCAGTATTTCTATTTCTCTATTGATTCTCTCTGTCCCTTGATTCACCTCTCCCCTCCACAAAAACCGTTGCACAAAGCACCACACTGTTTCCCCCTTCCCAAGCCTGTCCTGTGAGATAAACAGGACGCAAACTAACTGACAGATGTTTATCTGAGGGAAGGTCGCTTGGACAATGGGCCCCCTGCCCAAGATAGCCAGGTTTCCGCGTATCGAAGCATCGATACGGGGCTGTCAAAGGGGCTGTCAAAGCGCTTCCGAGAAAAGCAAGCGGCGAGTTCCGAGAATTGCAATGACAGGGGGCGCTGGAGAACAAGATTAATTGCGTCCGCTGTGTGTTTCTCTTGTCAAGTGGGTGATAAGTGGGTGCAAATGAGGCGATAACAATGTGCACACGCCAGTATCTTTTGAAGTTTCTTTTGTTCTTTGTGGGCGTTCTAAAGCGCCCAGATGTATCCTGTTTTTTCCGTTGTAAAGAAGGGGTGTTGGCGAATGTTTTGCTATAAAAACTGTGTAAGTTTTCATGTTCTTTGCCTCAGTTTCCGACTGCAAATTCGGCTGGGTGCCATTGGTGCAGCAAATTAAAGTTTTTCTCCGTTCCTTTGATCCTTGGCGTGTTCTTTCAACCCTCGGTCCCCGTAACAGCGGCACAGGGAATCCCGGGGTGACACTTTCATCTGAGGGCTCGTCCGGGATCCCTCCCTTTTTGGGGGGGCCAAGGGGCCAAGCCATGCGAATCCGAACAGCCAGCGGTGGGCGAAGAACTCCGGTGCACACCTTTCCAACTTGAAAAGGGGACTTTTTCGTTCAACGTGTTGGCGGAGACAGTTTTCGCTCGGGGAGAAAAACTCTGGCCAGACGGAGAGGAACCTCTTGGGAGATTTGGTAAGATATGGGACCGGTCCAAAGGGAGAAGAGAAATTGTCTCTAATTCTGGGGTTTAGCCCCTAGTGTGTTAAAGAGTAACAGAACGACGGTTCTGGGGTTTTGGGGAGGAGAAGGGCAGAGTGTGCTCTAACATCCCTTGTGAAATAAGTGAATATTGTTTGGTGTGGGCAGCGGGAAGGAGCTCTTGGCTGTCAAAGTAGACTAGCAGAAAAAAGGTTTTTAATAGGTAGTGGGATCCAGACTAGGTTGGGAGGCGGTTTTGAAATGTGGGTGATTTGAGTGGCCACTGACCCAGTGAATGAGTGAATGTGTGGAAGGCTGGGGTTTAGGATTCCCTTTGGCCGAGCGAGCGTGGGCTACGCAGTTCCTGTCACGGGTGACCGTCCAGGTCGTAGCCAGAACCGAGTGGTGTGTGCGTGTAAATTGTGTGAAGAGTTTAGGAGCGGGTTCAGTGGCTTTGTGTGGGAGAAACATAGGAAAATAGTTTAAATAAAATCATCAAAAAATCATGGGGCAGAACACCAGTAAACCCTCAACTCCACTAGAATGTTTCCTCTTGAACTGGCATGCGGCCATCAAAAACTTTGATTTTGGGATCAAGGTGAAGAAAGAGAGGATGGAAACTTTATGCCAAATTGAATGGGCTATCATGCAAGTAGATTGGCCACCTCAGGGGACTTTCAATGAGAGCATCATCAGGCAACTGTGGTTAAAAATTCTCAAAAATTGCCCCGAACACATTCCCTATATTGAAGTTTGGAAAGGAAATGTGAAGAAAAATCCTGCATGGATTCAATTTTGTAGAGAGTTGCCACCCCAGGCTAAATTGTTGGCTCTGAAGAAAAAGGAGGCAGCTTTAGAAAGCCGTCCTGAAGATTATGATGTCTTCACTCCACCACCTCCTTATCTTGCGGCCATCCCTCCAGGGAATCCAGTGCCCCCCCCCTCCAGTACTACCTTTACCAGGACCAGGACCCGCTTCCCCTCCAAAAGATGGTGATCTCCCCGCACCAAAAGATCTTCCGCAACCAGGACCGTCAGGCAAACCCCCAAAAGATGAGCAAGAGACAGGGAAAGGGGCCCCCAAGAGAGATGAGGAAGAGGAAGAAGAGGAGAGTGAAGAGGAATTTCGTCATAGGATAAAAGGAAATGTTGAATGGGGAGAAGCGGACCATCAAAGAGTGGCCAAATTAATTAAGAAGTACCGAGAATCAGTGATGGAAGTGGGAAATTTTGCATTAGAAGCAGCAGGAGAACGAAATTGGGCAAAAAGACAGAGATATCTTTTAAGGGCATATGATGCAGCAAGGAGACATGAGGAATTTATTGAAAATAAGAGGATTGAGGAGCAAGCAAAAGTCATGCCCCTAAGGCGAGTGTATGATCCTTTGCCTCAAAATCAGCCGGGTCCCCGCACATATTCGATGCAGCATGTCCCGTTTACATCAAGTGACATTATAAATTGGAAAAATACCCTCCAAGAGTCCTTGCCGGTGCAGCATCACTGCCTGCCTGTCTCTATGTTTGTGATTCTGGGGTGCCGCCAGAGCATTTCCCTGCCTGGCCGGCTACTGCATGTGGCTGCTTCTTGTTGTGTCATTACAGTCATGACTGACTCTTCGTGACCCCATGTCCACGGAGTTTTTCTTGGCAGGAATACTGACGTGGCTTGCCAGTTCCTACTCCTGATGGGAATAATTAATTAAAATACTTCATATTTTATAAGCTGTCATTGTAGATAAAATGGCAGTATTTCTATTTCTCTATTGATTCACTCCAGGTACCTACAGCACCTGGTATTCCCTGGTGGTTGCCCATCCAAGTACTAACCAGGCCCGACCCTACTTAGCTTTTGAAATCAGGTGAGATCGGATGTGCTTAGGGCATCGAGGCAGCTTGTTGTCGTTCAGTCGTGTCTGACTCTCCGTGGCCCCATGGACCAGAGCTCGCCAGGCCCTTCTGTCTTCCACTGCCTCCCGGAGTTTGGTCAAATCCATATTCGTTGCATCGATGACACCGTCCAACCATCTCATTCTCTGCTGTCCTCTTTTCCTTTTGCCTTCCATCTTTCCCAACATCAGGGACTTTTCCAAGGACTCCTCTCTCCTCATAAGGTGGCCAAAGTACTGGAGCCTCAGCTTCAAAATCTGTCCTTCCAGTGATCATTTGGGGTTGATTTCTTTCAGGATGGATAGGTTTGATCTCATTGCAGTCCAGGGGACTCTCAAGACTCTCCTCCAGCACCATAGCTCAAAAGCATCGATTCTGCAGTGAACAGCCTTCTTTATAGTTCAGCTCTCACTTCCATACATCACTACTGGAAAAAACATAGCTTTGACTATCCTGACCTGAGTTGGCAAAGTGATGTCTCTGCTCTTTAGGATGCTATCTAAGTCAGTGTTTTTCAACCTTTTTTGGGCAAAGGCACACTTGTTTCATGAAAAAAATCATGAGGCACACCACCATTAGAAAATGTTAAAATGTTTTTAACTCTGTGCCTATATCAATCTCTAAAAGGTTCGCCATTGCTGGTGTAGGGAGAAGCAGGACAGAGGGGCCACAGATTGAGGCAGCCCGCTCTCTAGCACCCAGTTCCCACTTACCTGTGTTGTTTTTTTAAAGACATTTTGCCCTGCATGGACTTCTGTGTCCAGTGGAGACCTGAGAAGGGGCACTGACTCTCCAGGAACACAAATAAGACCCAAAAGCCCATCTTGCTCTCCACACTGTGGCCAAGGCAAATGCCTTCAGCAAGTCCAGCGACAGGAGGGGAGGAGAATGAAGGAAGGCAGGAAGGAAAGAAGGCAGAAAGTGTTCTGCTTGTATACCGCCCCATACCACTTCAAGGAGTCTCTGGGCGGTTTACAGTTTTAATTACAGTAGGCAGGCTGCTAGACATACACATATGCAGGCTAGAAATGAGCACGTTTCTATGAAGAGGGGAAAGGGTACGAATGGAAAGAGAGAGGTGGGGAAAAAAAGAAAGAAAAGAGAGAGAGAGAAGAGGGCGACCCAAGACAGAAAGAAAGGGGCAAGACTTCAAGGAACCCATCGCGGGGCCCCTCAGAGACGGCTCTTCCCCTCCCGGACCCTAAAGGCCGGCCGGCCGGCCGTCCAGCCGTGCCAGTAGCCCCCCCCCGCCCGCCTCCTCAGCCCAGGCCCGGCGGAGGCCTCCTCCATCCCCTCCTCCTCGCAGCCCTGCCGCGGTGCTCGTGGGGCAGCCGGGCGCCCCTCCTCCCCTTCCCCTCACCTGGTCGTTTGTTCTGGGCTGGGGCTCCCGGGCCGGCTCGTGTTGGCGGGCGGGCTGTTGGGCGGCTCAGTCCATTGGTAGCTCCCAGGAAGGG
Organism: Phrynocephalus guinanensis; assembly: GCA_037367245.1. NCBI lineage: Eukaryota > Metazoa > Chordata > Lepidosauria > Squamata > Agamidae > Phrynocephalus > Phrynocephalus guinanensis. The sequence goes on along the minus strand of CM074751.1, from coordinate 13,952,572 downwards.
GTACTGGTGGTCCAGGGTAAAAAAAGGAGGGGGGGAGAGGGAAGTGAGCGAGTCGCGGCGGCGGCAGGCAGGCACAGGGCAAACACTAAGAGAATGAGTGAGGCCGGGTCCGGCCGGGGAGGAAGTGATGCCAGCACTGCGGGCCTCGGGGGGGGGAGGAGCCAAGCTGGCCCTTGGACGCTATTTATAGTGCCTCCCAGCTGTGGGCCGCCCGCCGGCCCTGGGTTGAATTTCTTTAGAATTTTTCAATTTTTCCCATGGCACACCAGGCAACATCTCGCGGCACACTAGTGTGCCGCGGAACAGTGGTTGAAAAACACTGATCTAAGTTTGCCATTGCTTTCCTCCCAAGAAGCAGGGGTCTTTTAATTTCATTGCTACAGTCGCCATCTGCAGTGATCAAGGAACCCAAGAAAATAAACTCTGTCATTGCCTCCATTTCTTCCCCTTCTATTTTCCACGAGGTGATGGGACCTCAAAACTCAAGAAAAACCTCCATTGTAACCACACATCCCAATAGAAATGGGGAAAATCATGCCAAACACATCCACCTACACAGGATGACGCAGTGCATTCCTACACAGGAGTAAGCCCTGCTCTCAGAGGGATTTGCTCCTAGTTGAGCGCACAGAAGATCTGGCAGCCTTGAGGAGTCAATATTTGAATTTAAGCTCCAGATGTCTCAACTTAACTTGGCTGTTCTCAAGCAAAACAAAAGCAAAAAAACCCTCATGCCTAAGGAAACGTAATGGAAATGAAAGCGTCTTCCTCCTCAGCCCTGCCTCTCTCCTCTGTGTTGAATTTTGGAACATAATCTCCGTAGGAGTTGTTCTGTGCAAAATGCCATGAGCTGGAACACTGCAATGTATTTTTTATCTATTTCTTGCATTTTTATGACATTGATACTCCACCCTTCAGACAGCTTCAATTTATCTTGAAAACCTTGTTAGGGTTGGTATAAGTCATCAGCCTCTTGACAGCACATCAAGGAGACACACAAATGAGACACACAAATTAGAGGGCAGAGAAGACTTTGACTTTTAAATCCCAAAGCTTCCGGTGACTTTTTCCCCCATTCAAACAGAACAAAAGTTGGAAGCTGATCAAGGCCAAAGTGAAACCTCCCATTTACTTGGGAAGACCTTAACGGAAGGTGGATCTGTGTGCACTGTGTGTGCCTAGATTTGTTTCAGAAAATCTCTGCCCTCCCTTTGCAAAGGAAGGTCATCACTGGGGGTGGGTGGTGGGAATTATATCACGGTCTGAAAGTCCAGACTTGGGACGTTTTGCTCAAATGCTGTTCAAGATCGAGTGAGCAGAGAAGGCACCAGTTTGACTTACAACTCCCAGAATCCTGTAGCCAACGGGGCCAATGTAGGACTGTGGGAACTGGAGTCCAAAAAGGAAGAGTCTCCAACTTTTGAGTGGATGCTGTACATCTTTCCTACACTAGATGGTGCTTTGGATACATGAGTGGTTGAACTGCAGCTCTCTCCTCTGTTCCCCAGTGTTTTACAAATACACCACACAACGCAACCACACGCATACTAAACTCACTATTTTTTTCTAATGGGAGTATAGGAAGCAGACTGGCTGCGGTTGCAGAGAGGACAGATGTAACTGTGGCTGTGGGTGAGTTAGCAGTTTGCCCACACAGCCCTGTCATTGACCTGCCTTTGAAAGTCCCTGCTTGTCAAAGCATGCATCGGGACTGTCCTGGCTGTGGAGTTAAACTCTTCCCCTGGTTTTCTATGCTGGAAACAGTCTTCAGTGATGAAATCCTTTCTCCTTCCCCTCTGCCAAAGCCTCCTGAGGCTGGCAGGCCTTTAAGCGGACTGCAGAAAACCCAGAGGGAAGACAGCTGGTCTCTTCCTTTGTATTCCAATTGAAACCACATAGAAAGAAAGAAAGAAAGAAAGAAAGAAAGAAAGAAAGAAAGAAAGAAAGAAAGAAAGAAGTCACCGGGAATGTTTTTAAAGCAGGAGCACTGTGATGGGGGTTCCTGCATTGCAGGGGGTTGGACTAGATGGCCCTTGAGGTCTCTTCCAACTCTGATTCCCTGATTCTATTATTCTTTTTTATCATTCTACTAGGTGTTCAGTTTTGCCTTGCATCTGGTTGTAAGGATGAGTGGCAGGCATGCTTTCAAATTCAGTGTTTACTATCTGGATACAGTATTGTGTGGTTGCTGGAAGGAGGAAAGGAAGTGAATGTGAGGGGATGCATGATATTTCCCTTCCCTCCGAATTCCCAATGAGAGTAACAAAAGCAGCACACATGCACAGGCAACTGAAAGACTAAAATTTTTTATTTGCCAAAAGCTTCCATAGAGGGCAGCCCACTGTCAGAGCGGTCTGCTTAGAAGCTCCAGAGGCTGCCCACAAAAGATTGCACCTCATCATATTCTTGTTAGTATTTCAGGCGCCACAAGAGTCCGTAATTCTGAAGGCAACTTTAAAAAAAAAAGACTCAAAACTTAAAGGGGTGTGTTAACATGGAGGTGGGTCTGAGGTGCGGAGATGGGAGAAAATACACTAAAATAGCTTTTGAACCGTCACACATGTATGCACGCACTTCATGCACCAGGAGATTTCTTTGGAGCTCCGCCGGAATTGTTGGCCTGGTCCCTGAATGCCATGAAGCCATGTGCTCAGTTGCAGGCAAGGAAATCAAAACCGTGCATTAGCGGGGTCCTTAATGGGTTTGTGCAGTGAAACTCTGGTTCCTTTCATTAATTGGGGAAATCCTGAAAGCTAATGATGTAAATGCTGGGAATTAAGGCTCCTCAGTTTGCCTGGGTGTATATAGGGGGTGGAGTCTGTGTCTCCCTGTGGAGATGGGGGAGAATTACTAGGTAACATGATCTAGCCCCAGGCTCCTCCGCCAAGAGACCATTCACTGCTTAAGCATGTTTCGCTTGGCATGGTTTTAAAAATGAGTGTTTCCTGGTGCTTGATTTTCCTTCCTCTGGGAAATGCTACCTTTGGACTACAAATCCCACAATTCTTGGCCAGCCGATACAAGTAATTTATTTATTTATTTCTATTTTATTTATTTTAGAGTATTTTACCACACCTTTCTCCTTGGAAAAAGGACCCAACAAAACAAAATTGTTTCCAAAATCTGGTTGTACCCTGTCTCCCCATCTACGTATCAAAAACTCTAACTCAATTTTCATTGCTTCTTCACAAGCAGTTGAAATGTCCCCACCCAACACTCATTCATGTGAATGTTGAAAACCCCTCTCTCAACAGAGTTGGGGGGGGGGGGCTCAGGCACAGTCTACCTGCTACTTAGGCTGTGATTTCAACAATACTCAGACAAATCAAAAATACTTACACCTCCATAACCAAGGCCATAGCTGAGGACTCATACTTTATGGGTGTTGGGAAGATTATCTCATTAATGACAAATTAGTATTTAGGTAGGCTTTGGGCAGATGGATGCCTGGTTTGGAAGACACCTCTGTGTGTATTTGAAAAACAATGTTTTTAACCTCTCTGAATAGGTAAAAGACAATCAGATAATGAGGTCATGATAAGACCATGGAAGGGTGGGGTGGGGTGGGGGGAAACCCACACACTACAGGTTCTCCAATGATCAAGTTATGTTTTTTAAAAAATGCAAGTGAAACACCTCCATTGAGGTGACAATATAATAAAATAAAGAGGAACAAATAAAAAGGGATGAGCAAATCATGAAAAAACTGGTGGCTTTTGATCTGCAGAACCCCTTTGGGGAACAACTTGGTGAATTAAAATGCTATTTATTTATTTAATTTATGGTAGAAGATTGCGCCTGCATTTTTCTTTTTCAGAATTCAAACTGGTTTGAGAGGGTGGCAGGGATGGAGACGGAGCCCAAATGCTTATAGGACTACATCTCCAATGTCATTTGATAAGGGCTAATTACCCATTTCCCCAGGAGCCCTTCCAGCCCCGCCTCCCTGTGGAAGAAATCACTGGGGTAACAGGGAAGCTGCTAAGCGGATATGGCTTCTCTCTTCTCTTTCTCTTCCTCCTCCTCCGTAGGCGGCGCTTTTTCTCGACATCCTCCCGCTCAGCCAATCCGAAGCGGCGTTTCCGCCTTGTGACATCAGAACGACGGCCCGAGCCGCCAACCCTCGAGGGGGGACCGCAGCACGTGCCCAATCTCCACCCCCCCCGCTCCCTCACCCTTTCGGTCTCTCTTCCACTTCCTTTGTCAATCAAGGAAGCCGAGGGGCGGGGACAAGGCGGATGAAGCGGCCTTTTCCCCCCCCTCCTCTTTCGCACTGTAAAGGAAGGCGCCGCCGCCCAATCCCAACCCGCTGGGGGCGGGACCCAACGCCGCCGCTGCCGCCAATCCCACCGCGCGGCCACCGGGCCTCTTTGCGGGGCACGAGCGAAGCTGTTCCCTAGCGCTATCTTCCCGCCCCCCCATCTTTCCCTATTGGTTTCTCCCGGCGGGGGTTTAGCTCGAGTTCGCCGCGCTCTCTCGGACAGGCTCATTGAACATTAAGGGGGGGGGGGGAAAGAGGGAAACAAGGCTGGAGAAAAAAGGGAGGCGAGGGATTAATAATAATAATAATAATAATAATAAAAAGACCGTTTTAAAGAGCTACGTTCGCTTTGTGAGGAAACCGGCGGCGAGGAAACACACCCCCTCGCTCCTTTTCTCCTCAGCCGCCGCTCCCTCACAGCCCCCCACACGCCCGGCTGGGCCCCCTTTCGAATCGCCTCAGCCTGAGGAGAAGGAGGAAGGAGGGCGGAGGGCGGGAAGAAGAAGGAGAAGAAGCCGCGGCGTCGGCGTCAGGGGGGGTGTGTGTGTGTGGGGGGGGGGCGGGTAGGGGCGCCGTCGCCGCCAATTCCCCTCAGCGCCGTTTTCCCGGTCCTCCTCCCGGCCTCGTTGCGGGGGGCGCCCTGAGAGCCTTTCGCCGCCGCCGCCTGCCTGCCTGCCTTCCTTCCTTGGTCGGCGCTTTGTTCGGAGCCGCCGCCGCCGCCGCTCTCGTCGTCGTCGGGGGCGGGGTTGAGGCGAAAGCGGCGGCGGCGGCGGCGGCGAGGAGGGAGAAGGAGGCGGGCAGACGAGGAGGAGGAGGAGGAGGAGGAGGAGGAGGAGGGAAAGAGGGAGGAAGGCGGCAGGCAGGCAGGCGTCGAAGACGAGGAGGAGGAGGAGGAGGAGGAGGAGGAGGAAGAAGAAGAGCCGCCCGGCCGCTCCCCTCCCCCCCTCTGACGCCCTACCTCTTCCACCCCCACCCCCCAACCACCACCACCAACCCCCCCCAGGTAGCCGCCCGAGCCCCCGCCACCAGCCCCGGCGGTCGGCGGGGGCGGCGGAGGCCGCGCAGCCCTGAGGAGGAGGAAGGAGGGGGGGTGGCGGCGGCCCTCAGTCGCCCCCCCCACCCCCACTTCAGCCCGGACTACGGCGACCCAACGCCGGCCACGGACGGACAGACAGACTGACTGACTGACTAGGAGGGCCTTCTTCTGCTTCTGCTGCTGCTGCTGCTTTAGGAAGCGGGTGGGTGGGTGGGAGTGGAAAGACCCCCTTCCTTCCTTCCTCCCCCTCCCCCACCCCCCACCCCACCCCGTTGCCCCTGCCCCCCCCTTTCCCCACCCCATTGCGTGCGTGTGTGTGTGTGTGTGTGTGTGTGTGTGTGTGTCTATCCTCTGTCGTACAGAGCAGCCTTTGGGGTTCCCCAACCCCTCACCCAAGGCTGGTTTTATTATCATTACCCTCATCCCCACCTTCCTCTCCCTCCACCCCACCCCACCCCCCGCTATAACCCCCGTTCCCCCCCCTCCCCTTATTCTTTTTGGGGACTCCGGAGTCTCCTTGGGAAGAAAACCGCCGCCTTCCGCAGATCCGGAGGAGCCCCCTTCCTTGGTGGCGGCGGTGGCGGGGCGGTCGGGATTGATGTGGGGGGGCGTCTGACATGAGTCCGCCGGCCGCCGGGTGCTGCCATGTGACCGGCTTCAAGGTGGAGAACTGGAAGCAGAACCTGAGGGTGATCTACCAGTGCTTCGTCTGGAGCGGATCCGCCGAGACCAGGAAGCGCAAGGTAAGGACCGGCATCCACCCAACACCACCCTCCTCCTCCTCCTCTTCAGGATCCCCCCCTCCCCCACCCCCAACAAGCACGGGATAGAGTGACCCCCCCCCACGACTTGCTCTTCCTCCCTTGGCTTTTGCCTCCTGCAAGGTTTGCAACCGTTCCCTCACTTTGGGGGGGGGAGCAGGATTCTTCCTTTTATCACCCCCTCTCTTCCTCCCCCTCCTCCTCCTCTTCAGGATCCAACCTCCCCCCCCCCCCAAACAAGCTCAGGACAGCGTGATCCACCCCCTTGTTCTTCTTCCCTTGGCTTTTGCCTCCTGCAAGGTTTGCAACCGTTCCCTCACTTTGGGGGGGGGGGAAGCAGGATTCTTCCTTTTATCACCCCCTCTCTTCCTCCCCCTCCTCCTCCTCTTCAGGATCCAACCTCCCCCCCCCCCAAACAAGCTCAGGACAGCGTGATCCACCCCCTTGCTCTTCTTCCCTTGGCTTTTGCCTCCTGCAAGGTTTGCAACCGTTCCCTCACTTTGGGGGGGGGGGGGGAGCAGGATTCTTCCTTTTATCACTCTTCCTCCTCCTCTTTAGGATCCGACCTACCCACCCCCAACACCCACCCCCAACACCCACCCCATGACTTGCTCTTCCTCCCTTGGCTTTTGCCTCCTGCAAGGTTTGCAACCGTTCCCTCGCTGGGGAGGGGCAGGATTCTTCCTTTTCTTACCCCCCCTCTCCTCCTCCTCCTCCCTCTCTCTCTCTCTCTTGCCCCCCCATCCCAAAATATGCAATGAGCAGCGCTGCTCCCACGAGACCCGAGGGACTCGCTTCCCGATTCCGCGCCCTCCAGCGGGGAAGGGAAAAGGGGTGGTGGTGGTGTAAGGAAGAATAAAGGTGGATGGGTTCCCAAAACCCTATTAATTTTTAAGGGATTTGAGAGAGAGAGAGAGAGAGAGGATGGTGGTGGGGAGGAATAACAGCAACGGGAGGATCCTCGTGCTGGTTGTGGGTGTTGGAGGGAAATGAGGTTTTCCCGGAATCAAGACGACTGCAGAGGACGGATGGGGCGGCGGGGGGGGGGGGAGAGAAAACCGAGAGCTCCCAGGGCCAAAGAGCTCGTCTGGCCTGCTTTATGTGCCCATGGAAAAGCGGGGAGGCGCGCGGGGGGGGGGGCAGATTGCTTGCTCCTTTCCTGCCTGCCTTCCTTCCCTTCCAGTAAAGGGCTAGGTCTGGCAGGGAAAGCGCTATGGGATTTCGTGTCCCCCCCATTCAACGACAAGATCCGAAACAAGAGGGGAGGAAAGGGATTTCTGCCCTTCTTCTGCTCCCCCCCCACCATAGTTTCCTTTCCCTGAGCTATTAGAATGCCTGGGAAGGGGTGTGTGTATGTTGGTGGTGATGGTGATGGTGATGATGGAGATGGAGATGGCTAGGTGGGTGGGTAGCTGGCAGGCGGAAAGGGGGAGAGGAAGGGGTGGGGTTGGCGAGGGAGAGCCGGCGGGAGGAGGTCGCCCTGCGGTTTGGGGCTGTTTTCCTGGGGACGGGCAGGCGGGCAATATTGCGGGTGGCCTGGGCTTTCCCTTGCAAGGGGGAGGAAGCCAATCTGCTTCCCAGGATCACAATAAAGGGGAAGTCGTTGTCCACACCCATTGGTTGCTGGGGAATGGCCCTCATACCCCCCCCCCCATTTAGGACCTCCACAAAGTGTTGTGCATCAGGGGGGGGGGGAGAGAAAAGATGGAGAAGGGGAAAAAAGAAAGCAGTTTATTCAAGAAAAAGCGATAGAGAGGGAAAGTGTTGTAGGTATTTTCTCTTTCCCTGCAGAGAAAGTCTAGAAAAAGACCACTAGCTGTGCATTGTAAAGGGAAAGTGGCTGGTCTTGACTGCTGTTCTGCTGGTGTAATCCCGCGAACATCCCCTTGCACGATTTCTAAACAAATTGTTTTCTCCATCTTTCCTCTCTTGGCTTTCCATTAGCAGTGGACCCTGTTTACAATATCACACACAGCCTCTTGGCCAAGGCAAACGTTAGGCGCTGCAAAAGCAATACATTAAATCATACAAAGAAAGTGGAAAAAATATTTTACAATACTAAGTACCAGAACTAAAGAATGTTTTTGGTAGCAGCCAGTTCCCGAGTTCATGTATGTATTTGAATTAACTTGGAGATTCTGGTATGTCAGATTTAAAATGTGATGAGAACACAAGGTAATGAATTATGAAAAATAGCATCTGACATGGGTAGTGTTTTCTAGTAGGCAGGAAAAGGGATCCTGTCCTTGTAATCCATCAGTTTAATTTATGAAAGGTAGTGTTTTCTGATGGCTTAATGGTGTTAGAAATGCCACTAGTTCTAAAAACAAGTTACCATAGATGTACATTTTGTGCAGGATAGTATAGTTTACAATTTTTCAGTCTTGGCTTGGCATTGAGCAATATTTATGTACAGGCTTAGGCCCTAAAATTTACACAGATTACTAAAGATTGATGTACACATGTAACAGAATGGAGTGGACTCTGGCCTGTACTACTTTGAATTACAGGTGTTGGGTTGCGTTTTTAATACTTCATTGCAAAACACAGATCTCTTTCCTGAAGGCCAAATACGGGCATAGTAGAAGTAGATATCTTGGCCTAGAGTCTCTAGACCTTTCCCTGGTGCATGCCAGTTCTCTTAATATAGATGGGTTAGTTAAATGTGATTACCTGTCCTGTAGTCTTAAAGGGCTGCAGCCTTTATGTTACTATTTTAAATCATTTTAGAAATCTGACAGTCTTCCTCCTCATCCTATTGATTTGTAGATCTGAATAATTCCATCCAATATTGAGATGTGATATTCCTTGTTTTTGTGGTCATTCAAGAGAGAAATTAAACCATCATGCTGGTTTTCGTTGGTCCTTTTAAAACTGCTTTGACTCTGTTGATTGGGGGGGGGGTTGGACTCTGTGGCCTTATAAGCACCTTACAATTCCATTATTGTACGATTCTTCAGATCTTCTTTCATCAAATTACAACATTTTCCTGGATGTTTAGCATTTATTTTCTTTACTGAGCCATCATAACATTTTAATATCTTTATTTATATGTAGGCCTTCACCATAAAATAATTTTTGTGCGCTATTTCAGATGCATTGGTGTGCCTTATCAGTATTCAATAGATGGATAAACCATATTTTTCCTGGTGAAAAAGAAGCACTTTCTACTTGAGTATGTTGATATTTTGATACGTCAGAGTCCTTGAAGGAAGTTCCTGTTGTCATTTGCAGATGCAGGTTCTGGAGATAAGTCTTTGCCAGATCTCTCCAGTTTGATCCAATTAATATGCATCACTGGAGGGGCGGGGTGGGGGGGGAAGAGAAGCTCAAATGCGCTTTGAGACTGTGCCAAATTCATACATTGAAAATTTCCTTGATGGGGGCAAGAATATATAAATAACCGCATCTAGCCTGTTCATATGGGCAGCACTGACCAGAATCCAACTGTTCGTGTCAACAGCAATATGACGTAGAACATAATAAATGAAATGTGTTTCACAGTGTACAATCCAGTGAACATCGGGGAGCTGGTGCCTCTTGGTTTTCAGGAATGTACACTCCCTTTTTTTCCCTTCTAGGCCTTACCTCTTAAAATTTCATACATCAGTATAAACTGCAGGGGGCAGAAAGTGTCAGCTCTTTTGCTTTCCTATTTGACCGCCAACATTGCTTATTGCCTTGTGTTTTGAAAGGCTATTTCAATACTGTGCTACTTTCCTGTTTCCATTATTTTCTCCTCCCTCTCACCCTGCCCCCAGAAATACATCGTGGTTTGCATTCTTCATCCGTTGCTTCTTTATATTACAGAGAATGAAAGCTGTTTTCTACCCTAGTTTTTGTCCTGTGGAGTGCGATGAAAATTACACGATGAAAACCACATTGTGAATAGAGGCTATAGAGCAGCAGCACCTCTCCCACATCTAAGTCACAGAAGGGCATCTTGGGAATGCGATGGCATCTGGGACCTTGAATGGTCGACAGGTTTTTTTCCATTTTGTCCTTTTACTTCTAATGTTTACACAGACATCAGGAATGACACAAAGGAGCACTTGTCGCCTGCAGCGTAGTGAAGAAGTCTGTGATTTTGGAAGTTTTGGAAATATTGAAGATCGCCATCTTGAATCAAAAGCATGGCATGACTACTTCCGTGACCTGTGTGCAATACGGTCTGCAATTAGTGCATCACAAAATAGACAAGGTCTTTTAGAAATTAGGGAGAAGGTAAAAACCCTGGCCCTGACTCTTGGAACCCTTTACTTCTCTGACGTCCTAGCAGCTTTGTCTGTTGGAGCGCTTCATCATCTTGGTCAGGGGTCCTCAAAGTTTTCAACCAGCGGGCCGGTCCACCACCACCCAGACACCACTGGGGGCCGGATGCCAGTCCAAAAGCAGCTGCGGAGGCTTGCTTGCTCACAAAACGGGGTAGTTGGGGGGGTTGCAATTGGTCCCAGGGGCCAGATTCAGGACCTTGGGGGGGCGGATTCAGGACCTTGGGGGACGGATTCAGGATCTTGGGGGGCCGCATCTGGCCCCGGGGCCTTAGGTTGAGGACCCCTGATCTTGGTGCTGTAAAGCTAATCTTGATGATGCTACTGACTGCAGCATTGCGTTGCTTAACTACAGACCTCAGAAATTACATACATCGAGTAGATATCTGGTTTTGATGGGAGTTGTAGTACTGTTGCGGGCATGACGGTAAGCCCTGTCATAAACTGCATTAAGCCCTGTCTACAACTGACATTTGCTGCAGGGAAGGAGATAACTGCATAGTTAGAGTGCACCAAAATGTGACAGAAATACTGAGTAGCTCAGTAGTTCCATAAACAAGGAATATGCTTTGATTTTTAATTAAATACGAATGCCAAGACTTCATTCTAAATTATGTTGACCACTGAAACTTTTGAACTTGAGGACTTGTATAAGATGTATTTACCGTATTTATTGGCGTATAACACACACTTTTCCCCCCTGAAAATAGGGGGCAAATTATGTATGCGTGTTATACGCCGATATAATATGAGGCGACCAGTGTGCTTGGCAAAAACAACGACTGCCGTCCCATAGCCAGTGCTCGCACACTGCGAGCTGACGGGGCAGGCCAGAGAAACAAGGATCCCACGCACGCCCTAACCCCCCTCCCTAAAGCCTAACTATCTCCCCCCCCCGGGAGCAGGGAGCCCGCCCCCCGGGACCCTAACTAACCCGCCCCCTAAATCTACCCCCCCCGGCGCGAGATCCCTAGCCAGGCCAGACGGCCCGGATGAACACAGGCCGTCAAAGAAGTCCCATCCTGGTTGCGCCGCCGCCGAGCTCTCCCACTGCCTGAGCCCTTATCAGGGCTCCGATCGGGGAGCCCAGCTGATCGGTGGCCTGTCAAATAAAGAAAAGACCGGCCAGAGCGCAGCGAGGCCGCAAGCCTCCGCTGCTGCTGCTGCCGGTCACGGGCAGGCCGCCGACACCGCGGCTGCCGCCCGCCTCGCCAGACAAGGCCCCGATCCTCGGCTGCACGAACGGAGCCGGGAGCCCTCCCCCGGTAAGGCACAGGAGCCTCCGATGAGTGGGGGGGGGCGCGCCGGCTGGAGCGGACAAACCGCGCGTCCGGAGCAGCCGAAAATCTCGCCGCAGACCAGCGGTGGCGGCGGCCTTTGTTCCCGGTGCGGGCAGTCCGCCGCCGCCGCGGCCGCCGCCCGCCTCGCCAGACAAGGCCCCGATCCTCGGCTGCACGGACGGAGCTGCCAGGTTGCCTCAGGGACTCCGTGGGTGGGAGGTGGGTTAGGGGGAGGGTTAGATAGGGACCCGGGCAGGTGGGCGCCAAAAATTTTTTTTTTCCTAAAATTTCCCTCTTAAAATGAGGGTGCGTGTTATACGCCTGTGCGTGTTATACGCCGATAAATACGGGTATTTTTTAAAAAGAATAATCACAGCTAAGCTGAGAATGGAAGCCACCGATTCAGAAATATGCTGCAGCTGAACTGGCTTTGCAGTTTGGGTGGATTTGGAGAGCCTCTACTTGCAGCATTTTAGGATAACCAAATGCAAAAAGGTACTGATCGAAATTCATAAAGTGGCCTGACTGGGGAGGGGGAAACATCTCAAGTTCATTAATTTCTTGCAGTACAATTTTAACAATGGTAATTTGAAAATAAATCTTGTTTCAATAAAAGTTGCTTCAAGGTTAATGAGTTTAGATGTAGCCTCATCCTATACCTCAGAAGTCTGCCATGCTAAGTTTAATGACTTGTAGTGGTAGAATAAGAAGGTATGGAGCTAATTAGTGCCTGGATACAATACCTCTTGTCATCTTACTAAGCTGCTAGGCACATTGAAGAGAAATACAAATATAGGTGTAGCACGCAGAGGATTATAGCCTCTTTGCACTTGTATGCAGTTTTAGTATTATACATTCAGCATCCAACCTGGTGAGAAGTAAGAAAGCAGAGATTTGAGATTATTTCTAAATAATGTACTTAGTGTGAAGTATTCTTGCTTATGTTGGTTTTTTTGGTTTCAATAGTATTTATCATCCATTTTCACGCCTGCTGTTTTTTTTTTGTACCACTGACAAGAGAGCTTGTGACTTTCTTGGAACAAACACCATTTTTATTTTGAATAAATACTTTTTTGATTGCCATGTTCAGAGAGATGTGCCTGAACTTGGTGGTATGTTCTAATAAAGCCATACAGTTGGTCTCTATCGTCTTTTCTTTTCTGCATTCTAATCTGGTTTGTGTATGCTTTTATTACAGCTATCTGCTAAGCAAAATCTTTGTTGTACGATATATCATGAGGGCAGCTGTATTGGATTCTGTAGTTAGTATCCTCTGTTTAAGAATTCAGTGAAATGCACATCAGGTTTACCTCACCAGTGACCATCATTAATTCTAAACAGAAGTACTTTTTCTACAGTACCTTATGCCTTTACATTGTCTCTTTTGAATTCTGTTTTTGCTTTGTGTTGTTCCTAAAGAGATGGATTATGTTGATCTGTGACTTACTGCAAGGCCTAGTTACCGCAGGATCCGCCTATAGTTTAAGTGAAAAGCCTACAAGTATACAAATGTATTTGGACCTCCAAAAGCGATCTGCTACGTTCATTGTTGGATTGATTTGCATATTGATCACAATAAATGCGGAATTTTTTGCATTTTCATAAGAAAGCCGATCCAGAAACAATGGCTGAACTATGACTGAGTAGGAAGCAGTCTCATTGTTCTTTCTAGCTCTATCTGTTAACAACAAGTATAGATTTTAAATCAGCATTGTTCCTGGTTTGCTCCTGTGCTTGTTGTTGTCAGTTGAGAAAGGTTGAGGCAAATGGGTGTTTTCTGCTATGTTCATTTCAGATGGTTACGTTATGTTTTGTTTAAGAGATGGGTTTTTCATTTCAAAAGTGGTCAGTTTCTGAAACAAAAAGTGGGAGCTCAGCTGGCGTTTGGAACTGGAGGAACACAATCAACCTATCTCTTGCCTTGTGCTGGGCTCTTGCGGGGCTAATCTCCGAGGAAGAATCCTCTAACATCATCTTTCCTTCTCTCTGCCGCTGGCCAATCAGACAGGGAGGTGGGATGATGCATTTCCCTGCACAGCTCCTGATTGGCCAGCGCCAGGGAGAAGGAAAGATGACGGCAGAGGCTTCTTCCTCGTTGGAGTTTAGCCCCACGCGAGCCCGGCACAAGGTAAGGGATTAGTTGATTGTGTTCCTCCTGTTCTGAGCCCCAGCTGGGCTCCCACATTTCATTTCGGAGCTGACCACTTCCGGAACGAAAAGCTCATTTCTATTTTGTTTTGTTATTACCCCTCTTCAGAAACTAAACTATTGTCGCTGTGGCTTGTTTTATAGGCCTTAATGTCTTGCTCTCTCTTCATATTCCCACCCAAGAGTATTTATTCTCTTACACCATCATTGCGGCTCTATTCTGTGCTTAATACACATGCATATACTTGTTCTTTCTCACTCAACTGTCTGCCTTCCTGCCCAGCCTCCAGCGATTTCCATGTTGCCCTGCTTTTTCTTCTCTTGCTGATAACTGATTTCCATGGTTGCTCTCTAGTCAAGTTCTTCTGATTGGGGAAGATACAATAGTTTTTTTGTGGTTTCTGTCATTGAAGTTCCTGGTCCTCAGTAGTGTAAAGAGGTGGGCCTGCTTCCTTGTAATTTTTCTTAGATTGTTAGAAGCAGTGCTGAAAATCTACATGCCCTGTGAAACGTGTTAGGCATCTTTGTGGTATATGTCTTTCATGTTAGAGCACTCAAGTGTATACCTTTGACTTATTCAGGTTGGCTTTACTGTCCAGTACTGTCATCCCCTAGGATACTCAGTGCAGTGCAGTGGAGAAAGTTATGGATTTGGATGTCTGAGCTTGAGTCCCAACTCAGCCATTGGAAACGCACTGCGGGAGTGAAACTGGTAAAACCACTCTTTAAATAAAAGCCCTATTAGAATTTCTATAAATCAGTGCCACATAACAAAGCAATGTTGCCAATCAGTCAGGCTGGAAACCAGAAAAGACCAACAGGCTCACTTTGTCATAAGTGTAACAGTGATGTCATTTTCTTCTACAGAAGAATGTGACTCTTTGGTAAAGTGATGGCCACAGAGCCATTAGCAATACTTAACATATCTATGACCCCTAGCCAAATCTTCCTTCCCACCATTTGTACAACTAATCATCTCTCCCTCCTCCACAGACCCATTAACATTGGTTAACATATCTATGACGCCTGGCCAAATCCTCCCACCACTTCTACAACTAATCATCTTTCCCTCCTCTTCCTCTCCCCCATCCACCAATGAACATCTGATATGAAATGTATATCTCACCACATATTATATTACACACCTCATTCTGCTGCTATATGTCTGAAGAAGTGGACGTGTCCACGAAACGTTACATTAGAATATGAAAGTTAGTCTTTAAGATGCCACATGTTTTGTATCTTTTGTTTTGTTTTGTTTTTCTTTGATTTTCTTGTCTGCAATTCTTGAAAGGACTAACATGGCTACCCTGTCTGAAACATCTATGTATGAGATGTTTCTTGAATTGAGTTTTTAGAAATCGGTAACAACATTCCCCAGAACTTGACTATGTTTGATAATTCATGTTCATCAAAATGATAATGGTGCATATTTTTGGTAGCTGATCTTGACTGAAACATTATCAGAAGAATGAGGTAAATTGAACTGACTGGAAGGGAAACAGGAATGAACAAGTTGACTCAATTTACCATTTTATCCATAGCTCCTGGGATTTGTACTTTCCCTGTGGAAGGATGGTGGATTTTGGTATATAAGCAGAACACTTTGCTTTGCTTTGCTTTTATAATATGAAGAAACAAGTACTGGGAATGGCCATCTTGTGTTTTGTGTATTTAGCACTGAAACACAAGCTGACCTGGCATTTCCTGTCTCTGTAGCTGATGGAAAAATAGGGCTGATATGCCAGTAGAATAAACACCCATTATTTTTATGGAATATCCTGATCATTGTCAATCTACCTTGAAATAGATTGACCAAATCTAATTTGGGAGGAAAATGCATAATACATTGAAAAGCACCCAGTGTAGCCTTTGACTGAAAGGATGATGTAGAAAATAATAAATAAAATAAATAGATTCATTTAGTAGTAGAAGGTACTGTATTTTTCGCTCTATAAAACACACTTGACCATAAGACACACCTAGTTTTTAGAGGGGGGAAACAAGGAAAAATGTTTAGCAGCCTTACCTGGAGATCCTGTCATTTTCTGGTAGTTTCTCAGCCAAGACTTTCCAAATCCGGTGTGTTCCAAAATCAGTAGGTTCAGTATGAAAGATTGTTATTGATGGTTTGTTTCCTAATTTCTTTTGATAGTTTCCTTCTTTATTCGCTTTTGTATCCAAATGTACAATTAACGTTTTTATTGTGGGAGTCTTTCCTGCTGGTCATAGTCCTACAATATTTATTGATGTGATTTTACTTAGCTTACTATTGTATGCTGGCATGAGATGATGAGGAAACCAATTATTTAACTGTGGCTGTGTTCTAGGCATCTGTAGCAGTGAATAGTTCCCTGCTGTGCATGGACCATAATCCTAGATCCTAAGTTTTCATTTTGATTGACAAGTCTGGATCCCTTATAGAATGCAAACGTTTGTATCAAGTACCAGAACCATAGTAAATATAGAATTGGCTAGCTGTTAAACCCTGCTCAAGAGTGATTACTATGGATTATGCCTACTATAGATCTCAGAGTAATATTCATCTCATGTAGAAAAAGGAAAGAGTGGTTTTGGAAACACACCTCTTAAGCTTTCTACAAGTTGTAGAGATGTCCTTTGACCATCTGGGAGTGGAGGAACTTGTTAACATGCCATAATCTTGTTTGTTATTGTAATTAACCAGATGAGTCATTCCTGAAACTTGATTTGTAACAATTGCACGTTTAAGTGAGATGGAATTCCTTCATATGAAAATTAGGAATATAAATGGCCAATTTGTAGGATAAGCTTAGCATGGGTAAACTTGTATATTTTGCTGCAATTAGTCTGTGATGATACTGAGTTGAGACTGGCTGCAGTCTCAATAGAACAAATACTTTTGCATCCCTCTTCTATAAGAGTAAATGAGAGTAAGAGGGAATGAAAACATACCTTCACAGTATCAATCAAATGACATTCAAGGCTGCGCGAACTCCCACCCTCCATGGCAGCAGGTTATAGTCGCCTGGCAGAAAGAAGGTTTAGTGTGCTGTAAATACCGTACAGGGATATCCATTACTCGTGCCTGCCTGTTTGTAGATACAATATGTTAAACTTTTATCCTGCTTTTCTGTAAATCCCCAAGCTGCTTGCAAAATATTAAGACCGTAACAGGCAAGACCAAAGCAGCATTATATGCTTTATGTATAGATCTAAGCTGCATAAAGGAGCAACATCTTAACAAAGTCTTCGAACAAACACTGTATTTATAGAAATACACATGTAAGAAAAGGCTTGAGTACACGTTTGTGCTATGGCCTCGATACATTCTCAGATGCTACTGAGGACTACAGTACAGTATTGTTGAAATGGACATGCTTACCTGGAGGGATGATGAGAAGTTGCCTGTGGAACTTGCCAGATCATGCTGGTGTTGGTGGAGCTCTATTTGATTATTTCATTGTTATGTTATTTGCCAGCCTGAGAAGCAACTCTAGGAATGGACCCTTTGAATTCTTAAAAAAAAACGTTTTATCTTTCCAGTTTGACAAGGGCCACAAGTCAGTTCATAAAACTAAATGCTATAATTTGTATAATAACATAACAACAACAATAATAGCATAACAACAAAAAGCTGTCTTAAAGTGAGTAAAAAGAAGTTGTTCCCAAAGTAAGCTGTTGGAACATGGTATTCAAACAGAAAAGAAAGCAGGGTATATTTCAAAATCGTCTTCCAAATTGTACCAAAAGAAGTAATAGAAAATTTGTATCCAGCTAGTATGCAGTAGACCAACTGCAGAATACTAATGAAATCTGTAACAGTTCATTAGTCTTTATTAAGTCCTTAATGTACATAGACTCAAACAGATTTTACTTGTACTCTGAAATCCTTACATATAAAATTGGGAAGCACGTGCTTTCTGTATCGTATTCGTTCTGCTTTTAATGTAAATTTGAGTATAGTTTACACTGATTGAGTATAGTTTACACTGATGCTAATATTTAGTTAGAACTCCTGTAGGTTCCAGTCCTATACACTTGCCTAGGAGAGTGTCCCAGATTTGGTTGGACTTTTTTGTAGGCATCCATAGGACTGCAGTGCTAAGTCCCCATGCTGCAGTGACTACTAATATGAATCTTTTGAAGATACTTGCCATTAGAAGAGGAAAAGCCATTATTATTTTCAATTTTGCATGTTCACCGAATCTGACATTTCTGACAAGGGTTAAGGTTGTGGAGGTCAAGGGAAAAATGACACAGGAGGCAATAGGGACAAAGAGCTGTATGGGTCACATAAGCGTTGTTGTTGTTGTTGTTGCTGCTGCTGCTGCTGCTTGTTGTTGTTGCTGTTGTTGTATTTTTGGCTCCTGTTGCCCATTTGTCTTTTGAAAAAAAAAATCCATAGCAGCATATGAGAAAGAAAATCTGTGTGAACAAGAATGGCCTTTAATCAGAGTTTGCTTCCATCTGGCTGTACATAATGTATAAGGAACTTGTCAATTGGTCCTTGGATTTAACTGGAAATTAGTACTATGCTATATCTATGCTTCTTTATGTCCAGAATGGCTGCAGAAGGAAACACAACTGATGCAAAATAGAAAACATCACCATTATTAGTGAAACCTCTTGCTTGTCCTGAATATTTAGCATTCATTGCTTTCTGGTGTTGGAACAACCATGTCTGATGTTTCCTTTGCCCTGTCAATGTAACTCCTATAGAAGAAAACAGCCAAAGGGCTGCTGGACGCTCTTTACAGGCTGGCAGTGATACCAAGTAGATTGTCTGCCATAGCTGGTGCCCAGCTATGCTTTGGCAATAGCCACCATTTTAACCGTCTGTCTTGCTGAGGGCAGTGAACTGCAGGCAAGCCAGAACTCTTGATTCTCTGCCACAAGATAGAATTGTTCCACAACTCTTCATCCCGTTTCTTATATCGTTTTGTGCTTCCACAGCCATGCAAGTGAGGGAAATTGAACGCTGCAGCTTAGTTGGTCTTTCTATAACAGGAGATTGTCTGGGCTACTGTCTAAAAGGAAAACATGAAGAGTTATAATAGAAACAAGGAATGTGAGAAGTATAAATCAAGGTAAACTGGAAACAATACAGCAGAAAATGGAATGTTTAAATGTTGCAGTGCTTGATATAAGCGAAATAATGTGGACCAGAAAGTGACCTTTTCAGCCATACAACAACAAAGTGTTTTACTCTGGAAAAAAAAAGCAGTAGTTTGATACTCAGGTGAGATGTAGCACAGGCAGTCAGGGACTATAGTGCAGTATCTGGATGAGTAATATCAATCATATTTCTGGGAAAATTCATCAACATAATGATCAGTCAGGTCTATGCCCCTGTGACAGATGCTGAACAAGTTGAAATTGAGAGCTTTTATACAGGCATTCTGGATGAAACTGACCATACACCAAAACAATACATGCTTATAATCACTACTGCTGGCTGGAACACAATGGTAGGTAACAAAGCAAAACCAAATGTTGGAAAATTTGGTCTAGGGTTCAGAAATGCAACAGAATGACTCAGAGTTTTGTGAACCTGACAATCTGTTCACCATAAATACATGCTTCAAACAACCAGACAATTGTACATGTGGACATAACCAGATGCTAAGTAATTGGAAGCAGGAGATGGAGAAACTGCATTCTCTCTGCCAAAACAAGACCAGGAGCAGATTGTGATGCTAATTAAGAACTGTTGATATCTATCCTTAAGAGTAAAGCTGAAAAAGAGTACCAAAAGCACCCTAGTGCCCATGTATACAGTAATTTAAACAGGATTTCTAATTAATATTTAGTCTGCATAAAGAACATACAGTATTTGCATTACTAAACTCATTTTATTCAAAACCAAAGAACTATAGATTGAAACCAGATATCTTATTAAAGAAGAATGGAAACATACCAATTTTGCTGTAGTAACAAGAAAAACCTAAATGGACGGTGAAAGAATTCATTAAAATTGTTAGGCACAGGTGAGAAATAATTAAAAAGCAAGATAAATGGGGTCAGAATCCTGAATGCAACTTTTGAGTCACTCTCACATAGAGGCAAAGGAAACTATTAAAATAACCAACACAAAGGGATAGAATAAGCGAAGGAGATATCTCTTCTAACAAATCCAAAAAATAAAAGAGAAGTTTAAGCCTAGATCAGGAATGTTGAAAGAGCCACAGGGATTCATGCAATCTGACTAGGATATAATAAGGAGAAGGTGGAAAAAGTATACAGAAGATGAACGCAGAAGATGTTTTAAAACGACAGTTTCATTTGAAGAATAAATGTTTGATGAAGAACCTACAGTTCCAGAAAGCAAAATGAAAGGTGCTCTAAAACCAGTAGGAAGAAATTAATCATTTAGTTAGTTAGATGGGACTATTTCAATCCACAGATACTGAATCTGTCAAAATCTTAACAAAATATTTCAACAAATACGGAAAACAAAACAGTGGCCCACAGATTGAAAATGTCATTCCAAACCCTCAAGAAAGGAGAGACCAAGGAGTGCAGTAGCTGTCAGACCATTGCTCTGATTTCCCATGTAAGCAAAATAATGCTGAAGTTGTTGCAACAAAGGCATTTACTTTATATGGACCAAGAAATGCTTGATGTTAAGATGGAGTCTGAAAGAGAAGATGCACTCAAGGTCATTATGCAGAGATGCACTTGCTACTAGTAAGTACCAAATAATTTCAGAAGATTATCAATCTAAAGCCTTTGGTTTTGTGGATCGTGAGAAGCTATGGGTTTTTATGATATAAATGGATGTGGCCCAGCTCTTGATTGTCTTGACGTGCAATGTGTATTGTGGGTAAGAAACTGCTATTAGGACAGAATGGACAAAGTTGTTAGGCTAGGGTACAATTTATTTCCCTATTTGCTCAATCTGTATGTGAAATATATCATATGGAAAGCTGGACTAGATTCAGGTGAAGGAGGACTGAAAATTAATACAATAAACAGCAGTAATTTAAGTTACAGAGATGACACCATCCTACAGGCAGAAATTAGCAGTTACAAAACAACTTCTAATTAAGGAAAAAAGTGCCAAAATAGGACTTCATGGGAACCTTAAGAAGATAAATATTATCACTACAGAAGAGCTACGCTACTTTAAAGTTGACTGTAAATAAATTGAAATAATCAGAATTTTGTATACCTTGTGGAAACCAGCCAAGAAATCAGAATAAGACAGACTGAAAAGGGCAGCAGGGAAGGAACTAGAAAAGATCAACAAACGTAAGGATGAGTCAGTGGAGACCATGATCACTCACACTATCATATTTCCATTCACCATGTATGGATGTGAAAGCTGACAGAAAAAAAATATTGATTTGTTTGAAATGTGGTACTGGAGGAGAGCTTTGAGGATTCTTGTACATCTTTGAGAAAGTTGAACAAGTGGGTCCTAGATCAAATAAACCCTGAACTATTCTGGGAGGCACAACTGTTCAAACTGAGGCTGAGCTGCTTTGGACACATAATGAGAATGCAGGATTCTCTGGAAAAGATAATAATGCCGGGAAAGGTGGAAGGAAGGCAGCAGGAAAAGAAGAAGATGAAATCACGAGATGGATTGACTCAACAAAGGAAACCACAGGCTTGAATTTACAAGAGCTAAACGGGGCAGTTGAGAACAGGACATTTTGGAGATCAGTCATTCATGGGGCTGTCAGTGTGACTTGATGGTGTGTAATAATAACAGCAGTGTTGTAGACACATACTTGAAAAAAGGATAATGTTCCCTATGCTTACAAAATATACCCTACATGATGTGCAGATAACATTCTCTATACTGCTATGTTTCTAAAAAGGTGTTTCAGACTGTACTGAACACGGATAGGATGGTTTCTTATTTGCATGTTTTTAATAGTGGCCTCTGAGGATGGTTCGGGAATGAACTTCCAGAAGGGCATAGTGTTGCAGTAAAAAAACTTTAAATATGCTGAATTGCTGATAGAGATGTGTTAAATCTCAGTTTTCTTTGTGTCTGATTTCAGGTGACTCTGAAACCCATTTCAGCTATTGCCCTTGTGGTTAGGTTGGTTTAAGCTTCAGTGCTTCTGCTTATTATTTGTGCGGCAGCGTATAGTGCAATTTTTCTCCTGACATGTACAAGATGCAACGAGCTTGGGCTTGTGTGCTTATGGTTTTTTCATCTTTACATTAACTGTATGTGACCCTCAGTGTTGTCTCAAAAGCTGAAATGGTTAATCATTTCAAAAGACATGGGGACTGGTTTCTATTTTGTATCCTTTTGCACAGAGATGGAGACATACTGTGCTTCTCACCATTGCTGCTGGGCTCCAACTCCCATCAGTGTGAGCCAGCGTGGCCGGTGTAAAGGATTATGGGAGCTTTAATTCTGCTGCAACTGGACGTCCACGTCCTTGTCTGAACAGATTCTTTTATATTTTCACAATTACTTGTATAACAGCACTGAACAAACCCTGGGGAGAAAAAGGCTGAACAGGCTTTGGGACTTGTAATAAAGAGTGCTTTCCATATAGTATTGTTAACAATATGGCCAAAGGCCTGGTAGCAATGTCAGATCAAATCCTAACTCATTCATCTTTCTTGTGTACAAATGTGATAGTAACTGGCTCCTGACATTTTTATCTAAGATAATCAAAGGAGGTCATGAAATCCCACAAGTTACTGTTGGGTATATCTCCTAACCATATTTCTTTTTCTGTCTTCTGCACATGTTTTAAACAATTGATAAGAGGACTAGCAGCCCTTGACTTAATTCTAACCGATAGAGATGACTTGGTGGAGGAGGTAACAGTAAGGGGAACTCTGGGCAAGAGTGACAACATTCTACTAGAATTCTTGATTTTCGAAAGAAACCAAAGCAGAGTTTGGCCACATATATATGCTGAAATATTAAAAAGCCAATTTTAGTAAAGATATAGTAAGATCATGTTGCAGGAAGTCCTCATAAGAAAAGGAGTCCAAGAAGGATGGGAGTTTCTAAAATAAGGAACTTCTAAAGACAGAAAAAAGCCAGTGTGGCTTTAGAAAAAGCTCAGAGAGGACCTGAAAACAAACAAACAAAAAAGACACTTCTAGGAAATGGAACGAAGGCCAAGCCATAGAGGAAGAGTACCAACAAGGAATTTCAGGGGTAGCGCTAGGAGGGAAAAGCTGAGAATGAGCTGAGGTTAGCTGAGATGCTAAAAGCAACAAAAATCATTTCCCCCATATGTTCATAGCAAAAGACAAAGAAAAGAAACACTTCCCTTCCACTTCCCTTCCCCCCTCTCCCCCCCCCCTTTTTTCCCCAATTTTAATTTTTGTTTTTGGGGTGTGTTTTTTTTTTTTTTCTTTTTCATTATCCCTTTTCTTCCCTTCCCCCCTCCTCTCCCCCCTTCCCTTTTTTTTTTAGAGGGGGTGGTGGTGGTGAGAGGGTGGTTTAGAGGGGGGTAGAATAAACTTATAGAATTTACAGTAACACGCTACTTAAGAGCTAATGAGATCTAGGCTGGCTAATGTCTGTGGACGACCTCCTCCCTCCCATCCCCTTGATGCACATGCTAAACAGTATGATAGCTGGTGGGGTGGGAGAAAAGAAATGTTTTTTAGGGTGGAGGATTAGATTTATTTTAGTTTATTTTTTATTAATTGATGGTGTTTTTACTTTTGTATGCACAACGGGACCATTCCAGAATATTGAAACCAAAAGAAATAGGTTATGGGAAAGTTTATAAAATTAGCAACGTTGAATGTAAAAGGTCTGGGGTCATTTTCGAAGAGAAATAGAATCGAAGCGATGATCAAAAGGCACAAAATAGATATTGCCTTTTTGCAAGAGACTCATCAAATAAGAGGTGGTATTAATGAATTAAAAATTCCAAATGTTGATATTTATGAAAAAAGCTTTTGCACATCTAAAGCAAGAGGGGTTGCCATTATAATCTCAAGGAATTGTGAATGTGTTGTTGAAAATGTGGTAAAAGATTCAGAAGGTAGATATATAATATTGCAAGTTCTAATGGGGAAAGATCATTACACTTTGGTTAATCTGTATGCACCAAACGTTAACCAAGGCCGCTTTTACAATCTCCTTTGGGATCAGATTGAATTGGTTAAAAAGGGGTATTTAATAATGGCAGGGGATTTTAATATGGTCTTAGATAAAATTAAAGATAAATTGGTATGTAAAAAGGAAGAGTGGAGGACAAGACACACAACTCTAGCAAAGTTTATAAATACAACAGGATTGAAGGATGTCTGGAGAGAACTGAAAGGAGATGAAATAAAATACACCTTCTACTCACCAGTGCACAAAACCTATTCTAGGATAGATTTTGTGTTTTTTTCACAAAGCCTAATACCCAAGATAAATAATACCGAAATTGAGATCATAAAAACATCTGATCATGCTTTAATGTCGATTGATTTAGCAACAAATAAAAATTATAGAGAAGCTAAAAGGTGGAGAATGAATTTAAAAATATTTCAACATCCAGAAGTGCTGGAAAAGGTTAAAAAAGATTGGTTGGAAACTTGGGATATAAACGAAAAGGCAGGTAGCCAAACGCCAATCATATGGGACACCCTGAAAGCGGTAGCTAGAGGCCTTATCATAAAAGAAAATATTAAAACTAAAAAACAGGAAGAACTCAGTAAAAGAAAATTAGAAAAATTAATAGCAAATTTAGAATCCCAATTCTTTCTTACTAAGGATAATAAGATACTAAGGTTGATTGAAGCAAGGAAAAAAGAGTTAGAAGATCTAGATTTACAACAAACACAAAGGAATCTTCTGTACCTAAAAAGAATTTTTTTTGAATACAGCAACAAGAACTCAAAACTTTTAGCCAGATTAGCACAGAAAAGACAATACAATACAATATGGATTATAAAAGACTCCTCAGGTAAGACATGCACACAAATGAAGGAAAAGTTGTTAGCTATACAAGAGTTTTATCAGTTGTTATATACTGCAAAAAATAAACCTAAGGAGGATATAGAAAGGTACATCACTAAGAATTTAAAGAGGGTCTTGGAACAGGAAGATATGCTGGAAATGGAAAAGCCTATTACAGACCAAGAGATAAGCGAGGTAATAGACAAATTAAAGAATAATAAAACGCCCGGAGTGGACGCTCTGGGACCTGAATTTTACAAACTTTTTAAAGCAGTATTAATACCTAAATTAAAGAAGCTATATAATGAAATTTTGGATGGAGAACAAATTCCGAGATCTTGGACCCATTCTTTAACTATTTTAATTCCAAAACCTAATAAAAATTTAATGGATATTGGGTCATACAGACCAATATCCTTATTAAATCAAGATGCTAAGATTTTTCACAGCAATTTTGGCTAAAAGAATGAATAAATTTATAGCTAAATATATTAAAGAGGATCAATGTGGTTTTATCAAAGGTAGACAATGGGCAGTATTATTAGAAGGAATTTGAATGTTCTTTATGAAATGGGAAAGACTACTACTAAAGCTGGGATGTTATCTCTAGATCTTTTTAAAGCTTTTGATTGTGTTCAATGGCCCACATTAAAAATATTGTTAAAAAATGGGGATTTGGGAAATCCTTTTTGGGAGTAATAAATCAACAATATTCAACGGGCACTTCCTCAATAATAGTTAATGATGGATTGACTGAACAAATCACCCTAGGCCGAGGAACTAGACAAGGATGTCCTCTTTCTCCAGTCCTTTTTTGTATTGTTATAGAACTCCTGGCAAATGCCATAAGGGACGATAAATCTATTAAAGGTATAGGGAAAGATGGGGCAACTAAAATCAGTTTATTCATGGACGATGCTCTTTTGACTATTGTAAACCCAATAGAGAATATTCAAAGAGTAAAAACTCATTTAGAAGAATTTGCAGAAATAACAGGATTATGTGTAAACTGGCAAAAATCAGAGAGTTTATTGTTCAATTATGGAAAACATGACTTAAAGATGATTGAAAAATCTGGACTTAAACCGGGAAAAAGCATTAAATATCTAGGATTAGAACTCCATAAAGAATTTACTAAAACTAAAGAAAGAAATATTTCGAAATTAGAAGAAGAGATGAAAAACAAATTATTATCCTACTCTAAACTAAAATTATCGTGGTTTGGCAGAATTGCATTGATAAAAATGAAAATACTTCCAAAAATTAACTTTATTTTTAAAATGTTACCGGTTCAGTTTTTAGAAAAGGAAATTAAAACTCTCCAAGACATGATAAATAGGTATTGTAATGCAGGGAAAAAATCAAGAATAAATAAAAGTCTATGGTATAGATCTCAGAAAGAAGGAGGAATAGGTATACCCAATATAAAAAATTATTATATAGCCAATCAACTTAGTTCTTTGGGGGAAATTCTTTTTAAACCACAGAAGCTAATATGGTGGGAGCAAGAGTCTTTGGGGGATATAAAGGGGGAAATAAACACATTTTTATTCACAGAAGTTAAAAACAAAGTAAAGATTGACAACCCCCTATTGAATAGTTTAATTGTTGTATGGAGAACATATAGGAAAATCTTGTCTCTGAAGGGATCCCCACTGGCTTTAGTTACTGACTTGGAAAGCTTTCCAGACAACTTGAAGCATTATTTGGAGTTATTTAAAATTAAGAAAATAGCTAGACTAAAGGATAGGATGCTCAAGATTAAAACAATTCAGGATATAAAAAATATTTTGCAACCCAGTGATTTAACATGGTTAAATTATATTCAACTAGGAAAATGGATGAAGGACTGGGGAAAGAGAAATAATCAAATCAGAGAATGCACAAAATTTGAACATTTCCTACTATCGCTTGAGTCTGAACAGGAAAATTCAGAGAAAGGAATAACACGTAAAATATATAAAATACTAGGGGAATTATCAGAAATGAAGGAGTTAAACACCTTGAGAGAAGTTTGGAACCAAGACCTTAATGTACAGATAGAGAAAGAAGACTGGAAGAAAACTTGGAATATGAAAATTTTGAGATCATTATCGGTCAGGATAAAAGAAAACTACTTCAAATTGGTTTCTAGATGGTATTTAACCCCAGTAAGACTAAATATAATGAATCCTGCTTACTCTAAGATATGTTGGAAATGTGAAAAAGAGCTTGGTACTTACTTGCATCTTTGGTGGGAATGTGAAATAGTCCAAAGGTTCTGGAAAAATGTGTTTTTAGAGCTAAGTAATATGATTAAGATGGATATAGATTGTAATCCAGAGATAGCATTATTATCATTGTTAACAAGTAAAGATTATGTTGTTACAACAAAGGAACTAATAGCAAATTTTATGACAGCTGCTAGATTAATTATAGCAAAAAATTGGAAGTCAAAACTAGAATTCAAGATGGAAGAATGGTATAATGAACTTTGGGATATAGCTATAAACGATAAACTGTCCTGCAGTTTAAAGGTTAAACGAGGAGAAATGAAAAAAGACATTTTCTACGATATCTGGGGTAAATTTTTAGATTATGTACTAGTCGAAGGAAAAGGGAAAGAGTCCACGAATATCTCACAACAATTCTGGAGAAGAGAACTTTAAGAAGACTACTAGAAGAATAGAAGATGGAGCAACGAATAAGAATGTATGGATGGCCCCGTGGGATGGGGGTGCACTTATATTGTTTGTTGTAGTTTTTTTTTATTTTCATTTTCTTATGTCGTTGTATGTAGTTTAAAATTTAATAAAAAAACATTTAAAAAAAAGAAAAGAAACAGTGGCTCAGGTACTCAATGGAAATGGAAAAATGATAAGAGATGACCAAGAAAAGACAGAAGTGCTCAATTCCTATTTCAGCTCAGACTTTTCTCAAAGGACAGGCTATGACCCTCTAGGTCAATGTGAAGAGCAAGTGGAGGGGACAGAATTGCAGCTGGAGATTGACAGTCAAATATTCAAGGAATACCTTACTACCTTGAATGAGTTTGAATCTCCAGGGCTGAATGAACTGCAACCAAGGGTTTTGAAGGAAATGGGTGAGGTTCCAGATTATTGGAGAAGGGTTAATGTTGTCCCTCTTTTCAAACAGGGCAAAAAGGGGGAGCCTGGGAAATAGAGCCCAGTCAGCCTGACATCAATACCAGGAAAATTTCTGGAACACATAAAACTGTGACTAGTACCTAGAAACAATACATAAGAACATAAGAACAGCCTTTCTGGAACAGGCCACAGCCCATCCAGTCCAGCAAGAAGGCCCGATTACTGGTGATGGTTTTCCAGGCCTCTCTTGGGGTGGCGACGCGGAGTGAGTGTGCTCGCAACTTCCGGACCGGTCGGGCCGAGATTGATCGCTGGGCGATCCGCTCCGCCAGGTAGTCCGGGCCCAAGCCATGGAGGGTTTTATAAACTAAAACCAGCACCTTGAATCTGATCTGGTGCGCAACGGGCAACCAATGCAAGCGAGCCAGGACTGGGATGATGTGGTCGTAGCGACGCACTCCAGCCACCAGCCTGGCTGCTGCATTTTGTACCCGCTGCAAACGCCGGAGGAGTCAAGGGCAGCCCCATGTAAAGAGCGTTACAGTAGTCCAACCTCGAAATCACCAGTGCCTGTACTACTGTTCTCAGGGAGTCCCCGTCCAGGTATGGGCGGATCTGGGCAATTTGACGCAGGTGGAAGAAAGCGGATCTGGTCACGGCAGCCACCTTGGCATCCAGGGATAGCGCCTGGACTAATCCCACCAGACTAATCTGGTCTTGTTTTTTAAATTGGGTAACCTCCATGATAGACATATGTGGTTAGCACTTCCTGCGTCCCGCTTTCCAGGTCTTTAATAAAAAGAGCACTGAGCCTTGGGGTACCCCACTTGTTACCTCCTCCCAGTTTGAGAAGGATCCATTTCTCATCACCCTCTGAGTAGGATTCTGTAGCCATCTGCATCCCCCGGACAATTGTTCTAGCCGGCCTACAAGTAGTTAACTTGCTATTCAGAGTATCATGAGGCATTTTATTAAAGGCTTAGCGGAAGTTATGGGAGGGAGAAGTTAAGGCATTCAAGAGAAATTTGGACAACCACCTTTCAGATATCCTTTGATTTGTATTCCTGCCATGGCAGGGAGTTGGACTCAGAGGCCTTATAGGCTCCTTCCTGTGCCACTGTTCTAAGTTTCTCTGCCTAAATGGCTAATATATCAAGCACCACAGACTTCCAGTTCATCAGGTTGGAGGCTTTGTAACGCTCCTGTTGTTTGTTGTGTCACATTGCTGCTGCAAGACACATGTCTACCATCCTGAAATATACCTATAGAGGAAGTTGACATCCGTCAGCTATCCTTCTGCGGACTATGCAGTAGGCAGTCTACGTGCTTTGCACAACGTTGATATAATAAATAGGACATATATGGAACACGGAATTTCGGCAAGCCATAGCAAATGTTAGTGATAAAAATGCACATATGTTCAGTAGTTAGAAATAAGTCATATTGGATTCAGAGGAAAATGGGTCCAAGTATGGTTGCAGACTCTTGCCTGGAAATATGGTCCATTGACTGTGAGTTAGGCATATGTGTCAATAACTATGCTTAAGATTTCAGAAGACTTGCCTTGAAAGTACTAATGTATGTTTCTTTTGTAGCTTCTTCTAAGCATGAAATCTGAGTACAGTCTTTGAATTTCTCTTCTACCATAGCTCTTGTCTTCTAGTACACAAGAACTACATTCCTTTGCTTCTCAAGTGTCGCACTGGGATGCCTTTATCAAAGTATATGCCCACTAAAGATACATTCCTTCTAGTTCGTAAGCACACTAAACACTGGGCTACAGCTTACTGCTAAATGTTACATCTGTAGTATCTGATTACTGAAAGTAGTTTTTAAAAAAAATACAGAATAAATTTGACTTAGCGCTCTTCTGAGTGTATTTTTAACTATCCCTTTTGGATGAGTACAAGCATATTTAGTGATCGTATCAAGCTTGGATCATTGTCCTAAAGAAGCATGCAGCTCTCCCTTCTCATGTTTTATATCAGGGCTGTCCAACTTTTGAACAGGCCGAGGTCTACTTTTTCTGGCCCAAAGTGCCTGAGGGCTACCACACTAATACCTCTGCTTAAGAATTTTATCCATTTCAAGCACACGCTCGTAAGTAAAAAAAATTGTAAGTAGAACATAGGAATGCATTGAAATTCATTCCCTCTGGAACGGATTAATTGATTTTCATTACATTCTTATGGGAAGGCTAACCGTGTACATGCTTCCCTTGCACCCATTTGATCATCTGGCCATGGCCCTTGAACTGCCCTGCTTGGCTGAGACAGTGGGCTGGCAGACCCAGAACTTTGCTGGGGCAGTTGGGGTCCTTGGGATGGTGGAGGGTGGTGGTGGAGGGGGTGGGTGGAGAACTTATCACCTCACTTTTTTATTGGTGGCTGGCGGGCTACTTTTGAACCCTTCATGGGCTACTCGTAGCCCGTAGTCTACCTGTTGTGCAGGCCTGTTTTATATAAAGGGAAGGGGAGTGCAAGTCATAACCTTGTGTGAAGGATGATATAGTGTATGAAAAAAATTCTGTGCTGTATGTAGGTCTTGTCTCCCAAATGTGACCAAACTTATCTTTCAAAAAATTCTCCAGGAAATATTTAAGATTTTTCCAACTTCTGAACCTTTAATCATCTGCCTATTCCTTCTCAGTTATGAGAGGTCCAAGTAATACTGTGATTTTGCTGTCATGGTTCCTCGCTGACTGTGGGCTACTTTCATCTCTTTCTGACCTCTGAGTTACGTATGACTATTTTGACCCCAAAAGCTTCACAAATCGCGAGGTAACTGTCTTGGTGGTAATTTTTCTTTATCTGTTTTCTTGAATGAACGAAAGACCAATAGTTCCCTTGTTTAGAATTTTTTTGCCCTAACAGTGCACTATTGGAAAATGTTTTCCAGGAGAGAATATTGGAGAGGAGAGGGGCACCATGCACATTTCTCACATTCTTTGTGGTTAAAATAGAATGCACTATTACTGAGGGAACACAAGTCATTCCTCAAATCACTGATGGCAGGGTGGGAGTGTGAGTAATTAACTGAATTCATAATTTGAAAAGATTATGATATTATGTAACCTACGTTTATGTAAAACTGTGCTTATGATATGATACTATTATCTGAACTTGTTTTCAGTACCCCGAAACCTCCCCACTCCTCAAAAATGCAGGTAGTTTGTAAGGGTTTGTACTTTAGTAGTATTTGAGTATATAACTGGGCTAGCTTCAAAACTAACCCTTGAATTTCAGCTGTCAAGAGAGATGTATCTTGGAGGAGAGATTCATAGTTGTGCTTGTTTTATGCCAGCTGGGATGGAATTGGTGAGCTGGATAGTGGGGGAGATTATGCTATGGGGCTTTTTGGTTTGAGGTCATCTTATCCTATGAGTGAAATCAGAGTGGATAAAAATCAAAAACATTATCAAAATCCAATTTATAAAAATTAAATCAAATGCACCCTGAGTGAAATTTATGTTTATCTCTGAACAATTATTTCCTTATGATAATTTGTGTCTGAAATGCAGTTGTAGGTGAAATTCCTATGACTCGTAATTATCTTTATTTTAACATCAGCAAAGCTTTTAAATGTGTATTAGTGATTCCATTTGAAGTACAGATTTTTATCGTCAGAGGTAGTTTCTAAATAAAATGTGATGGAAGGTTTAGTGAGACGTACTCCATTTTTTGCCTTCAGAATTAAGTCACATTTTTTCTTAGGCTTCTGATAGAAATAACCTAAAATGACTTTAAATGATTCCTTTTAATGAATTCAATAAACAGGGAAATAAAGCTTTCAGGGTTGTTCCAAGCTAGGAAGCTGGGCATTGCCCAGGAAAATGTCTCTCTTGCTTTTTGATCAAAAGCTTTTGGAGTGGAATATTGTTTTTGGTTTGATTTATTTTGTGACATAATAATCTGTTTTAAAAAGGGGGTAGTGGGGTGGAATGGTGGCAGATCCCCACTCAGTCCTACACCTCTGTAGTTGAGTCCCAGCCTATCAGTTGTCCTCAGCGTTGTTTGACACGTGGGGTGGGATTTGTAGATAAAATGAAATAACATTTTGTATTAATTGACCTGAGCGTCTTGCAAAATAGGGATCATATAAAGCTGAACCAGTTGAGTCCAAGTTATCTATGCAAAGCGTGTGAGGGTGTGGGAGCAAAAGTGACATTTATAAGCAGAATTGTTTTATTAATCCGTACTGTGAAATCTCTCTGAATCATGCCTTAGGTTCAGGTGGTAGCTCTTTTCCGTCCCATTCACTACTTGCAGAAAATAATGCAGGTGAATTATATTCCAAAAATACAGTCTGTTCTTCTAATCTCCTGTACAAAACCTACCATTTTTCCACCAAAAGATTGGAGACGCCACTGTAGTTTCTTCATTGGCTGTTTTTCTCCCTTATGCAGAAATTGGTGCAGGAGAATTTGGACGTCAAACATAGTTAGAAATGACAGTTACTTCAGTACGTTGCTCTTACAGGAGGCTTTCAGGAATAGCTCATCAAAGGGACTAATTTAGGTATATCTTTGCCTGGCTTGAGATTTGGGGATCATTTACTGGACCAGTCTTGAAACATTTTCTGAAAAAGTAGTGTGATCAGGAGCTCTGTCCCCTACAAACGGTAGAAATATGTTGTTCATAATATTAAAAAGCTGGACCCTTAAATTATACTTGCCTCATACCAAAGAGTGCAGTGGTATCCATCAACCATTGGACTAGATTTTTAAAAAGAGAATTGACAAGCATTCTAGTAATGCTGCTTGAAATTGTGTCTAATTGTTACAAGTGTCTTTAAACAGTTGTAGAAAATCTTAGTCTGCCCTTTGCTTTTTCCCTTGCTCTTTCCTCTTTCCTGTCTCTTTCCTCTTTAGATACTGTTTCATTGGATAAACTTTGAGTTTCTGTGGATACCTATGCTTTTATTTCCATGAGTGCATTTCTCTAGTTTAAACAGGGTTAAGAACATAAGAGGAGCCATGCTGGATCAGGCCAAAGGCCCATCTAGTCCAGCTTCCTGTATCTCACAGTGGCCCCACCAGATGCGTTTGGGAGCGCATGAGACTAGATATCTGTCTCCTGATACCACTCCCCTGCATCTGGCCCTTGAAGTACCCTGGTTTTAAGCCTGGGGATTACACATCTCCATCATGGTTTGTAACCTGTGATGGACTTTTCTTCCAGGAATCTGTCCATTCCCATTTTGAAGGCATCCAGGCCAGATGCCATCACCACATCCTGTGGCAGGGAGTTCCATAGACTAACAACGCGCTGGGTGAAAAAAATATTTTCTTTTGTCTGTTCTTACTCTCCCAGCTCTCAATTTGAGTGTATGTCCCCTAGTTCTGGTATTTTGTGAGAGGGAGAAGAGCTTCCCTCTATCCACTTTACTCATGCCCTGCATTATTTTGCACGTCTCAATCATATCCCCCCTCAGGCGCCTTTTTTCCAGACTAAAGAGCCCCAAATGTTTTAGCCTTTCCTCATAAGGGAGGTGCCCCAGCCCAGTAATCATTTTAGTCACTCTCTTCTGCACCTTTTCGTTACATTCCCTAGGGCAGTGATAGCGAACCTACGGCACGGGTGCCAAAGGTGGCACTTGGAGCTCTTTCTGTGGGCACCCGACATCGCCCCTTCATAGCCACCTGTATATAGGTTAAATTACTGCATTGGCACTTTGCACAAAAAAATAGTGGTTTTTGAATTGCAGTTTGGGGACTCGGTCTCTAAAAGGTTCGCCATTATACTGCCCTAGGGAATCAAACGTTTTCACGTAGAAATGTCAATGTTATAAGCAGAGTGCATAATATTTAGATTTAGAAGCTGACTTTCTGTAGGTAGCATTGAGAACCTTCATATCAATACTTGGAACAAAATGTCCATATGTGGGTGGGGTGGTTGCTTTTAAAAATTCCATCCTTTTCTGAAACAGGTTAGGAAATGTAGGCAGTCATTGTTGTATGCATGCGTAATTGTTGCTTTTTAAAAGTCTAATCATAATTATATACAAACATATTTTGTTGAGAGTTTTTCTTGGCCTTTAATCTCAGCTGGCAATTAGGGAGTTAGTATTTTTCTTTTGTGATAACTAAACATGGCTTTGTAATTCAATGCACAGTGTATGTAGACAAGAAAATCTACTAATTTTTGGAAGTGGCATTAAATAATATAGAAGAGAAAAGATGAAAATCAATGAACTATTTCACCTTTATTCTGTTAGTTCAAATAATTGTCGCATTTTGAAGCTTTTCTTGAAAAATTAAGAGTTCAGGCCAAATGTAATATTGCCCACTAATTTTGCAAAGGTGATTTAGAAGTCATTTTTAAGTGCAGTGGTTTCTTTTGACCACTTATTTCCCTTTTGATTAGGTAGTTACTTTTTGACTAGATAATTACCTAAAATGTTAAGTGATTTCAATAGAAAGGTGATGCTGCTCTTACATATAGCATGCAATTCTATCAATGCTTTTTTCTTCTAAAACGTTGCAGCCTTTTTGTTGTTTTGTAGGTTTCTTATCTATTCAATCTCTTTGAGCTTCAAAATTATTGTCTTATCTGTCCCCTGTATTTCTTTCATTCTTTTTATTTGAATAATTGCATGTTTATTGCACTTTAATAGTGTTCAGTTGGACTGTTAAAATCTGCTATTGAAAATTTCTCTAGCCCATTTAACAAGTAAATATTTTAAAAGTCCTGTCTACCATATATGAACTCCCTATTAGCTCTTAAAGTAAATCTTAATTAGGAACTGGAGGCAGATATTGCCAGAAATGGAATATTTGGTTTTGCTAAAAGGAACATATTTTGACATCACTTTTGAAGCCTGCAGGTGCAGATTTATGTAAATATTAGCACAGTACACATACAGTTTTAATGTAGACCATTGTGCACCCTAATTTTGGGGGCTCTTCATGCACACACACGTGTGAAGCTCCCCTCCCCCCACAGGTTCTGTCGTGACCATAACAAAAATGGTTGCAACCGGTGCACAGGGGTGGGAAAGGCCCCATGGGGAGGGGGTTGAGGTATGTGTCAAACTTAGATGGAAGGTTGGAGAAGGCCCGAATCTTTGTTAATAAGTCTTTTGTTAATGTTATATGGGTTACATGTTTGCTCTTTGCATGTGGTTTCATCCCATCTTGCTCCATTAATATTTTATTCTCTGACAACATGCTGGGGAAATGCATGGATTTTTTTTCTTCCCATGCCATCCGTCGTTCATTCCCCACAGAAGAGGAGAAATTGTAATTCACAGTGTCATACCTGTGTAAGGTAGTAAACAGGGCTTTAACATTTCAGGGCAGTGAATGTCTGTTGCCTACAAATTTAGAAGTGTGCTACTCATTCAATCCTCAGTTGTTATTATATTACAGAGTAATAGTGCATAATTCGTTCTGGAAACATGCTTGTAATCCAAAGCACTTGTATATCAGAGCAAATTTCCCCATAAGAAATAATCGAAACTCAAACTATTGGTTCCCCAAAAACATTCATATAAAAATGATTGCAATGCTATAAAATAAAATAAAATAATAATGAAAATAAAAAATAAAAACAATTTAAATCAAAATATAAATATAAAAAAAATGAAACAAACCCCTAACCTGCACTTATGTTTGAAAACTTTTGTGGCTGGTGTGAGGATTCGTGCTGCCTGCCAGCACCCACCAACCAGACGTCCTTCCTTCCTTCCCTCCCAGTGGGAGCAAGCTGGCAAATGGATTCATTGCCTTCTCTTGTTCTCTCCTCTGTCTGCTTTTGAGGCTGCCTGAGACAAATGTTCCAGATAATCACCCACAATCCAATGGGGAGAGAGAAAGAAACACCACTGGCTCACTTGTGATCATGTGACCTGCTCCAGGGCTTGTATTGCAAGACATTGCTCATTGATCAAGGCAAAATTGATCAGAAACGTTTGCTGGTCTTGCAAAACACTCCGAGACCAAGATACTCATAAACCAAGGTTTTATTGTACTTCTGCACATAAAGCCTGTACAATTGGTACCTGAATGATAGGTTTCTCCTAAACAGGTCTATTGGACCTTCCCAGTTTTCAGCTAGGGCCTTGTTGTCTGCACCAGCCTGTACAGAGAACTGTCTGGTGGTGCTAACTCTCCATATTTTCTTATAAATGTGCTATTGACAGTGATGTGTTCTCAATGTTCATTAGGAACTGTTGCTTGTTTCCTGGGCTTTTTCCTAATCATAAGCCTTTAATATATATTGTCATATTTTGTAATTTTTTCAATGTTTCAGCGTATGTTGAATCCTACATGGATTTGTCCATTTTCCTTTACATCTATTCCTGTTGGAGCTTTTCAAGATCACATATGTGGATAGCTACCAGAACAATGCCATACAACATTGGAATCAGTATCTTGCTTTTCTTTTATTTTTAGTAAAGGCAGTGCAGTTGTGCCAAATTCAGTCTCATTATTGTTGGAATTTTGTGTCATTTTGACATGTTTAAAATGAGCAGAAAATTGGTACACTCAGTGATTGAATGAGCCAAATGTTATTGTAACACGTTATGTGTGGAACAATTTCTTTAAAAAAAAATAAAGTTATAGATAGGGAGTTGACACTTTTCCCTTTTTTGTACGTTGCATGAATAAATCCAAATCCAAATCCAAATCAACCTTTGTTGGCATTAAAATAAAACAAAACAACACAACAAGAGAAAATGAGGTCAGCAAGGAGGGTAATCAAACATGGAACTGGTGATTCTAATATATGCATTAGCTACTTAAGCCAATGAGATGGGAAATAGGGAAGCCCAGATCCTCGTGCTGCTATAATTTCAGAGGCAAAGGAGGCCACCTCATCCAGATAAGAGGTGACTTGCGTAGAGAGAAGGAACCTTGCAGCTATCTTCCCTGTCAGGAGAAATTTAGTGGCTTTGATGTGGACTAATTAAGTTCACATTTCCTGTCGACAACTTGTAGTATGTGAACAAAACAGTATGAAAGTCTCTGCTTGCCAGTGAGTTTCTGAAGCTTTGATCTACATTTCCCTTAAGTTTCTGCTGGAAAATAAATGCTGGATTGAGTGGTTGCACCAAACTAATTCGGAAGGTTTCCCAAGAGCATACGTTTCTTTTTGCCCTGTCGCTAGGATGAATAAAACTTGCATGCAATATGTGGTCTTTCATTCCAAGTGACATCTTGTCATGACTGGCAGCATTGGATAAAAAAAAAAACACCTTGCACAATGGCAAGTAGGAAAGGCTGCCTAGCTGCTGCATTATTTCTCAAGCCATGTGTCCCTGAAGATTAGATCAATGCATTACCTAATAGGATGTTTAAAAACATTTTCACGACTTGCTGACACAGGGGAATGATGAAGTAAAGTAATAGATTTTTATACTCTGTCTTAGAACACACCACTGCGGTATTGGCAATCATCATGTTCTCTTGTGAAATTGGCTACTGCAGTGGTGCATTGCAGGAAAAGGATAAAATCAGCACACGGAATATAATATGTAAGTGCTTATATCTGTGACTAGAACAGAGTTTTGCAAGGAGAGGAAAGTGCATTCTGAAGTCATTTTCTTCATCGTGTTGGGAAGAAAGACATTTCATTTTGAGCACACGGGTATAGTTTCTTAGGTGTTATTTAAACAAATTTCCCTACAAGGTTGGTCACCCAGGATTCATACTAAGGTTCTTCATCTTAGCCAGCTCTGATTCAGGTTTAAAACTGTGTTTGTAGATCCTAATGGATTGGAAAAATGCTTGCCCCATTGAGAACTAATTGTGAAATTTGGGCCTCTCTTGAAGATAATTGATTATTCTTCTAAAGGTACATTTGCACTGATGGGAAAAGATATTACAGATAATTGCTCTCCAGCTTCTCTTTTGTTTATCCTATCCCCCCTCCAGTGTTTTAACTCTTGATGATTATATTCTGTGTGAGTAATTAAGCTGTAAAATGTGGCTTCTTTGTGTGTCATTTGCTTTTTATGTGTTGGTACATTTGTTGAACAGTTGATTTCTGTAGAATTCAGTATGAAATTGGAAAGCCCTACTAAGGCAGCTTCCAACTTTGGCCAATGTAACATATTTTCAGGTAAGTGCTGCATAGACTGGTCAGTGTCTGTTTCCACTCTTTTCTTTACACAGTGAAGTTGTTGCCAGCTCCATTCTTGGTACAGACAGCATCCTTCTGGTTGTATACATAGGAACTGTATATGCTATAGAATGGTGGACTTTGGCTTTATCTGTATATTATTCATTTAAAGCAAAAAAAAGCATGTGTTCTGCTTATATACTGCCCCATACCACTTCAAGTAATCTCTGGGCGGTTTACAGTTTTTAATTACAGTATGCAGGCTACACATCCCCCCACCACCAGCAGCAACCTGGGTACTCATTTTACCGACCTCGGAAGGATGGAAGGCTGAGTTAACCATGAGCGTGCTACCTGGGATTAAACCCCAGGTCGTGAGCACAGTTTTACCTGCAGTACAGGCATTTAACCACTTTGCAGGGTTAGGGTTAGGGTTAGGGTTAGGGTCCATAGACATCTGGATCTCTCATCTTGCCTGGATTCAGCCTCACACTGTTTACCCTCATCCACTCCAGCACAGCATACAGGCAGCACTCAAGGCATCATCTGCAGAAGGAGGAAATGAGAAATAGAGCTGTGTGTCTTCAGCATATCGATGGTATGCAGCTCCAAACTCCAGAAGCCCTGCCCCAGCGTCTTCATGTATATGTTAAATAGCATTGCCAAGATGATTGATCCTTGAGGGACTCCACAATTAAGAGTCCAAGGGATGGACATCATCTTGCCAAGCTGGACTCCCTGAGTGCAGTTAAGGACCAGAGCCCTGCCAAAGCCAGACCACTGGTCCCCAATCCAGCAAGCTTCCCCAGGAGGATCCTGAGAGATTGAGGCCCCTTATGGCCTCCCACGGCAGGTCATCATTCAGAATGACCACTACCATTTCTATGCCATGGCACAGCCTGAAGCCAGACTGTAATGGATGGATCAAGGGCATTGGTCTCCTCTAGAAGTGCCTGAAGTTTTTCTGCTACCACCCTCCCCACTAGTTTTCTAAGGAAAGGGATGTTGGCAATGTGCCTATCGTTACTGTTGTTGTCTGTCACCAAGTTAGATTTGTTTTTGAAAATGGGCTTAATTATTGTTCCCTTGGAGCAAGAAAAGACCCATTAATAACAACAGTTGCCCATTCCACAGTTGCTGGCCTGGCATGTTTTATCAGCCAAATTGGTCACGGGTCTAGGGACAGCGGTCAAGCACTCTGTCCACCTCTTGTGATGTCACTGGCTGAAATTGAGTTAAAGGCAATGGGCAAGGCAGTGCACAGGACATCTCAACCGAATCTACAGATGAAAGTTGGTAATCAAGGTCCCGGCAGGTGGCCTCCACTTTAGATTTAAAGAATGCTGTGAATTCATCACAAAATATATCATTGGGAGGCCTCCTCTCATTGTGATTGTTCCTGGATAAGCTGCGGATGATCCAGAATAATTCGGCTTGGTGGTTTTGAGCTTCATCAGTCTGGTTGATGAAACAGAGCCTTATAGCCTTCCTAACATTAGAAAGGTATAGGCTATATAGGACTTTGGCATCTTTGAGATTATCTTCCATCCAGGCCTGGCACCAAATGGCCTCCAGGCTCCTCTTATTTTGCTTTGTTGCCTGTAGATGATGATTGTACCATACAGTTGGACAGGCTCTGCTGTGGAGGGGAAATTTAGGTGCAATAATGACAATAGCTCTAGTGGTGTCGGAATACCAGTTGTCCACCAGGGCTTCAACAGGAGTGTCATCCAGAATCCCTCCCATGTCTTGGAATCCAGTGGGATCCAGTAGTCTGTGAGGGCAGAATATCTTAAAGGTTCTCATTTCCCTATGGGTACAGAGTGCCCATGTTAGGCTGCATTTTATCAGGAAGTGATCTGATGATTACAAGGGGCCTGTCATGATGTCAATCACCCTTGGATCACTGTCTCCCAATCCTGTAGCAAAGATGAGGTGTAGGGTGTGGCCATTCATTCATCTCCAGCACCTCCCATCTCAGTTAAATATTGTTTCTGGATTCTATGGTAGGAAACCCCCCCCCCCCCCCGCCGCTTTTCCTATCAGGCTGACATGGGAGCACGCCATCAGTATATGCTATTTAGCAGCACACCAAATGTGCCCATCTCTTCATGTTGCAGATTGTTTAGCTAAAGTCATGGCTGTAGGAGGAGGTATGGATGGTTGTGCTCCTGCAATAAATTAAATGATTCTAAGGCTTGTATTCAAGACCTTCCTTTTGATGGGGAGAGACTGCTCACCATTAAAACAGATGAACCTATTGATGATTTATATAAGAAGAAAACAGCCAAGCACATGAGGATTACTCAGCAATCAGCTCAGCTGTCATCTAGACAGTTTAAGCAGCCATAGTGTAGATCCTACTCCTACACAAAAATCAAA
Organism: Phrynocephalus guinanensis; assembly: GCA_037367245.1. Classification (NCBI taxonomy): domain Eukaryota; kingdom Metazoa; phylum Chordata; class Lepidosauria; order Squamata; family Agamidae; genus Phrynocephalus; species Phrynocephalus guinanensis. The sequence goes on along the minus strand of CM074751.1, from coordinate 13,912,416 downwards.
TCATGATTTGATTGATCTCAATTTTTGCTAGTTCACTCTTCAGTATTTTAAGAACCAGTCTTAACAGCCAAGATACAGATCTTCCAACTCCAAAAAGAAACAGGACAGGAAATCAAAACATCACCTTTGGCTGTACTACTTCAGAGGCAGACAGCTTGGACACAGTAGACTTACAGTACTTTCTTTTCTCCTTCTTCTGTCTGCCACCTATCGTCTTTTATTTCCATCTAGTGCACTATTACCACAGACCCTTGGACACTATTTATCATAGAGTTATATGCCACAGAGTTCCAACAACTTCCACAAACAGGACATCTCCAGTCCAGTCCTCCATCATTGTATGTTCCTGACATGAAGCATTTTTATTTGCTGTGGAAACGATATATCTACTTAGTCCTGAGTGAACATGGCACAATGTGTATTGGCTTGACTGTTCATCCAGTGTTAGGTATATGGAGGTCCTTTCAAATTTGGTAGAACTCTGAATTCCTATGTGTTAAACTCAGGGCTAAATCCAATTCTTGGTCCTAATTGGAGTAGATCCAGTGATTCAGTGAAATGTACATAAGTGGTAACTTCACAGGTCCTGTGTTTCAGTCATTATTCAATCATTATTCATTATTCTAGTTGGAATGAATAGTTGGATTTAGTCCTTGTTTAATTATAATGATTAAAAGTTCTTATCCATTTGTCCTAGTTTGATGAAACAGAAATGTATCTGATCCTGATAGTGTAACTAGAATTCCTCTTCTGTACATTAATTTGGATTGAAAATTGTGCAAGCCAGGCATTCTTTCATCCTTATCTATTGCCAAAGAAACATGTTTCTGTGACCAACATAGAGTATCATGCTCAAAGGCCTTGAGTCTCCATTTAATGGCTGTCCTACCCACCCACTCAGCATTCAGAGGTGGTTTGGGGAAGAAGTGTGAGACTGTTAAGTAAAACCAAGCAGGAAAAACTTGAGTTCTTCTACGACTGGCAACTTCTAAATTATTTATTTACCTGGAAGACGTATCTGTTACTGTAACTTTTCTTTTTGGTTGTCATTTAAGGATAACTCTCACTGGCCACCAAATCAGTTGCCTCGACAGATTTTGTGGTACTAACTGTTGTTTTTTGCCATTGATACATGATTTCCTTGTCAGTGTATTTTATGATGTACTGAGATAGGGTTTGGGAAATGTGTTGTATGAATAGGTAAGTATGCTTAGTGCTGTTGACTGTATTTCCCTGGTGGCTAGAGCATTCAGTTGTCTAGCTCTTAAGCAATCTCATATTCATGTTTGAAAATGAAAACAAGAACATTTTAAATATGTTAGAATTAATTAGCTTGATTGTACAGTATATACTATATTTGATACATTATTTGCTCATAGTAATGAACACCCTTTTACATTTCAGGCAAAGTCGTGCATCTGTCATATGTGTGGTGCCCATCTGAACAGACTCCATTCCTGTCTGTACTGTGTCTTCTTTGGCTGTTTTACAAAGAAACACATTCACGAACACGCAAAGGCAAAGCGGCATAACTTAGGTAAGTATTTTTTCACACTTACAATATTATTATTTATTTACTAATGTGAATTTTTTTACAACTTGGGAGTATTATGCTTATGTCAGATGAATCCAGACAACCAGTCTTTTTTCTGTAGAAAATAGTACATATAATTCATTAATTTTTTCTAGTAATCTTACAGTATGAAGTTACTGCTAATCATGACCATGGTTAATTGAGGTTAAGTTGCTAAAATATATATAACCTGAGATTAGCAGAGTACCATAAGACCCAACTGGCTGGTTTCTAGCAGAAGGAACATGGTTTATTCTCTTGGATGTCTTTAGTGTTGGTTTTTCTGATTATTCTAGTTAGAGAGTTTGTCCTTTCATTGATGGATAATGTTATTGCTTAATTTCACTGGATCATGAATTCAGTTTTGGTATTTATCAAGTGGTACAGTTTCTAAAGCGAAATGTCCTGTGATAATTTGTCCCGAAGTATACCTGCACATAGTTTCTCGGTGGTAAAGCTCATTCCTTTTACTTCATACAGAAATAAATATGTTTCAGTTTTACCTAGAGAAATTCCCAAGTGGGTGTATATTAATGCACATATATTGTAATATATTTTATCTCTGCTATGTTTTGTCTGTCCTACTCATTTGCATGTAGAACCCCCTTTTAGATACTTCTCAGATATTTTAATGGATTTTGATTGTTACGTGCTTACTTCGTTAGTTATAAACTTTCCATCTACTGCCTCATCTTCCCAGCCTTGTCAGATGTTCAGCCTGATAGGATTCAGCAAACAGTATGTCATCGTCTCTTATCAAAGCCTATGCAAATGACTTAGTCTTTAAACAATCATTACATTGATGTATCTCTTGAGAAGTCTTAACTTGAATCAAGGACCTTGAATCGTTGATCCATCAAATCAGACATTTTGCCCATGCTACACATAGGCATGCATTTAATCTGTATTCACTTTAATGATTTTCTAAACTCCTGATGAGAATAGCTATATATTTTTTAAAATCAGATTGCCTGAGATGCCCCCACCATATACTTTGCAAATAGTAGAAGTTTCTAAGCTAGACCCTCAGTTCAGGGGCATTTATAAAGCCCCACGAACTGAGTGCAAAGCCTATAATGAACTCAACCTTGGGCAGCTTTTCTGCTGGACACTTGCCCATTATTGCTTACCTTAGTCACAGTAATGTTTCTCATGGGTTGTGAGGAAGTTTATTGTAGTGTTCTGATGGGAAGATAAAAATAAGGGCCATTATTTAATAAGTGGTTTCTTGAAAAATATCTATTTTCCTACTTTTCCTGCCTTCTTATTTTGTCAGTTCGTAATTCGGTGAATGTATGAATTGGAGAAACCAATCAGTCCCTTTGTATGGCTGTAGAGACTATACATCATTTAAGGGCTTAGTAGAGTATTTAACAGTTTTGATGAATCATACATGGCTTTAATGGGTTTTTTAAAATGGTGAAATTGACCCAGTTTGGTTTCTCTCTCTCTCTGTCCCATGCCCTCCCTCTTCCGTATCCCCATTCCTCCTCTACCTCCTCTGCTCAATTTCATCCATAATACCTACCTCTTCTCAACTTCATTCATAATAATTACCTGTATATACTCCAGTATAAGTCGACCCGAGTATAAGTCAAGGCCCCTAATTTAACCCCCCCCCCAAATGGGGAAAACTTATTGAGTAAAGTCTAGGGTGGGAAATGCAGCAGGGCCTGGCAGCTCCTCCTTTGTGAGCTGGGGGAGTGGTGTGTGATGTTTAAAATGACTTTTAGCCACTGATGCAAGTGCTTGGGTCAGTGGCTAAAAGTAATTTTAAACATCGCACTCCACTCCCCTGTGATGCAGAGGGGGGGTCATGAGAAGCGGCACACAATGTTTAAAATGGCTTTTAGCCACCGACCCAAGCACTTGCCTTAGTGGCTAAAAGTACTGACCCGAATATAATTCGAGGGTCCCTTTTTTCAGCCCAAAATTAGGGCTGAAAAACTAGGCTTATACCGTATTTGAGTATATACAGTACCTTGTCTTCTCAATTTTATTCATTCATAGTAGCCTGGGTAGCTGAAGTGGGCCTTTGGTGTCCGGAGAGCTCAACAATGCGGAATAAACAGTGTCATGGCTCCTGCTCTCATATTGAAATCCAGGCTGAAATTTTTGCTTGGCTGTATAGATTGGAGGGTGATCTGGGGTAAATTGTTGTGCCCCTCCCTAGGAGTCCTTCCCTGCACTCCAGGGCTGCCATGAGAGATAACGACCCATTTATACAGTACTTCCTATTCTGAAGTCTCTTTACCAAAAGTAAATGATGAAATTTATTGAAATCAAAATATAATTATCAGTTTATCAGAATTGTTGGGCAAATGTGGATACTGTCCAGGTGTACAACTTTGGAGTGGTGGCAACAACCTGCATTAGTTGTCATTTTTACCTATTGCCACTTTCTATGTGAGTGTGATTTTTAAAGCTGGGCCTGCTGTGTCTTTAAGAGCATCATCGTCATCACTGTCTAGAATACCTGAAATGAAATGGGAACCACTGTTCTCTCCCCTCTTTTTTTTTGTTTTGTTATTTGCAGCTCTTGCAGAGGGAGAAAAACCCAAGAGTGTCTCGTGGCTAGGGTTGTATTTTAATGTTTAACTTCCCTTCCAAAGGGTTCACTATCCATTGTCTGATTTCTTGTTAGCTGGTTTTGAATAAGGCGGTTATTAGGAGTAGAGAAAGGAATTAAATGAATGCTGGTAATCACAGAATGGTCTTCAATGAAGGGGAGGGTTAAGACATTCTATTTGATTACTTAATTGCCTTGGGAGACATATCATGGAAAAGTGGGCATCCCAGATTATTCTGTAGGTGATGTAAGACGAAGTAAGGGCAGGCCGGGAAGCAGAAATGGTGCTCGCAAGAGTAATGTGAGAATTGAGAATGAGAGATGGGCATGAAGTGCTGGTTCAGCAGATCGTACCAGTTTGTTCAGCAACTGAACGGGTGTTTGGCACTTCAGGGACCCGCCTCTTCTGGGCAAGGCACATGTGTGCTAGTTGTATCCAAATATAGGGGCAGTTATCTCCGTTTTCAACCCAAAGAGCCAGTGTTGTGCAAGTCTGTGGCCATGTGGCTGACATGGCTGAACACATTTCTGCGCATGGAGCACTGTTTACCTTCCTGTTTTTTATGGTGGTAACTGTTTATCTACTTGCAATTACATGCTTTCGAACTGCTATGTTGGCAGGAGCTGGGGTTAACAGTGGGAGCTCACTCTGCTGTGTGGCACTCGGGATTCGAACTACCAAGCTGCCGACTTTGCAGCCGACAGTTCCAGTGTTCTAGTCTGCTGAGAAACCCTTTAAATATGTATTTTCTTAAAATAACAGATGAAAATATTCTCCAGCTGTACCTGGGTTGCAACTGCTACTGTATCCATGGAGAAAGCCATATTCATTTTTCTATCCTCTGCCCCCCGTCTCCCAAAACTTAGTTGATAATATGCATATCAGAGAATGAGAAAAATTATTTTGGAAACATTGACTTTTGCTGAACTGACACTAGTCTCCATGGAGACAAGGAAAAACTGAAGCTCCATCCACCAAATAGTATAGCTTTAGTAGTACCGTACAAGCAACTTTTGTACTGAAAAATGAATTATTTTCATCTTCTAGCAAATGAATTCCAAGGGTGAAAGGCTTTCGTGCCATACCCCATGTACAACCTTATATCAAGGGCAGTCTCCCTCTCGCTGCATTTTACCTGTTTCCAGAGTTGGTACATAGTCAGAGATCTCTAAATATCTCCCTTTCCATGTGTGAATAGCTGTAAGCATATTATTTATTTATTTACTGTAGTTAGTTTTCAATAATATTTTTATCTCACCTTTCTCCTTAAAAGAACCAAAGGCCGCTCAGTTTCTTTTACACATATTAAATTACTCCTGTGTCTATGAATAAAGATTAGACTGCCAAGAGAAAAAGTTTTGCCAGAGTCTTTTGCTATGTAGTCAAGAAAGGAAGGGGTTCAAGCCATTTTCTAAATCATCAACTTGTAAGGACAGAAGAATAGCATATGAAAGAAAACAATCTTGCCACAGCAGACCAGCCATTTATTTATTTATTTATTTATTTATTTATTTATTTATTTATTTATTTATTATCAGAATTTTTTAGCTGCCCCACTACCAAATGGTCTCTGGGCAGCATACAACAGTATATTAAAAACTATAAAACCATCAAAATAACAAGCAGTTTAAAACAATTAATATGCAAATAATAAAATCCTGCAGCTTATGTGCCCAACTAAAAGAACATTATCTTATTAAAATGCTGGGTAAACAGGAAACATTGCTACAGTGGATTTCTAGATGCTTTAGACCATTTTTGTGATTCTAGTGAGCTCCATCCTATTGCAGTGGCACATCTTTGAATTTGCCAAGTTGTTTATGGATAAGGGCTCCATATCGAGTGCAGCTGATAAGGTGACCTCTGTCATTGTTGCTTCTTGAACTGGATTTACTGCGTACTTTCTAAGAATGGGACACAAGCTGACAGAAAAACAGTCCCTAAAAATAAACATGCAGGGTGACATTAAGTGACATGATTACACTGAAAACTGTATTCACTACAATTGCATCAGTTTTCGGAAGTGACAAAATGAGAGGAAAATTTAAAAATGTTCTTGTGAATATATTGATGCCTCTCAAGGATGGTAGGAAGCTGCCTTAGGATAAGTGGCATCATGGATCAGTCTAACTCAGTGCCATTTGCATCTGTCCCTTATTGCTCCAAGGAGTGCAGGTTGGCAGGTACTTTTCCTTCTTCTGCGTGAAGTCTCTTCAGACTAGGAAAGTGATATAGGAATCATTTCAGTAGAAGTATACTCAGACATGGTAAGATAAATCAAATCCTCTTTGTGGAATTCCTTCCAGGAGTCTTTATACTTCAGTTCGTTCTGTGCTTCTGTTTTTTGCACTTAATCGATGTGCTCTAAAATCATTCTTTGAGTGCATGGGTGAAATCAGTATATAATTGACTGTGTCAGTGGTTGGATCAATGATGGTTTGGGGGAAAGCTCCTTTTCTCAATGTCTTGGGGAAAAGATGGAATGCCAATGCCATAAACCAGCCTGCTTTTTTGGTAGTGCCTTTCATGAGAGTAGGTGACACAGAATGACAAACCGTTAGGTCTTCCAAATACTTGCCGCACAGAGACCTTGTTCATCTGGGTCCTTGTCTACCTTATATTTGGATTTATTCATTCAAGAAGGTTTTTTCTTTACTTCTGGATTTCATTTTCCAAAGGATTCCCAAAACAATTCATAGAACAAGATGAAAACGAATCCATTCTACCCAAGCATTGATTTCATGTGAACTCTGGGAGGCAGAAACCATAGCATTATAAAAGCTAATTCCATCTAGCAGCAGGATGTTGTTGATTTGAAAATTGCATGCCCTTGCTGCCAGTGCCTACAAATATGCACTATACCGGTGGTCCCCAACCCCCGGTCCGCGGACCGGTGCCGGTCCGCGGACCGGTCGGCACCGGGCCGCCTGGGGAGGCCGGGGAGGCTCTCCTCCCCCTTTTCCTCCTCCGCCGCCCTCCTCCTCCTCCTCTTCTCTCCCGCGGGCGGCCGGTGGAGGAGGAAGGCTGGAGGAGTGCAGGAAGCCGCCGCCGCCGCCTTTTGCCTCCCTCCTCCCCTCCCGGCCCCGGCGCCCCGCGCGCGGCATGGCCGCGCCGGGAAGCGCCCTCACTGCACCGACGATCTCCTGCTCTGGTTCCTCCTCCTCCTCCTCCTCCTCCTCCCGCCGCCGCCGCCGAAGAAAGCAGCAGCAGCAGCAAGGGCAATTGCAGGGGGGGGTGGCGGCGGCGGCGGCGGGACAGGGGCGATTGCGGCGGCGGCGGGGGGGGGCAATTGCGGCGGCGGGGGGGGGGGGGGGGGCGATTGCGGGGGGTGGCGGGGGGCGATTGCGGAGGGGTGGCGCGGCGGCGGCGGGACGGGGGCGATTGCGGCGGCGGCGGGGGGGCAATTGCGGCGGGGGCGGGGGGGCAATTGCGGAGGGGTGGCGGCGGCGGCGACGGGACGGGGGCGATTGCGGTGGCGGCGGGACGGGGGCGATTGCAGCGGGCGGCGGGGGGGCAAATTGCGGAGGGGTGGCGCGGCGGCGGCGGGACGGGGGCGATTGCGGCGGCGGCGGGACGGGGGCGATTGCGGGGGGTGGCGGCGGCGGCGACGGGACGGGGGCGATTGCGGCGGCGGGACGGGGGCGATTGCGGCGGCGGCGGGGGGGGGGCAATTGCGGAGGGGTGGCGGCGGCGGCGGGACGGGGGCGATTGCGGCGGCGGCGGGGGGCAATTGCGGGGGGGTGGCTGCTGCTGCTCCTCCGGCGGCGGCGGCGGGAGGAGGAGGAGGAGGAGGAACCAGAGCAGGAGCAGGAGGAGGAGGAGGCGGCTCGTTGGTGCCGCGAGGGCGCTTCCCGGCGCGGCCGGGCGGGTGCCGCGCGCAGGGCGCCGGGGCCAGGAGCCGCGCGTGGGTCTCGCTGCTGGCGCCCCCGGCGGAGGGGGAGGCACACGGCGGCGGCGGCAGCAGGAGCAAGCGGGGCGCCAGCAGCGAGACCGCGCGCGCGCGGCTCCTGGCCCCGGCGCCGGAGGAGGAGGCGGGGGCCCGCCTGCCCAGGAGCCCCGGGTTCCCCCCCACCCCGCCCGTGTGTGTGTGGGGGGGGGGAGTGGCACGCCCGACGCCCCAAGCCGGTAAGTGCCGCCGCCGCTGCTCTCGTGCCTCCCCCTCCTCCTTCCCTCCCATCCTTTGCTTTCACCCCCCCCCTTTTGCCTCCCAGCCGGACCCCCCTTTTGCATTCTCCCCCCCTCCCCCCCCCACCCCCGGGCCACAGGAAAATTTTCAAAAATTTCCCGGTCCGCGGGGACAAAAAGGTTGGGGAGCACTGCACTATACATTTCACTGTATGTAAAGAAATAACAAATAACGTACAAGTATGTACCTGAGAGAAAAAAGGAGGAATTGGGAAATGTGTAAAGTGATCGTTGGACAGGCAGAAGGAGATGTGAAAAATACAGAAGGGTGGAATGGAGACGCAAGGGGCTGTTGGTTGGTTTTCCAAAGGGGCATTCAGAGCATCAAGCTTAGCAACAGTAGTATTGTGAGAAGCTATGCTATTGTTTGCTTGTAGATCTGTTCATGCTTTGTTGCATGTGCAGTGCAACGCAGAGAGGAAAGTTCTATGTAAGAAGATGATAAGGGAGGCAAAGAAAGACTTTGAGGAACGAATGGCTAGCAATATAAAGGGTAATAATAAAATCTTCTTTAAATATGTTAGAAGTAGAAAACCTGCCAGAGAACCAGTTGGCCCTCTGGATGGTGAGGGAGGAAAAGGGGAGATTAAGGAAGACTTGGACATTGCAGAGAAATTGAATGAGTTCTTTGCGTCTGTCTTCACGACAGAGGACCTTGAGCGGATTCCGCTGCCTGAGCCGCCCCTCTTGAGTAAAGAATTAAATCAAATACAGGTTAAAAGAGAGGAGGTTTTAGGACTAATTGATAAATTGAGGATTAACAAGTCACCTGGCCCAGATGGCATCCACCCAAGGGTTATTAGGGAACTGAGAAATGAAATTGCAGATCTCTTAACGGTTATATGCAACTTGTCTCTTAAAACGGCCACAGTGCCGGAGGACTGGAGGATAGCAGATGTCACACCAATTTTTAAAAAAGGAAGGAGGGGGGACCCAGGAAACTACAGGCCGGTTAGCCTTACATCTGTCCCAGGGAAGATGGTGGAAAGCCTCATCCAAGAGAAAATCTTAAAACACATAAAAGAACAAACCTTGCTGAGAGAAAATCAGCATGGCTTCTGTAAGGGTAAATCTTGTCTGACAAACCTCTTAGAATTTTTTGAAAAGGTCAACAGGCACGTGGATTTGGGTGAAGCGGTTGATATAGTCTATCTGGATTTTCAAAAGGCTTTTGACACAGTCCCTCACCAAAGGCTGCTGAGAAAATTGCACAGTCAGGGGATAAGAGGGCAGGTCCTCTTATGGACTGAGAACTGGTTGAGATCCCGGAAACAAAGAGTAGGTGTCAATGGGAAATTTTCACAATGGAGAGAGGTGAAAAGCGGTGTGCCCCAGGGCTGTCCTGGGACCGGTGCTTTTCAATCTGTTCATAAATGACCTGGAGACAGGGATAAACAGTGAGGTGGCCAAGTTTGCCGATGACACAAAACTTTTCCATGTGGTAAAAACCAGAGAAGATTGTGAAGAGTTCCAGAAGGATCTCTCCAAACTGGGGGAATGGGCTGAGAAATGGCAAATGCGTTTTAATGTAACCAAATGTAAAGTAATGCATATTGGGGCAAAAAATCCAAACTTCATCTATCAACTCATGGGCTCTGAGTTATCCGTGACGGATCAGGAAAGAGATCTTGGTGTGTTGGTGGACAGCTCCATGAAGGTGTCTCCCCAATGTGTGGCAGCGGTGAAGAAGGCCAATTCCATGCTAGGGATTATCAAAAAGGGGATTGAAAATAAAACAGCCAACATTATAATGCCATTATACAAAACAATAGTAAGGCCCCACCTGGAGTATTGTGTACAATTCTGGTCACCGCATCTCAAGAAAGACATAGTGGAACTGGAAAAGGTGCAGAAGAGAGCGACTAAAATGATTACTGGGCTGGGGCACCTCCCTTATGAAGAAAGGCTAAAACATTTGGGCCTCTTTAGTCTGGAAAAAAGGCGATTGAGGGGGGATATGATTGAGACATACAAAATAATGCAGGGTATGAGTAAGGTGGATAGAGGGAAGCTCTTCTCCCTCTCCCAAAATACCAGAACTAGGGGACATACACTCAAATTGAGGGCTGGGAGAGTAAGAACTGACAAAAGAAAATATTTTCACCCAGCGCGTTGTAAGTCTATGGAACTCCCTGCCACACAATGTGGTGATGGCATCTGACCTGGATGCCTTCAAAAGGGGATTGGACAGATTCCTGGAGGAAAAGTCCATCACAGGTTACAAACCATGATGGAGATGTGTAAGCTCCAGGGTTTAAACCAGGGTACTTCAATGGCCAGATGCAGTAGAGTGGTATCAGGAGACAGATATCTAGTCTCATGCGCTCCCAAACACACATCTGGTGGGGCCGCTGTGAGATACAGGAAGCTGGACTAGATGGGCCTTTGGCCTGATCCAGCATGGCTCTTCTTATGTTATTATCTTATGTTATGTTGATCGAAGCTGTGTGCCCATAATACAGAACCATGATTGAGGCAGATCACTCTGGTAACATCTGACAGTGTTAGCAACCTCTGTTCCAAGCAAGTGTAACTTGGCATGTAATAATCATGTGAACTTAGAGATCAGTAGTATTAATTGCTACAAAATAGACCCTCCTAAGTTGCAGTAAAGGCTGAGTGTTACTATTTTAAATAATTGTCTCTTGTGAAAATTCTTCATTTGAATGGCTTATAATAAAGAGCCATAAATATCCACTTTGGGTACACCATTTCTGTAGTAGTGTGTGTGTGTGTGCAACATTTCTAGTACAGAAAGACACTGGTAGCTTTTTAAAAATTTAAACTGCAATTACAAGATTATTTTGCAGAGCATAGTATATACCACAGATTGCTATAATATTTTTTTAAGTCAAAAGGCTTTATTTTCAAATAGCATATGCAGATACTTTGTAACATTCAGCCATTGGTCCTCTCACCCTATTGCTATAGCAACAGTTACTTTGTACACAGCTTATATAAGCAAGAACCACCTTCTGTGTAACATAGTTAAAATTGGTGCTTGTCATTACATATGACCTCCATGTGTGCATTCTGATTATATCAAGAATGATTGGGACATTGTATTTGTATGGATGAGTTCTATATTCATTTCTGATTTAATATATAATTTCTATTCTTAATTTATCCACCAGCACAGCTGGTATATCTTGACATTTAGAAGCAGCAGAGATCCATATATAGACTACACATGATAGTACTTCCTAAGAAGTATTATGCCATAGAGACAAAGCCCATGAAAAGTCATTGGCAGGCGTAATAATCTTCCACAAATATTGGCTGGGTTGGGGAAAAATGACTGCTTGCATATATGTTCTCTAAATAAATCAAATTGCCTGGTACCCAAAAATCCTTGTCTGGAAGAAATTTGATATTTCCGCTTATTCAGGCTCATGATTGACTCAGCCTTCCATCCTTACGAGGACAGTAAATTGAGTACCCAGCCTGCTGGGGGGGGGGATGCAATGTGTAGCCTGCATAAGTAAACTGTAAACCGCCCAGAGACTGCTTAAAATGGTATGGGGCGGTATATAAGCAGAACACTTTGCTTTGCTGTTATAATTGTAGCTCACAGTAAGATTTCAAACTAAGTAGAAAAATGGAAACTATCACCTGCAGTTAATCTTTCTTGAGTGTCTTCAGCTCAATTCCACACTGTGTCCAGTTCTGTGCGCCTCAATTTAAAAAGGATGTTGACAACCTCGAGCGTGTGCAGAGGAAGGCAAACAGGATGATTGAAGGTCTGGAGGAAATGTCTTATGAGGAGCGGCTGAGGGAACTGGGAATGTTTAGCCTTTCAAAAAGAAGGCTGAGAGGGGATATGATAGCTATGTTTAAATGTTTGAAAGGATGTCATATTGAAGCGGGAACATGTTTGTTTTCCATGGCTTCAGAGACTAGGACTCGGGGCAGTGGTTTCAAACTACAGGAAAAGAGATTCCATTTGAACATTAGGAAGAACTTCATGACGGTTAGAGCTGTTCGGCAGTAGAATGCGCTGCCACAGAGGGTGGTGGAGTCTCCTTTTTTCGAGGTTTTTAAGCAGATGCTAGATGGCCATCTGTTGGAAATACTGTGATGGGGGTTCCTGCATAGTAGGGGGTTGGACTGGATGGCCCTTGAGGTCTCTTCCAACTCTATGATTCTATGATTCACTGTGCTTTCCAGGTGAAGAGCCAGCTTGACCGTAACCTTGTATTTATAGAGGTCAGGGTCAAGAGACTTGATCCTGATCTCCCCAATCCAGCTTTAAAAATATGCAAAAGACTTGGTGTGGTAAAGAATTAATTAATCAGTAGGTTCTGCTTGTAAACAACATAGGTATGGTAGTTTGCATGTGATTTTATAAAAGATCCCAGTTTTCAAAGGAATGGAATGGTAGTTTATGAGGTAGAGACACGATGCTAGTCTTCAATTTTTTAGACATCGCACAGTTGCTTCTCTTTTCAATGGATTAATCCTGTTTGGTCTTGCAGAACTAGATGTGTCCACACATATAGTACTGTGTTTATGCATGATTATATACTATGTAGAGACCACGAATACAGATAATCTAGAACAGCAGTTCCCAACCTTGGATAACCCAGATGTTCTTGGACTGCATTTCCCACCCAGCACAGCTAGTGGTGAAGACCTCTGGGAATTGCAGTCCAAAAACAGCTGGGTTATCCACAGTTGGGAATGACAAATCGAGAAGACTCTCAGATGGATTCAGTAGCAGGCTGCCCATGGACTGATGTAGGGAAATGGGCAGGAGGCAGGAAATGGCTAGGTGACTCACAATCTACAGAGAGGCTGTAACATATTTCCTGTATGTGCAGCCTGGAAGAAATGTGTTCTGGTTGCCTTTGCGTTGTAGGTTTTCATCTGTTTTGATCTAAGAACCAATATACGGTAATAAACGTTTGCCACCATGGTTTTAGCATGCATTGCTATAACTGATAGTCCTAATTCAACTTTCTATAACATTAATTAAATGCCTCCTCAATTTGCAACATGTGTTGTTTTCTGTATTCTCTTTCCCTCTCGTTTTTCCTTAAGCCTGGCAGTATTTAAAATTAGAGAGGAAGAATTTGCATAATGTTGGTTGTGTTTGGTTAAGAGTCCATGGTAGTACATTTAACTGCCAAGCAAAACTAAACTATCTTTTAAATGTTGTTTGATTCATTTGACTAAGATGCTCGGCAGTAGAGAAATGACCTCTTAAAATCTGTGATGCCATGCAATGAATGCATATTGGTATTTTCATGCTTCCTGCAGGACATATAGAAAGGCAATACAGTAGTAAGAAAACCCAAGTCTGTATTTTAAATTCTTTGTGCTTCTTCTTGCCCCTTCCTTGCTTCTGTTTCTACAGCTATAGACCTTTTGTATGGGGGTATATATTGCTTTATGTGTCAAGATTACATATACGACAAAGATATGGAGCAAATTGCCAAAGAAGAACAAAGGAAAGCTTGGAAGCTACAAGGTTTGGTTTTCTTTACATATCTGCCTGAAAGAATGTTCACTTTCCTTTTTAGTCATATCTGGCCCTCCCAACTATCAAAGGTAGAAGAAACTTTCTTTGGGACACCAATGCAGAATGTGGGAGATATGAATATATATATATATAAATGATATGTCTTTTGAGGTTAGGTTGTTTTAGTATGCACACCTCACTCAATCTTGCCAAACAGAATTTTAAAGATAACTTTAAAAAAAAACCAAAACACATTCCCTCTTGTGCTTATTCAAAGTTAGCAATAAAACACAATAAATCAGTCCTTTTGAGCACCATAGTCAAGATGCCTGTATCTTCATAACAACTGCCACTGTTTCCTTGTGCATTTATCTCATAGAAATATGCAAGCTTTCTTAGCCCATGTTCTTGTTGGCACATACAGTATGTATACCTGTAGATATTGACACACAAATATGTGTACACACATTTGTTTTATTATTCAGTTTGCTTTCCCTAATTTTTTTCTTTTTTAGCCTTCACCCCAACAATGGTTTCTCACTACCAGTGTACAATGACAGGTAAGAAGTGTGGGCTGGTGACGCATTTCACTAACAAGCGTCCCTTTGCTGATTATCTCCCATGTTTAGTAGACAAGAATTTTGGTGTACAATGACACCTGTGTACTGTTTTCCTTTTATACAGAATGTATATTGGGGGGTCATGAGGTGATAAACTATGCAATACTTTCTCCTGGCTGAGCTACTCCAAATTATTACCCACTTCCTGTTTTTTGTCAGAAGGCACAAGCAGAGAGTATTTTAGCTAACTTGAGAGATTTTGAAGGAATCCTGCCTAAATCTGTATTTAGCTAAATCAGTATTTTTTTCCTTAAAAGTAAAGCATCATATAACACTTTCTTTCCCAAGATTAACATTGCATTGGACTGTTAGATCCTCAATTTTGGAACATTGATTTTGAAGTAGTTCAGTCAGAGAAATGGGAAGGTGAAAATGGTTCCATAAAAAGTTTTTCATCAAACACATTTGAAGGGAAGGCTGGCAGAAAAAAAGTTAATGTAAAGATTTGGGAATGCCTTTTTTAAACCCTGGCCTAACTCCAGTTGCTAGCCATGCTTCAAATAGACCGATTGAATTAGTGGGATATGTACAGGTTTGGGCTTACTGTTGAGTAGACCTATTTAATGTGGGACTAGCAGCTGGATTAGCGGTCGTGTTTTGTTCAGCAATTGAATAACCTCTTAAACATGTTGAAATGTGCTCAATGTTTTAGCCTGAGAGGTAATTAATCTGAAAGAGCAAAACAGCTGCACTGGAGATAAACTGTAGACTTGTCACTGGGAATTGGTGGCATAGTTGTAAGCATTTAGTTTCCATTGAAATCTGTGAAACTTGAATTTAATTTGACCACTTTTGGGATGTAGGGTTTTTTTTTTTTTTTTTTTTTTTTTTATTTTTTTAGTTTTCTGAGGACCTTATCAGGTACCACCTTTCCTTTTCAGTACGAAGGGGGAAGAATTGAGGGGCATTCTAATTAGGGAATCTTGATTTCTTTGGGAACATCAGAATAATTTAATCTGTATTAATTATTAGCTCCAAGAAAACTGTTCCAGTACTCCCCCCACCAAAAAAAAATTGAAATAATTTAATGGTGAAGAGTAGGAATGGTGAGACTCTTAGTTGAGATTTCAACTCTTACCACAAAACTGTTCATTTCCTGCAATTTCTGAGGTTAAGTTTCCTTGTCTGCAACCTGGGATAATACGCTGAACTGTAACCTGAGATATTACACGTAAAGGTTATTGAAATAACGACAAACATTGCGACTGCCTTAATACCAAATTAGATTATTTATCATCTCACTCAGAATTGCTCACGCTTATTCTCTGCTCTTATATCCTTTTAACGGAAGATTCCATGTTTCAGCCCAAAGTTCCAGCCTTTTACGAGGATACGATACACAGGTTCTGTGTGGAGTAACTCATCTAGTACACATTGTCTTGTGAGCAGATTGTGGAAAAGTAACTTTTTAAGATTATAAACATTCTGACTCCCTAGTGCAGTGATGGCGAACCTTTTAGAGACCAACTGCCCAAACTGCAATTCAAAACCCACTAATTTTTTTGCAAAATGCCAATACAGAAATTTAACCTGTATACAGGTGGCTATGAAGGGGCAATGTCGGGTGCCCACAGAAAGGGCTCTGAGGGCCACCTTTGGCACCCGTGCCATAGGTTCGCCATCACTGCCCTAGCGGGATTATAGGTTACATCACAAGAGCAACTTTTCAAGATTTAACAGGGAGATTGTTAGGCAGAAGATTTGGCACAAGTTCAATTGTGTATCCAAAGAGTGGGCTTTTCCTCACTGTGGAGGGAGAAAAGAAGTTGTAAAAGGGCTTCCATCCTTGGAAGGCATGTTGTCCCTGTTATCAGTATACTTATTGGTCTCTGTCCAAAGCATTCATAATTTGGTGGAGGATATTGAGTTGGAAATATTCTTCTAGGCCAGCCATTCCAAGGTTGACCATCTGTGTGAGACTCTGCTTTTAATATTGTTGGCTGATACCGCAGATCATTTTTTTTATCCATATCATTCCTGGATACCTGGACAGGAAATCAGTTGAAAAGACACCTGAACAATTGCTGAACTCAAGGGAACAGCATCCGAAGTAATTTGAGCACTGTGCCCATTTTGGCCACCATTTTCCAAATAAATTGAGTCATTATAAGCCTGGACGTTTGGTTTATATTCTAAAGTTTGATTCAGCCCCCCCCCCCCGAGAAAATCTAGAGCGCCCTTCACCAACGGGGTATCTCTCTCCTCTGCCCCTCTTCATGCTTTGGTCTACATCTCCATCATCTCCAGCTGTTGTAACCAGCTGGAAATGCTGCTGGTTCTTTCTAGCACACCTGGAATGCACCAAGTTAGGTAAAATGGAGCTACCGGAGAATGTGTAAGCTGTTTTGCTCTGAATGTTTATACACAAATTTAACTGTGTGTGTTTATTATTTGCTACTTAAGGGACAACTGCATGTCATCCTTTCAGCCATGCTATAGGAATCATGTTTGCATTTATTGGGTGCTAAGCTAACCCTCAGTTGTGTGTGCATAATGAACAACATGCGCTACCTCTAATGTGTGCTTTCTGTATACATGTTGTATATTTGTTCATAGCTCTAGTCTCTTGAGATTAATTGTAATCCGAGCATTTTGACTGGTTGTACCTAGTCAAATTTCTGCATGTCAGCATTAACCTCATCTTAGATTTATATAGCTATAAGCACATAGCATTTTTTGTTATGCTCCTTTTTGTAAATGGCATATTGTTAGTGTACATGTAAAGAATTGATAATTAGATGTATAAAGTTTTAATTCTGTTAAAGCAACAAGTAATTTGTAGGAGCAAGTGAGCTCCTGTACTCCACATTATACAGGTCCAAGCACAATCAGAAAACCTTCACTGATGACACTCAAATGAAGTTTCTGGCAAAATAGTTCTGGTACATAAATGTTTCTTTGTAGCTATCTCTAAATCGTAGCTGCAAATGCAGACCATACCAAAGCAAAGGTCAAGATAAAAAAATATAAATGAAAAACACATACATGTACGCTATAAACAGAATAATCTTTTTTTGAGTTAAAATATGTTGGTTGAAGGACACTTGAAGGTTACTTTTGAAGAGGACATCAAAGAGCTGGTAGTGCATAATGTGCAGAATTCTTGAATTCGTTGAATACCCGCTTTTCTGTGGTTTTTGAATAATGCTGTATTTGGTCACTTGTTTTCTCTGTAGTGCCCGGTTAACTTCACTTGACTTTTAAAGCTAAGTTTTACAGCAAGCCTTTTTGTAACACCCAAAGTTTCTTTATGAAGAGCAACAGCTACTGTTGTGCAGTAATCTCATGTATCTCCATTGAATCATTTCTGAGATAGTTATTAGTTCCTGCCACTGCAATGTTATTGCACAATTCAGTGCAATCTTTTATCTGTCATTTTTTGAATAAATCCCATTGGACCCAATGGATCTTCTATCTAAGTAGCCATGTCCATGGTTCAGTCAGAAGATTTTGATGCACACTAGGTTCCTCCATCTGATACAGGGAAGGGATGTGTTTGACCCTCCAGGTACCCTGTTTCCCTGAAAACAGGACATCCCCTGAAAATAAGGCCTACTTACAGTTTTGCCCCGCACTGAAATATAAGGCATCCCCCGAAAATAAGCCCCCCGTAATAACATAACAATAAATGTATACCATATTTTTCTTCATGGAAAAATAAGACATCCCCTGAAAATAAGACCTAGCGCATCTTTGGGAGCAAAAATTAATATAAGACACTGTCTTATTTTCGGGGAAACATGGTACTGTTAGACTACAACTCCTCACCACTGGCTATGCTGGCTGTAGAGAGACACACGTCTCCCCCCCCCCCATCTGATCCGCCTTGCTAACATCTTCTCTGATGATCCATGTTTTACTGTCTTTAGTAATTTCTCCCACCCTTCACCCACTGTTGCTTTGCTTGAATGATTTTCAGCTGTCGCTGCTGACATCTGGGTACTATAGGCTGTAGGTTTTGGTGATTCCTGTTGGTAGTAGCTTGAGACATTAAAATCAGTGCATTGAAGTCTTTTCCAAGCGCATACAGCTTAACTGGAGCCTATGGCCTGAATTAAAAAGAGCCGTTTGGATTTACCCAAGGGGTTTACAGTAGCCCACTGGAATTGTTTGATTCCCCCCCCCCCTTTTTGTATAATCAATCCACCAAAATACCTTTTGAACCTTTGCTAATACTTTACACTGTGTCTCTGCATATAAGAGGTGGTTCTATGAGTAAGACAAATCTAAAGCTATTTTGGATACAAATAACTCAATTTTGATTCCTTGCCTCTTGAGCTATATATCCTATGATTTGAGTCTGCAGTGACAGCTTTATGGGAATGTGGGATTTTACATGACTACATCCTGGAGTATGTGATTGATGAAATACATAGTTAGATATCATTTGTTATATATGATTCTGTACTGTATTTCTTAAAAATAGTCACGCAGCTGTCTAATAAGTTGGATTTCCGCCTTGTTTGTTGTTTTCTTTCTCCCTTTCCTTTTTATTGAATGATGCATTGGATGATCTTAGCACAGTGGGCTGTATCTCAGCTGTCTGTTTACATTCAAGATGTAGCTGTGCTTGCAGTATGACCTCTCTGAACCCAGAGAGAATGGGGGATGCTTGAAACAAATTCCTTCATGAAGGGCAACCTGCTGTTGTGCTTTTAATTGAAGGATCCCACCCCCTTTCCATGATTGGGTGTGGGCAGAAGAGAGAGAACTGTTACTTGGAAACAGGAATTCTATAGAAATAGCTGCTTTTGTGTTGAGCACATGTTTACGGGAACATATTGTGAAGGTCAGTTGCTGCCTCTCTGACCTAGAGAGAAAAGCGGGGTGACACGCAAAGGAAATCCAACTTAATGGACAGTGCCGTTTACATGACAAAGTCTCCTCCAGGCTCTTTTCAGCCAGCAGCCCCCCTGAAATACATATGTATATGTCTCCTAATTATCCAGGTATTGGAGAGAAGTATTCAACATGGGAGCCAACCAAACGTGAGCTAGAGCTGCTTCGACACAACCCCAAGCGGAGAAAAATAACTACAAACTGTACTATAGGTAAGACGGGACTGGTAGTTTCCATACTGTTCCATGATCTATCTGAAGTGATGACCACACACACACACACACACACATTTTTTACTTGCCACGTTTGACTGCATTGATTTCAATCAGGTAAGCAAAGGCAATGGTTCTTCTGCAGAAGTCTTTAAAGGATGAAACTTGAGAGCTATTTATGCTAATTGTACACTAATTGTCAGGAGCAAAATATTACTACTGCCACTAATGCCTGGAGATGCAGTGACCCAGGGATCACACATCCAAAGCACAAAGGGTCTTGCTTACTTTGCTGCACTGCCAGTCTCCATGTTATCTTCTGCCAAGACCGATTGCGCGACCAAGTTGGAGCAGACTGCAGTTTGCTTGCAAAAATGGAACAAGCACATGTCATCATATTTTTCTTCAGCTTTTGATTTACTGTTCAAAAGGAAACCATTGGGACTTGTTTGTTTCTTCGTATATTGTGTCATTTCGCAGTTCATTCTTTCATTTACTTCGTGTGCTGTAAAAGAGAACTAATTTGAAGTGCAGGTGTATTCGGGAAAAGAGGATTTGCAACCAAGGTTAATTCTAGCTCTTTTTAGGTGATAGATAATTTATCTGCCGGTCACTTGAGCCCCTACGTAAAAAAGGCCATAACTGGATAGAACCCAGTCTTCATTATGGCATCCTCACTATAACTGTGTCCTGTCCTTGATCCAGAATGAATGACATAAGGGGGTAGCATTGTGTTAGCATGAACATCTACCAGAGTTGTAAGGTGTTTATTAGCATTAGGGTTTTTATTTTATTTTTTTCCGTAGTCTTGCCCTGTTTTGATGAAAGTATCCCATTTTTTTTAAAAAAAATTGAGCTCAGTCATTTTGGAATGCTTGTGTCCAGACCTCTTATCTGTGTGTACAGGGGTGCACACCAAATTCCAAGATAGGATTAGGATCTTACAATAGTTGGCATGTCCCTTCCTTCTCAACCAATATCTGGGACAATTCAGTGTTTCTGCCTTTGAGTCCACCACTGATTTACATTGGATTTGTGGGCTGCTTGAGCTTTACAGCTGGGTAATGGACTTTGGAAAGAATGGGTCTTGGAAAGAGTTGCTGTTATCTTAACATTTTACAGGGTGTGTGGCTTTATTTTTCCGTTAGTTTCTTTCTAAAATACTGACCCTTACATGCAACAAGCTATGTTGTGAGAAACTGCATACAAGAATCTGTACATATTTATCCGTATGACACATAATTCATATTGGGTTGTGGTGAGAAGACAGCAAGAATGAAAGCTTTCTCACACAATCCTGAGCACAAAATCAGTTGGCTGTTATTTTAATGCAGGTGACCTGCCTGTTCCTTTCTGTTCTCACCCTACTTCACACAATCTCCGTGTTTCAGTTTTGTGTTTTCTCGTGGATTTTAGCTCTCTTCATTAAATAAGTTCCAAGTATAACATACTGCTTGTATTTTGTTATTCCTCCTACGTATTTCTTATTCTTGGGATATGAAATAACCTGTTTTAAGTCAGTATTTTGGTGGTGTTACAGATTGCCCTCTATCTTTCCTTTTTTCTCCCCATTTAATATATTGGCATTTCTTGTTACTTTTAATTTTTTAAATCTCCCTAAATGACACCGTTCCATCTTCAGCTTGACAAATTGTGCATAATTCAGACCGATGAAGCTGTTTGGATGAACAGCTAAACGTTTCTATCTCTCAAAAAGAAGTCCAGTAGCCATGACTCAACTTCCAGATAATGCTTTAAAGTTTAACTATTTAATTTTTAAGCTGTTCTTTGCAATCTTTTTCATCTTCTTCCTTTTTTTCCTTTGAGCCTTGTTTGTTCCTTCATCTTGTCCATTCTGCTTTTCACTGCACCACATTCTGTTTGGTCTTGTCTCCCAATCCTCAGCCTCCGTTTTGCAAACCGTCATTCTTGTCCATCTTTCATTTATTTCAACCAGATGGTTTGTTGTTGTTTCTCCAATCTAAGATTTCTTCATTTATTTCTTGACAAAAGATACTGGGAGGAAAAAAACCAGAGGAGGGTGAAAATGATTGTCTTTGTAAACTGCTTGGACCTATTGTGACCTGTGTTGTTAACCTCTCCTTGTGGAGCTGATCTACTCCCTCCCTCCTTCCAAAGGAGAAAAGCAAAGTGTCCCAGCAACTTCTCATACATTGTCACTTTTGGTTATTGGTTTATATACAATTTATTGTGGCCAGGATTAGCCCCTCTTAACTCTTTGTATGGTGCTTAGTTGTTGGTGCTATATTAATAATGAGTTTGGTGCTTTATTAATAATAATACATGCTGTAAGTATATAATATAAGATGTGAATATAAAATAAAGGTGTCTCTCAAAATCATAATTATCATAGCCAATCTCTGTTGTGTGCAATTGTAGTGACACAGCTGGCTTGTTGTGTCATGTGAGAATACACCACCCAAGGTTATCAGAAAGCAGCTCTTTTCCAGATCTGGGCTGAAGGCGTGAGAGGCATTCCAAGCAACGGTAATGCTCTTGAGTCTTGCTCTAGAACTCGAGTGCATAAATAACATAGTTTGGGTTTGTGCATCTGCGTTGCCACTTTCTAGAAGCATATTGAAAATCTAGAATGAGAAGTGGTGAAGAAGAATGCTTACAAATCTTTAACAGCACTTGGAGGCTTGCTGGTGGGGTTGGGTGGGTGGGGGTCATATATTACTGACATGCAGTGTTATGCTTGGGCCTGAAAACAACAGAAGATCTATGGTGACCATTAGGCAAGGGCTGTTATCTTCATATTGTATTTACTGATGTCATCAGGATAACCTAGTCATGAGCCAATTTGCTAGGTGAATACTGGAGGACAATTTTGTATCTGCAAGTTGAAGGTGTTGCAGGACTTCTCAACAATCAGACATAGACTGTATATCAAATGGTCACTATGTATCCTCTCCCCCTCTTTTTACATACACAGGCATACCTCAGTTTGCGAAAATGCATTCTCTGGGATGTTTCATATTGCAAAAAATTCGTAAACTGGAAAATCACGGGAGCGCAATGCATCCTGGGTACTTTTTTCACAAGGCATTATGAAAACAAATTGTAAACCGGTGTATCATGAAAGAAACCTCATAAACCAAGGCATTATTTTTCAATGGTTTTCCTTTCATGAACAAAAACTGTTACTGGAGGTGTTCGTAAACAGAGGTATGCCTGTATTTATATATTTGTATGCTTGGGGGGTTTGTTTGTTTGTTTGTTTGTTTGTTGTAGTATCCCTTTCAGAGCAAACATTTGATGTCATTAATGTTCTTGCACCACAGTGTTTGGGTGGTAGCTGGAGGTAGCTGGGAGGTTCTGAAGAGCAGTAGATGGAGAAATGACTGATCTTTTTACTTAATTAAGCACATTTTAATACGTTTTCTACTGAGCCTTTAATTTGTCTCTGTATGAACATTTAAAGGGGACTGAAAAGTGAAATTCCTTTGTCTTAAGTGGACTTGTCCATGAAAGCTCATATTAAAATATATATATATAACTGCTAGTCTTTAAGATACCACCATGTTTTTCTCCTTTTTTCTTTCTTTTTACTTTGATTTTGTTCTCCCTTATAGTGCTTGCATAGTCTAACATGGCTACCCTTTCCACAGGTAAAATCCCCAGGCTATTTATTGGTTTACACCTACATCTTTCTCATCTGACAGAGAGAATGTGCAATTGGTTCCACCAGAGGATTTTAGGCTCTTCGTTAGAATGTTGTGCTTCAGCCACAGCATTTCGACCTACCCAAGCGGATCAGTGTATACCTGCTTCCAGTTCTTTATTCAGTTGTGTGGTCTCCCTTCCCCCCAATTTATATGCACTGGAATTCTAAATCTGAAATGAGTTCTGCAGTATTTATATACACCCTGTTTTTCAAATTTGCTGTTGATTATTAAGACATAATTTTTTGCAGTAGATATTAAGGAGTCATTAAAAAAATTGGTTGAAAATGATTAAATAGAAACACTCCACCACACCCTGATAAAAATCAGTTCCTAGGCACTGTTTCTAGGTTACTAGAAAAGCCTTTGAAATTCTAGGTTACCAGCAGAAAGGCCTATCGTGGCATTACTGGATTTTTTTTTGGCTTTGTTTTTTGATAAAAAATATTGTTAGTAAAATGCTTTTGTGATATATCATTTAGTAAAACCTGGAACCATAGTTTGTAAGTGCCAAAGCTAAACAAAATTATTGTTGTGCTGGACAAATACAGAACATTCTGCCGTCCTGCCTTACATACTGCTTTTCTGTACAGTATGTCTGATCTTAGGATATTATGTCTCTCCATAATAATAATGATACTTGTATCATTGTTGTGGTATGTCTTACATGGTTGGATTGATTGCTTTGAACTATTTTCAGAAACAACAAATGAATTGGTAGGTACATGCCATTAGTGAGACTGCTGGTTATGTGGGTGATACGTTCAGATTCTGAGATGCCACTTTGCCTGATTGTCCACATTTGCAGGGTGCAGGCTGATGTTTTTGATGTCTCAGGGTATGGCGATCTGGATCAGGATTGATTTGATTCATGCAGGATAAGGCATACAGTAGAAACATGCCATGCCGTGCCCTGGTTCAGCAGCTACAACATGTCTCTGAAATCTACTTGGTGGGGAACAACGGCAGGGAACAGCTGTTTCTCTCCCATCACTCTTGTGGCAAAGTGCAGTATGTGCCACAGTACTGGCTTGGACAAGGCCCTTGTACTGCTAGGCCTGTTGCGAGTATGGACAGAAAAAAAAGAGATATGGTCTCATGGGCTTCTGAAGAGTGGATGGGGGACCTTTTCTTGCCTGCTTGCATTTGAAACCTGCAGTTCACTGAGAGCCTGTGGTGAAAGAGCCGTACAGTTTTACTTTGTTCTTTGTTTACATTTGTATAGGGAACAGGTTGTATATTAAATCTGGTTTTCTGAGTTAAGATTGAATGAACTCCATTTTAAGGGTTCATATTTGGCCACGCAGTGCAGTAACAAAATATGGCACCACTTGTTTAGAGACTCTAAAACGACTTTTGCTCATTTGACTCGGATTAATTCCTCGCATCGACTTCAAGATCAAATTATTCCGTGGTGGCCTGTTCGACTAACAGCACATTCAGGTTGAGAACACTGGTTATCTTTTGGCTGGGTCATTTCTGAATTTTTCTAAAGTAAATGCAATTTATTTCATTAATTAATTAATTTAATTTTTATAAGCGATGAAGATGAAAACATGATGGGAATTTCCAGTAGTAGTGATGTAATTGGGAGTAAGGCGGATTCCCTCAATATCTTGAGGTTTTGGGTTGTTGTTGTTTTGTTGTTGTTGTTGTTGTTGTTGTTGTTGTGTTGTTGTTGTGTTTATTCAGTTTGCTCTCTCTTCTCTCCCTCACTTCCTCCCAGGCCTCATAAGATCAGTGCTCCTGAACAGACTAAGGTATTAGCTAGGGATCAGCTTGCCTCTCATTAGCATATGAAGTGACTTTGTGGCTGAAGACTGCACTGCATTAACAATAGGCAGCATTAGGTTCCCAAAGCACATGAGTAATTAGCTACAGCCACCTGGGATTCCCATTTGTAGGGTTGCTTGTGCATCTCTCCTCATTCCCCACCAGCCAGTGGGAGAACCTCTTTTTTTTTTAATTTAAAAAAGAGGGGGGGGGGAGGGAGTGGAAATCCTTTTCAGTTAAAAAAAAAGATGGGTGGTGGGGGAGTTGCTACAGACAATGGCAGCACAACAGTGGCAGGTGGCTTTTGCAGCTGTGTGACACTCGCAGCAGGACCTGGGAGCGTGAAGCATGAGAGGAATAAATATTCCAATAGTTCTTCAGTGCAAAGGTGGTGTGCGGAGGGAGCGTGTGCAGAACACTCGCCTGGAAATTACTTCTAGTTCTCTAGGCAGCAACCAGAAACGTTGCTTAATCCTCTAGCATTGCATAAAGTATGCATGAGCTTCTGTGCACAAGGGCCTAACTAGAGATGATGGGGAGATGTTGAAGGCTGCATGAATCGTTTAAGGCCTACTTTTTTAAAGCAGGGAATGTGCTGCTTTGAGGTGGGGATGTCTGCTCTCTTGGTGTTTTCATGACTAGCTCTGATGATAAACCACAGCAGGGAACTGTTAGTTCTAGGTTGAATTTAATGGGGGAGGCACATGAGGAGTGGTGTGTAGTAGCTTTGAAAGACATTGGTCAAAGCAGATTTCTTTTCTTCCACCTCTCCTGTAATAAGCAGGGTAAGTTTTAAATGGTATCAACTATTGCATCTGTAGTTTTCAAAATTCTGCAATATAGCTTCTTAGTTGGAAAAATGAATGCATAGTGCTCATCTAATTAAATATTTACCAACTATTTGTCCTGCTTTCAGTTTATTATGTCATTATTGTAACATTTATTCTTTCAAAATATTTGTCTCTCTGCAAATGATGCTGAAGACAGATTTTCCCTGGCTTAACTGCATTCTAATTCATTTTTCATGAAAACAAATGGAACACTTTGCATAAGAGATTTCAGAGCAATATTAGCAAAATTGCCTCTTCATGTGAGAAAATGTGATTGTGTCACATTGTGAACATCTACTTCTTAAGCCCTGCGGTGAAGTAAACCAATATATAATTATAGTCAATCCAAGTAGGAACCGTTTATCAATAAAAGATAGATTCAGTAAGATTAGGCATGAAAATGGATAGTTGTGGTTTTTCCTAGACACAAAGATCCTGGTGGTTTGCTGCAGTTGCCTTCTGATTTGCAAAAAGTAGAATCTGGGCCACAGTTAGCACGTGGTTTTCTCCTTTTACTTACCAGTGTCATCACTCTCTCTAATACTTGGGCCTTTCCTTGTCATCTTTAATTAATACAGTAATAATGAGATGATTTGAAACCTTGATGTGTATCTTTTCCTCCCCATCCCCCCCCAAAAGGCATGTGTATAAACTTCCAGAAAGCTTTTCTGAAAGCAGACTGCAGCGGGAGGCTCAATTGTACGTACCAGCCATCTGTGAGAGAAGAATCACGCAGCTGCTTCCAAGTTCTAAGAGGTTTGTTGCTTCTAGAAATCTGTGGACAATGCTAAATTTTAGTCAAATCAAAGCTCCCAGATTTGCTGCCTAATGGGATGTGTCTAATCTGGTGATTTGGATGCAGTTCACTTAGGTTCTCTATTTCTAATGACGTTCATATGTCTGGTGTGATCATGCGCCTTCGTGATGTGATTTAGAGATTCCTGTGTAGGACAGGGCTGTTCAACTTTGAACAGGCCAAGGTCTACTTTTTCCGGCCCAAAGTGCCTGAGGGCTACTACCCTAAAACCTCTACTTACGAATTTTATCTGTTCCGAGCACGTGCTCGTAACTAAAAACTTTTTTAAGTACAGCAGCGGTTTCCCATAGGAATGAATTGAAAACCAATTAATCTGTTCTGGAGGGAACAGATTTCAATGCGCCATGGCCCTTGAACCGCCCTGCTCAGCTGAGACAGTGGGGTGGCAGACCCAGAACTTTGGTGGGAAAGTGGGGGTCCTTGGGGTGGGGGAGGGAGGGGTGGAGAACTTATTCCCTCACTTTTTATTTGATGATTGGCGGGCTACTTTTGAACCCTTTCTGGGCTACCAGTAGCCCGCGGTCTACCTGTTGGGCAGACCTGTTCTATAATATGGAATTCCGGACTGTGTATGGTAAATAAAAGACAAAATGCACGTTAGTGTTATTTATCCTTGTGTTCATTCTTGGCTTCGTGTTCTCATACCTACTTTGCAAGTTTGTTTTATCAGATTTGGTTTAGGGATACAAAATACACTCAAAACATTTGTTGTTTATATCTGAGTCAGCGGAGTTGCACTTCATATGCATGGTCTTTGTGGAAGTCCCTTTTTTTTTTTTACAAAAATAGAAGACTTAATGAATGAGTCAGATTTTATTTTATTACTGTAGTTTGGCTTTTTCATTTCATACGATATGAGCAGCTTTGGCTTTAATTTCTCATTTCTGAGAGTTGAACACATGGAACATCATCATCATCATCAGAGATCTTTTTTTGACAATCAACATTTTGGCTTTCTCTATCCTGTCCTTTAGCCCTCCACACCCAGCCAGCTGACTTCCCAGTGATGTAAGGAGTTGCACAGGAGCCTTGGAACCTTTGGGGGAGAAATCAGGAATGTTTAATCTCTGTAAAATTGTTACTGATTTTATCAGACTTACACTGCATAAATTAAATCAGCAAGATTTCACCCAGTAATTTTCTCGTTCATAGCTTAGGTTGACTCTGCATTGGTTTGTGTTTCTATAGGTTTTCTGTACAGCATGGTTAACAGTCTTGACTGAAGTCTGCCTTAATACTTAAAAAAATTAAACCTCTTTCAGGAGTTCGTCTGTGAAGATTCTCAGTCATCCAGGTGCGTTTATCTGGGAGTTGAGTCATGGCTACTGGACTTCTTTTTTGAGAGATAGAAACATTTCGCTGTTCATCCAGGCACCTGAAGACAGCACTTAAGGCCTGTGGATATCCAAGGTGGGCCTTCAACAAAGCAGTGGGCCATCCCAGAAGAACAAGGGATCAGTCTGAGACCCAGACCCGACGGAAGAACCTGGTCATTCCCTACATGGCGGGAGTGTCGGAGAAGCTTAAAAGGATTTTTGGCAAACACCACATCCCTGTTTATTTCAAACCCATGAACACACTAAGGCAGAGACTTGTCCACCCAAAGGATCCGATACCAAACCATAAAAGGAGCAATATAGTATATGCAGTCCAATGCAGTGAAGAGTGTTCAGACCTCTACATTGGAGAAACTAAACAGCCATTAAACAGAAGAATGGCCCAACATAGGAGAGGTAACAGCTCAGGACCAGAATCAGCAGTACACCTCCATTTGAAGGAAAAAGGCCACTCTTTCAAAGATGAGGATGTACACATATTAGACAAAGAAGAGAGGTGGTTTGAGAGAGGAGTAAGGGAAGCCATTCATGTCAGCATTGAAAATCCCTCCCTCAACAGAGGTGGGGGGCTCCGGCATAGTCTAGCTGCTACTTACCAGGCTGTACTTTCCACAGTACCCAGGCAAATCAAGGAGCCTTCACCACCAGGTCACAGCTAACGACCCATTCTTGACAGCTAACGACCCATTCTTGATGGGTTTCAGCACCTTAGGCCATTGTTTACCTTAAGGCCATGGACACTAATGTCTCCCTAACGAGCCTATTCAGGCTTTGTTCATCTTATGAGCCAATCAGACAAGGGGACAAGAGGTCAAGCTGACTATAAGAAGGTATTTTGCACTAGCTGTATTCAGACCGATGAAGCTGTTTGGATGAACAGCGAAACGTTTCTATCTCTCAAAAAAGAAGTTCAGTAGCCATGACTCAACTCCCAGATCTTTCAGGAGTTGTTTTGCCTTGTACTTTAAAGGAATAAAGTAGTTGACTAAGGCTGGTAGTGTTCTTTAATTTTCGGGTGGCTAATCTCAGTCAATTAAATCCTGTCCTTCAAAGCAGTGAGGGATTGACATATTTGATTGAAATACAGTACATCAGTTTTGCAGAGCATGAAATTACAAGCATCAGATTCAGTGAAGTCAAAAATATAGTCCTGCAGGCCATTTTGCTTTGGCTGAAAATCCTGAAGACTGGGTGAGATTTAAACTTCAAATTTGTTTGTGGAAAAGTTTGATTAACAAAACCACAGCACCACATATACTTTTCTCTTTGTTGGAAAATTGTTGTTCATATACTTCAGACAGAAGACTGCTTAATCATGAAACCACTAGTAGTTAACTTGGGAATTTGAAAGTAAGAAGCAATGGCTTCATAATTTATAATAAGGTATAATTGAATTAGCAGTCTGTGCTAGTGTTTACTTCCTAGGAATTTAATGTTTGAAACCTCTAGCTGTGCTTGCTCTTTAAAAAAAACAATGCATTGATATTTGACTGCTAACCTGGCTAAATTTTCCCTAAGTATTGGATCCGAGTCATTCTCACTGGGGATCTTGGAGACCTTACATATAGTGGGGATGTGCACTCATGCATAGTGGAAACTGCTGGGAAGCTTTTAAAAAACATCTTTCTGAACTGAGTCGGTGCTAAAAGAATCTCAGCAGTTCCATATGGCCAGTAGTTCCAAAGCCAATTTTTTTGAGGAAGGCCTTTTTTTTTACTGAACTGGTAAAATTACTTTGTGATCTCTCAATGAGTCATGGAACTCTGCGTGTGTCTTCAATTATCTGCGCATCAAAGACAAGGTTAGCTCTATACCACACCAGCTTTTTATTATGCTCTTTCGTGAGTCACTAGTTAAATGTTGGTGGGTGGAAAATGCACATTTGAAAGAAGGGATCATTTGTCATCTTGGAAATGGGTTAAAACTTTTCATCCCTCCCCAGTTCATACATGCTTCTGGTTTGCTTTGCTGAAGGCTTGAGAGCAGTCTTGAAATACGTTCATTTAGGGACAGGGCTGTCCAACTTTGAACAGGCCGAGGTCTACTTTTTCTGGCCCAAAGTGCTGAGGGCTACTACACTAATACCTCTACTTACGAATTTTGTCCATCCGAAGCACATACTCATCTGGAATGGATTAATTGATTTTCAATGCATTCCTATGGGAAGGCTGACCATGCACCCGCTTCATCATCTGGCCAGTGGGGGGGGGAGCAGGGGACCATGCCACTGCCCGACTTGGCTAAGATAGTGGGCTGGCAGACCCAGAACTTTGTTGGGGCAGTGGTGGTCTTTGGGATGGGGGAGGGTGGGGTGGAGAATGTATTCCCTCACTTTTTTATTGTTGGCCGGTGGGCTACGTTTGAAACCTTCGCGGGCTACCGGTAGCCTGCGGTCTACCTGTTGGGCAGGCCTGATTTAGGGGATAATTTCATATCCTTCCCCTTTCCACTCTTCTTAGAGGTTTGCCTGGCACAGGATTTTGTGTAGTCATTATCAAATGTTCAGATTAGTTGTTACAGGTACCCATGCCCAGCCTGTGGCCTGTGAGCCTGCAAGTTGCTCCTGTTAGTTTTCTACAATGTGCAGTGCTGTACTTCCTAAGTATAGCCACGGTCATACCATCGTTCTCTCCGTAGTTTCCCTTCGGCAAACTGTGCAGAAAAATATCGCGCCCTAACCGCGAAGGGAAGTAAATTCGAGTCCCGGTTGACCACGCCCCTTGAACAGCGGTTTCAGCGATGCTTCAGTAACCACCACCGGGGGCTGGATTTAGAAACTTTGCTCGAAAATGCTAACTTATTTGCTTCTGTAACCAAGACAGGACACCGAAAATATGCAGTAAAAACTTTTGTTCCCCTTTTTCGGCAACGGAGTCTTGGGAAATAGAGCAGGAAAGAAGGGGAAAATGCGAAGTAGACAGGTAGAGACAGAACCAGATTAGGAAAATACAATGCAGAAGCGAGGACACTAACTGCACATTAAAAACCATGTGACCGCCCAGAAAAAAAATGCATGAAATTTATATACGCAGAGAACGCTGGTGTGACCACGGCCTAAGTCACAGCCTTGTTCTGCTGCAAACCATGGCAGGAAAGGTTGGTGATAGTCTGGCTGAGTCTTTCAGCTGGTTCCCTTCATTGGGTTATCGAGATAAGAGAACTGGTTAACTAGGCTAACCTTTCAACATTGGGTCAGATGCCTCAGAGATGCTGGCTGAATCATTTACAATAAAAGGGTGCACCCAGTAATGTCTTCATTTAGTTGTGTTTCTGTCTTTGGAATTTTGTGTTACACAGGGTCTAGAGTAGCCGGGTTGCTTCAGGGATCCCCCCCCCCCCGCCCCACCTTCTGCCGATACAGTTGAGGTATGGTACACCACTGAGTAACCATATCCAGGAGACCAAATTAAGGGACAATTAGATTGAGACTTTGCGGCCTTAAACCTCACAGCTTATTTTTATATCTTTAAAGGTTCCCCCCGCACATGCGTGCTAGTCATGTCCATGCTCATCTCCATTTTCAAGCTGAAGAGCCTGTGTTCTGCAAGTCCATGGCCGTGTGGCCGTCATGGCTGCAAGGAAACAGTTGTACCTTCTTGCTTTTTACGGAGGTACTTATTTATCTATTTGCATTTTACATACTTTCGAACTGTTAGGTTAGCAGGAGCTGGGGTTATCAGTGGGAGCTCGCTCCACTGTGTGGCACCCGGGATTCGAACCGCAGAGCTGCTGACTTTGCAGCCAACAGTTTTCAGAGCCGTAGTCTGCTGAGCCACCACGCCCCTTGATCTTTACACACAACCTTATACCCTGCTTTTCTCATACATCCAAAGCTAGCATTCAGGGCAGCCTCACAAGCGGTTTAGGACCTAGATACCTGAAGGATCGCCTCTTTCCATATGAACGTACCTGGCAATTAAGATCTAGCCAGGGAGCCCTTTTGAAAGAGCCATCCCTCAAGAAGGTGAAAGGGATGGCTTGTAGGTATAGGGCCTTTTCAGCAGTTGCTGAAGACCCGCATGAAGAAAAGCTTCTTGTATGATGCCAGAAGGACAGCAAGGGAAGGGGTAAGGTTAACCTCCGTCAGACCCTGAGAGCAGCCATGGAAAAGCTCCTTTTTAGACAGCAGTACATACTGTCCACTTCTTTTACATTGTATGAAGTTTGTCTCCCTCCTTTCCACTAGAAATGCTGTCCAAGATAACATAAGACAAACTACAGTGTAAAATTATCAAATAAAAGCAAGTAAAACGTGGCAGAACAAGAACAAGAAGTGGCTTTCAGTTAAAGCTTCTTACAGTGATCTAGGTAGACACAAGTGTAGAAATGCCTGCAGTGGAGGCCTCTGTGTATCCTGAAAACCTGCTCTGAATGCCTGATTTTTGTTCCCAGATGACTACCATGGGAGGGGAAGGGAGGAAAGGTCCCTATTCCACTAGTGTTGGAAAGCCAAGAAGACTGCTGGATCTTGGTTTGCAAGTTCTACTTAAATAAGGTTTTCTTGTGAACATTTTGGAGGGACAATAGCTCTCTTTGCAGCTTTTGTTGGTATTGTTACTCAAGGACTACAAAATTAGCTTTTCTGAGTGTTAGGATTCTTCTGTTCCTCTCCGTGCAGAGGCCACTTCTTTCTATCTCTCAAAAAAAAAAAAAAAAGAAGAAGTCCAGTAGCCATGACTCAACTCCCAGTTAAATGCACCTGGATGACTGAGAATCTTCACAGACGTAGAGGCCACTTCTTGTACTTTGACTCCTTACAGTACACCAGAGCAAGCTCTTCTAGTCCCCATGGACCAGTATGTTCTTGTGAAGAAGTGGCAGTTGAGGAGAAGCCAAAAGCAGCTAGCACAGCCAAGAAGCTGTCCAGAATCAGAACCAGCTTTAAATTGTGTTGGAAAGAATTCTAACCTATATGGTATTTAAAAATTGTCAAGTTAGAGCATCGGAGAGCAGGCATCCAAGGAAAGTCATCACATTGTGGCATATTAAGCTAGTGTGGTGCTGGAGGAGAGTCTTGAGAGTCCCCTGGACTGCAAGGAGATCAAACCTATCCATTCTGAAAGAAATCAACCCCGAATGCTCACTGGAAGGACAGATTTTGAAGCTGAGGCTCCATTACTTTGGCCACCTCATGAGAAGAGAGGACTCCCTGGAAAAGGCCCTGATGCTGGGAAAAATCGAAGGCAAAAGGAAAAGAGGACGACAGAGAATGAGATGGTTGGACGGTGTCATCGATGCAACCAAAATGAATTTGACAAAACTCCGGGAGGCAGTGGAGGATAGGAAGGCCTGGCGAGCTCTGGTCCATGGGGTCACGAAGAGTCGGACACGACTGAACGACTGAACAACAACAACAACAAAGCTAGTGTTTGGTCCAAAAGACTGGCTCGTCAGTCAAATTTAACAGAGGACAGAGAAAAAATACAGAATTAATCTGGTGGTGAATTTCTTAAAACTGTGTAGAGTGGAGCTGGGAGCAGAATGTGGGAGGACTCAGAACCAAAGACATCCAGAAACAGGTTATAAGCTTGGGAGCAAACATAGTGCCATACGAATGGTGGCTCAAGCAAACATATGGAACATGTTACATGTCATAAAGTTGGTGCTACTCGTGGCACAAAGGTTACACTTCTGTACTGAAGTCACAACTGCTCAGGAACCAAGTTCAATCCCAGGTAGCCAGCTCGTGGTTAACTCAGCCTTCTGTCCTTCTGAGGTTGCTTGGGGGTGGTGGTATATAGCCTGCGTAATTAAATTGTGCTTGTAAGCACTATGGGATGGGGTGTAGCAGAACTCTTTGCTTTGCTTTTGGTTTGATAATCAGTCATAGTAATCTGGCCATCACCAGAGTGGTTGATCTCTGGAAAATAATTCTGCTATATTTCTGTGGATTCAAATGGATCAATCTGTGCGAACAATTAATTGTGGAAACCTGGGTTATATATTCAGGCTTTTCTGAGGATGAGTCACAGTGTTCATTGCAAGTGGCCAAAAATATGCCCAAAGGCCATATGTCCAGTGATGGAGAACCTTTTAGAGACCGGGTGCCCAAACTGCAATTCAAAACCCACTAATTTTTCGCAAAGTGCCAATACAGCAATTTAACTTGAATACAGGTGGCTGTGAAGGGGCCATGTCAGGTGCCCACAGAAAGGGCTCTGAGTGCCACCTTTGGTACCCATGTCATAGGTTTGCCAACACTGCCATAGTCTGTGACAGATGAGCCTACTGGAGACTCAAAACACACTTTAAATGAAATCCACAGCAAGCCAGCTCCTCCCTTGACAGAAGGACAAGATCCATAGATATACTTTAGAATACAGTGTTAGCAGATCTGGGACTTTCCTCCCTTCTGTTTCTAGACTCAGTAATGCTGAACAACAACAAAACAACCCCCAACTTTTTCAGAATAGATTTTTTGGGGGGATTGTAGAAGAAAGGGGGCATTCACTGATCTTAATAGTTTCTAGTTTGTTCTTTTCCATTTTGCCACAAAGTCTGCTCCCCCAGCAAGTCTAAAGTTGGGTCTTTCTTGGGAGATACAGCAGTAAAAGAAAATATTGTAGTTGCATAGTTGTGCTGAACAGTGCCTTGTACTTTGGTTAAATCTTCAGTATGTACACTAAGAAATTGCAAGGCTTGCAGCTTGTCTTATACAGCCTCTTAGCACTATTCCTGTTTTCCTCCGTTTTCTGAAACATGAAATCTGTTGGTAGATAGTGCTGAAAATGTAGATATGGCATATAGTGAATTAATGCGGTACAGTTTGTTGCTTGAACTTTTGTCATTTTAGTGGGAGTAAGTCTCAGTTTTTCTAAAGATGCAATCTGCACAAGATTTCCATTCTGAACAGAGAATTTTACCCAAGCCAAAATGAAAGCCTTCTTTCCTTTACACAGTCACCTCCATTCGGGAATGCTTCTGACAGGTTCATTATTTTTATGGTTTTGGTCTGATCTCCTATTATGTGGCCTTCATATTTTTCTAACAATCCTAGTGATTTTTAGCTTCATTTGGGAGTGCATCAGTTAGAAAATAGGAGCATCTATTGAAATCGTTGCTCTTCCTCCCTGGTCACCCCGCCCCTAAAGGTAACGCAGTGGTGGCGAACCTTTGGCACTCTAGATGTTTTGGACCACGACTCCCAGAATTCAAAGCCTTTATTGCCCATGACAAAGGACTGTGAGAGTTGTGGTCCAAAACATCTGGAATGCTGAAAGTTTGCCACCACCTGTGAAGATGGATCTGTTTATTTTAGCCAGCTTCATTTTAGGAAATAATTATAAAAGCCATTTCTTGATAATAGATGGAAGGCTGGTCCAGATGATGACAAAGATGTGTTGAGGCTGAACGCAGTGGGGAAGCACAATCACACCATACAGCTCAGTAGGCACACACCTGTTCCACAGCTCAGTCTACTATATATATATCAACATATGGATACAGTTTGTGTAGGAGCTGTGCATAATCAGTTTCTGAGTTCTCTTGAGAGGTACTGAGAATGTATTTGGGGCCCAGATGTCGGGGGTTTTATACCTGTAAGTCTTGTGCAAATGTTAGGGTGTCCAGCATACCTTACATTTCCAGTGTCTTATGTTGCATTTATTTCCTGTATATTTTTCCAAATCAGTCTGGTGTTGGTGGGTGTAGGCAGAGAATGAGGAAAACGTGTATTCTTAAAATGTGTAGAGATGAAGAGGCTCGTGGCATATTAAACTCTTCAAATGTAGATCCACCCACCCACCCACCCTTCATAGGAGATGTTTAAAACATACAGTATTATGATTGTTCTGGTACAAGCACTTTCATAGTTGAAACTTTTGCAAAACCCAGGGGGAAATATTTGGTCCATCTCTTCTATTTGTTTGTTTTTAACTACCTGATAAAACTGTAAACAGAATTACCATTTTTGCCTCTTAATTTTGATGCCAGGGTGCAGAGATTAAATTGCAGCACTGCTGTAAAGATGCTGTTCATGGCCTGAGTTCAATCCTGAGCTCAGGTAGCCAGCTTTAGGTTACTGGTTTCCTCAGCCTTCTATTCTTCCAATGGTGATAAATTGAGTACCCAGCTCTGGGGTGGCGGGCGTGGCAATGTGCATAATTGGCTTGTTAACTGCCCAGAAAGAGCATTAAGTGCTATGCAGCAGTATATAAACAGTAAGTTTGCTTCTAGCTTTTCTTTTGAGTGTTTGCCTCTGTTCCAGTTGCTTTCCAATAGTGTTGAGGTCTTTACTTTGACTGTAATTGCCTTAGGATATTTTATATAAGTGTATATCCTCCACCTCTACCACAGATATCATGTAATGCATTTAAGTGCATTGTTGCTTTGAAATTCAAGTATAGAAACTTCTGTACCAGGCAAGAAATCTCCACAAATGGGATAGTGTTCTATGCTTGCTTGCAATCTCAGTTATTTGAGTTTTTGCATGTTATTCGATTAAACTGAATGACACGTATATATGCTAACTCGCATTTCTCTGACTGGCTGAGATATCCCTCAGCTTCACTATGATTCAGTTTATGCAAAATCGTGTACATGTATCTTGAATACCATATGTGTTAAATTTGCCTATAGATGAAATTCCTCACCTCAGATTAGTTTGGAACTACCTGCATACTTCAGCAGCATCCACTTGCCTTTTGTATACCCTTTTTCCTGCTCAACAGTTCCTGAGATTTTGGGGGTTTTGAACCATGTACAGTATATGTTAAATATATAATAGTCCATCTCCCTTTGGAATGTTTGACTATCAGCTTTCTGGGGTATTTTTCATCAGTGCAGCTGCACGTGTCCCAAGGTAACATCCTACAAAGAGGGTATTCTTTGTGAACTGAATTTCAAACCTGCAAGTTATCAGTCTCATATTACCATTTGTAGCAAACGGGTGAAGAGTTGGAGAATGAGACTCAGGCTCAGAGTTCCTTGCACATCTCATGAGTTCTTAGCAAAGCGCTCTGCAATGATCAGTGTTTTCAGTGCAACTTGAAGTACACTTAGTCACCACATAAGTATCCCTTCCCTCATTAAGTGTCTGGTTCCTGCATGTTGTCAAAGGAAAGGAATTGTTACCCTAATTACCTCTGTATTGGCCCTGCTATTATTCTTAACCTTACTACTGCAAATTGCACATAATCAAGATAGACTAACTGAATTTCTCTTTGCTCCTGTCCCCTAGTGCATTTCTGTATAATATTAGAAGCACAGCATATGTGCCAGTGGTGCAAGTTAATGCAATGCTTTAGAAGCGAAACTCAATTTTTGCTTTCACAGATATGGTTGCTTGTGTACAAGCCTCCCTCCAGACATTATTGCTATGTATAATTTTCTGTTGATTTTCCCTTTTTGGTATTTGTTTCCATCTATTTTGAAAATGTCTGTGTCCTTTAATATTCTGTTTAGATACATTCAACCCTCTCCAGCCATAACAGCGACACAAACACAGTAGAAAATTAGCAAAAAACAAATTGGCATCGTTACTCATGTGGTCTGAGTTTTTCAGAGAACAAAAGTACTTCCTGATGTTCATATACTGTGTATTCTCTTGCCGTTAACATATTGAAAGCTGAAGAATTGTATGCTGCTCTTATTTAGAATCTAAAGACCATATGGACTCTTGCACTGCACTGCAGTAGATAGAAATCAGAAAAATAAGGGGAAACAGAAGAGCTGTGTGTAGAACTAACCTTAAAGATACAAAGGCAACTTAACTATCTTTTAGTCCCACAAACCTTTATAATCCCTCTATGAATATAATACAGTATTCTACATTTTGTCTCTTGGCTTGTTCCATATTGCCTGTGGCGAGGTGGTGGTGGGAGAGCTTATGGTACCTAAAATGAGAGTTAGAAGCTATTCATGAGCAAGGCAATTCTAAAACAGGTAAGCCTCAGATATATATAATTGCTATTCTGCATGATAATCTAAGTTCATGTTCAAGAGGTAAAAGAGACTTCACATGCAGACTTTGTACTGACAGATCATTGTGCTCATAATGCATAGGTAAATGTTAAATGAGTACTTTTACAGACCTATTTGCATGCAACAAAAAGAATAATCTTGTTTTGTAGACGATGCAAGCATCTATTGTAGAAGAGAAGACAAGCAGGAGATATTTTAGATGTAGAATGCCTCTGACTGAGGACCTGGCATCAATTATCCGACACCCTGGAGAAAAGCTGCCTCTCAAGTTGTGGACAATCATGGGCTAGTGGTCTGACCCTAGCATAAGGCAGTTTCCCAAGTTCCTAAAAGGATCTTAATTTTGTTACCTTTTTTTTTTTGGTCTCTTCTATGCCACAAGCCGTCCACTCTGTCTTTCAACTTCTTGCATTGAAAATAGTGCATAAAAACCTATCAGATGAAGGGGGATTGGCGCTTGAGTTGATTCAGATGGTTGTTAACAGATTTAATCTACCTAAGTAACAGGTTTAACCACACTGTCCTGTATTGGTTAGTTTAGAAGTGTTGAGGGAGACAGAGTCTCATGTAATTGTTGGGGAGGGATTACAGTTTTATTTTTACAGCCCAATATTCTTTTTATTATGCTTCTGCATTCAGGATTTGTTTGTTTGTTTGTTTGTTTGTTTGTTTGTTTTTGTGCTTTTTGACCACCCAGCTTTCCCTTGGGAACTCTGGTGGTGTACAACAAATTACCAAAATAAACAATTTGCCCAAGAAGTACATCCCCAAAGGTAAATCAGATAAAAAGATAAAACAGAACTTGCGAGAGTAGAGCTCTGGTTCCTATGAGAAGAATGGTTAAACTTTAGCAAACCCCGACTCCACCTCAGTATTGTTCTCCTAGGACAGGGGTGCCCAAGCTTTTTGGAAGGAGGGCCAGATTTGGTGGCTGAGAATGTGTCAGGGGCTGGTTGCTCCCCGACCCTGCCACCCCACTGCAAGCCCCACCCACTGACCCATAAGCCCCACCCACTGACCCCTTGCAACCCCACCCGCAGGAAGGAAGGCGGGGACCAAGGGAGAGAGGGAGGAAGGTGGAAACCAAGAGAGGAAGGAAGGAAGATGGGGAACAAGGAAGGGAGGGAGGGAGGTGGGGACCAAGGGAGTGAGGGAGGAATGAAGGAGGGGGAGGGAGGGGCGGGCCAGCCAGCCGTGGGCCACTCAGAATGGCCTGATGGGCTGGATTTGGCCCCTGGGCCAGACTTTGGGCAGGCCTGTCCTAGGAATTTCAGCCCTCAGGCCCAGAGATTTGCGCGTAAGTGGCCTTAATTATTGTATGGGTTTATGTGACACAATTCTTGCACTCCAGACGGGAACCTCACTAAAGAAAATGTACCTCTTCCTGCAACTGTGGTTTCTTTTGTCTCACTCACAGAGGCTGTCAGAGGACAACAGCCTCCCTTTCTTCAGAGAGTTGTGTTCCCATATAGAACTTGGTAACTGGAGTGGTGGGTGGTGATCATCCTCCATTCAGTGCCTATGGACGTCTCACACTTCCAGTGGTTTTAGAATTTGGTTGTGGAGCCAGAGGTTGGAGTTTGGTTCCTCACTGTGCCTCCTCGATGGGCTGGACTTGATGGTTCTATAAGGTCCCTTCCAGCTGTGCAATTCTGACTATCATCATCATCACCATCATCATAAATGTTAAATAGGGCACTGGTGATGCCGTGTCAAGAGATCCATAAAGGTGGTCTTGACTTGCTTATTAAATTACCTTTGTCTGCCTGCCTCATAGGAAAAAAATGGATGTTCCCCTAACAATATGCTCCTCCAGGTTTTTTTAAAATGGCCCGCTGTCATGTTTATCATGGTGCCTCTGCTATCTAGAGTATGCATCTTTTTTCTCAGATTTTTTTACTGAGAAAAGTTGAGAGTTTGTTTGAATCTTGACTGTTTGGTTGCAGACATCTAATTCTATAGTTATGTTACGAAACAGCATGATCTGGCTAGGTTATTTTTGTGAGCTCACCCTGCTGTGCCTTTAGTCCATTGCTGGTAAATCTGTCTGGGCACTGATTTTAAACGAAGACACACAGTTTGATGCTAGGTCAATGCACATAGCTTCTCTGGTATTGATTTGCAAGGCTTTTTCGGGTTGCAAACTTCAACTTGCTCCAGAATTTGGACTGGAAGGCTGGAAGTTAATGCCTGCTGCGCCTCTAACCCATTGTTATTCATCTTGGTATGTATTCATTTCTTTAGCACACTTGGGGGAGAGGTCTTAATAGGCTCTTGCAGTGTTTTCCATCTTAACTTTAGCCTTGTAATAATATTGCTCCAGTCAAAAGTGCTGTATTCTGTTTAGATAAGTAAGGGTGTAGATACCAGGTTGGTTCATTGTCATGGAGAATGATCTTGAAGAGTCACTTTCTCTTCAGTCTCTTGCTTTTGAATCGCTTAGCTACTTGGTTTTATTTTTATGGATTGCGTGTAGATGTCTAGTTGTTCTTCAACATAATTTGTTCTGCCAGAATCTGATGCCTATTGGTTCTTTTTAAAAGGGTGAAATGCATTTGCTGATCTCATAGTCATCCTTTGCAGATGATGGCAAACGTGGACCTCATGATCATGGTGAATAGCTCTTAAGAAGAGGTTGGAGCATCTTACACTTTCTTTCCTCTCCCATCTAAACAGTAGTTAAGCAGTGATGATGTTAATCATAGCCAAGAGTGAGAAGCCCCCCCCCCCTTAGCAGGGACATGTGAACAGAGTACCATGCTAGCTTCAGATACTAGCAATGCTTTTAATCCTGCATAGTCCTAGCAGTGCAGGAGTCTGTGTTCATGCTCAGGCATCTATAAGGACTGCATTGAACGTTCACACATTGTGGAGACGATGAATGTGTGATGCAGCCAGGGTTTAGCTGGTGTGTGTGTCACATCTGTACAGTGCTTGTCACAGAAGAAGGAGAAATTGAAAATAGTTTCCCATGGAGGACAAACATGGTGGTAAGCACATCCCTAGATTCCTTTCATGGTGAATATCAGCACTTAGAGAGATGTTCCAAATGCTTCCTGCCCACTGTTCTGAATATAGCTACACCGGGTTGAATCTTCTCTGATTCGTGTTACCCTGCAATGTCTATCTTTGAATGACTCATCAGTCCTCGATGACATTTTGGGTTGTACTGTTTAGAGACGAAAGAACAAAGCAGATATGAACACAAAGAGAGCTGAAAATGCGTCGGATTTTACCAGAGAAAAGTCTTTTACACAGAAGTCAGTTACAGAAGGTAAATGAGGTTTACGCTCAACCTTTACTGTCCATAATATAGCCCTAAATAGAATAAGCCTGGGAGAAACTTTTATCATGGTTACCATAGTAACAGTGACTGTATTTTTGAGACATTTTTGTGTCTGAATGTTTACAAGGAATCTACAAAGTTTGGTTGACCTTGGTAGCTTGACAGAACTCATGCTCCCCATGGCCCTGCAGGCAGAATCATTCCTTGGACACATTTCTGAGCATCAGATCTGCTCAGGGTACCTCCAAAATAGAGTATGATTTTAGGATTGTAGCTCCCAAAATAGGAAAAGATTTGAGGAGTGTATTTTTTTTCAAATTGGCAAAGGAATTTGAGTCTTTGATTTACTATAAACAAGCAGGAAGCAAGTACAGTGGTACATCTAATTACAAAATTAATCTGTTTCAAATTTACAGAGTTTCCCATAGGAATGTATTGGAAATGGATTAATCTGTTCCAAGTGGGAAATCACCCCCCAAGCAAAAAGCACAATAACAGGAAAGGAAACAACAGATGAGCAACCTACCTTATAACCACTTGAGAAATCCACCAAAGAAGTCCCAAAAATGGTGCCAAATATTTCCAAAATGGGCTGTTTGAGAAGGTCATTGGGGAAAAAAGAAGCCCTCGTTCTCAGCTTTCCTTTTCAAAATGGCTCCTTCTTAATTGCAGCACTGGAGTCAGGTGGCCACAAGATGGCAGTACTGTATTTCTATTGCAAACAAGCAAGAGCCATTTTGAAAAGGAATCTTTATTTTCCCTTTCTTAACTTAAAAAAAGCATTTTTTCGTAACTCAAACCTTTCCTACACCCACGGATTTGTATTCGTAACTTGATTTTTTGTAACTTGGAGTGTTCGTAACTTGAGGTACCACTGCATACTGTAATAATACCTGTATGACAGATTTTTATATAATTACACATTTTAATTATGTATAGGGCATGAAGACTAAGGCATGTGAATGAAAGTTGAAGGAGTTGGGGATATTTGGGGTAGAGAAGAGATATTTAAGAGCCACCTTGTTTTCAAAGCCTCCAGAGGTAGGATCAGAACCAATGGAGTCAAATTACAAAAAGAATAACTCAACCAAGTGTTAAGAATCATTCCCTAATTAATGAGATCAGCTTTTTGACAATGGAACAGACTGCCTTGGAAGGTGGCATACCGTTCTTCATTAATGATTTTCAGATAAATGCTGGTTGGCCTACTGTCAGGATGCTGTGATAATGGATTTCCTGCCTTGGCAGGTAGGTGATCATTGTAGTGTGATGTTCCATTTGGTGCTGACATCTTGCTTACCTGCACCTCACTTCTCATGGACCATAGAGTAGTCTATGAAACATAATGTAGTTTCAGAAGTAGAACAAAAGGGTGTCACTAATTAAGGCACAAACATTTGTAATTATGGCTTTCTTTTAGTACTGTTCTAAATATACTTCAGCTTCTGAGCCTTGAGCCTATCACTGGGCTGATGATTCAAGGGTAGTATCAAGTGCAAGTTGAATGTTAAGAAGTATTTGAAGGATAGTAGACTTAGGAGTCATAGCTCAATAGGCAGAACACCTCTTTTGGGCACAGGCCCTAATTTCAGTCCTTGGTGACTTCCCCTGAAGACTCGCAGCATGTAGGATTTGGAGGGGCCTCTGCCAGAGATCCTGGAGATCTACTGACAGTCACAATATTATTCATCACTGTTCTAAAATCTACCTGTGGCTTGCCTTGGTATGTAGTAGCTTCATCAATTGTATCATGGGACCATTTGAATGCTTTGTAGAAGAAGCACGGGGACAGGAATCAGTCACACACATGGTTGCTTCAAAAACTGGAGTAGGGACCAAGATGACTCAGCCTAAAACAGGCTCCTTGTGGGGCTCCTTCTGTAAATAATCCACAGAGGCACACAAGGGACCAGCAGAGCACATGACCAGCATATTGTGAATACCGCACTTGACGGTATCAAATGTTGGAAGTGGTAAGTAGTACGTCTTCTGTGTGGTAGAAGCATAATTAATAGTCCTGTTGGACTAGACTTCTGTATGCAAAGTCTACCTGCCATCCATAGTGTGTTAGGTGCTGTATGTCACGCTGCCTAAAATGAGGTAGCAGATGTAAATTGGTTTTAATACTTATGTACCCCAGTTGGTGCAAGTTCAGTCTGGTACAAGCTGCAGTAACTTTGGACTTGCAAAGAAGTCCATTTATACGGTGAATTTTACCTGATAACTTGTCATGTCTTTTATATTGCGGGGGAGTGCTTGGTAGGTTTGTACGAATAAAGCTTTCCATACATATCTGAAGACTGAAGAAGCTACTTGGATGAGTAGTGAAACATTTCTATCCCACAAGGAAAGAAGTCCGGTTGCCATGTCTCAACTCCTGGATAACCATTCCTGGATGACTGAAAATCTCCACAGACATGTTTGAAGGGTAGACATTTGGCAAAGACTTTGAAGTATCATAGTTGATTCTTGTGAAACTAATAGCACCCTCAAAGCCTCTTGTAAAAAGGAAGGACCCAGCACTGAACATCAGCCTTGTTTATGTTGACCAGACTATGTTTAGGATTT
The DNA here is from genome assembly GCA_037367245.1 of Phrynocephalus guinanensis. NCBI lineage: Eukaryota > Metazoa > Chordata > Lepidosauria > Squamata > Agamidae > Phrynocephalus > Phrynocephalus guinanensis. The sequence goes on along the minus strand of CM074751.1, from coordinate 13,868,738 downwards.
TTACTGCTGTCCATTACTGACATGAACACCCATGAATCACCTCCATAGTTTCCTAGTATCAGGTAATGAAAGTGAGTGGCAAATATATGTGTGGTTAACATATTGATCATACTTCACCCTGTACTTCTAAATGGCTTTTTTCCAGCAGTTACAGGTACAGTGGTACCTTGTATAAAGGAATTAATTCGTTCCAAATGAAATTATGTTAAGCAAATTTTCCTTTATACAAATTCCCATAGGGATGCATTGAAAACGGAGTAATCCCATTTTTATGTTGTACAGATTCTCCCCATAGGCGATTATGTTAAGCAAATTTCCCCTATCTCCAGAATTTTTTATGTTGTACAAATTTTATGTTATACAAGTTGTTTGTTATACAAGGGTTCACTGTAGATCAGATCCCTCAGCTTGGTTTGATGCAGTTGTGCTTTTCGTCTCATACTTAACAGAAGGGACTAATCAACAGAGTGAAATTGGAGGCCTCCATGCTGAGCTTTTTGTTTCTCTGTTTTTATATTTAAAAAAATTCTACATGGTCTGTTACTATGCTGATAAAAACATGTAGCCTGACATGTGTATCTACAGCTGGCTTCCTAGTCTTGTCCCATCACTAGAGAACAGAGTGACTGAGTTCAATAGCAACAAAGAGGGCAAACTCCAGTGGTTACACTCTGTCTTCCAAATTCAACACTTGTTGATGGTGTGTGCCAAGTATATTTATATGTTCTCCTGCACTCTGATTATCGTGGATGCCACATTACCAACTCTGAAGTGCAAAGAGGATTCAGCAACATATTCAGGGCAATGTGTTTAGTCAGTCACAAATGTACATGGGCACGACTTAGCGGTATTCCCGTTTCCGTTTCCGTTACTCGTTTCCGTTACTCTACGGAAACGGTAACGGGAATTACTCCACCAGACTTCGAGCTCGAACCGACGAACGAACAATTTTGGTCTGATTTGTCGTGCTCGTTCCTTGCATCGCGCGATGCCACGCGGCACAGAAAAAAAGTTTTCAAAAGTTAAAAAAACCCTGTTCCCGGCCGAAAAGTAGGCGGAAAAATGCCTGCCGTGCCTCAGGGCACCTACCAGAGGGGTTGTTTCTGGAGGTCCCCGGCCTCCCCCCCCCCATCCCCCGTCCTGGGCTGCTCTGGTGGGACTCACCACTCGCCGCAGGCTCGCAGCCAGCCAGCAAAAAGCCCAGTCTCGCCGGCCGCCGCCGCCGCAATTAAAGCGCAAGCAAGCGGCACGGACGGCACAGGAAAAAACTTTTTAACTCTCCCCTCACCCATTCCCGGGCCAAAAAAGCAGGCGGAAAAATGCCTTCTTGACTAAGGGCGCAGGGCACCTACCGGAGGAGTTGTTTCTGGAGGGGGGGTCCCGCCTCCCCCCCCCCGTCCTGGGCAGCCGGACTCGAGTCGCCATGCCATGCGGTGCGGGCGGGGGATCCAAAATGGGGCGGCGAACGCAATATTGTTTTTGAAATCGTGGTCCAAAAACACACAAGCACAACAGAAACACGTGAAAATTTATAAACTGCCAGATTTTTCACACTAGCAGTGGGTTTTTTCTTGCAACAAAATGTCTCTCCTCTCCTCCTCTGTCCTCCATTGATTTTATTTTATTTTATTTTATTTACACCTGCGCAATGATGGGCTGGCCGAGTGGCCAGCCATGTGGGAGTGGACGACCATGCAAATTTTTGGAGCCATCCCACCAATCACATGGCCACTTGGCCATGGAGACTTCTGGGATGTGCCAAAAAGCCCCCTAAAACCTGCCCTAGCCCCCTAACCCTAACCCTAACCCTTGACTCCGTACCCATACGTCACAGACTGTCTTCTTAGTGGGTCAGAGAGGCACCCAGAGGTGCAACCCACTAGCCCACCGTAACCTTACCCATCACTAGCCTAACCCTAGCCCTAACCCTAACCCACCTTAACCCTAAGCCAGATGTACTTGCATTGCACTACACGCAAGTACAATTCCCTTCTGTGTGAGACATGGTGGTGCGAGAGCCTTAGTTAGGCATCTCACCTATGGCTCTGGGTTCAGTGCCATCCACTAGTCTTCACAGTCACTGTCTGCACAACTGGTATGCAATATCCATATGGCTATTGCATACCATTTTGCAGCAGCAGCAGGTGAGGAGGGGAGACCCCCATGTTGAGGGGTCTCTTGGAGCCTGCTTCCCCTTCCTAGTGGGTGAGGATAGGAGGCACCCACGGGTGCCTCCAGGAGCCCACTTTCCCTTATAGCGGGCCAGAGGAGGCACCCACCCCAGAGAGGTGCCTCCAGGAGCCCGCTCCCCCCCAAAAACCAGTACTATATATAAGCAGAAGCAGAACACTTTTACTAACGAAAACGAAAAAAACAAACCGACTAATTTTTGCGAATTTTCGCGAAAAACGGAAACGACCCGAAACGGAACCGGCCCGACTAACGACAACTCGAAAAAATTTTTTTTCAAGTCGTGCCCATCTCTATGTACAACATAGACTGCCGTCAAACCTACATGCACTTGTTGCTTGATCAGAAACATTTGGCTCTGGCTTCCTTTCTTTCTGCCCCCGGAGTTTTGAATATATACCAAACTAGCAGTGAAGTTTAACTGGGCTTCTTACACCAAGGTAAGGTGGCAGTCATTTCAAGGAGACAGTTGTTCTGCTGCTTAATGCTTGGTGTAATTACATATTTGATTTCCCCTCAGATGATGACAGAGTGTGCTGTGTGTACTTATCGCTGCCCTAGTGAAACCCAGGTTTGAACTCCTTCACAAGTAAGTACAAAGTATTTAATTTTAGGTCTTGTTTTAAATACGTTTGACTATGATGAGGTGTTTGATCTTCATTACTGGTGTTTGTTTTTTGTGTTACAGGTTGTGTTATGATCAGTCCATTGAGCTGTGATCTTCTGGATTCTGCCTCCACTCCACACACCTAATTGATGTCAAATGACTTTTTTACAGGCAGCCCAACTATGGCCATAGTTACCAAGCAGCAACTAAACCACCGTCCTACCAAATTTGAAATCCTGTTTTCATTGGACTGTGCTAGAACCCAGACCTACAGTGAAACCACAGCTAAAACCATAATATTTATGAGTTGCTCTTTTACCTGTAACACAGGGGCTGGGAACATTGTTGCCTTCACAGGCATTTTTGAAGGCCATTGCCTGTCAACACTCACTAGCCTGGCTGGTTATGTGGTACTGGTATGAGGGGACTAGTATTTCATCAACATCTGTATGCCCTCCAGTTGTGGTATCTGGAGTTTTGACCTTTGCTGCAATAGAAAAATAGTGACCTCCTTTTACAGGATTTATACAAGATTAAATAATGACATGTGATATTATAAACCTCCATTAGAACTCATACATGCTATGAATAAGTAAATTTGAAGGGACTAAGAAGAGAAACCACTAGCAAAACAGGCTTAGCAACAACCATCTAGAATAAATAGCATTGAATAAAGAAATGCTGAAACCTGTCTGTCTATGTGTTATTTACCTCTAGTTTACGAGGCTTTAGGTTACTGGATGGTAGGGATGGTGCTATTCAAGAGCACATCTCAGTCGTCACCTGGTGATAAATGAAAGCTGGCTTTGTCGTTTCTTGAGACTCGTGTGGTCTTGTCTCTTGTTTTGAGCCACTTGTGAAGAAAATCTTTGTAAATATTTCTCTCTCTCAAGGAAAAGAAGTCCAGTAGCCATGACTCAACTTCCAGATAAACTCACTGACTGAGAATCTTCACAGACTTTGTAAATATGCATATTTTATACAATACTTGGGGGGGGGGAGTGATGATTCATTGACTGTTTCCTCCTCCTTCCCAAGATACTGTAATTATACTGGACTCTTGACTTGTGGTGGTCTTGGGCTTTATTTTTGGGGGGGGGGGTTTGAGTCCCATATTCTGATTTTCTGTTTCCTGCTTTGGAAGATTCTTAAAGACAGGAAATGATAATGCTGTTTCATTGTTCCATCGGAGTGGGAAAGAAAAGGGTTGGCTTCTAAAACACCAGCGACTTTTATTTTCTTGTTATATAAATCCTCTAGTTGTTTGACCTCTGGAATCCTGTGTCACACTTTTGCCCCAGGGAATCCCCCAGTCTTAATTTTCTAGGAGATGGATGTACCTCAAAATGACACAGGCATGCTTATTATTTATTATTTATTTGTTTGTTTTATTTTTATATTGCCCATCTTCCAATATGGAACTCTGGGCGGTTTACAGTTAAAAGCATTACAACACAGAAAAAAAGGGAAATCCCAAGCAAGATGGATCAGTGAGTGGGAGAAGAGAAAAAAGAAAAAGAAAAAAAAGTATAAAAAGAATTAAATAAATATCTTTCTTCATGGAAGGAATTGTGTTTGTTACAGAAAGAAATTGAGTTCAATAGTATTTCTTCCCCCCTGCCTCATGCCTTTCTTCCATTCAGAAATAGCTTGTATTGCATATAAGCCATTACTTACCTTCTCCCTTTAATTCAAGTATTTTCTAAAACAGGTTGATGGTGGCAGGGGTTATTCTTTCCAACAGAAAGTTATGGTGGATGCTGAATGGTCCAAATCAATTGGACTCAGACCACAGATCAGTCCTTTTCTTCACTCATAGCATGAGTACACCGATGCAACTGTTTTTGTATTTTAACTGCAGCATAGTCCACATCACATCACTGGTAGGTAGACAAAAAGTAAATGGCTTTGATCATGTCATTGTCTAAAAACATTTCAGCATAGTCCTCCCAACAATAATCTAATCCAGTAGTTCTCAACTTGTGGGTCCCCAGATGTTCCTGAACTGCAACTCCCAGAAACCCTTTCCAGCACAGCGAGTGGTGGAGGCTTCTGGGAGTTGCAGTCCAGGAACATCTCGGGACCCACAGGTTGAGAACCACTGATCTAATCTTTACCAGGACTGTCCAGCCCATCTGTATATGAGAGAGGGAGGTCCTGTTGTATTTACTGGTTTTCGTCCTAGGGAGGTAGGGGTGGTGGCTTTTTCTTATTCTGCTGGGAATCACCTCTGTTGCTCACTCAAGGACATTTTAAGGTCCAAGAAGGATGCGTCAGCGTGCTTAAATTTTCATTTAGAATGTGAAATTGGTCTGTGGTCAGAATTTTCTTTGCCTGTGGAAGAACTACTTCAGTCATAAGCTTTTTGCTTTAAACTAAAGGTTTTTTTTAATCTTTTTAATCTTAGGGAATTTATTTGCCTTTTAATAACCATGTAGCAAGAGAGCTCCTCCCCAGAAATCTACATATAAATAAAGCAATCAAGCAGGAGTGTACAAAGTGTACATTCCACAAAGCAGATCATCTTTTCCCAGCCTGCATCTTGTTGGGTTTCTAAGGAGCCATCATTGTTTGCAAAGGGGAGGGAACTGCTATTCAAGCCTGCCTCTTTAAAGTCTTCCGTGCTACATACAAGGTATTGCTCAGAATTATACACCCGGTAGAATGTCAGGCGCTGCTCTGAGTTTGCCCTCCAGAAAACAGATCTATTCCACCATAAGCTGCTCTTGCTACCCAAGGAGAAGAAAACAAACAAACAAACGAAAAGCCACAATGTTCACTCCAGGTTTCCATCGTGTGGGCGGAAGCTGCAGGCAGATGCCGCAAGCTTTCAGAAGATGACACGGTTAAGTGATAGAACGGTAGTATCTAGGAATAAGAGCTGGGACAGAAAGGTGGCCAAAAGGAAACAACGCCAGCATTTGTTTCTATAGGAGAGATGGTATGGAGACCATCAGCCATAACTAGCTTGTGCCCACAGCCAATATGTGCAAAACTCTGAGACATACACTTTTCTAGTTTAACGGCAAATGACACACATGAGATAAACACTGCACCGTTTGCAGTACTGATTGTGCTATATACTGCGGGGTGGTGGTGGGAATTAACTCTGAAGCAAGGCGTGAATGCAGCTTTTATCAATGTAAAGAGTGGAGTAAATAATGCAATGAACTACATAAACATGAATTAGCCTTTTTTTTTAAAAAAAAGGAGTGATCTATTAAAATAAATTGAAGCGACTTGTCATTTCAGTTGGAATGGATGGCAGTCTTGTTTTAATGCTGCTGTTTTGAAGGAAGATCTGAATATTTGCCTGCTGAACCTCACTATGCTGTCCTGCACAGTGATTTGCTGCTCTTAATCTGCTGTAGCCTAGCAACAGCACCACACACCCTAATGGCGAAGCTATCTGAAGGGTTCTTAAAGAGCTGTTCGTATTTTGAACAATTAGCATTGTTGCCACTCTATATGGTGATGGAAGGGTGGGAATTTGTCAACCTTCACCTGATTCTTCCATCTATGGGATTCTCAGTTGTTCCAGGAGGTGAAATAAATCTCATTAGATCGTTGCAACATATCAGTGTTTAAATGGTAGTTCCGAGATGGAGATGGAAAATGCAGCCGGGAGGACCATCCGAAGCACCGAACGCCATGTTTGTGGCTCGCAAATATTCCTCAGCTGGGGAGGGAAAAGCAAAGATGCATATTCTGATGGTTTTTCAATAAAATGGGGCACCAAAATCCAGGTCACAAAAATGAAGCCAGAAATGGACCTGCAGCAACTTCACCCCACACCCTGGGCTGGTGTGTCATCCAATTGTCCTAGAGATGGAAGGTCAGCCTGTGAGACTCCTGTTCCAAATATACCAGAGGCCATCTAAATACTTTATTATTTATTTATTTAATTATTTACCTTCCGTCTTCCCGAAGGAACTCCAGGTGGTATACAACAATTTCAGAAAATAATTAAAAGATAAAATTAAATTAACTACTCTCTGTGTGTGTGTGTCATTACAGTCGTGACCTACTCTTCGTGGCTCCATGTCCATGGAGTTTTCTTGGCAGGAATACTGGAATGGTTTGCCAGTTCCTACTCCAGGCACCTACAGCACCTGGTCTTTCCTGGTGGTCTGCCATCCAAGTACTAACCAGGGCCGACCCTGCTTAGCTTCCGAACTCAGGCGAGATTGGATGTGCTTAGGGCATCTAGGCAGTATACTGTGCATACTTGTGGTGAAAAGTGGAAAATGAAGCAATTTTCCATCTCCTTGATAAACAGTCTTAAAAATGCTAATAGGAAGCGTTTTAAAATGCCGGCCACAGAGTCTGGCGAAATGTCAGGAAGAAAAAATTCCAGAACATGGCCAAGCAGCCTGAAAAACTCAGAACAGCTAACAGATACCCGGTTGTGAAAGCCTTCGAGAATAAGCTAATAGGAAGATCTGTGGGTGAGGCTAAACTCCAAATCCTTGTTATGATCTGGGCTGAAGGAACACTTGCTTGAGATTCACTGATGTTATAGAATGTAATTAGGTGATAGAAAGGTGTCTGAGTTTGACACAAGTCCCCCCCACTCCCCAGATACAAGGCATAAAGAGGCTGGTAAGTTGCTGGCACGTTCACCCACATCAGTCTGCATGCAGCCCCTGGGGAATTTAGTGAGATTCTCCTGAGCAATAGGCTGTTCCAGTTACAATTCTCAACTCGTACTATTTCAGGAAAATATGTTGTCCTTGTTTCTGATTCAGAGCCATTGTTCTGCTCATCGTTATGGTAGTTGGTCGGCTAATCATTGCTGGATGGGGAGGCAATCAACTCCTTGTGCCAGGAAAAAAAACGTATTCAGCTGTTTGTAAGAGGCTCACATTTTAACTTGACGTAACGCATAGTGATGAATGTTTGAGATACGCTAACACTATTGTTTATCCGGGCAACGTCAGCAGTCTTCTTCAGTCGCAAGCAGATGCCGCTTATGCTACAGTTTTAGCAAGAAGCTCTATGTTTGGATGCTATACAACTGCAGAAGATGTATTTCATCCTTTGCAGTACCTGAGCACATTGTAGGTTGGGTGACATATGTATATACTGTATAACTCTGTATAACAAGATAAGATCTATATAGCTCAAAGTGTTTTTGGATCTGTTTGAGGGATGCAGTCAATCACTAAAGTATAGATACATTTATAACAGTGATTAATAGAAGTATTTAAGAAAACTTTTCGGTCATCTTCAGTTGCTCATTGCTCTTTTCAGGGGCATTTGAAGAAGGTGGGAGCTAAAACATTTTCCTCTGTTTGGACGAACAGCGAAACGTTTCTCTCTCTCAAAAAAGAAGTCCAGTAGCCATGACTCAACTTCCAGATAAACTCACCTGGATGACTGAGAATCTTCACAGACATATTTTCCTCAAATCTATTAATCACTCTTGTAATTGTACATATTTGAATAAATGTGATATAAATAAGAACTGTTTTATAATGGTTTTTCCCCCCTGTGGAAGATTTAGGTGTAAACATTTTAACATATCTTTTTAAAAGACAAGAAAAGCTGAACACACTCTGTGGAAGGGGTGCCACCTCTGGATTCATTGGGACAGTATACCTCACCTCTACCTCACTTGCATTTCACAGAATGCAACTGTGTGTGATCTGAATGTTGTGGCTTGTGGGTGGGTGTTTTTTTTTTGGCGGGGGGGGGGTAGCTGAAGCAAGTTATAGTTCATCAAAATTGGATCATGCCAATGCTCCTTGTTCTTAAGTTTTCTCTTGTTGTTTTTGAATAGGTCTAAGAGGGCTCATCAATCTTGGGAACACGTGTTTTATGAACTGTATTGTCCAAGCACTTACCCACACTCCACTGCTGCGAGACTTCTTCCTCTCTGACAGGCATAAATGTGAAATGCAAAGCCCCAGCTCATGTCTGGTCTGTGAAATGTCTACACTTTTTCAGGAGGTGAGTCATCCTTTCCCTTTATAGATTAATTCCAAATCGAATCTTCTCCCCCCCCCCCTGGCATTTTAGAGCATTCTGGGCTGTTTCACCCCCTCCTCCCTTAGATTCTTGCACCAAAATGGCTTGTACTGGTTTTAGTGGAAAATCTAAGCACACCATGGTTTTAAGCTTTGAGATGGGTAGTTTGCAAGCTAAAATTGAGAACAGCCAGCCTTCCTTCCTTCCGTCCTCCCTCCCTTCCTGTACTTGTTTTCCTAATCTTATTCCTTTGACATCAAGCGGCAATTCCTGTAGATGGAATGGTGTCCGTTGTTCTGTCTTGTCAACTCGAGCTTAGGGTTAGAAAAGCTGCAGTACAACTTTGAAAGTGTCCGTGATTTACAGCTTACTGGCTGCTCACCAACAAAGGTTTGCCAGTTAAAATATCAAGACATAACATAAACTGACCTTGATGTAATCTCTTAATTGTGGTAGTATATTTTTTTGACATGAGACATAACTGCATAGAAATCTAGAGGTGTCTAAACTATGGAAGAAGGTATGCAAGAATATCTGTCTGTTTCAGTGGTTTTTCATTAGTCACAATAACCTCACCTGGATGGCACAATCTCCACAGACATATTAGTCACCATGTTTAAAGTTGCTTTTGTCTATTGCTGACCTCCATCTACAGAGAGCATTAATGATAGCATCTTTTGTTTCCCACAGTGGCACACTGGTTGTAGACTCATTTATTTGTTGTTGAGGAGAAAGGAGTAGGAAGTCGTGAAATCTGTTAGGACAACAGCTACAATGTTATTTTCAAAAGATTTGATACTTCATATTGAAAACAGTGGAGTTTGCTATTTTGTATCACCCTTAGATATCTTGTGGGATTTCTACTGTAGCCCCTAGAATTGCTTCTAATACTGGTAGCTTTGCAAAAGGCAACTTTTAAAGTTGTTACATAATTTCCAGTAAAAAAAGTGTGCCTTTATTAAATGCATATTCTATTTGATTGGCTTTAATAAAAATGTCTATTTGTTATATTCTGCACACAATTGTATAGAAGAGTGGCATTATGTCATTTGGGTTGCATTGATGCTGTGTAGTAATGATTTCTGCATAAGAAATGCACAGTTAACATAAGAACAGCCTTGCTGGAACAGGCCACAGCCCATCGAGTCCAGCATTCTGTCTCACACAGGGGCTCACTATTTGCTTCAGGGTATTTCCAAGCAGATGTCTTCACCTGCTTATGATTCCCTGCAAATGGCAATGAGAGATATCCTGCCTGTCTCTCCAACCCGGAGGTTGTCCTTAGGCATCCATAATGATAGCCATTGATACCCTTGTTCTCCTTGAACTTGTCCAATCTTTTCTTAAAGCTGCCAAGGCTGACAGCCGTCACCACTTCTTCTGGCAGGGAGTTCCATAGACCAGTGATCCTCTGGGTGAAAAAGTACTTTCTCTTATTTGTTTGAGATCTAGCACCCAAAAGTTTCATGGAGTGCCCCCTAGTTCTAGTGCTGTGTGATAGGGAAAACAGCTTTTCCTTATCTACTTTGTCGACACCGTGTATGATTTTATAAACTTCAATCGGGTCACTTCTTAGGTGCCGTCGTTCAAGAGTGAAATTCTGATTAGAACCAGCTAAAAAAATGATTTCTCATACCACCCACCAAAAAAAGCCCTTTAACCCCCAAAGATGTCTGAAGGGTGGAAATAAATAAAAACTAGCAATAGTTGGATCAAATCAAACTCCAAATCTCTCCGGAAGCAAATATGGCAATGCTGAGACTCTTGTACTTTGGGCACATGGTGAGAAGATAATTTGCTGGAACATACAGAAGTGGGAAACATTGGTGAAAATGTGAAAAGAAGCAAACCAAGTTAGAGGTGAACTGAGTTTGCACGTGACTGTTGATAGTAGGACTTTCTGAAGCTCCCTCATTCATAGGGTGACCATGAACCGAAGGTTGACTAGATGGCACATAATTATAACAGTAATGATGGATAGTCTGTCTGTATCCATAACTTCCAGGGAATTCAAGGGTGGCTGGATCTAGAACCTCTCGGCGTTGAAGGAGTAGCTACCCCAGTATTTTCACTTTATGGGCTCAAGATGGGAATGCACAGAAAGAAAAATATGCATTGTTAACCCTGTCCATCATCTTGGAGTCTGGTCTACCCGCCATTGTATGTGATTTTCATTAAACATGCAGTCCACTCAGTCTGGCATACATCATACGAAAATGGTTCCCTGCCTTTTAAGATTCCGGATATGCAGGGGAAATGTATCCACCTTACCAGGCTAAGTCCTTAATGTGGAATGTTACGTTTGAGGAGTCACTGATGCTTTTAAACACGTGATCTTGGAGGTGGTTAGAGAGGCAGCAAATCTGTTTTAGCTAGGATGCATTAATTATAAACACAACACTTAACCATGGTTTGCAGGTCCATTTTGAGTCATGTTTTGCTCGCTCTTGTTTATGGCAAGTCTGCATCTATGCGCAAATGTGTAGAAATGCATGATTAACCTATTGGATGGTTGGTGTCATTTGTGTGCTACTTTGCCCCCTGTGAGGGGATCCAAGGAACCTCACAATGATTAAAAAAGGTTTTGCTAAAAGTATGTTGCCCAGCAATAGCAAGGCAGTAGACGTGTGTGTGTGTGTGTGTGTGTGTGTGTGTGTGTGTGTGTGCGCGCGCGCGCGCGCGCACGCACGCACGCGCTGTATCTCAGAACATAAGATATTCCATTTATGGAAAGTCTAGTTTTCTCACCCTTTTCATGTTTCTAATTCTATTGGAACTTGTTATAGGTATAATAAGGCACATATTTTCATTGTCCTTTAAAAAAAACACGGGGTAGGTTGGATCCCATTGCTTTCCCTAGAAGCAATCTCCATCCAAGTTTAAACAGTAGGAAAGGGAATAAAGATACGATGATCACCTTCCGTGTTCAACCAGGGTTTTAAACCAGCTACATCCCTTATTCCTCATTACTTTAAGCTGCCTTGGGTCCTTTTCCAAGGAGAAAGGCAGGGTAAAAATACTCTAAAATAAAAATAAATAATTAACCATGGCAAAAAAAAGTGGGGGGGGGAGATAATTAACTCTCCTAAATGCAGTCGTTCCTTCTTCCAGTCTGTTAACATCAGTTAAAGGAAGCAGCACTGATAAGTGTGCGTGTGCACCAGCCATGTTGTCATAGTTTTAGAGGAAACAGAGAAGAGGGAAAAGTCCCTTTTAGCCAGTCTCCATTTTGAGCTTAACATTTACCTGCAGATGAACAATGGTGCCTAAAAGGGGAAATACCGATCCTTTCTCCCCAGGTTGATATAAAGATTAGGACTCAGAATGTATCTAGGCTTTTCCAAGGTCTCTTCTGTTTTGAATCCTGCTGGGTACAATGCATTACTCCTTAGCTTGTACTGTGAAGAAATACTCAGCTTTCTAATGTAAACTAAACACAGCTTTGCCGGCTACTACTAATCATAGTTGTCCTCTACATAGATATCTGGGTAGGCTATATCGGTATTAACTGATCTGTGGGACCCTCTCCCCCTCCATTCTCCCTTCATCCTATTGCTTTCAAAATCAAAGGATTCGATCAGTATCCTTCAGAGGTTGTTTTTGTTTCTTAGCATCCGTTATCTTAGCTGCTAAAAAGAATGCACATTTATAATGGCTTACCTCCAGGTCCTTTTGAAGAAGTAGTACTCTTGCTTGGCATAGTCCAGGATCCTGCACGGCTGTGGACATGTGATCTAAGTGTTTTTGCACCATCTACAGGGTAACAACCAGTGGTTTGAAAGAGCTGCGGCTTTAAAGTCCTTTCTGTCCTAATGGACCTCTAAATGGCAACCATAATAGTTGAAAACCAGGTGGCTATAGGGGCTATAACTATCGGGAGAGTTGCTGGGTAGAGTGACCAGATTGTGCCTAGTCTAGTTGTAAGAAATGACCGAACAGAGATGTTATACTGTAGGACCCCAGGTCCCTGAAATCTATTGCCACAGCAGTTGCCAGCAGATACCTGTTCCCACCCCCACCCCCGCTGCAGGACTTGAGTCCCTTGATGTCCTTTGTGTTGGCTTCTGAGAGTTGCTTGTTGATCCTTTGTGCGTACAAGGCATTTGTTTGCGGTCACACTACTTCTAGTTTCAATCCATATGTATTAGTAGCTCTGCAGGGGAAAAACCTGAGCCTCTTAAGTATGGGCCTTTTCACACGACCCCTAAGATCCGCTGGCCACTTAAATTCGGACCAGGGATCTTGCGGGTTCGTTGCTCTTCCTGCGTCCCCACCCCTCCGCACTTCCTTGCTCCTGCCTGCATGAGGGGAGGGAGGGAAAAAGAGAGGAAAAAATGCAGGCTCACCTCCGAAGCTGCCCGGAGCCCCGTCGTTGTCCTGATTCCTGCTCTTCTGTTTTTTTTGTTTGTTTGTTTTTGCCTCCCGACCCTTCTCTTAAAGGGGTGGGAGGCAAAAAAAAAAACCAAACAGAAGCGAGGAGAGCCCCGCAATCACCAGATTAAATCCGGACCTGGAGATTTTCACCCTCCTAGAGCAGGTACAAGAAAAGTGTGCTGGGACGCGCTTAGGTGGGCGTGGTCGCACTTAATTTCCTGCAAACTCCGGAGCTGGTGGGGAAACAATTGTAAGCTCCGGAGCTGGGAGCCATTTGCTGCGGAGTTTAGGGGTCGTGTACAAATACCCTATGTGATGATCTACAAGTTGCACCTCTACAAGTTGCAAACCAGGATGGGGGCCCCTTCCCATTGGCTGAGCACTATGTGACCCCGTTCCTGAGTTGGACCTCTGGCACCAAAGAGGAAAGTCAAAGAATGAAGTAAATGAATGAATGTCCCCGGTGTACCGTTCAGAGCGGTATGGACTTGATAGACACCGATGGGGAAAACATCAACCGGATTACTGTCTTGGGCATAGATCTTGTGGCTTTAGGTGTCATACTAGCACCTCCCCCTGCCTCTGTGCCATTTTCATGCTAAACTGAACCTCCATGATATGAAAAAGCATCCAGCCTTTCTCTCTTGAAAATCCTCACCATAATTAATGCTAAATTGTCAAGCGTTTTGTAATTTTATTTTTACTTATTTATTTTGCTTTGCTTTCCCATAGAACGGTGAAAAATATTTGACTGTCTTATTTTATTTTTCAACCCCCACCCCACCCCCACCCCCAAATCCCCCAAGCAGTTCTACTCTGGGCACCGGTCTCCTCACATTCCATATAGGTTATTGCACCTGGTATGGACGCATGCACGGCATTTAGCAGGGTACGAGCAACAAGATGCACACGAATTCCTCATTGCTGCATTAGATGTGCTGCATCGACACTGCAAAGGTAAGTCTCCTTGGAGGACGGATTGGGACCCCTTGGGCAACGTTTCAATTAAGACTGTTTGGGCTATTAACAAAGTTCCCGTCTCTTTTTCTCTTATATGTGAGTGAACCTTTACCCCCTGTTAAACCATATTTTTTATTATTATATATATTTCATACACAAAACAAACATTTGTCAACATCTGCATGCTTTGAGGAGAAACAAACAGTGAGATCTTTTACATATTACCGTATATACTCGAGTATAAGTCGACCCGAGTATAAGCCAGGGCCCCTAATTTAAACCCCCAAAACTGGGAAAATTTATTGACTCAAGTATAAGCCTAGGGTGGGAAATGCAGCAGGGCCTGGCAACTCCTCCTTTGTGAGCTGGGTGTGTGTGTGATGTTTAAAATGACTTTTAGCCACCAAGGCAAGTGCTTGAGTTGGTGGCTAAAAGTCATTTTAAACATTGTTTTAAAATGACCTTTTAAAAAGTCATTTTAAACATGGGGGGGGGGTCAGGAGAAGTGGCGCACAATGTTTAAAATGACTTTTAGCCACTGACCCAAACTTGCCTCAGTGGCTAAAAGTATTGACCCGCATATAAGCCGAGGACCCCTTTTTTTCAGCCCAAAATTAGGGCTGAAAAACTAGGCTTATACTCGAGTATATACAGTAACTCATTTTTTATCTGTTCTTTACCCAAACATAAAATAAATTCCACACTAGTGCAAATTTGCTTTCTTCCTTTTGTTCTAGACTATACGTCAATTTATCAATTTCCGCACTTTCTAAAATTTTGCTTATTATCTCCTCGCTTATTGCTGTGCTTTCTGATTTCCATTTTTGGGCCCAGACCTACCTGGCTGCTGTAAGAATATGTATCATTAAACATCTTATCTCTTTTTATATTGTTTGGAGTCATGCCTAACAAGCATAGCTCAGGTTTAAGTTCTACCTCCTGATCTAGGATTTCGTTAAGCCATTTATGAATTTTAACCCAAAATTTCTTTGCCTTTTCACATGACCACCACCAATGAAAAAACGTTCCTTTCTTATCCTTACATTTCCAGCATCTAGCTGAGCAATTGGGAAACATTTTATTTAATTTCTCAGGTGTCATATGCCATCTATAAAACATCTTCAACAAATTCTCTTTTTATGCAACTGCTGCTGTTATTTTATAATTTAATTTCCAAAGTTCTTCCCGCTGTTCTAATTGAATTACATGTCCCAGGTTTCTGGCCCATTTTATCATTGTGTCTTTTACTTCTTCTTCTTTTCCCCTGTTAAACCATATTAAAAGGCGAAAAGCCACCTTGAGTCCTGTGTCTGTTTTTACCGATTGTACATATCCAAGCAGTAAGGAGATATACAGTGAAAAATAAACACGAAAAGGGTGTTTTGTGGCTTATTGAAACATGAGCAAATTCACTATGGTAGAAGCTTTCATTGATCCACTTCATCAGATGTGTAAAGTATTATTTACTCATCTTTTGGAAGCTTTGCTGGGCTTTATTTTTCAAGATAATACGTTTGTATCACTGACATTGTTCCGAGATCATGAATTTTTGAGTAGGTTCCATTTAGCTTCCTCTTTTGATACCCAGAACTGGTTCATCAACCATAAGTGGTTGAATCACTTCTGCTTTTATAGCTAAATACAATAGAAACACGTATTTAGCACACATAATGCAGTGTTTCCCCTTCAGTGACAACAGCAATCTTATAAATCAGCAGAAGTTTTCCTCACACCTGCAACTACAACAAGTAGGAGAAACTTTCTTTCAGCTACAAATGCACCCCCCCTTCTGCTGCTGCTGTACATATTGACAGGTGCAAGTAGGTGGTAATTCTATTTTTCCGTGTTTCCTGCCAGATGTCATGGAAAGCCCAGTCAGTGGTAATACCTTTCTGTGTTGCTGTGAACAAGCATATAGAAGAGCCTTTTGAGACCCCCCCCCTCGTTACTGAGGCTAATTGACTTGGGTAATTGAAAAGGGAGCAGTCTGATCCTCCTGTGGGCAGAAATGGCTGTCTATTAGGAGTATCCAGCAGGGACGTTACCTGGAGGCCAGTGGAAACACGAAGGGGCCATTTGTTGGCTTCTGTAAAAGTGACAAAACCCAGAGAGAGAGGGGGGGGGGAATGCTTTTTAGATTCAAGATTAAATCATGGATTAAATCTTGTTCCTTTGCACTGAAGCAGAAGCAGGAGGTGGCATTTTAGTTCATGGATAGAAGCTATCATTAGGTTCGAAAATTATATTATTTAATCTGGATAAAATGAGGGAAATCAAAGCATTAAGGTGATACTTTTGTATCCTCTCCCCCTTTTAATGTGTGTGCGCTTGCTTACAGTTCACACAGCAATGCATGGTTGCATGCCTCCTTAAGAGAAAACAGAGAAACTATTGTGTGTTTTTAACAGTACAATGAAATCTCTTTACTACGGCTAAAGTTTAAATCCATTTTCACTAGACCTTGGGTCCACAGCGAGCTAGTTCACAAGCAAATGCTACGTAAGTTTAGTATTTCACATTTTAAAAGAAGGCAATACATGGCAGTGTCAGGTAGGGTTTTTTTTTTTTTTGCATGATTTATAATCTGGCAGTATTTTAAGACACTGTAAAACTGGTATATCTTCCCTTTATAGAGTTTGTTACAGGAAAGTATTGGCTTCTCCTTCTGCGTCGGCTTAAGTCTATCTACCACAAAGAAGTTCAGTGTGGAGATTACTCTCCTTAATAAAACCTGATTTTGTGGCCATTTATCTTGGGATCCTGGGTGTCTTAGCATAGAAACCTAGTTTGCTTTAGTAGATCTGTGTTCTCTTGATGAGCAGGAAAGAAAAAAAAACCCTGTCCTTTAAAGAGACAGCTTCCAAGTGAGAAGTCGAGCCATACCTTTATATAGCAATATATCTTGACATCTGCAGACATTTTAAAAAGTTGGCCTGCGTTACCTTTCCATGCAGAATCTTGGAGGGTTTAATTTTGACGGTAGTGTTTTAATTAGGAATTGAAGCCATTGGCATTAATTCTATCTAGTACCTGCTTTTCAGTTGGCTATTTCTGGATGTTGTATGATAGACCCACCTTAAGGGTTGTTGCAAGGCTTTTTTGAACTGAAAAGATGAGAAATGGCTCTGGTTCACAGGATCACACCCTCTTTATCTTCCCTAGAATGCCTTCTGACACGGTGGGGAATATTTCATTGCAGACGTTAATCACAGTTAAGGCTAGCTAAGTTCAGCCCAGCTTCAGATTCTGAAAAGGCAAGAACTTAGTTTTAACTGCCATTGAAGCTAATTTTCAATGTATTGTCTCCTACTTCAGTCTTAAAATTGATAAGAATGTGCATTGACATTGACTCTAGCTGCAGTTGAAATTTCCATGCTTTCTTAGGTTGAAAGCTGGTAGACAATCCTAGTTAACTAGACAGTTCAGCTAGACGTAACAATGTTACAGACAAATACGTTGTTACAGTAGGACTTAGCTTAGTGGTCATGTTAGGCACAACTAAATCACCTTGCAGCATTATCAAATGTTTAAAATTGCTGATGCCTTCTTGCCTATCAAACCCGCCTTCAGCAGTTTCACTTAGGTAGTGCAGATGATTGCAAGTCTGATTTTCTTAAGTGGATTTTAAAAAAAAAAGAACCACTGTGCCTGGAAATGGCTGGTTTGCTTCTTTAACTACACGAGTGGCTCACTGGCCCTCTTAAACAAGGTTAAGTAGTCATTTTGGCCAACCACCTACTATAAGTCCTTGGAGTACAGCAAGCAAAGCCACAGTCACGGTTCATAATAATAGATTATTCCCTATGACAGGGCACAGCTACAGTACATTTTCAGCATTCTGCATTCAGCCAGTTCTGTGCTGATGAAAACAATTACTGAGCAGGAATTTTATCACTTATCTGTATGGTTTTTCAATCTTCCCTGTACAGTGGTACCTTGTATAAAGGAATTAATTCGTTCCAAATGAAATTATGTTAAGCAAATTTTCCTTTATACAAATTCCCATAGGAATACATTGAAAACGGAGTGATCCCATTTTTATGTTGTACGGATTCTCCCCATAGGCAATTATGTTAAGCAAATTTCCCTTATCTCCAGAATTTTTTATGTTGTACAAATTTTATGTTATACAAGCTGTTTGTTATACAAGGGTCCACTGTACTTTCATGTTATACCTTAGCTGCGTAGAATGTACAATATCACAGAAACTCAGAACTGCCCTTAATTGTGAATGTGCTATGTCAGGCATGTCCAAACTTTGGCCCTCCAGATGTTTTGGACCACAACCCCCACAGTCCTTTGCCACTGGCAATAGAGGCTTGGAATTCTGGGAGTTCTGGTCCAAAACATCAGGAGGGCCAAAGCTTGGACATGCCTGTGCTATGTGTATCTGCAACTAGTACCTTTGAGAGGATTTGACGCTGTGTTTTCATTCCTTACATTCAGGTGATGATAATGGGAAGAAAGCCAACAACCCCAACCACTGTAACTGCATCATAGACCAAATCTTCACAGGTGGACTACAGTCTGACGTCACTTGCCAAGTCTGCCAGTAAGTGAAATTCTGTTGGAAAAGAAAGTAAGTTATGTTTAGGCCGGGCGTGTCCAAACTTCGGCCCTACTGATGTTTTGGACCAAAACTCCCAGAATTCCAAGCCTTTATTCCCAATGCCAAAGGACTGTGGGAGTTGTGGTCCAAAACATCTGGAGGGCCAAAGTTTGGACATGCCTGGGTTAAAGCAGTGGTGGCCAAACTTTGCCCCCCCCCAGATGTTTTGGACCGCAACTCCCACAGTCCTTTGTCATTGGCAGTACAGGCTTAGAATTCCGGGGGTTGTGGTCCAAAACATCTGGAGGGCCGAAGTTTGGCCACCGGTGGTTTAGGCCATCATTTCGAGGGAGAAGATACAGTCAAGATCTATCTATATAGAGCAGCGGTTCTCAGTCTTGAGTCACCCCAGTGTTCTCGCACTGCAGCTCCCAGGAACCCTGGCTAGCACAGCATGTGGCAAAGACTTCTGGGAACTTCAGTCCAAGAACACGGAGGTGACTCAAGATTGAGAACCACTGATATAGAGAATGTGTAAATAAGACAGTGTTGTTAGACAGGACTAGGCATTTTCTCTCCCCCCCCCCCCCCCCCCCCCCTCTCTCTCTCACACACACACAGAGGATGGATCTTTTTCAGTTCCACTGGTGGGAAAGAACCCTGTACCTCCCTTGAAAGCATCACACTTGCTTAGGTGGTTGTGAGGAGGGCATGTGACAGAGACAGAACTCTCTCTCTCTTTTGGATGTTGATGCCACTTCTTGTTCCACACCACAGCCATTGCATTGCTCCTAGTGGTAGGTCAGGGCCTGTAGTGTGCCTATGAATGGCAGTGATGCTTATTTGTTTATTTCATTTATATCCCACTCGTCTAGTAACGAGCGACTACATGTGCCCAGCCACCAAGAGAGAACGCCCAAAATCATAAAGACAACAAGAGGAAAGAAACCCCCCAAAAGCAGCCGTGGTGGCAAACTAAATGTGAATAGGATCATGTAGGACAGCAAGGGAATCGTAGGGGGAGGATGTTTCTAAAGGTCTCCTTTAAAAGCTCAGATTTCACATGTTTCCTGAAGGCCAAGAGGGAGGGAACCTGGTGTATATCGGGAGGCAACATGTTTCACCAGTTAAAAGGACTCGGCTCCCAGTGACATTTTCCTAGGTCTTCTTAGGCCAGTGTTGGCGAACATACGGCACGGGTGCCAAAGATGGCCCTCGGAGCCCTTTCTGTGGGCACCCGACATCGCCTCTTCACAGCCACCTGTATTCAGGTTAAATGGCTGTATTGGCACTTTGTGAATAATTAGTGGGTTATGAATCACAGTTTGGGCGCTCGGTCTCTAAATGGTCCGCCATCCCTGTCTTAGGCTGACTATCCTTAACTACAGAATAGCCCAATGAGATGATCTTGAGGAATAAAGCTCCAACAAGTGGCAAGTAATGGTGATAGGAGTTCCACTGTTATTCTTCTATGTTTTCTGCTTCGGCCACTCTCTGTGCAAGTTCTGATCTTTCTTTCCCCCCTTGATTTTCAAATATGGACATAACATAACCAGTCTCTTTACTGGTTTTGGTCATAGGATCATAGCTTCCTTCCTTGTTGCTGTGCTGCCCTTAAAATATGCCCACTGCCAACAGTTTGTATTCTTTGCACACTGGAAGTTTCCAGTTCTTTAATGTTGGTCCACTGAACGTGAATGTATATAAGGGATCACATTTTATTCAAGGAGATTTGACAGAAAGAAAATAAGGCTGTCGGAGAATTCTTCCATCCCTTAGTAGGATTGGCAGGTTAGAAATTAGCATGCTTGAAAGAAAATTTCCAAGGTAAAAAAATTCAGCAGTGTGACATTTTGCAAAAGCAGCTGGGTTTCAGCTGCTGGAGCACAATCTATAAAAATGTCACGTTACTTCTCCACTCCAAACCCCCCTCCCCCTGTTTTATCTAGTGGTAATTCAATGAATCAGTGTAACGTAGAGGGTAGAGTATTGCCTTGGGAGTGGGACCTGGGTGGTCAGGGGTTAAGTTTCTGCTTAGGCTTAACAACTCGCTGACATTTCTTACCTTAAACCAACCTCTCATACCCCTTGGAAAGCCAATAAGGTTGTCATAGGTCAGGAGTCACATAGTGCAAGCCTGTTCAGTGCAGCTGCTGGTTATGTTGGATTTGCTATGCACACCACACATCCAGATGATCCACCCTTGTGGATATCAGTCAAGGTAAGCCTATCATTAGGCAGAAAGAGGTAGCTACTCTAAATGAGAAATTCCAGGAGCAAGAGAACGGCACCCGTCTGTTGAAGGCCAGAGGTGTATATGTTTGCATAGCTTGCCCTGTGCTTCCCGCAGAGAGAGCAGGCATTGAAGTACAGTTCAGCTGCCAGTTCAGTCTGTTTTTCTGGGTTTCTTTCCCCCTCTTGAGAAAGTAAAATACCTTGGATTAGATGTTTTCTTATATGTAAGGCTGAGTGGGTCAGGATTGCCTGTTCATCAGCTGTGTGTGGGAGCCATATTCCGGTTGGCAGCCAATCAGTTCTGCCTTGCATTTCATATTGGAAATTTGTTCTTGTTACCACTGGCAATTCTATGAGCTAGAAATGTATGTTTAAATGAAGACTCGGAGCTACCGCAATCCCCAACAAATGTGCACTACTGAGGCTCATGACCACTTTTTCTAAGTGATTAGATTCCCATTTTCAGTTTATATCTTGAGACTGAGACTGCTGTAATTCCCTTAAAGTCTGACCTCTTTCATATGTTCTTCTATATAGCCATCAAATAAATCGCCCCTGTGAAAATAGCTGTTTTTGACTGAGGTTTTTTCCCCTGAATCCTGAGCACCCTCTAGAGGTGATATACCTGCTTCTCTCCACCCCCACCCCCAATCCATTAAAGTCATTTTTGAGATGCCAAACCCGCAAAGAGAAGGTGTTCCCTCTCAGTTTTTTACATGTTAGGATTAGCTTCTGAAATTAGTGGGTGCAAAAAAAGGTAGGTGCAGATCACTGGAACACTTTTAAAGCTTTTTGTAATTTCCAGGGTTGTTCTGTGTCTCCATATTTGCATTCCTGCACAGGAACCCTTTTACCGCCTGAGCAATTTGGGGTGTTTCCCGTTTCAGAAAGGGATATTTATGTCACCTGCAGTGCTTATCTGTTGGCAAAATGTGGTCTTGTAATCAAACGAGCATATTCTCCTTCTTTCCCCCCCCTCTCTTTCTCTAGTGGCGTTTCTACAACGATAGACCCCTTCTGGGACATCAGTTTGGACTTGCCAGGTTCCTCTACCCCATTTTGGCCTCTGAGCCCAGGCAGTGACGGCAGCGTGGTCAACGGGGAGGGCCACGTGACCGGAACCACCACCCTCACAGACTGCTTGCGAAGGTACAAACTGTGGCAGACGGCCTTTAGAAATTGACGATCTTAACTACCCTACTCCTGTCTGCAGACGAGCCGTTTACAGGCAGAGGGCCATGGAGCAAAAACAGCCCTTCAGCTGCAGTCGTATCTGCTGAATCATCTGGCACGGCAGCTCAATTCAGTTGCAGGGGGGGGGAAAAGGCCAGGACAAAGCTAAACGTGTAGTCTGAACTGGCAGATAGGTAACCGGGACAAGGGTCTTTGCTTGAGGTCCATGACTAGTTGAGTTCTAGTTAGGCCTCGATCCCGTCATCCACTGTTGCAAAGAAGCACTGCAGAAAATACTGTACTGTTCCGTTTGGCATAAAAACATGGCCCTCCAGGGATGACCAGCAGAGACACCCAAGGCTCACGGAACTTTAGCACTTGATCTTTCCTCTTCCAGACCCTTCAGGTGTACTTTGGTGAGTTGCGGAATTCACACTTAGTCTACGTGAGTGTCAGGGTTGTACCCTGGCCTTAGGAATCTAGACCTATCTCCCCATACATCTGGATTAACCGCCATCTACATCTTCATACTCTTGCTTTGTGGACAAAAAAGAAGTGATAGAATTGAGTACAGTACTCCCCTGTTTATTGCGGGAGTTTGGTACCTGATCCACCTGTGATAAAGGGAAATCCGTGAAAGGCAGATACCTCAGTAAACTGACCTTGGGCTGCTCCTGCTGGCTGCGTTTCCAAAGAGAGGTTTTTAACCCCCTCCTGACACCTCAGCAGACATTGCTGCCAGGAGCTCAAGGTCTGTTTGCTGAGGTGTCAGGAGGGGGTTAAAAACTTCTCTTTGGAAACAGCAGCCGAGAAGCTCAAGGTCAGTTTGATGAAGTGCCAGGAGGGGGTTAAAAACCTGTCTTTGGAAGTCTCGAGGAAAAAACTGCGATATACTGAGAGCGTAATATATGAACTGCGTTGTGGTGGGGGACTACTGTACTGCAAGAATTTTTTTTTGGAGAAGCTGCCGGGTATGAAAACATTACAGGAAGACATCCAGAAGATCCTTGCTGGAGAATCTGCCAAACAGCGTACATGGGGAGGACTGCACGAAGGTTTTTTTAACCTCCAAATTTGGGAGGGGAATTGGTAGAAAGCTTGTCTTAAGACAGAGGGGTTCCAATAAGCTGATCTCACACAATCCAAAAAGTACTCCCCAGGTTCAACAGTGAAAGTACGTCAGTATTTGTGGAAATATTACTGATTCCACCCCCACCCACGTTTAAGTGTTGACCAAAATAGTCACAAAGAATGGATCACCTTTTACACTTGTCTTGAGACGGCTGCATTGAGGTGTGACGCTGCAGTGTCCTGGTGGCTTGATACTTGATTCCTCAGAAGCATTCCATATCTGCGCTTGGGATTCCAAACCTAAAAGTTCCGTATCGTGGGCGTGGCACTTTCCCATCACCTGTGCCACCTGCTAGAGTTCGTGGAGCCCTTTTCAAAAACAGGAAAGCAAGATCAGTTCGATCAGCTGCAAGTTCTACTTTCATGAGAGTTAAGAACATCAAGAATCCATAGACTCCTGTGTCCAGCAGGGGCCACCGCCTTGCCTCTGGAAACCTTGCAGCTTGGCTTACAGGCAAACAGGGTTTGTTGTCAACATCTGTTAATTCGCAGCAGCTGTGCTCTGAACGTGTGAGACCGTTTATCTCTATTGTGGCTCCTTCTGTGAAGTAATCTTCTCCAAAGTGGGGTTTCCTGCATGGCAGGGGATTGACCGGATGGCCCTTGAGGTCTCTTGCAACTCTATGACTCTATAGAGCCTCCTGTCACTTCCATGAGTTAACTGTGGGTTGAATGAATGCCTCTTCTGAATCTACTGTCAGTTGGCCTCGTTAACTTACCAAGTTCTAGTATGAGACAAACAGACAGCCCTATAGCTGTTGGGAGTTTTTCGGGCTATTTGGCCGTGTTCTGGAAATTTTTCTTCCTGACGTTTTGCCAGACTCTGCGGCCGGCATCTTCAGAGAGCAAGGTGCTCAGGGAACAAGGAGTTCTCTCTGTGCTCTGTGCCTTATCTTTGTCTGTGCAATTTTTATAATTTTATAAAGCCCATGTTGTTCTCTGACCATTTTTCCTAAAGCCAAACCCTGGCCCTGGGACTTCAATTTTACCTGTTTTGGAACATGCTTTAATCCCCTTATATTTTAGCTGCTTTTTAGGGTAGCCTATCTAGCGCTATATTGCTTGTTTTTGATATGGCCAGCCACTCCTGAACACAGTGTTTAAAATATTGTCACACAGCAGATTTGAATAAAGGTATTATTATACTGGGCCCTTAATTAGCAGGCTTTCCATAAATTTGCTCAGTGTTACTTAATGAAAACCTGACCACTTGGGAATACTAGCAGCGCCAACTCCTGGTTTGGTGGCGGTAGAAATGTTTTCAAACTATTATCAGCTTGACTTTAAAGTAGAAGTAAACGTTGAAGAATGTTCAGAGGAATGAAGTGTGTTACTTGCAGCTGCATTTTAATATAAAACTAAACCATATTTTTAGCTTAATGAAGTGGAGCCTGGTCTTAAATCCCCTCTTCTTGGGAAACCATCAGTCTGGAATCTAGAAGTCAGTATTGCTGATTTAGTTTCACACCATAGCTTCCTGAATCATTCAAAGTTAACTGCATCCTGAACCCTTATTCTATCCAAGCTAGTTTTAACCATTGTCACTTTTCGGTGGGGGGTGGGGGAGCAAGCTTCATACTGTGATGAGAAATTGGCTTTCTTCTAGCAATAGAAAGTTGGTCAAAATTCAGACAACATGACAAGCTGCTGTTAAAGGCGTGCAAGATCAATTCCCCTTGCAGTCAAGGAGAAGTTTCCATGCCACAAGGAAACCTGATCATGCATGTCTCCATATTTGAGGGACGCTTCTATCTGTAGGAAGCTCAGGACAGGGAATCCAGAAGCTGATCAAACAGAGGTTGAAGTTGGGGCTTGTATGCATGCTTCCTTATTTGCCCCTCATTGGAAGCATAAAAACGAAAATCGAGACTCGAGCAAAGACCATCTGTGACATTTGGTGAGCAGTAAGCTAGGTTCCATCGCATAACTGCCTGAATCATTGACTGTTGTGGAAAGTGTTGCTTCCAATGTGTTTGTTTCACTGAGCTTTACACTGGACAATCTCATTCTCAGCCACCAAGGTGGGCTCAGTGAAGTGGTGTTAGGGGGAGTTCCTTTTGAAGTAAAACTACAGGTGATGGCAAATGTAGAGAAGATCCTTTAAGTCAGTGGTTCTTAATCTGTGATGGTTCCTGGACTGCAACTCCCAGAAGCCTCCACCACTTGCTGTGCTGGAATGGATTTCTGGGAGTTGCAGTCCAGGAACATCTGGGGACCCATCCAGGTTGAGAACCACTGCTTTATTTAAGTGTATTTTTTCATGGTTTTAAGGCCAAGAGCATTCAGCATGGGTGGGAAATGTTCTTGCATTCCAACTCCTGTCAGCAGGTCCACCCTCCAGGTTAGTGGGGAGTTGTAAACTGGCAACAGGAAGAGTTAATGAGTCTTGCTCCAGGTCTATAGGCTTGGAGATCAGTTCTGTGGAGACCATATTCATACAATAGGGGTCAACCTTGGTCTTGAGCTGTGCCCCTTCACGCTGCTTGCAGAGGCTGCGTTTGTCCTGAAATTTGATCCTCCATTCAAAATAGTTCCTCTTCCCAGGAAACAGGTACAGAGAATTCTTTTGTGTATAGATTCTCCCATCCACAGTTGAAATCATGATGGCTCAGACACACATTTAGTTCTAACATTTACCTTGTGCATTCGCATATGACAAGCCTGCCCAACAGGTAGACCGCGGGCTACTGTTAGCCCGTGAAGGGTTCAAAAGTAGCCCGCCGGCCATCAATAAAAAAAGTGAGGGGGTAAGTTCTCCACCCCTCCCTCCCCCATCCCAAGGACCACCACTGCCCCAGCAAAGTTCTGGGTCTGCCAGCCCACTGTCTCAGCTGAACGGGGCAGTTCAAGGGCCAGAACAGATTAACTGGTTTTCAATGCATTCCTATGGGAAAGCGCTGCTCTACTTACAAAAGTTTTTACTTATGAGCATGGGCTCGGAACGGATAAAACTCATAAGTAGAGGTTTTAGTGTAGTAGCCCTCAGGCACTTTAGTCCGGAAAAAGTAGACCTTGGCCTGTTCAAAGTTGAATAGCCCTGGCATATGTTATATATATATTTACTTGAAACATGTACCAGAAAAGATAACATCATAAGTACAAAGATGGACATGAAGATTTCATCAACTATGAACTCCTAGCTTAAATTAGGTAATATTTCAGGAGCAAGGCTAAGAATAACTACAAAACCAAATGTAAAGGGTTTTTCTAAATGAGTCACGCCTGCATTACTGTAGAAGAAGCTCATATCAGGATCATCTTTTCTAGATGAAAGAGGGGTGTCGTATGTTCCACAGACAACAAAGGTTAAGTTCAGCACCCTACTCTCTGGTCAGGCAGCAAAGCAAGGCCCTGCCAGCCAAGTGAATTTGGCATTGTGTTTATTACCATTGTCAGTAGAGACCGGACAGAGGTGACCAGACTCAAGCTGTTTCAGGAAGAAAGTGGGCAGATGAAAAGTCAGGAAAAAAGATCACAAGACACAGTGAGCTCACATTTAAGAGTCTACAAACTGTTGGATCCACTCACTCATCACAGTGACTTGTTGGTGGGTTTACTTTTGTGTAAGACAAGAAGTATATTGTCTTCCACTCCTATACTATAGGCTGCATAAAAGAGTCTATCAAGAGGAGATTCTGAAACAAAGCCATAGACAGTATGAGGCGCATCATCTCATGCCTGCTCTTTCAGAGTGCTGATACTCAAACATTGGTGTCTTCAGTAGAGCTGGGACTCAGTTCAGCACCTTACTCTCTGGTCAGGCAGCAAAGCAAGGCTCTGCCAGCCAAGTTGAACGTGGCATTGCGGTCATTACCACTGTTCTATTTTTGCTCCCCAGCAAACAAAATACTGCCCAAGCCACCTACTCTGAAGTTGAATGTCCTGTGTTTTTTTTGATGGCCAAATGGTGATCTGTCCAATCCTTCTGCTGGTATTTTAGCTGTAAACATCCACATTGGCAACTGAGCCAGAAGGAACTGATGAACTCATTCTGGTTCATCTAAACTACAACTAGCTCAGAAGCCTTTGGTCTAGTACAAGGGTGGGTTCTGTATAGTTGTTAATCGTTCTGAAGTGTGATTTCCTACGTAGGGGAGTGTGGCTCCAGGACAGCCAGCATTGTGAGTCGAGCCTCCATCAAGACTGTAACCTACTTTTTATATCCTTTGTGCCAACACCTGCACTGTCAGTGTTGTTTTCCTCCTTTCTTTCTAGAACATATGAATAATGACTATCCGGACACAGTTACATTTTACAATAGGAGGAGCAATACTCAGCTGACACTTGCTAATAAACTAAGTCTAGCATCCCATGTGTCATTACTTTGTATCAAGCACTATTAATTTAGCAAAACGTCTGATAAAACAAGCATAAGTATGTGCTGTAAATACAGCATCTCCAGAGGTAGGAAACAGAAATGGACAATGGAGTTGAAAAACCTCCACTAATCACCCACTATTTTTTATTAAATAAATGATTTATAGGTGTGAACAGATCTCTCTCAATATATGTTTTTGGTTTTGTTTTGTTTTCAGGTTTACAAGGCCGGAGCACCTAGGAAGCAGTGCCAAAATCAAGTGCAGTGGTTGCCATAGCTACCAGGAATCTACCAAACAACTTACTATGAAGAAATTACCCATTGTGGCCTGTTTTCATCTCAAAGTAAGTTGTTCATGATTGGAGAGAACAGATATTTCTCAGCTTTTAAATATTTTATTGAATTTTGTAAACCCAACAAGTTAAAACAGATACATTGCTTGTGTGTTGCCATGTTACATATTTCAAATACAATTATTTTCTCAATATTTTGGCCCAAATGTTTTATATATTCCAAATTTACATGTTTCTTTTCAATCATTATATTCATCGTTACTTATTTCTATCTTCATCTAGTACAAAGAATGAAAATAAAGTGCAATATTAAGCTAGCCTATTTAATCTTAACCATGTCGATAATTCTTCATTTTACTAAGCAGCTTGAAATCTATTTGCCTAGCTCAATATATGAAAGGCATACATTTATATCTGTGAGAAATCAGATATTTCTCAATAGGCCTGAGGGACTATCAGCATGCTGGGTAATCAGCAGTTTCACCCAAATCAGATCCCACTCTGTGTGGTTTCTACTCTTCTCAGGATTTGTGCACTGGGGCCTCCAAACACTCATCAGAAACAGATGGGAGCTGACCTTGTGGTGATGGTGGACATGATGGGGCTTGCAGATGGGTTAGTTCTCCTATGCGAAACATACAGTCTTCAGACCTTGCTGGACTGCACATGATGAGTCCTAGCCACCATATGCTGGGCGAGGGATGACAGGGATGGATGTCTCAGCAGTGGGTACGGGCCAGGCCACCCAGAGACCTAGTAGAATGCTCTTCAGTTTATTTATTGCACTTCTGCCCCACCCCGTGGCGGTGAAGCAGCGCTCGGGACAGACAGCTTATGAATTTCCATCAAGCAGAGGGAACCCAAAGACATGAAGAGCAAGTCGAGCTATAGAGCTTACAATTAGCTTAGCCACTAAACATGAAGAGGCTCCCAGAATTCCAAGCCTGTATTGCCAACAACAAAGGACTGTGGGAGTTGTGGTCCGAAACGTCTGGAGTGCCGAAGGTTCGCCACCACTGCCCTAGGGGAACTCTGGACGGTTCACACAACAAAGATTAAAACTAAGACATCAATAGAAGAATACGGTATATAAATGCATAATAAATAAATAAATAAATAAATAAATAAATAAATAAATAAATAAATAAATAAATAAATAAATAAAGCAGTTCCCCAGACCAGTCTTCATCTTCCTCAAAGCAGAGCATCCAAGGACAAGCACATTCCACAACCAGAGAGCAAAAGAAAAGGAAGCCCCCCCCCGCGTGCCCCCCTCCCTGGTAGACTTCTGCAGGTGTTGGTATTCTCCAGAAGGCATTTCCTGGTGACCTGAACATCTAGACAGATTCATTAATAAGACTGGAAGTTTCTTAGGTAGCCAGACCTGTAACTGTTCAGGCTATTTAAAAGTCAAAAACTTCCCTTGAAGATGGGCGTGGGGAAGAACTGAGGAGGACTGAAAGAACCAGTAAGCACATACTATTAGGGCTAAGGATCATTAGTGATCCTTACCTTTCTTTGGCTCTTGTCTGATGGAAAGAGTCGTCGACCATGCTGCTAGAATTTTAAGTCGCTACTCTTGATTCTGCAGCCTGTGGGAAACTTGGATTGCAGAATGGCATGCCTATTTTTGGGGGCCAGATTGGAAGGGCCATCCCCATCTGGCTGAGATTTCTGCCCACGGAACGTCTCTGCCCTGATTGAGCCGTTCATGTGACAATCGAGCGAGCCACAGAGTACTTGAGCAATTAACAGGAAGCTCCTAATTTTGTTACAGTGTTTGGAAGTAGGGAGCCTGCCATCTTTTCTTCACTTTCACATATGTTGCTCCTGTGCAGATGTCTAGATCTCTCATAACCTCGAGCAGAGAGCCATAGTTCAGTTATTTTCTTAACTGAAATAGCGCTGAAAGGGCCAAGGGAGTGTCTCGCCACGAGCCATCTTGTCCTCTTCTGTGTTCAGAATTAAGATTTTAATATTTCATGCCTCAAAACAGCATCAAAACACGGCTGAACGCATATTGCAAAATTTCAGCAGCTGTTGCAGTGATGAAATTGTAAGTTATTTATAGCTTAACTAATATCAAATTCATTAGGAAAGCATATGTTCTGACAATGTTAATAATGCAGCAAAAAGGGTAGAAATGCAAAAGGATATCCTGTTTCTTTGATTTGTTTAAAAGAAAAAAGCGGCCCAGTCTGTTGCTAGGGAATGGTTGTGGAGCCATAAGCTGAGGATAATTAACTGAGATTGTAAATAGGACAGGAGTCATGAGCAATGAAGAGAGGTCCTTCCTTTTTTAAAAGAACAGTTCATTCATCTTTTGGCTTCCTGCTCTCCTACTTTGTGGCATTCTGCTGAAAGGATGATGCAAGTGTGACGCTTATCACGCTTCCCTTTGTGCCAGAAATTAATCCATCCCCATCTCTTCCTCCCCACTTCCCCCTTCCATTTTTTTTCTTGTCAGGATGTGATCCTTCAGCATGGGACATTGTTTAGCTGATTCCCCCCCCTCCTTCAGTCTCTGCTTCTACCCACCCCCTGCCTCCACTTCCTGCTATTGTAACTGACACTTATAACCAAACGCATTGCTGTGCAAGTCCTCGGTTTCCCTGTATTCAAATCAGCTGCCCTTTAAATTTTGTTTTGCAGTTTAGAAAACGATACCCTGTTCTGCCACTGGAGTCCTAGGACTTCAGGTAGACAGAAATAATATCTTAAAACATTCACATTTAATCACCAACAAGAGAGCTTAAGAATAGCATCAAACTTTGAAAGAAAAAAATGGAAGGAACATATTTTAATGAGGGGAACTTTCTGTTTAAACTACCTCATAGACCAGGCATGTCCAAACTTCAGCTCTGCAGATGTTTTGGACCACAAGTCCCACAGTCCTTTGGCATTGGCAAGCTAAGCTTAGAATTCTGGGAGTTGAGGTCCAAAATAACAGGAGGACTGAAGTTTGGCCATGCCTGTCATAGGCTAACTATCAGTTCAGATCAGAACATCTGGACAAGAAGCTCAAGAGTCATACCATACCCGGCACGAGTAAGGAAATTCACAATTTTGACACAGCCCAAAAGAGCCCTGAACTGCTAGGTTGAGAGATGGGCCACGAGAAAGAAAATATCCTTGGGAGGTCTTGTGTGTTGTGTCGTTACAGTCGTGACCGACTCTTTGTGACTCCATGCCCATGGAGTTTTCTAGAGCAGGCAAAATTATGGAGAAAGAATCATTGGTGTATCCCTTCAACCAAAACAACTAAAGGCGTCCTAGCAGAGATACAGAACACTTTCCAAATTGGCCATAATGGCTATGGGAATCTGCAAGTGGTTGCCAAAAGATCACTGCCCATCTCGGCTTGAAAGGCAGGGGGTTTCCATTTTGAACTGAAGCTCAAATCAAACCACAAGCCAGTCTAGCTATTGTGCAGTGGGTGCTTGACGCTCTCACCAGGTGAATTTTCCACAGACTTTCCAAAAGCAGCTTCGTTGCAGTAAAGAACACTGTGTATCGGTATTCCTTCTACGAGGGAGGCTTGTGCACCGAGGGCCGAATGACAGAGCAAATGTCTGCTCCGTTCCCAAGCTATATATCAGGAGGCTGGTGCTGTGGTTATCTGGAATGAAATAATTGCCTGGTCTCTAGCAAATGGCTTATCTCGTAGGCACTGAGAAAATGGATGAAGCCCGGATCGCACAGCTCCACGCTTATGGCGGGGCCCTCTCTAAAAGATAAACCATGATTACTATTGCTAGTCTAATGATAGAAGACTTTATGCATGATAACAGTTGTCTGTCATTAATCTGTACGCTTTCTCATACGGAACTGAGTTTTAAATGATGTTTTCACTCCTCCGAAGGCGCTGCCTTTTCTGTTCCGGCGGAGAGGAAGGCTCTCGCAGAAACGTGGCAGACCACTGCAGTTTGTGGGAGGCTTGTAAGAGGGGGAATCTCTCTCTTTTTTTCCTCAAGAGTTGGAACAAGTGCCTCCAGATGTGGTTGGCGTCTACCTCTTACCAGGGTGAATTGGCACTGCTGATGGTCAGTCCGTGCACATCTGGAAGGACATGAGTTTTCCCATTCTCTCTTCCCATCCAAATCAGTGCGTTGAGATAGATGACCTTTAAGCAAATCGCAGCTCTGTTCTCTGAAAGACCGACTTGATCTCTTTTTCTAGCGGTTTGAACACTCAGCCAAACTGAGGCGAAAGATCACTACGTATGTCTCCTTCCCGCTGGAGCTGGACATGACACCTTTCATGGCCTCGAGGTATGTGTTGAAGCTTGTATCTGCCGGAAACCATTCTCACCTGAGACATTATTCCAGAATACGGAGCAATTTTGTAGCCACTTCCGTGAAACAGCACACATGGCTTAGGGTTTTTCAATGGAAACAAGTTGTGACATGTTGAGTCACAGGGTTTTAGCAGTAGCTCGATTTAAACTAATTTCAAAACTTGACCAAGTAGAAAATACTCTCAGACAGAAAGGAGGCAAATTGAGTTCCCTGCCTCCTTCTTTCCAGTAGTTTAAAATCTATAAAACCATTTGTTCACATTTGTTGCTAATACATCAACTTTAATGCAACTACTGTAAAAGATAATCCACCAAGTAATTTGTTTTGCTGTGTTTCTCTTTGCCAAGAGGAGAAATAGGTTACAGATATGCAAATTCCCAGCCCTATCTATATAGTCTGAGAATTTTTGAGGAGATGTTTGCTCATATCATGTGTTGGTAGTAGGAAAAATCTGCCCCCCCCCCAAAAAAAAATTTAAAGCAAATGAACAAAGTTAAAAAATATACTTGCCTTTAGGAAGTGAAAGTGAGATTCTCAAATTCTGCTTGTTTCGTACATGGCGAGGTCAAGTGTCATTTTCAGTAACTTGTGAAACAGAATTATCCAGCTGTTTTGTATGTTAATGAAAAAAAAGAACAAGAGTAGTTTGGCTTTATAAAGAGGACTAATGCCATTAAGAATTTCCTTTCAATGAAGAATTGGATTAGTTTTCTCTTCCTTTAAGTGTCAGGGTTTATGTAGACATCTCCTTAATCTTAGATCGTTATTAAATTTGTCATGGGCGATTTCCACACAAGAGGCCTCCCAGGGTCTTCGCCTTTCACAAAGCACCAGATATAAGGCATCATTGTGACCGACTAATGGACAGGAACCTTTGGAAGGGATGGAGCCGTCCATTGGCATCTTGCTGCATTGTTATTTACCTATCACAAAAAGAGACCTCTCAATGAGTGTAAACCACTCAAGACTGTATTTCTAAATGCTTCCTACTTTTGCCTCAAGGGCAAGTGCTGTCCACCTGGGACATTTCCTTAAATCAAAGTAGGGTGACCTGTGCCTCTTCCGGTGTTGTTTGACCATCACTTCTGTTGGATCTCCCCATTGTAGCCAATGATAAAGAATCCTGGGAATTGCGGTCTTCCAACATCTGAAGGGCCACAAGGTGCTTGCCCTGGTTTAGAGGAGCATTGCCAGAAGCACCACCATTCAGTAAACTTCGGTTAAGCTTAGAATCATAGAATCATAGAGTTGGAAGAGACCTCAAGAGCCATCTAGTCCAACCCCCTGCCATGCAGGAACCCCCATCACAATATTTCCGACAGATGGCCATCCAGCCTCTGCTTAAAAACCTCCAAAGAAGGAGACTCAACCACCCTCCGCGGCAGCATATTCCACTGCCAAATAGCTCTAACTGTCATGAAGTTCTTCCTAATGTTCAAATGGAATCTCTTTTCCTGTAGTTTGAAACCATTGCCCCGAGTCCTAGTCTCTGAAGCCATGGAAAACAAACCTGTTCCCTCTTCAATATGACATCCTTTAAAATATTCAAACATAGCTATCATATTCCCCCCCTCAGCCTTCTTTTTGAAAGGCTAAACATTCCCAGTTCCCGCCTAAGCCATTCCTCATAAGACATTTCCTCCAGACCCTCAACCATCCTGGTCGCCCTCCTCTGCACCCGCTCGAGGTTGTCAACATCCTTTTTAAATTGAGGCGCACAGAACTGGACACAGGACTCCAGGTGGGGTCTGACAAGCTTACCTCTTTGGAACAGGAAGAAGGAAACGTGTGCGCCGGTTGCTACTCTTGGCCTTTCTCATGTTGCTGAATATTTTTGTGTGTCTGTTTTCTTGTAGTAAAGAGAGCAGAATGAATGGGCAGTATCAGCAGCCAGGCGATAGTCTAAACAATGATAATAAGTAAGTGGTGTTCACTTCCTTTTGGTTTTTTTATTTTTGAGTGCTTCCATTTGGACAAGGTGGACTAAATACTTTGACAAGCAAGGGAAAGCTTGTCCTACCAAGCTCTGTAGCGCTCCTCCGTCCCCACCTGCGTTGGGCATGTTGCTTTAGAGATCACCCCAGAAATAATCGCTCAAGACCCCGTTCTGCTTCCTCAGTGCGTTACTTGTTCCTTTCTTCTGCCCTTTCCCCCTAAAATTTGTTTTGTTTATGGGATTTCTATACCACTTGCCTTAGTGAAGCAAACTTTTGAACAGGCAGGGCCTAAGAAGGCAGCCCGTTGACGTGTCTTGCTTATTTATCTATTTATTGTTATATTTATATCCCGCTTATCTTCAAACAGAACTCTAAGCGGCGTACAATCGGCGAACAAGCGCCAGACAAAACAATAATAATTTTACAATACAAGACAATTAACGTCAAATAATGAACAGAACAATATAAAAAGAACATATTAATATATTAAAAACCCTATTGCATCCCAGATCGCCAATAAAGGCGTAATCCCTAAACTTTAACTGTCAGATGAACATTAGTAAACACCAATGATCACTAGAGACGGCGGGGGGGGGGGGGGGAATTAAGTTAGGGCTCGCCAAAGGCCTCTCGAAATAAGAATGTTTTTAAAGCTTTCCGAAAGGCCTGCAGGGACTCTGCAGAGCGCACTTCGCTGGGGATGGAATTCCACAAGGAGGGGGCTGCCACTGAGAAAGCCCGGTTCCGGGTGACCGTCTTCCGGGCCTCTCGTGGAGTGGCAACCCACAGCGAGTGCGCTCGCGACTGCCGAACAGGTCGGACCGAGGAGGATCGCTGGACGATACGCTCTGTCAGGTAGTCCGGTCCCAAGCCATAGAGGGTTTTATAAACTAAAACCAGGACCTTGAATCTAATCCGGGCTGCAATGGGCAACCAATGCAGGCGGACCAGGACTGGGGTGATGCTTAGGCACCCCTCAGCAAAGGCTCAAGTGGCAGCTGCTCAAACGGCCGAGTTGCTTTCTTTTGACCTGATTGCACTGTCTCTGCTTGTCCTCCCACTAGGTATTCCTTGTTTGCAGTAGTTAATCACCAAGGAACCCTGGAGAGCGGACACTATACCAGCTTCATTCGGCAACACAAGGACCAGTGGTTCAAATGTGACGATGCTATCATCACCAAGGCTAGCATTAAGGATGTTCTAGACAGCGAAGGGTAGGTCTTTGCGCAGAATACAGGAGGAGGGCAGCTCTTCCCGTCGAGCCTCAGCACCGCAGGGGTGTGATGGTTTGTTGCTCTGAATGTCAGCGACGTGTAAGAGGCAGCACAGCCCACACAAGTCAAAACAGAAAGAAATCTATAAATCAAGATTGCAGCTGGGCCTGGCAGGGTGGAGCTTGGCTAGAAACCAAGCTGCTGAAATACAACAAAAAGTAGTGATTTCAGTTGATCAACAGAACAGTATGCAACTGTTGAGCTAACTCACCAGGGTCCGATTGCAGACATCCCGCCTCCTTCTTTTTCTGCCTCCTGCCTTTGGGTTTCTTATTCTGTCCAACTCAAGCCCTATTTGAAACAATTCACTTAAAACTAACCAAGTGCCTGAGAGGTCCCTTCTTATCCAAATTGTATCAATTGTTCAGAGCTAGAATACCCCAAATTTAGGGTCTCTCACTTTTCACAATTCTGCAGGTGGTTATTTTCCTTGTTTATTTTATTTTATTGTTTTGGTTTTGATGTTGTGCTCTTTCCCCATAATTCTGATTTTGCTGATCATGGGAAGAATTCAAATCTCAGTCACCAACAATATGTTCCTTCAAAGATCCTTAGTTTCTACATGAGTTTTCAAATAGGGAATTGCCGTCAGTAATGCTACCAATATTAGTTTTTGTTTCATGGTTTGTTGTTTTTTAATTTTTGTTTGTTTGGGTGAAAAGTTCAGTTTTTGTACGTACATCTAGCCTGGTGAGTCTCCAGGCAGCTATGAACTGTTACCTGTATTATTCCTACAATCATTGTATTTTGACAGATTTGCTGTTTGTAGCAATATACTGGAGACCTGTGTATGTAGAGAGCAGGAAACATGATGCTATAAATGGCCGTTGTGATTTTTTGGGGCTGTTTCACTGTGTTCTGGAAGTTTTTCTTCCTAACATTTCGCCAGACTCTGACTGCCGTCTTCAGAAAAGAAGAAAAACTTCCAGAACACGGCCAAACAGCCCGAAAACCCACAGCAGCGATCAGATCCTGGCTGTGAAAGCCTTCGCGAATACAATGATGGTATAAATTGATTGATTGATTGAGAGAGAGAGAGAGAGAGTCTTCATTTTTATCATTGTGTCATCTCTTAGGAAGCTTTTCTGATGAAGAGCAGTTTTTACCCTTTCTAAAAGTGAGCCTTCGTAATTGTTTCCTCACTGTGTTCCCTAGTTCTTGTTCAGGGGAAGCAACTATATGTTGGCTCTTCGTAGTCTGAGAAATGTTGGGGTTAACTGAGTAATACCTGTGCCGAGAATGCTCTTTTTTATGTTTAGGACTCTGATCTGCCTCATTAAGATAAGATAAGATAAGATAAATCTTTATTGATCCCACATCTGGGGAAATTTACTTGTTACACAGCTCCCAATATAGAAAACAAGTAGAGATGGCTAGGTGCACAAAAAGGTGTAAGGTGTGAAAGAGGAAAAAAATAGAGATTAAATAAAATAAGAAACCCAATATACAAATATTACACTAAAATTAGATATAAAAATATATATATAAAGAGAAGCTATAGTATACCCCATATGAAGTATGTTAAACTGTAGAGTTGAAGAGTCTCACAGCAGTGGGAATAAAGGACCTGCGGTAGCGCTCCTTCCCACACCGGGGATGTCTGAGTCTGCCACTGAAGGAGCTACGCAGAGCCTCCACTGTCTGGTGCAGTGGGTGAGAAGTATTGTTCATAATGGATGTCAGCTTGGCCAACGTCCTCCTCTTACCCATCTCCTCCACAGAATCCAGAGGGCATCCCAAGACAGAGCTAGCCCTCCTGGCCAGCTTGTTCAGTCTGTTCTTATCCCGTTCAGTACTACCTGAACTCCAGCAGACTACAGCGTAGAAAAGAGCTGAAGCTACCACAGAGTCATAAAAAAAATCTGTAACATAGGCCTACACACTGTCCTCTGTGGGCTTGGCATCACCATTCTTCTCGCTATAAATTACCCTTTCAGACCTAATTTCTAGACACCAAACCAGATTAAACCTGGCTTTGCTCTGAAGCATTAAGCATTCTAGTGCAGGTCCAAAATAGCTGGGCACATACCATGGTGAGTCATTTGGCTTTAAATTATTTAGGGTGTCACAGCATGACCAGAGGAGGGGGGGGGACAAATGTACAAGCAAACCCGCCTCCCTGGGTTCATTCCTGCAATGTAAGAAAAGCCCTGCTTTTAAAATGACTCTGGAGGGGAAGCAGCAACAGCAGCCCTGGATCACATTAAAATATCACTTTCCTCCTTTTTTTTAATGTTCTTACAGATATTTGCTGTTCTATCACAAACAGTTCCTGGAATATGAGTAGCCGTGTTCAGCAGCTGGAAAGAGAGAGAGAGAGAGAGAGAGAGAGAGAGAGACGTAAGGAAGCAAAACGAACGGCAGCCTTCTGAAAAGACACACAAACCTACCTGAAAATTCATCATCTAGGAGTGAGCTGCGACAGGACCGGCTTTGCCCCTGGCTCACGGCCTAGAGGAGTTTGTTGGCTTAAAAAGAAAAACAATACTGTTCACCGTGTGTATGATGGAGTCCCGCAGGGACAGAAGAGGGAGGGAAATGTACGGGAGCCGACGTGCAGTCAGTGACTTTTGGGAGGAGACATATAATAATACAAAGATTGCTCTGGGTGGGGGAAAAGAAATAAATAAATAAAAGGGGAGCAGAAGGTGTTCGGGCACTGGCGCCCTTCCCTTCCGCTCTTTTGAAAGGTGTTTTGGGAAGGCCGGGTGGGTGGGAGGGGTTGCCTTCTCATCTCCATCAAGCATCTTCTCCATTGGTGCTTCAGCTCCCACTGACCAATCAATCAATCAATCATACAGCCGTTATAATTGAAACAAACACACACACACACACACACACACACACACACACAATCCAAACCCATTTTTTTTTTACACACATGGGTCTGAAAGCAGTAAAATGGAGAATCGGGACAACGCAACGAAATGGACTTTGCAAGTACCTTTTTATTTGTGAATTTTAGTTATTAAATAAATACGGTATGAAATGACGGCACTAAGCTTTGGTTTTTCGGCCCAACGGTTGCAAGGAATCTGGATTTGCGGTGCCTCCCTCGGCAGTTCCCGGGGAAGACTTTCCCAGCCTGTCTCCTACTGTGAGATGCACAGGTAATGTCCAAGCCTTGGGGGGGGGCTTCACCCAAATTAGCACCACTCCCCCCCCCCCGGTGCATCCAGCCGCCTTTTTAGGTTTTCTGTGTGAAGATCTCTTTTCTTAATTTCCCCTGCCTTTTGTTCACCCTTATTCTTCCCCCATGAGAATGAACTTCATAATTGCAGTCCTCGGTGAAATGTATAAATTGGCATTGTTTATGCTGTAAAAAATGTCATCTTGGTTGTTTATCTTTCAAAGAAGGGGTGGGAAATGCTGTGAATCAGTTGGATCTCCGAGGGTAGTGTGGTTTTTGGGTGCTTTCTCGACCCTCCCTTTCCAAAATAAAATTGCACTCACAAGACACTTGGCGCCGAAAAATTTGCCATCTGCTAACTCTGGCAACTGTGTTGCCATTGTTGCAATTAAATTGCAGCTATTGGACAGCTCTGCCTTAACAACAGACAATAGATAAACAAAAGGTTTTCTCACTTGCACTACTTTTATTGGTCCCTTATCTCTCCGATATATTAAATCCTCCCCCCCCCCCCCGCCCGCCCACAGACACACACATGTATCGCTCCCCTTCAGCAGACAGAGCTTCTGGCTTTGTCATTGCCTCCTGGAAGCCTCAGAGCAATGCTAGCTCCTGCTTTGTCACAAATGCATTTATGTTCTCTTGCCTCCCCCACCCCCGGCGGCAATGCCACTTCACCACTCACCCCCCTTACTGTCTAGACAATGGCTGGGAATCCACATGGGTCTTGTATTTTATTATAACCAGGAGGTGGGGCCACATTGGATTTGCTGCTTAGGGAGGGAAAGGCTCATGTACCTTATTAAAAAAACAAAAAAAAAACCTTTCCAATGAATGGGTTTTTTAAAGTGTCTCTCTATGTGTGTGTGGGGGGGGGGGAGATGCACAATAAGAACAGGAACTGGTTTGGTTGCCTTTATTTTTATGACCCGTTAAACGTTTCTTTGTCTGAAGGTTCACTAAAAAAAAATCATCTCGATGGCTCGGCTTGGGCGGCCGCTGGAATTATGTCCTGATTGTGAAACGAGCTTGCTTTTTAAAATTTGAGTTTTAAGGCTACTCCTCAATTTAAAAAAAAAAAATCACAGCCCCATCATTTCTATTGAGGCTTTTTTTAAAAAAATAAAAAAGGAAAAGTCCATCAAAACCTGTAAGGCCGTTGCCATCCTTTGCCCACTGGCTGGGGGGGGGGGGCATGGAAGGGAAGGGGGTACCAAGGGTGGGAGTGAGCATTCAGAGAAACAAACCCAGGATGCAGTTCTCTGGTTCTGTTCTGAGGACTTCTAGGCTTTTTTTTTGGGGGGGGGAGCATACTTGGGAATGAAAAGGGGTATCTGAGCATCCATGAAAGTATTTTCCTAGGTGCTGTTCATCCTCAACAAGTCATCGCTGCAGGAAATCACACTCGATTCAAGTTGAAGTATTGGTGAGTTCTGAAAGGCCATGTTCCGCCGCCTCTAATCTGCCATCATCTTAAAATATGTGTGAATGCAGCCTTCCTGGCTCTTGAGCGATGGGTACTGGAGCTGTAATGTCTTCAGAGAGTACCAGGTAGAGAGGAACACGCGTTTGCCCAATGCTTTCCTCTACCTGTGAGGAGTCAACCTGATCAGATGCCCTGGAATCCTCCTGCGATGCAGACGTCTTGGGTAGGTTGATGCACAAAAGACACCTCCTTGAGGGCTGCCAATCTGAGTATTGCCCTCTTCGTGAAGCCGGAAGGAGACTGTTCTCTTTGCAGGCGTCACAAGGACCTAATCTGGATGTCTTTAAAAGCACATTTTGCAGGGTCGGCAGTGAGTATGTTTTACACAGCTTTCTGATGTCACTGAGGTTTCTCGTTTCTTCGTGTGACTGAAGGCAAGTGCAGATGACGTAATTAATTAATTATGTGCCTCGGAGTGGGTTCTGAGGACTTATGGGAAGCCTCCTTGTCCAGATCCTGAAAGCAGGTTGGCTGCGGATTGCAGCGGTGTCTTCCTGCTTCCTTTCCAGTAAATGCAGCAAAGCTTCTGCTACTTCCTGGCTGGCACTGATGGAGTTCAAGCATCTAGCTTAAAATAAAAAAGACAGGGCTATGGTGCCCCCTTGTGGTAGAGCTTTTGGTACTGCAGTGTTTAAAACGCCAACATTGGCTATTGCTTCTCTTCTGACTCCCTTTTCCTTTTTACATCTGCCCCACCCCAACAAAAAAAATCAATCTTTTTTCTTCCACTGACTAAGATGTGTGTAGGGTCACCTTGGATTAATTAATGCTTCCTGTATAGTCCTCTATGAGGATGGGCTCTGGGAGGGACAGATATCAGACAAGGTATTGATTAGAAGCCGATCGCTACCTACGTGTGAACGGGCTGGCCTGAATTTCTCATCCACACACATTGTTCTCGTAGGTTTATGTATTGCATTTTTATGCCGCCGTCGCCATCCCAGTGAAAGGACTCAAGGTGGTCCGAGTACTTAGGGATGCAAGGAGAGGGGAATGAAATGTATATATTTTATTTTTGATACTCTAGGGCAGTGATGGCAAACCTTTTAGAGACCAAGTGCCCAAACTGCAATTCGAAACCCACTAATTTTTTTTTTGCAAAGTGCCAATACAGTAATTTAACCTGTATACAGGTAGCTATGAAGGGGCGATGTTGGGTGCCCACAGAAAGGGCTCCGAGTGCCACCTTTGGCACCCGTGCCATATGTTCGCCATCACTGCTCTAGGGCAGTGGTGGTGAACCTTCGGCACTCCAGATGTTTGAGACCCCGACTCCCAGAATGCCGAGCCTAGGTTGCCAACAACTGGGAGTTGTGGTACAAAACATCTGGAGTGCTGAAGGTTCGTCACCGCTGACCTAGGGAATAGCATCGCCGCAAGAGGGGAAGATTCCCCCCCCTTTGTAATTTAGCACTTGCATGCTTGTGCCTTTAACCCCTAATTATCTATTTTTCTCTCCCATCTTTAAAGCAAGAGAGAGGAGGTCTCGCAAGTCTGAAGCCAAACTGAATTTCGGCTGAAACCAAAGGGAGGGCAGAACCAGAGGCAAAAACATAGGACTCAAACCGAGAGCCTACTTTCACTTAAAACACTTATTTACTAGTAATATTTTGTATTTCAAGCCTTTCCGACAGGAGAGATGACAAAAAGGCCTTGGGTCCTTTTCCAAGGAGAAAGGTGGGGTAAAAATACTCTAAAATGCTCTAAAATAAAGGCAAACGGAACAAAGGATGGTATAATGAGAAAGTAGGTGTGGCCATCTGGGGATCCGGGAGTACCAAATTGGGACTCCGGAAGGTGGAAATTCCCTCCCACATTTCATAGTATGGGGAGCAATCACCATTTATTTATTTCAATTTTTATATTGCACCCATTCGCACCAGGGTGCTCCTCTGGGTAGTTCCCTAGGGACCATAAAATAGGTTCTCCTACTGATGGTCACTCAAAAAAAAAAAAAACCAACCAGAGTTACAGATATCCTGTTGCTCTTGTTTACTTCGTCACACAACCCTTGCTGATGTGCCAGGAGTCCCAGAGGTTGGCAGCTGTTGACTTTCACCTAATTTTGTAAATCACCAGGAGCATTAATCCCACTTCCTTCCCAGCCAGTCTCAGGAGGAAGTTGAGGCAGAGAGAGTGTTCGTCTTCCTTCCTTCCCCCCCCCCCTCTCTCTCTCTCTCTCTCTCTCTCTCACTCTCACTCTCTCTGCTTTTGTTTGTTTTTGTTTGCTTGTTTTTGACATCCTGTGTGGAGTGAGAAAGGAAATGTAGGTTTTTACAGGAAAATCCAGGTTTCAAAATAATGTTGGCAATATAGGGAAGGTTTGTGGGGCAGAACGAACCAAAGACCAGGGAGGGACGGAGATATGTCAGGAACGTAGCTGTGATGGGTTTCCTTCTCGGTCTGATTGAAAACTTCGTAGGACTCTTCTGAGGAGGGGGGGGGGGAAAGGCCCTTGTTGGGTGTAGCGCTAAACGCTGCAGAGTTGCATCCGCTGGCCTCATGGAAATTGGTGGACGTTTGGCATCAAGAGGGAATGTGCTGCGGATGCAGCTAGTGGTTTCGCTGGCTTTACAAGGAGATAAGTCTCGGAAGGGGATAGATGTATCATTGGCTGACAGAGTATGTTTAGCCCGGAGAAGAGAAGACGGAGAGGTGATCTGATGGGCATTGTCAAATCGAATCATAGAACTACTGAGTTGGAAGAAGCCGCCTATGAAGCAGTTGGGTCCGACTCCTTGCTCAACGCAGGAAGCCAAATCAAAACGGATCGGAGATTTGATGTGTGGCTGGGTTTCTCATAAGTGCCTCCAGGGCTGGAGGGCTCCCCATCTTGCGAGGTCATGGGCTCCATTGTTGTACTGGTCTAACAGTTAAGAGGCTTTTCCTGATATACTGTACATCCAGAGCTGGTGTCCAGCAACGTAAGCCCATTATGTTGTGTTCTTCACTCTGGAATGATCGAGAACAGATCCTGCCTTTTCTCTGTTTCACTACAATGGAGATACAGTGGCATCTCGGATAACGAATTTAATTCGTTCTCCGAGGCAATTTGTTATCTGAAACACAGTTTCCCATAGGAATGAATGGG
Organism: Phrynocephalus guinanensis; assembly: GCA_037367245.1. Classification (NCBI taxonomy): domain Eukaryota; kingdom Metazoa; phylum Chordata; class Lepidosauria; order Squamata; family Agamidae; genus Phrynocephalus; species Phrynocephalus guinanensis. The sequence continues at coordinate 13,825,722 of CM074751.1, read as the reverse complement.
AAACCAATTAATCCGTTCCAGAGCCTAGGAAAATGACACAGACACCTGGGTTTTTGCTCAAAACTCTTTATAAAGTGCACTTTAAAGGTACAGATGTGATGCAACCCAGGATAATTCTTTTTTACTGATGCATGCTGGAAATTTATTATCCGAGGCAGCCCATAGGGAAAATTCGTTATCCGAGGCAGCCCTATACCTGGAAAGTGATTCGTTATCCAAAAAATTCGTTATCAGGGGCATTCGTTATCCAAGGTACTACTGTATGTGGCTTTTCAAGAAGATGGGATCAAGCTTGCTCTCTGCAATTCCAGAAGGCAGGGATTCCTTGTCATTTGAACCTGGAGAAAGGATTTGTTACTTGTGATGCAGAGCAGATGCAGTAGAGATTTGGGACTCAATTCTTCTTTTGAGTGGTAGTCCGTTTTTGTGGTTCACTCCGAACTTCCCAGGAGGTAATACGAGATGCTGGAGCATACTGCGCTGCCACCGCCACCACCTCCTAAAAAATAGATTCAGAACCTTGGATAGCTCCTGTAAGCAAAAAAAAAAGTTAAAATATGAAGAGGATTGGCTGCCTCCAGTGAAGTCACCAGGCGGGTGGTGGACACCCCTTCTGTGTGTTTTTTTTAAAGCAGAAGTCGGATGAGCCTCTCTTCTGGTGCCTCAGCTGTGGATTTCTGCTGCGAGGTCAGTGGGTTGGACTAGATCAGTGGTTCTCAACCTGCGGGTCCCCAGATGTTCCTGGACTGCAACTCCCAGAAGCCTCCACCCTCGCTGTGCTGGAAGGGGTTTCTGGGAGTCGTAGTCCAGGAACATCTGGGGACCCACAGGTTGAGAATCACTGGACTAGATGGCCTTTCAGAACCATGGATGGTCTTAAAAGACCATCTCTCTCCCAAGATTGTAGGCTTTCCAACTTGGGCAGAGCTTGGGGAAATGGTGTCTACCGAGCTGCTGCTCATTCGTGACTCCACCTGTCTCCCACCTGCGACTCCTTAGGATCCAGCTGTGCCTTTTGCCGTTTTCATTGGCAAAGTGAAATCAATGGATAAGAAAGGAGGTCCTGTTTCCTCAGAGCAGGAATTGGGATGATGTAAGTACGGTAACAGAGTGTTGATACACAAAAGAGGCAAAGGAAGGTCAAATTCTTGTAGAGATCATTCATTTGGATGCTCGCCTTTGTATTTTATCTTGGGGCTTCTGAAGATGTTATTTCGGGACTAATTTGCCTGAAACAGCTTCTCGTCGTTTCTCTTAATTTGGTGTACAAACTCCATTCCCCTCCCCAAAGTTAATTGTGTTGGTATGTGCAACTTCCCATGCACACGATGCACAGTAAGGCTGTGCAGATTGATTTCTCCTTGCCTGGTCTTCTCCCAAAGGCACTGTCTTGGCCCTGTCTCTTAGGAAGAGGTGTCTAATCAAGACATATTCTATATTTTATATCTTATCTATTTTACTCCTATTTATATACCGTATCCTACTGCTGGTCACTGACCGTAATAAAGTTTGATTTGATTTGAATCAAGACATCCCACATGTACCACTGCTGCTACGACACTGACGCAATGTCAGGGTCATCGGGTATTTTCGTGAGAACGTACAGGAACTAAATGCTGTTTTTATGACTTCTGTAGAGAAATAATAACTATGGAGTCTGGGACAAAGTTGGGGAGTAAGCTTCCTGTTTATTAACTCGGGGAGGGGAAAAGACTGTTTGGAAGGATTACTGAATTGTTGACCTCTCTGTGCCTAAGATGGAGAAGGAGGAAGAAAAGGATGTGAACTTAGAATGAGGGTGCCTAAGAGTACCACTCTGTATATAGATCTAGAAAGGCCATGGGGGTGTGTGGAATCCCAAGCTACATCTGTCTCTTTTCTGCATTTAGATGACTTGGTTCACACGTTGGTGTTTCATTCTAGCAGTAAGGAGGATAAGAATGGCTAGCTTGGCTCATAAGATTTGGAAGGAAGAGTGGTGGGTGGTCCCCTCCTCCCCTTGCTCAACATACTATTAGGCTTGCTAGGCAGAAATTATTCATATCTCGGGCAGCTGGTGAGGCCACTCCAGGTTTTAGTATGAACTTTCCAAGAGCTATTGAAGGTGCCAACTCTATTTTGGGGGATAAGATTGAGCCCTGTGGACAGCTTTTGTAAACATCAGATGAAAATCTTAAGCGGAGTCACACACATACAGCCCAAAATCACAATCTTCAACTAAGCGTCCCACATCATTTAAAATCTTGAGGATTGGACACTCGATTTTGAGGACTACAGACACCTCCCGCACTTTCCCAGATTCATGGAGAAAGAACCATGATGTTCACTGCAGAGGGCAAGACACTTTAATTTGTAGAATTCGAGATACTGCATTCAAATCGTCCCTTGCGGGTATGTATTTTTGCCTGTTTTGGTGGGCCAGGCATGATCTTTACAGATTCTTGTTGCCTTTGCTGGTGGTAGCTTTTATCCCCTCCAATTTCTGTTCTTCAATTCACATTCAAGAATTCAAGGCACATTGAATTCCACAGGCAAGGCAGTGGAACCAAGGTTGCAAGCGATTGTTCTGGCCAGAAGATGGATACGGTGCAAAATACAGCATGACCCCGGTATCTGCTGGGGATTGGTTCCAGGGCTTCCCGTGAATAATGAAAACCGTGGATAAGAGAGAACACCCCAAAATCCCCCAGACTGCTGTTTTGTTTCAGCAGCTGTTTTTTGACAGTAGCTTGCTTTATGGCTGCTGTTTTATGACAGTACCTTTCTTCACAGCTGCCGTTTGTAATAGTAGCCTGCTTTATGACTGCTGAATTGCTTATTTAACTTTTCACTCTGCCAACCGCGGATAACTGAATCCATGGATAATGAATCAGTGGATAATGAATCAGTGGATACGGGGATCCTACTGTACTTTCCCTGAGGTGCTGGTATTCTATGTGCATGGAGTTCATTTTGTGTGTGTGTGCGTGTGTGTGCGCGCACGCATTCAGCCCCACATGCCTCCAGTATCACCGGGACCACCTGCAGCCTGTAGTGGCTCGATCTCAAAATCGTTGACTTGCCCGATGATGCTAAGGATTACACGGTGGGGAGCATGTTGGTCGGATCTCAGAGGATGGAAGCCACTTTCCCTTGGGGATTGTGACCGGGTAGCAGGGCCATGGCATTCATCCTCCAGACACCACTGGTCATCACCACGGCGCTCAGGTCATGTGCATCTTTTCTTGGGATGGAGAGCAGATGATTTGGAAGTGGCCATCTTCAGGGGTTGGAACCGCGTCTGAGGTTCCGAATGGGGCAGCATCCCCTTGCATCCCGAATTGGTAAGTCCTAGGACACACCCATGTCTCTTGGACAGCGGGACTTGCTTCCGGGAAGCAGAAGCCACAGGTTTCGATGGGTTCCGGAGTTTGGCTGCCACTGGATCCGCTCCCTGGTTCCAATAGATCCGCTGAAAGAGAAGATCCACCCACGTGCCTTATTATTAGGTTCCATGTTTCTGACTTCTTAAGGATGCAAAGGAACTCCTGGAAAACCTATGTTCTAGTAGAGTCTCCAAGAGATGGACAGTTGGCCTCAATGGAAGGGGTGCCCTTGGGAAACCTCCTTTCTCACAGTTCCCCCTGGCCTAGCAGAAGTAGACAAAAAATATGCAAGGGCACTGCAGTACCGGCACCCCACCACAGATGCCAAAAAACGTGCAAGTATGGAATGTCGTACATTGCACCATCTCTAGATTCCTCTCGTGGCCAGTCCTGGAAACATATATAAATAATGGGGGTTTTCTAATTTAGCTTTTTTTCAGGTAGCGGATAAGTCAATCCGTGGATACTAATTCCATGGATATGGGAGTCCTACCATATATTGAACTGACTGAATATTTTTTGCACGTGTTCTTTCACACAGACATCTCCTGATTAAAATGGTAACATGCTGACGTATAAATAATAAATAAACAAGCAAACATATATGCCATGTGTGCCTCAATTTAAAAAGGATGTTGACAACCTCGAGCGGGTGCAGAGGAGGGCGACCAGGATGGTTGAAGGTCTGGAGGAAATGTCTTACGAGGAATGGCATAGGGAGCTGGGAATGTTTAGCTTTTCAAAAAGAAGGCTGAGGGGGGATAGGGTAGCTATGTTTAAATATTTGAAAGGATGTCATATTGAAGAGGGAACAGGTTTGTTTTCCATGGCTTCAGAGACTAGGACTCGGGGAGATGGTTTCAAACTACAGGAAAAGAGATTCCATTTGAACATTAGGAAGAACTTCATGACAGCTGTTCGGCAGTGGAATATGCTGCCATGGAGGGTGGTGGAGTCTCCTTCTTTGGAGGTTTTTAAGCAGAGGCTGGATGGCCATCTATCAGAAATGTGATGGGGGTTCCTGCATGGCAGGGGGTTGGACTGGATGGCCCTTGAGGTCTCTTCCAACTCTATGATTCTATGCATCCATTTCAATATCAAGATGAACAGAACTGGTTCCAGCCCCACCCCACCCCCATGACTGCTTTGGAAGGAGGTGGCGCTCAGTGGTTTAGTTTTACTACGGAGCCAGAGGTTGGGAGTTCAATTAATTCCCCACCGGGCCTCCAGGGAGAAGAACCAGCCTGGGTGGCCTTGGGCAAGCTGCACCGTCCCAGAGGAAGGGAATGGGAAACCACTTTTGAGTCTTCTCTCCCTGGAAAACTTTGACAATGGAGAATCTAAAGGTAGATGAGAAGGAAGGGTGCACCTTTTTTGATGTCTCCCTTGGTGTGACACGCCACGGTGCTGGCCTGGTACATCTCTTCCTCCCCTCGTTTTCTGAAGTAAATCCAAGTCACCAGCAAGGAGAGAAGTAGGGTGCAAAGGCAGAGTCCCAGGACGAGGTAGACGACCATCTGTGGGTCACATCCCAAATCCATCCTGCACTGCACGTCCTGGAAAGGAGCTGGTGCTGGTAAGGTGGCCACCAGAGTCTCTGAAAATGGCATGGAGGAGGCGGGGGGGGGGAGAGGGACCATGAGAGCTGCAGGTACTATTTGTTGGTGATAGTGCATCGCATTAAGGTTGGGAGTTCAAACCCCCCACCAGGTTTCTGAAGGATGAGAGCCAGCCTAGGTCACCTTGGGCAAAATGCAAAGGCTCAAGATTGCCCGCCAGGTCAACCCTGAGAAAGATTGCACAAATTTACCCTGTATCAATGATTATTTTTAGCGCCAAGGATGCAGAAGTAGAGAGCTGTTTCTGGAATGTTTTGCCTCCTGTCCTAAAAAAAATATGATGGGTTTAGAAGGTTGGCCCCCTTAGTAGAGTTGAGTAGGAAGGAGGCTGGTGGAGACCCAGCACCGGTATTTTGCAGAGCTGCTGCACCTCCAGACAGAAGCAAGCTCCTCAAAACACGGCATTTGGCAAAGTTGATTGCTTTTTTTAAAAGCATGTTTTTTGTACTTACAATGCTCAGATTTTCCCAGTCACTGAGATTTTGTGAGCTATAAAAAAACCCGCCTGGTAGCTTTCCCAAGCTCTCTTAAAGGAGATGGTGTTCCAGGCTTGCATTTCAGAACTCGTCCTTGTGACACAACTTGTCTTTCTTTTGACGTCTGCACTTAGTGTCATCTAGACTCTGTTCCTGCTGCTCTGATTTCTTGCAAAAGCGCTCTGAGCTGCTTCCGATCCCCTTGCGTGTCAGGTTCCATAAATCCAACTACAGACTGTAATGGAGCTAATTCAAGTCTAATTTGCAAGCATCCAGGTGAATTCTTGTTCATTGGCAAGAGAGGATGCTTTAGGATGAACAGAAGAGTGTGTGCGTGCCTGTCCCTTTTCCCCACACCCCATGTCACGGGCCACCTCTCGAGCTCACATTTTCCCTCTCTTTTTTTCCTACCCCTCCATCTGTCCCTCCCACCCCACCCCAACCCATAGGCTTTAAGTTTCTGGATGCACCCTTATTGACATAAATGGTTAAGAGTTTGGCTGCCAGAGACAGGACAAACATCCTTTTTATCATTCAAAAGAGGTGTGGCAGGTTTTTTTGCTCTCTGGGTATTTGGGAAATGGAAGCAGGGGTCACGGCCATTGAGTCCAATGACAGTTCGAAATATCCCCAAGCGCTTGTTTCAAAGAAACCACCAATGAACCACAAAGACATCGCGGCAAAGGATGATGGGACCACAGAGCAGAAATGTAGTTCCCGTTGCAGGCTCCAAGTCCCAGAATTCCCCAGAGAACATGGGAGTCGTAACCCAAGCAGTTTCACTCTGCTCTCTACAGCAGTGGTTCCTGACCTGGGTCCCCAGATGTGCTTGGACTACAGTTCCCAGTGCTAGAGAGGATTCATGGGAATTGTGGTCCAGGAGCATCTGGGGAACCAAGGTTGGAGGTCACTGCTCTACAGCATAGGGCAGGCATGTGCAGACTTCAGCCCTCCTGATGTTTTGGACCACAACTCCCAGAATTCTAAGCCTGTATTTCCAATGGCAAAGGAGTGTGGGAGTTGTGGCCCAAAACATCGGGAAGGCCAAAGTTTGCACATGCCTGGCATAGGGGAAATCGTCCCTGTCTGACCTCATGACACCATGAGAAGGTGGGCTTCTCTGGAAAAGGAAATCATGCCGGGACAGGAGAAGGGAAAGAGGAAGGCCAACTACAAAAATGGACTGACTCCCTAAATGAAGCCATGGGGTTGATTTTGCAAGAGCTGGGCAGGGCAGCTGAAGACGGGGCATTGTGGAGGTCATTGATGCAAGGTCATCGATGCACATCACAACGCTATAAGATCTTGTGTCTTGGGGCTGCATCTTCCCCCGTCCCCCCCCCCCCCCCCCGGAAGAAGGAAACTCGCACCCTGCTTTCCAGCGGAGGTGCTATCCGACGGAGGCCAAGGTTTTGTTCCCAGGCAGAAAGGCTGGCATTCGGTGGGGTGCTGTCCACAAACGCTGGAACAATCAATGCAGTCCCGGAGGAGGCTGTCGTAGTAAAAACCCGGCCGCCGTCTGCAGTCCACGGACCCTGAGAAAGACATGGAAGAGGAGTAAAATTCGCAGCCATCAAATCGAGAGGGAGCAGAAGAAGCAGGGGTCCCTTGCCAGGGGCCTTGAACCCTTTTTCAGTCGGTCATTTATTGCAGGGGAGTGTTTTATCCAACAACTATGTGAACCACCCAAATGGCCAAGAAACTGAGAAGAACCAGAAGTGGGTGTAGGTGGAAGTCCACTTCTGGTTTTGTGAATGGATATTTGGGGATTTTAAAATGCTGCATCAAGCGCCCCAGGGATTACTGTTTCTACAGTCCTCCAGGTGGAACCTGCCACGTATTAAAATTCCACTTTTGGGGTGGGAGAGGGGGGATCTGAGGGCTGCGGAAACAGCCTGTGGGGACCATGATTTAGTTTGCTGGCTGCCATGTTTCATTGCGAAGGGGACCAGCCTTGAGTTCAGCTCTAGTTAATAGCTCTAGCAGTTCTTAAATCAATGCACTTGTCCAGCATTGGGGTAGTGTTGTTGAGAGGCTCACAGCTCTTCCTCCTCGGAAAGAGTAGAGATTGAAGAGATGCCTAGTCTCATTGTCTGTGTGGTTCTGGGAAGGCAACAGATTCAGGGGCAAGAGTGTTTCTGAGGGTAAGCAGTGCTCAGGAGTTAAGAAAGGAGGAGGAGGAGGAGGAGGAGGAGGAGGAGGAAGAGGAGGAGGAGGGAGGTGGTGGAGGTGGAGGTGAAGACCAAGACCCCCCCCACACAAAAAAAAAACCATTGCCACAGGTGACAAACTGAAGTGAGTGAAGGTGTCCAGAGGTGCACGTCTCCGTGAAAACTATGATGGTGGACACAGGTAACAGAGGCAGGCGAGGGAGGGTGTTGCTGGTTTCAGCGGAGGTGGCACCACTCCTCTCCATCCCCAAAACTTAAGACTTTGTAAAGAAAGAAGGTTGGGTGGCAAACCACAGGTGCAGTGTCAGCAGAGACTCCTACCCTCTGCCCAACTTGTCCCAATGGACATCAGCCATGAAGGGGGATAAGAAGATGAAGTGGCAGCAGCTGCAGACAGCAGAGGTAGAGGAGATCCTATTGGTCAGTGATGGCGAACCTTTTAGAGATCGGGTGCCCAAAATGCAATTCAAAACCCACTAATTTTTCCGCAAAGTGCCAATACAGTAAATTAATGTGAATGCAGGTGGCTGTGAAGGGGCCATGTCGGGTGCCCACAGAAAGGGCTCCAAGGGACACCTTTGGCACCTGTGCCATAGCTTCGCCAACACTGCTATAAGTCAGTGATGGTAAACCTTTTAAGGACCCAGTGCCCAAACTGCGATTCAAAACCCACTACTTTTTTGCAAAGTGCCAATACAGCAATTTAACCTGAATACCATAGGTTCGCCAACACCACTATAGATCATCAAGTCCGGCTCCTTTCATGGAGGCCCAGTGGGGAATCGAACTCCCAACCTCTGGCTGTGCAGCCACAAACCTGAACCATGGCAGCTACTTAGCACATCTCATCATTTTTGTTGAATTGCAGAGCTGGAAGGGAACCCCTGTATCGTCGCGCCCAGCCCCTGTGAAAGGAACCCCAGTGGGGGAATTGAACTCCCAACCCTGGGTTCTGTAGCCATAGACCGAAGCCACAGAGCTCTCCAGATGTCCCAAGGGCAATGCCCTCCGCAGGCAAAGCCACCCTGGTTTGTAGAGCTGCCACCGGGGTGGGTCTCGTGGAGTTGCCCTGCTGATGAAAACAAAGTCCCCCTTTTGGAGGCACGACTCACGGCAGAAGTCCGCGCATGCTTTGACCTTGAGCGGGTGACACACCAGCAGGCAGGACTTGCAGCTCTGCAGCAGCTCATCCCAGTACTGCATGTTGGAGCACACCATGATCCCGTTGGAGCCCCGAACCTGAGGAGCTGCAGAGGCCTGTGAACAGAGGGGAAGACATTCCGTAGGGATGAAATTGACGTGGTTCGGGGGGGGGGGGGGAGAAAGCAACAAATGAACCAACCCGGCAATTAAAACCAATCCAATTAAGATTGAGCCAGGGGGCCCTCTTGAAAGAGCCATCTCTCAAGGAAGTGAGAGGGACGGTTTGTAGACACAGGGCCTTCTCGGCAGCTGCCCCCAGGCTATGGAATGCCCTACCGACGGAGACCTGCCTAGTGCCAACATTGATGACATTTCGGCGCCAGGTAAGAAACCTTCCTGTTGCAGAAGTTTTTTTAATTGATACAATATAGATTGTGGGTCCTCTGACGGCAATTTTAGTGTAGTGTTTTTATTATTGTTTTAGTTATGTATTGATATTTTATGTCTTAACTGTTTTAATTCTTTTGATTGTAAGCCTCCCAGAGACCTTTGGGTTGTGGGTGGCATATAAGTTGTAAAAATAAATAAATAAATAAATAAATCTATGAAAATTGTTGCATGATGATGATGATGATGATGATGATGATGATGATGATGATGATGATGATGTAATCTAAAGTCAGCTGTGACTTAAGGTGACCCTTTTCAGGGTTTTCTAGGTAAAGAATATTCAGAAATGGTTTCCCCTTCCTTCCTTCTGGGGGCACCCAGGGATTATGCAGGCTTACCCAAGGCCACCTAGGCTGCCTCTTCTGTCAGAAGGCACAAGTGAGGAGAAATCAGTCCCAACTTTTGGCTCTGCAGCCAAGTACCTTGCTTGGCGAGCCATATAGCCAGCTTTAAGATTCACATGCCATCCAGCCCATTCTGAGTTAAGGCAACCTTTTCCAGGTAGTAGTGGATATTCAGGTTTCCCCTTCCGTTCTTCTTGGGGGTGGTGGGGGTTTCCTTACCTTGCCCAGGGTCACCCAGGCTGGCTGTTTTCCTGGAAGGCAGAAGAGAGGAATCGAACTCCTAACCTTTGGCTCTGCATCTAGACCCCTAGCTCACTGAACAATCTAGCTCAATACTACATGGAGACAGAAAGGCGTGTTTTTAACACACGGGCCTGTGTCTTTAATCCCCCCACCCCCGACCCTAAAGCTTTGTTATCCTAAATAAAGCAGCACCACATACTTTGCGGATGAATCGGTAGGTAGCGTTTTGGGTTTTGCTTTTTGTTTTGTTCTTAATCCCTTCTTTCTCGGATCATTTTTGATTCAGAAAAGTGGAACACAGCCCTCCCCATATCTTTTCCCCACTAAAGAACAAAAACAGCTGGGCATTGGTCATTTTCTTAAAAAAACCGAAACCCGAACAAACGAAAGGAAAAAGGGTTTAAGTAACGCACACACACCTCTTGGCTCTCCATCTCCCCATCACCTGCGTCCTATATTTACCTGCAAAACCCACCTGCAGCTGCACAAGGGGACAAAAGAAACCCCTTGCGGATAAACAAGCGGAAAGTTTTTTAAGTTCTACCCGAAACAGGAAAATGTACCACTCTGTCCCCAAGAGACGGCACCTGTCATTTGCGCTTCTTCTGGGGCTTCCAAGAGGGATGGAGGCACGTACATAAGAACCTAAGAAGAGCCCTGCTGGATCAGGCCAAGGGTCCATCGAGTCCAGCTTCCTGTATCTCGCGGTGGCCCCACCAGATAGCTCTTGGAGCACAGGAGACAATGAGGTACCTGATGTCCTGATGCCATTCCGAAGCCTCTGGCATTTTGAAGTTCCCCCTTTTAAGCCTAGAGAGCACATGTCTTCCCATCATGGCTTGTTACCCGCGATGAACTTTTCCTCCAGAAATCTGTCCGTTGTGTGTTGTGTCGTAACAGTCGTGACCGACTCTTCGTGACCCCATGTCCATGGAGTTTTCTTGGGAGGAATACTGGAGTGGCTTGCCAATTCCTACTCCAGGAACTTACAGCACCTGCTATTCCCTGGTGGTCTCCCATCCAAGTACTAACCAGGGCCGACCCTGCTTAGCTTCCGAAATCAGGTGAGATCGGATATGCTTAGGGCATCTTGGCAGCTCAGTTCCCTTTTAAAAGATGCCATCACCATATCCTGTGGCAAGGAGTTCCACAGATTAACAGCATGCAGGGTAAAGAAATATTTTCTTTTGTCTGTTCTCACTCTCCCAACTGCCCAGAGTGGCCTTTTAGGCCAGATGTGTGGAAATAAATAAATAAATAAATAAATAAATAAATAAATAAATAAATAAATAAATAAATGTCAGTTTGAGTGGATGACTCCTGGTTCTGCTGTTGCGTGATTTGAATGTTGATTTGAATGTTGGACCAGCATTTGTCATATCTGAGCTCAAGTGCCCAGTAAGCCCTGAACTGAGTTGCAAAATCGAAGAGGTGAAAACAGGCAGGCAGACGGAAGAGAAACGGAGGCACCAAAACATTTTTGGTTGACGAGAAGCAGCAGCACAAAGGGTGAATGCATGCAGAGTTAGGCCCTTGGTGTACAATTACCAGCCGATGTTGCTGTGAGAGCAGTGGTTGTCCAAGCAGTGTTCTCTCCTAACCTAACCTGGAAACCTTTGGTACTGGGGGTACTAACCAGGCTGGCCTTTGCATAGCTTCAAAAAACCAGAGAAGATCAAAGACATTCAGTGAGAAATGGTGCATTGGCTGTGCTTCACACTGGAATAAGACTGAACTTAAGAACATAAGAAGAGCCATGCTAGATCAGGCCAAAGGCCCATCCAGTCCAGCTTCCTGTATCTCACAGTGGCCCCACCAAATGCCTCTGGGAGCGCATGAGACTAGATATCTGTCTCCTGCAACCACTCCCCTGCCTCTGCCCCTTGAAGTACTCCGGTTTTAAGCCTGGAAATTACACATCTCCATCATGGTTTGTAACCTGTGATTGACGTTTCCTCTAGGAGTCTGTCCAATCCCCTTTTGGAAGCATCCAGGCCAGATGCCATCACCACATCCTATGGCAGGTAGTTCCACAGACTGGGATAGTATCGGATCAGAAACTTACCTTTAAGACAAATAAATGCAACAGGCTAAAGTCATCCAAACTTGGACTGCAGTAGGATGAATGTGGGACCGAGAGCATGGAGTGGTCCATGAACAAAAATCATCATTTTTTTTTTTTAAAAAAATCACATCCTCTTTTCTCTGGAGCTTTTCTGGACTGCAACACACCTTGCCCTCTTATTTATTTATTTATTTATTTATTTATTTATTTATTTATTTATTTATTTATTTATTTATTGCATATTCATTACATTTCTGGGCCGTCAGTCTCCCACAAAAGGGACTTGGCGGTGGGGGCTGACCACTCTTTATCAGCTGCTCACAGAAACTCTTAACCATTTTCTGTGCTGTCTAAGGATGATGGAATATGGATGCCAATGAAAGGCAGAGTTCTCTCTAGCTGGATTTCAGGGGGTAAGCAAAAAAAAAAGGAACAGTGAACTGTATTTTAATGCAGGGACAAAAAGGATTTCAGAAAGGCTCTCCACCTTATATCCGCCATGCAGACATTTCAAAACAGAGATACTATCAATGGAGAGAGTCCTGGTGGTATATATACATCAGTGGTTCCTATCCTTGGGTAATCCAGGTGTGCTTAGACTGCAATTCCCAGAAGCCATTGGGCAGATTCCTGGAGGAACAGTCCATCACAGGTTACCAACCATGATGGAGAGGTGTCATCTCCAGGCTTAAAACCAGGGTACTTCAAGGGCCAGATGCAGGGGCGTGGTATCAGAAGACAGAGATCTAGTCTCGTGCACTCCCAGGGCATCTGGTGGGGCCACCTTGGGATACAGGAAGCTGGACTAGATGGGCCTTTGGCCTGATCCAGCATGGGCTCTTCTGATGTTCTTATGTACTGACTCTGCTGGGTGGGGTTTCTGGAAGTTGCAACCCAAGCACATCTGAGTTATCCAATGTTGGGAACCTAATGGTAAAGATGTTTCTGTTTCATTCAGTCATTCTGTGCTTAATAAACTCTGGGCGGGTGAAAGGGATTGGGGGGGGGGGGAAACCCCTCTGGCTCCGTAACCAGATGCTTCACTCACTGAGCGATCCAGCCAGCATTAGTCACGTCAGTCGAAAAATGAGCACACTCAAGTCCCGCACTTAGAGGTCGAATTGGTTGCTCAACAGAGGACAACCTCACTGGGTGAGGAGTGCCAAGGTTTAAGAGCAGCGACTACCAAAAAGGGGTTTTGTCTTGGCTGCACACCAAGAAGAGATGGCGACGAGAAAAGAGGAGACGACAGATCTCAAAGCCCAGGCAGGAGTGTATGGGAAAACGTGTTCTTTCTGCTTGCCCGGAATCAAGTTGTATAAGAACATCACGTGCTCCCAACTTTTCTCTCTGCAGCGGGAGTAAATTTATATGGATGTGTTAGAAACATGGTGCTGGAAGAAAACTTTGCAGATACCCTGGATGACCACAAAGAACATAAGAAGAGCCCTGCTGGATCAGGCCAAAGGCCCATCTAGTCCAGCTTCCTGTACCTCAAAGTGGCCCCACCAGGTGTGTCTGGGAGTGCAGGAGACTAGATATCTGTCTCCTAGTACCATTCCCCTGCATCTGGTCCTTGAAGTACCCTGGTTTTAAGACTGGAGATGACACAACATCATGGTTTGTCACCTGTGATGGACTTTTCCTCCAGGAATCTGTCCAATCCCCTTTTGAAGGCATCCAGGCCAGATGCCATCACCACCTCCTGTGGCAGGGAGTTCCACAGACTAACGACACGCTGGGTGAAAAAATATTTTCTTTTGTTCTTATCCTCCCAACCCTCAATTTGAGTGGATGTCCCCTAGTGAGAGGGAGAAGAGCGTCCCTCTATCCACTTTACTCATGCCCTGTATTATTTTGTACGTCTCAATCACACAGAAAAGGATGAAGCAGGCATGGTCAAACTACCTGACCAAATTTCAAGGGCAGCCAATCCTTAGAGATACACACCATGGCTGCCTGTCTGTGTAGTGTCAGAGGTCCAGGGCTGCGGAGGTGCCAAAGAACAACTGGCCACCTGTGTGGCATAATGGTTAGAGTCTTGGACTAGGCGGGATGGGAGAGTTGGTTTCGAATCCCAGCTCTGATGCGCAATATTTACAATGCGACCGTGAGCCACTCACACACTCTCAGCCCGGCTGGTCACAAAATGGTGGATGTACACTGCAGGCTGAGCCGTTGTGGGGCTGTGACATAAGGAAACGAAATTAAGAAGGGGAATCTCTTTTGTGTCTCTGTAAAAAAGAAAATAACCTGAGCTATGGAAGTGCCCTAATTCTAACCCTACCACCTTTCTGTGAGTGATGAGTAAAGGACCTTGAGACCCCTCGTCCCATTATCCCGGCACGCTCTGCCCAACTTGAAGGGCAATATTACATGTGGGCAGCAGAATGAAGCGCTGCCCTGCCTGTGGAGTTTTGGTTTTGGCCAGCCCTAATTCGGAGAGCCAGTTGGTATGAGCGTTCCAACCCAAAGAGCACTGAGCCAGAAACTAGTCAGCCGACCATGTTGGATTCAAGAGGACAGCGGCATCATGTAAGCCTCAGAGAATTGCCCTCTTAGGGCAAATTCCCTCCTTCCCTCAGGCACTTCATCAGCGTAAAGCATTATTCAGACAGACCCCAATGCACGCAACCCCCAGCCACCGAGGGAGAGGACTGTACGAAAAACGGTGTTGGTTAGATAGGAGATCTTAAGTCAAACTTATTATCCTCACCCTTTGTACTAGAAGAAAACAGATATAAATGTATGCGTATCATATATGGAGCTAGACTAATAGATTTTAAAATGCTTAGTATAATGAAGAATTAAGACTAAATAGGCTAGTTTGATACCTTACTTTGTTATTTTTACTTTGTGTATTAGATGAAAACAGAGATAAGCAATGATAAACACAATGATAGAAAAGAAACATGTAAATTTGGAATACTTTAAGCATGTGGGCTGAAATATTGGGAAAATATCTGTATGGAAACTATGTAACACGGCAACATACAAGCAATTTATCTGTTCTAATTTGGTGTGTTTAGAAAATTCAATAATATATATATATATATTTAAAAAACGGTGTTGGCTTCGCACTTTTAAAGCCAAGCCTGAATGTCAAACGGACTGAAGATTTTTGCAGTGTTTGTGTTACTTGGCAAATATTTATTACTTAGCTGCATGGCTTTAGATGAAGAGGCTGTTTCTTCTACCTGAAAGAACTTAACTCACTAGCAGCCATCTAATAAAAGCTTAAGAACTCACAATAAAATGCCTTCAAAAACGCCCACCTTTGATGAAAAATACAGTACCTCTTGTGCACGGCACAGGACTCCACCCGGTGTATTTTAAGGCTAGGCCCGTTGACTTGACCCAAGTGTGCAGCCTAGAACCAGAGTTCGGAAGGGTTATCTTTTTTTTGGGGGGGGGGCGACTACATGCCCCACAGTCCTCATCCCTGCGCTTGGAAATGGGACACCTCATGATCTGCAGCTTCCAACCCCCCACCTGCCCTGCTGCCATTTGTGCTGCTTTGGGAGTTGTCGTTCCGAAAAAGGTAACTCTCCTAACTCTGCTCTGGCCAGCATAGCCGCTAAGTCGGGGGTGCCCACACTTTTTGTAAGGAGGGCCTGAGAATGTGTCAGGGGCCGGTTGCTCCCCAACCCTGCCACCTCACTGAAAGCCCCACCCACTGACCCATAAGCGCAGGAGGAGGAGGAGGGAGGGGCAAGCCAGCCAGCCGCGGGCCACTCAGAATAGCCTCACGGGCCAGATTTGCCCCCCCCCCCGGGCCGGACTTTGGGCAGGCATGCGCTAAGTCATTCCACTTGGAGCATAATGGGATTTGTAATCCAAGGATGAATTTTTTGCAAGCTCTGCCTAGAACACAATCTTGGTTTCATAGTGCAGGTGTACGGAAGTTCCTAAGGTTTAGCGAAAGCTGAAATTCAAAGGGAGACCCCAGATTTTCATAAACAATAACAACAGGACAGCAATGAGTGGAGTGGTATCAGGAGACAGATATCTAGTATTGTGTGCTCCCATAGGCATCTGGTGGGGCCACTGTGAGATACAGGAAGCTGGACTAGATGGGCCTTTGGCCTGATCCAGCATGGCTCTTCTTATGTTCTTATGTCTGGATGGAAGAGGATCCAAAGTTCCGGGTCCACCGGGCTTGGGGGAAGCTGCTGGCGTCTCTGGATCCCTGCAAGGCTCACCCCCTGTCCATCCAAAGGGTGACTGCCTAATCCCACCCCTCTTTCCCGTCTGACTTGGTGCATGGACCTGGGACAGGCCAGAGAAGATGGAGCATGTGGAACATAATTGTTTGGTTCTCTTTCTGTTGGTAGTTGTGCAGGAATGGACCAGTGGGCGAAGAAAAATTAAGGCAAAGAAGATGTGGAACCATTCAGAATTGGCTCCTTCCAAACACATCAGGCACACAGTGGTCTCCTCACCTCTCCTTCAAATCCTTGCATCCTTCTTGTGATGACATATAGGGAAAAAGCAGCAGCTGGAGCGGGCCCTACCATGGGGCAGAGTGGAGTAACAACCTCATGTAACATATAGTAGAAGCCAACAGTGGTTGCTCATGAATCAGCCAGCCGCTCTCTTCTGTTGGTTTACGGAACGGCATAGACCACACCCAACATCATTTTGGGGACCCTTCATGAGCCTGCCATATCATGAGGGCTGGAGATAAACCATCCCTTTGCTGAAACAATGTTCATCCACCAGTCTGCTCCATGATGGGTGATGGCCTACGGTAACTGCACCTTTCCCCTCAGGCAATGTGACATCTTGACCGTGATAGAATCACAGAACCCTATAATCAAGTCATTGGAAGGTGCCCACATTGAGTCCAACTCCTTGCTCAAAGCAGGAATATAAATCATAGGACAGGGGTCCTCAAAGTTTTCAAACAGAGGGCTGGTCCACTACCCCCCAGACATCACTGGGGGCTGCACCACAGTCCAAAACAAAACAACAAAAAAAAAGGCCGACATTTTAAATTGCCCTGCTTGGCTGCAGCCGGTGCCTTGACCATCTGGGTGGCGGGTGGGGGAGCGGGAGACCTTGCCGTGACCCTCTCACTTTGAACTGACCCACTAGCTAGCATGCTGATCATCTGCTTCTATAGCCCACCTCAGCAATAGAAGCAGCTGCGGAGGCTGGCTTGCTTGTGAAGCAGGGGGTAGGTGGGGGGGGGGTCTGCAATTGGTCCCAGGGGCCGGATTCAGGACCGGGGGGGGCGCATCCGGCCCCCGGGCCTTAGGTTGAGGACCCCTGTCATAGGATATCAGGCAAGGTTGTCTAGATTTCTCTTGTGATCAAGAAATGCTGCCTTTCAACTTTAATTTATGACACAGAGAAGGCCACACGTGGTGAAACTCTAATGTCTAGGCCACCGTGAAGGTTACAAGATTTGCCTCTGTGCCTGAGCCACATTCACTCGGGAGCATGAACAAATACTGTATGTACAAAAATAACTGGAACCCCCATGTGAAGAATACTGAAATGACTCCCAGTAGTTTAAGCCAAAAGGAGCATTTCTTAAAATTACAGAATGGTAAAGAAGTAAAGAATGCTGTGATGCTGGAGGAGAGTCTTGAGAGTCCCCTGGACTGCAAGGAGATCAAACTTATCCATCCTGAAAGAAATCAACCCTGAATGTTCAATGGAAGGACAGATTTTGAAGCTGAGGCTCCAGTACTTTGGCCACCTCATGAGGAGAGAGGAGTCCTTGGAAAAGTCCCTGATGTTGGGAAAGATTGAGGGCAAAAGGAAAAGAGGACGGCAGAGAATGAGATGGTTGGACGGTGTCATTGATGCAACCAATATGGATTTGACTAAACTCTGGGAGGCAGTGGAAGATAGGAAGGCCTGGCGAGCTCTCGTCCATGGGGTCACGAAGAGTCAGACACAACTGAATGACTGAACAACAACAAAAACAGAATGGTGGCACGACGTCGCTGCTGCTGAATACAGTGTGTGTGTGTGTGTTGTGTCGTTACAGTCATGACCGACTCTTCGTGACCCCATATCCATGGAGTTTTCTTGGCAGGAATACTGCAGTGGCTTGCCAGTTCCTACTCCAGGTGCCTACAGCACTTGGTATTCCCTGGTGGTCTCCCATCCAAGTACTAACCAGAGCTGACCCTGCTTAGCTTCCTAAATCAGGTGAGATAGGACGTGCTTAGGGCATCTAGGCAGCTTTGAATACAGTACAAGGCACCAACTTGTAGATACAAAGTTACAGGCATAGTAGGAACCCATGGCTGCTTGTAGAAACAGCCCGTGTAGCTCATGAAGACAAGCCTAGAATGAACACGGCTTGTGAGAGCACACCCCCATGTAGCCAGTGGTTCCGTATTTGTTTATTTAACTGACAGCCCACCTGGGCAGTCCTAGCCTCACCACTGGGGAAAAGAAAGAGGGGGACTTACGTTTTTCCTCCGGCTCCGTCCGGGTCCTAGGTGAGTTTATCCTTGCTGTCGGGCATCTCGCGGTGAGCCTTGAGCCAGCCTTCACTGCAGTCTTCACTTGAGTATTTTATTATTAGTACCTGATTTGGTTAGAGTCTCTACCCTGTGCTTCCTGGGGGGTTCCCCCTCACATCCTTTGGATGCAAATGACGCTCTACTCAAAAACTCTTCCAGGGCTGAAAGTCCCAGTTTCTGACACATCCCAAGGGGACCCTTTCTTAATCACTTGTTACAACTTATCCTTCAGAAAATAATAATAATAATAATAATAATAATAATAATAATAATAATAATAATAATAATAATAATAATAATAATAATTTATTTATTTATTTATTTATTTATTTATTTATTTATTTAAATACTTATATACCGCCCATCTTCCAGAGGAACTCCAGGTGGTTTACAACAAAATACAGCAGTGACAAAAATACCAAATTAAATAAAACATCATAAAAAACTACAAAAAGGAATCAATGGCGGGATGGCTGGGCGAAGGAGGAGGAGGATAATAATAATAACAACAATAATAATAACAATAACATTATTATTATTATTATTATTATTATTATTATTATTATTATTATTATCATCATCATCATCATCATCATCATCATCATCATCATCATCATCATCATCATCATCATCACACAGCAGACAAGATAACTACAGTGGATTTTGTATTACAAATCGCTAGTCGAACGCTCCCCAAGCGTTTAGGACTACGTGATGTATCAGCGAATTATGCGAGCAGATCCCAGTAAGGTGGCTTTCTGCATTGGACTGATGGTGACTTTGTCAACTCCAATTTCTTCTAAATACTTGCTTAGCTCTTTAGGCACCGCACCCAGCGTGCCGATTACCACTGGGACCACCTGTACTGGTTTATGTCAGAGTCTCTGAAGTTCAATTTTCAGATCCTGATATCGGGTAATTTTTTTCAAGTTGTTTCTCTGTGATTCTGCTATCACCTGGTATAGCAGCATCAATGATCCACACTTTTTTTCTCCTCCACAATCATAATAACAGGGATATTATGCTCCCAACCCCTGTCTGTCTGTATTTAGAAGTCCCAAAGTAATTTTGCATGCTCATTTTCAATCACTTTTTCAGGCTTATGATCCCACCAGTTCTTTGCTATGGGTAGATGATAGTTGTAACACAAATTCCAGTGGATTATTTGAGCAACTACATTATTATTATTATTATTATTATTATTATCATCATCATCATCATCATCACACAGCAGACTACGCTGGATTTTATATTACCAATCACGAGTCAAATGCTTCCCAAGCATTTAGGACTCAGGGATGTATCGGCGAATTATGCGAACAGATCCCAGTAAGGTGGCTTTCTGCAGCTGACTGATGGTGACTTTGTCAACTCCAATTTCTTCTAAATACTTGCTTAGCTCTTTAGGCACCGCACCCAGTGTGCCGATTACCCCTGGGACCACCTGTACCCATATATGCCAGAGTCTCTGAAGTTCAGTTTTCAGATCCTGATATCGGGTAATTTTTTCAAGTTGTTTCTCAGTGACTCTACTATCACCTGGTATAGCTACATCAATGATCCACACTTTTTTCTTCACTGTGGATCACTGAAGTTGCTATACCAGATGATCATAAGAACATAAGAACATAAGAAGAGCCATGCTGGATCAGGCCAAAGGCCCATCTAGTCCAGCTTCCTTTATCTCACAGTGGCCCCACCAGATGCGTTTGGGAGCGCATGAGACTAGATCTCTGTCTCCTGATACCACTCCCCTGCATCTGGCCCTTGAAGTACCCTGGTTTTAAGCCTGGAGATTACACATCTCCATCATGGTTTGTAACCTGTGATCGAAGAGTTGTTGTTGTTGTTGTTGTTGTTGTTGATGATGATGATGATGATGATTTTGTCTTCAAAACATGCTTGGACTAGAGAACAGCTTATTTTCTGACTGCTGTTCAAATGGAGGGCTGTCTGGACCTCACGCCAGGTGGGTCCAAGAGAGAGAAAGGCTTGTTTCGTCCCCTCGTTGGCCACCTTGAAACTCTCAAGGCCCCCTGCGCTCTCCTTGGCACTCAGCCCTCGCTTTCGACAAACCGCCGCTTGCAGATTTTAGGTTGCCTTCATGACCGGCTGCGGCGGATGTTCAAGCGCCCGGGCAATGCGAAACCCAGCGCCCGCTTTCAGTCCAGGCTGTCATTCAGCGTGAATCGTTTAAGGGGCTCCCATCTTGCTTGGAAGGAGGTGAGATCTTTCAGCCCGGTTTGCCGTTTTTCCAAGCCACGGATGCAGGGCGAGGGGGACAGAGATCAGAGACGTATCCTACAATTTGGCTGGGCACCTGTCACTTTTGCCACGTTTGGTGAGCGAGTAAGCTTTCTCGGGAGGAAGGGAG
The DNA here is from genome assembly GCA_037367245.1 of Phrynocephalus guinanensis. Lineage (NCBI taxonomy): Eukaryota > Metazoa > Chordata > Lepidosauria > Squamata > Agamidae > Phrynocephalus > Phrynocephalus guinanensis. The sequence continues at coordinate 13,804,987 of CM074751.1, read as the reverse complement.
GGACATCACCCTCAAGGTTGCGAAACCATCATCTGCGATGAATGGCTTGTTTTCTCCTTTTTTTAAAGTTTCCTCTCCTTGTTGGACATGAAACTAGCAGGTTTGTTTTCTACCATCAGGGTTGTGTCCTTACTTAGATAGGCTGGATGCTCAACCTGTTTGCGAAGCTTGCAAAAGTTGCCTTGTTGGATGACAGCTCCCAGAATCCCCTTGCTAATCGTGCAGAATTCTTCTGCCTGGCTACAAACTGCATAACGTTGAGCCTAACAAGAACCTAAGCTTAGTCCAGTTCTACAATTCTGGTCACCGCATTTTATAGTGGAACTGGAAAAGGTGCAGAAGAGAGCGACTAAAATGATTACTGAGCTGGGGGAACCTCCCTTATGAGGAAAGGCTAAAACATTTGGGTCTCTTTAGTCTGGAAAAAAGGTGCCTGAGGGGGGATATGATTGAGACGTACAAAATAATGCAGGGCATGAGTCAAGTGGATAGAGGGACACTCTGTTCCCTCTCATAAAATCAGAACTAGGGGACATCCACTCCAATTGAGGGCTGGGAGAGTGAGAACAGACAAAAGAAAACAAATTACCCAGCGTGTTGTTAATCTGTGGAACTCCCTGCTACGGGATGTTGTGATGGCAACTGGCCAACAATGGAAGAATTCAAGAGAATTCTGGACCATCCCTGGCAGATCTCCATTGATGTGTAGTCTTGCCTGGAGAACGGGGTTGGGACTTGAATGCCCTTGGAGGCCCCTTCCAACATCACTCTCCTTTGATTCTATGATTCTATTTGTTTTGCTTTTCTGATAGCTTATAATCTTCCTGTTCTTCTGGTGTTATTTTATCTTGCTGTCCATTGCCTAGAAGAGTACATTAGCCAGATATAACTTCTCATTCCAAATTAGTTTATTCCTTGGAAAACGGGTTTCTTTGGGGTCCAGTTTCTTTAAACTGGGATCTCAAATCCCTGCTCGGGGTCTTTTAGAAGTTGACCCACAGTTCAGCACCTACTGCTTGTCATGGCATCAAGGGGGACCATGTGACACAATAGCGAAAAAGGAACTTTCAGTTTTGATCAAGACTAATTGATACACGCAGATGCAAAATTTGAAAAGATCTACACACTCTGTAGGCCCCACTGGAGTTGGGAGGGTAACGCTTTGTGAATCTGATCCAGCTGTCCAGTTGTGGCTACCTGTGGGCGGGTGACCTCAAAGGTCTTTGATCTTGCTCCTTCAGGTTCTTCGTCACTACATCAGAGCGGGACTTGGCAGCTGTTCAAAGGGAGGCCATCTTCTAATATTCTTGGACTATAACTCCCAGAAATCCCGGTCAGCACAGCTGTTGCTGATGGCTTCTGGGAGTTGTAGTCTAAGAACATCTGGGGACCCAAGACTGGGAACCACTGGTCCATATGTTCTATGAATGGGGGGGGGTTCTCCCCCCCCCAAAAAAGGAGCCAGTGTAAATTCCCTTGGGTGCCATGGGAAACACCACCTGCACTACTGCTATAACCTTACTACTACCATCCATGAGGACCTGAGGGGTTAGCAGTGGTTCTCAACTTGTGGGTTCACACATGTTCCTGGACTGCAACTCCCAGAAACCCCTTCTAGCACAGTGAGTGGTGGAGGCTTCTGGGAATTGCAGTCCAAGAACATCTGGGGACCCACAGGTTGAGAACCACTGGGTTATAGCATGGCCAAACCCCCTATCTGTTGACTGACTCAACCACGGAAGGCAGCCAGCTACATCTGTCAGGCTGATACTCTAAAAATGAACCACTGAAACCGACCCCCAGAGTACTGAGACACCTTCCCCTGAAATGTGTGTGTGTGTGTGTGTGTGTGTGTGTGTGTGTGTGTGTGTGTGTGTGTGTGTGTGTGTAAGAGAGAGAGAGCGACTGAAGTCCCATCCGTCAAGCAGACCACCAAGAAGTGAGTTGTAAATAGCTTATGATTCAGCTGCTTCCAAAGGCAATTACAGGAACCAGATGTTGGTGCTGACTTGGGGATTCTTTTGCATCTGCCCTGACCACATTCATTTACCCGGGACAGTCCCTTATGAAAGAGATGGTCAAATGAGACATGACACCCAGGCCAGAGTTTGGGCAGGGTTGTACTGCTGAGGTATTCTGGGAAATGCGTGCCTTGACTCCTCAAAATGGATCCCTTGGACCATTGCGCAGCAACAGGGCATTCTACGCTTGTTCTCACACCACTCTTAACTGGTTTTGCCCCTCTTCCCTACGGCCTCCAGTTGTTCATGAGCTTCCACTGGTGCCGATGGGAGCTTTCCTCATATAATGAATTTAAAGAAGCCGGACAGCCCCTCCCTGGGCAGAGTCAGCGCCACAGGGAGGGGGGAAGGGTTCTACTGTCCCATCCTCATCTTATGCACCTTCTCTAACCCCCTACCCCAATTTCTCACCCTGCCTTCTGATTCTTAGCAGAAGAAACGAAGATCTACACAAGGGCAAATCCCATGTCTAGTTGGGCCATTGTCCCTGTTTCATTTGGGGTGGGGGTGTGTGTGCCACCTTTAAAAAGTGATGCAAGTGCAAACCATTGCTGCAGTTGTCACCCTTCAGGTTCTCGCCCCCTGTCCAGCCTGATTTCTGCCCGCAAACGTGTCTTCAAGGCTGCATATGCACAACTGCCCATGCACACATACACGGAGAGAGGAGTAGTGTGCCCATGACTGCAAATGTTTCACGTCAAACGCTGCCACCACAAAGGTCTATCGTGATCTGCTGGTACTCACTCTGTTCCTAATAACGCAAAGAAACACAACTTGGGAAAGTTACTTTAATGGGCTTGATGAGGCTGGAGGGCAGGGGGTTGGACTGGATGGCCCTTGAGGTCTCTTCCAACTCTATGATTCTATGATTCTATGATTACAACTCTCAGAATATCTCAAGGTAACTGGAGGATTCTAGGAGTGGACTTTCTGGAGGCCCTTAATTCTCAGAGTTGCCCTATATAGAAGAACTGTGATAGTCCCTAACAAGGAGTTCAAAACAGGAGCTTTGCTAAGCTCTGTTTGGGAAGACTGCTGTGGCAAAAGGCGGTTTAGAATCTGCAACACAAAGCAAATGAAACTCATTCCGTAATTAGAGGGTGTCTGCTATGCAGTAACCAGAGAGAGTGAGGGAAGCTACTGATGACCTCATGTTTGTCTATGGATGTCCAAATGCAGGATCCTAAACCTCTTCATCCTCAGAATGGAATTAGAGGGACTATAATGTCATGGCAGTCCATGGCTGAGGAGCAATAGGATGGTGATGCTCTGAGTCCCCGGGCATCACCCTATCAACACTCGGCTGCAACTAATTGCACCTTATGGCCATGGTCATTCCTCTCCAAAAGTAACTTGCCAAGTTCTGCTTGAGACCTGGGAAATCGTGGAAGATCCTTAAAATCCAGCAGCCCTCAACTTCCCATGCCTTATGTCTCTGCCATCACCCTCACAGAGAAGCTGGAATGAAGAACAACCTCTGTCAAAAGTCACTGTTAGCATGTTGTCCGTCACCGACAGTTACGGCCTTTTCACACGACCCCTAAACTCCGCGGCAAATGCCTCCCAGCTCCGGAGCTTAAAATTATTTCCCCACCAGCTCCGGAGTTTACAGATAATTAAGTGCGACCACGCCCACCTAAGCGCCTCCCAGCGCACTTTTCATGTACCTGCTCTCGGAGGGTGAAAATTCCTGATGCAGATATAACAGTAGTGACTGCCGGGCTCTCCTTGCTTCTATTTGTTCTTTTTTTGCCGCCCCCACCGCACCTTTAAGAGAACTGAATGCAGTGCCGGGATGGCAGAACGGAGGTGAGCGGCATTCTTTTCTTCCTTTTTTTCTCCCTCCCCTCACGCAGCCAGCAGCCAGGAGTGCGGAGGGGGTGGGAAGGCAGGAACAGCGACAAACCCCTAAGATCTCTGGTCTGAATTTAAGTGGCCAGCGGATCTTAGGGGTCGTGTCAAAAGGCCCTTAGTCTGTGGCCGGCAGGTTCAGCAATGGGAGGTGCCTCAGATTTGGGAGATGATGTGAGGGCTGAGGGGGAGAGTGAATTCTCAGTAATGGTTATGAAAGCTCTACATCCACACATGAACTACTTTAGGGTGCAACCCATGGTACAGAATCACTGGTTTAGATTATCAAGAAGACAAAAAGGGGTCTGGTAGGATAACGATGCAATTCTAGAAGGGGTGCTTCCAGATAGACTTCTCCTGGCCCTATCAATCAAAGCAGCGGTTCTCAACCTGTTGGGTCCCCAGATGTTCCTGGATTGCAACTCCCAGAAATCCTGGCTAGCTTAGCTAGTGATGAAGACTTCTGGGAGTTGCAGTCCAGGAACATCTGGGGACCCAACAGGTTGAGAACCACTGAATTAAAAAGAATTGTGCAAGTGATGGTGGTGGTGGTGGTGGTGGTGGTGGTGGTGGTGGTGATGATGATGATGATGATGATGAGGAGGAGGAGGAGGAGGAGGAGGAGGAGGAGGAGGAGGAGGAGGAGGAGGATCACAACAACCTTCAACCTGCAAAGCTGGACGGGACTATGGGTTAAAGAGCCCAGCCTCTGCCAAGGAGGCACAGTGGGGAATCGAACAGCCAAATTTGGACACCACAGCCAGATACTTTAATTGTTGAGCTCTATTTCTTTTGCTTTGCAACCTCCTGGTTCTTCTTTAAAAAGCACACAAGATTTTTTTCTTTGCTACCCGCAGCCAAAGCCCTCACCTCCATTCCACACACACAGAAGCCGACTGGATGGCCGGTTCCATTGCATTTTGTACTGGCGAAGGGAAACACATTCTCTACCATACTTGAGTGGATGTGGGTCAGTAAATATAGTAGCTTTGGACTTCTTTCTCCTGCTTGCTGCGCAATGCAAGAAGGTGTTTACTGTGCCTTATGCATATAACCTGTCCTCAGGTCTTCATTGCTGGCGCCATGAATCATATCACTGGAGAACCTTCTGCTCCACTCAAGATCAGTGTGGAGGACTATCTGAAGTTCTTGTGAAAGGGTCAGAGCAGAGGTTCTGCCTGCTGTGACTCAGTTTGAGGAGCCCACTCAGACACCAAGAGCTGAGAAGACGCTCCTGAGGTTCTGGGGCCTGCCGATCGTAGAGCATCCATTATGGAGCTGCATGAGTGTATATCTGGCTTCGGAAAAAACACGGAAGTGGTCAACAGGAAGCTAGGAAAATAACAAAGCAGACGATGACACCAATAAAACCAAGGCAGCATTTCCAACTGTGGGTCCCCAGAAATCTTGGCCAGCACAGCTGTACTGAAAGGCTTCTGAGACTTTTAGTCCAAAAACATCTGGGAACCACTGATCTAAAGGCTCGGTGCCTGTGTTCTTTATAAATGAGGAAGTTTTGGAGGGCACCATCATTTGATGCCCCGGGCTCTGTGTGGGCAATGGAAATGTTCCAGGTCAGCCACATGTGCGGAGGTGGGGAAGATATTCTCAGGTGGTTGCCTTTGAAGAATCTCAGAAGCCTCTTCTGGTTGGAAAAGGGTACCTTGTGCCTGGTGGTGGGGGGACATTCGCGTGTGTTCCCCTTCATTCACATCCTTCCGTTGGTAAAGGGGAACACTGGGGAAAGCCTCTTTCCGGAAGTGCCAGCTGTTAATTTGCACGTCTGCCCATTCAGGAAGTTACGACGCTGCCAGTTAAGGAAGATGGTTTCCTTTCAGGCCATCTCTCCTGCTGGCAGAAACGTTTGGCCATGTAAAAGCTCTGGAAACTTTGGGGGGGGGGGGCTGTTCATGCCACCCTCCAATTTTTTCAAAGCCCCTCCCCCACTGCCATAGTTTCAACTGCCTCTGGTCCGAGAGGCGGTGCATTGCATAGAATCATAGAATCCTAGAGTTGGAAGAGACCTCAAGGGCCATCCAGTCCAACCCCCTGCCATGCAGGAACCCCATCAGAGTATTCCCGACAGATGGCCATCCAGCCTCTGCTTAAAAACCTCCAAAGAAGGAGACTCCACCACCCTCCTTAGTGGCAGCATCTTCCACTGCCGAACAGCTCCAAATGTCATGAAGTTCTTCCCAATGTTCAAATGCAATCTCTTTTCCTGTGGTTTGAAACCATTGCCCCGAGTCCTAGTCTCTGAAGCCATGGAGAACAAACCCGTCCCCATTTCATTATGATATCCTTTCAAATATTTAAACATAAGCCGCTCCTCGTAAGACATTTCCTCCAGACCTTCAACCATCCTGGTCGCCCTCCTCTGCACCCGCTCAAGGTTGTCAACATCCTTCTTAAATCGAGGCGCACATGATGGCATACATGTTTGCCACAAGGACTAGTAGTCAGGGAGGGCCTTTTCCGTGAATCAATTCAACCCCCTTCTTCTAAAGCGGTTCACTTTGGTGGCCATGAGGACCACTTCTGGCACTGCCGGTTTAACTGTTTAAATGCATTATATCAACCAGTCTTTCTGTTTTTCCTCTGGCTTGATTGACCCCCCTCCTCCCCTCCCCTGGGCGTTGCTGTAGCACCCCATCGCTCCACCACAATGCCTGCACTCATGCATGTAAAACGAGAACAGAAGCATTTGCATGTTTTTGCTTGGTGGGATTTACACAGCGCACTCTTTATGCCCTCGGTTCTGCATTTGCACCCAAATAAGGATAGTCGAGTCAATTTACAACCAGTAATGATACGCAACAGCTGTCTTTCAGGACGGGTCAAGGCTGTTGCACATTGAGTCAGGCCTGAAGAAGGAAGACAGTGCAAGGAAAGAGTTTTAGAAGCAACGTCGGGGACGGGCACCCAATCTTGCAGCAGTCCTCTGTGTCAACAGGCCCCTAAGCACTCATAACGGATGAGTGACATCCCATATGAGAGTTGTGTAAAACTTTTATTAGCCTACTAAAATATCCTTCAAATGCCAGGTGGAGTTCAGAGACAAAAGCTCAGAGTACTGAAAAGCTTGCCTTTTGAAGGTTCTCTTTGTGCTCTCAGAGCTAATCTGCAAAAAGCAAAGAATCATAGAATCATAGAGTTGGAAGAGACCTCAAGGGTCATCTGGTCCACCCCCTGCCATGCAGGAACCCCCATCACAGGACTCCCAACAGATGGCCATTCAGCCTCTGCTTAAAAACCTCCAAAGAAGGAGAGTCCACCACCCTCCGTGGCAGCATATTCCACTGCCGAACAGCTCTAACTGTCATGAAGTTCTTCCTAATGTTCCAATGGAATCTCTTTTCCTGTAGTTTGAAACCATTGCCCTGAGTCCTAGTCTCTGAAGCCATGGAAAACAAACCTGTTCCCTCTTCAATATGATGGTTCCCTGTCTTAGTTTTTGAACAAAAGCAGCCCAATTGAAGTTCAATTCGAAAAGCCCAATTGATGTTCAAGAGATGAAGCTCCATACCGCTCCACGTGTCTCTTCGGGTGGAAAAGAGACCTGAGTTGAATTTATTAGAAGAGGCAGCAGGACAGGGGGCATTTGGGTGGGGTATCCATACGACAGCTGTGATGAGCAAGCCACCGTAGGTGCTCGGGACTGGCTGTGTGTGTTGCGTCATTTTGCAGGCCCATTGTGATGGCATGTGCCGCTGACGCCAAGGAGAGAGACTAAGCGCAGAGGTGTGCGGAAGATGTGAGGGTAGCATGCTCAGGTTCAGTTGAAAACACTGAGATTTCGTGTTCATGCAAGGGTTCTGCTCAACAGGAAGCCAAGCGCCGGAAAAATATACTTCGAGGTAGTTCACTACTCAAAGTGCTGACAAAGCACTGTACGACCTGGGTCCTAGCTACCTCCAAGATCAAATCTCACAGTATGAACTAGCTCAGGTATTAAGGTCATCAGGAGAGGCCCTTCTCTCCATCCCGCCACCCTCACAGGTACGTCTCGTGGGAACCCATGAAAGGGCCTTCTCGGCTGCTGCGCCCAGACTCTGGAACTCCCTCCCACTAGAGGCCAGGACCGCCTCATCTCTGTTGTCCTTCTGGAAACAGGCGAAGACCTTTCTCTTCAGGAAAGCTTTCCTTGAATGATGGACCACCTACTGTGGCTTTATATGAACCTACCATACATGGCTGCACAGACTTTGTGTTTATAACTAATTATACTTAACTTTGTGTTTATATCTCTCCTTGCATGATTACATTGACACTATGTTATCAATATCAATAGATAGTTTTAATATTGCCTTCTAATGCAACATAGATACCTCTCAATTCTCTGTTTCTCAAACTGAATGTATCTTAATTGTAATGAACTGCCTATTGTCTCTCCTTACTGTAAGCTGCCTTGGCTCCTTTTCCAAGGAGAAAGGCAGGGTAAAAATACTCAAAAAAATTATAAAGAATAAATTACCGGGCTGCACCTGCAAGTTTGCAAAACTTGTTTTCATCTGTCTCTATTAGACATGGGCACAACCAGAAAAATTGACGTTTCGAGTTTTCGTTTGTCAGAATGGGTCCGTTTCGGGTCGTTTCCGTTTGTCGCAAAAAAAAAATTCAAAAATTTGTCGTTTCGTTTGCCGTTTGTCATTTGTTGTTTCCACCGCGATTTAGCGCGATTTGACTTCCCAGAGCATAGGGGCTTCCCACAATCAGGGCTGGCGCTAGGTGTTTTTGCGCCCTAGGCGGTGGGCGGGGCGGGGAGGAGGTGTGGGCGGGCGGTGGGGGGGCATGGGTGGGCGGCGGCCGCGGGCGGGCGAGTGGGCGGGGGCAGGCGGGCTGCGGGGGCGGGCGGGCGCGGGCGGGGGCGAGTGGGCAGTTAGGATATCACTTAGGATAGAGGTTCTGTTCTTGGCTTGCACCCCAAATGTGTGTGTGTGCAAGCAAATTGAAGTTGGGAAAATAGAAAATAAATGGTAGTATATAATATGTTTTTAAAATAAATCCACACCTCCCACTCCCAGTCAAACCTCCCCCTTTATCCAATATCAGAAAAAAATCCTCAAACTGCCAGAGAAGAAATAAAGAATAAACTGCTATTCCCTTCAGCAGACAAAGCTGCAGGGAATCAAAGAAATTATTTTCTAAATTCAATTCCCTCCCTTAAATCCTAAAGCCTCCAGCCTCCCTCCTCAATCTCGATCGGATTACACCAGCACCAGCAGCCAGCCCTCCTCCCTCAACCACATCCATACACCTGACTGCGATTTCTGGAAGGTGCCTCGGCTTTTTATGCCCTCCGAGACATCCAGAAGTGTCAGTCAAAAACCTGGCGATGCCATTGGTGGAATGGTTCAAAAAATTTGCATGGTCCCATCCCATGCCCAGCCCAAATGGGCAGGTCTAAAAAAATAAAAAATAAAATAAAATAAAATAAAATCAATACGACGTTTTATTGCTATTAAAAAAAAACCACTGCTGCTACTATTAAAATTCAGGCATTTAAAATAAATAAATTTCACATGTCTCTGTGGTAATTTGGTGTGTGTTTTGACCACGATTTCAAAAGAAAAATTGCGGTCGCCATTTTGGATCCCACCCACCACATGGCATGGCGAGACGACGAGGATGATACCTCCCCCAGCCTGGTGCAAGCAGCCCAGGACAGGAGAAGAGGGGGGGAAGGCCAGGGACCCCCCAGAAACCACCCTCTGGTAGGTGGCAAAGCCTCAGGCAGGCATATTTTCGCCTGCTTTTTTGGCCGGGAGTCGGGTTAAAAAAAAAAACTTTTTAAAACTTTTTCTGTGCTTCACATTGCGCGATCGCCGCGATGCCACAAACGGAAACGAAAAACCTGACCAAATTTTTCTTTTTTTCAGTTCGAGTTCGAGTTCTGGCGGCTTAATTATCGTTACCATTTCCGTTACGTAATGGAAACGATAACCGAAAACGGAAACGACAATTTCGCCGAGTCATGCCCATGTCTAGTCTCTATATTATTTCTTTATCACCTTGAGGAGAACATGATTCAATTTTTAAAAAATGTAGTCTATTGTATTATTAATACAACCAGCAAGTCAGGTAAAAGCAGTCCGACAGTAACAATATAAATGCATTCTCTCTCTGTACCCCCACCAGCATTTGTCAATTCATTTTATTAATTTCCCTCAATGAGATTCAAAAACCTTTTCCAAAATATGTTATCTAATGTCTATACTTTGGTTTATTATTGTTGTTTAAAGTTGGGGGGGAGTAAACTCTGAAATAACTCTCCTTGTGTGGTTGCATTGATTCTTTGTTATCAATTGTTAGTTTTAATGTTGCGTTCTAATGATGTAAGATACCCCTCCAATCCCCTTTTCTCAAACTTATATGTCTTAATTGTAATAGACTGATATTGCCTCTCCTTACTGAAAGCTGCCTTGGGTCCTTTTCCAAGGAGAAAGGCGAGGTAAAAATATCCAAAAATAAAATAAAATAAAATAAAATAAAATAAAATAAAATAAAATAAAATAAATGAATAAATGAATAAATAGTGGTTTAGCACTTTGAACCACAGTTCACCATGAGACATAAATCAGCAGGAGGCATACGTCATATATTTTCCAAACAAACAAATATACACAAATCAAAACAGCAATTAGACAGCCTAATAAAGGCTTGGCAGTACCAAAATGTAACAACCCCCATCCCCCATCTGCCTTCTACCAGTGATGAGCCGCAACACACCATGCACGTTTGCACATTAACAGTAAGGCTGCTAGTGGGTGGGATGCGTTTTGCAATGGCAGAGACAGGCCACAGGAAGGCAGCAGAGATTCTGAACAGGGAATCAATGATGAGAAGATTGCAAATTTGCAATGATTTCTCCACTGGGTGGCAGCAGCGATTACAAACAGCATGGTTTCTGCATTATAATCCTGTCTCAACTGCCTTCCTCTCTAGACCAGTGGTTTCCAGATGTTCTTGGAATACAACTCCCAGAAATCCCAACGGGACAGTCTTATTTGTAATTAAACTTCAAAGCTTAGATTTTACTCTACTCGACTCTTTTGCAGATATTGAACTTAACATAACTCATTTGATCATAAAGACAAGATTACTGGAAGTAGAAACTCAAAGCCTTTTCACACGACCCCTAAGATCCGCTGGCCACTTAAATTTGGATCAGAGATCTTGGGGGTTTGTCGCTGTTCCTGTGTTCACACCCCCTCCCACCCCTCTGCACTCCTGGCTGCTGTCTGTGTGAGGGGAGGGAGAGAAAAAGGAAGAAAAGAATGCGGGCTCACCTCCGTTCTGCCGTCTTGCTCTGCTCCCGGCAGCATTCCAGTCTCTTAATATTTCTTAAAGGGGCGGGGGTCAAAAAAACAACAAACAGAAGCAAGGAGAGCCCAGCACTCACTACATTAAATCTGCATCAGGAATTATTCACCCCCGGAGAGCAGGTACTTGAAAAGTGCAGTGGGACGTGCTTAGGTGGACGTGGTCGCACTTAATTTTTTTGTAAACTCCGGAGCTGGTGGGGAAACAATTTTAAGCTCCGGATCTGGGAGCCATTTGCCGCGGATTTTAGGGGTCGTGTGAAAAGGCCCTCAGTCACTTACCTCTAGTCTTAATCCAGTCTGCTCCCCATGTTATTTTAATTTACCACCAACCCCCTTTTTGGACAAGACTCGTGTTACTTTCACAAGTTAGTAAACCCAAATAAGAGGTGTGCCTTTATTTAACCAGACTTAACATCTTTCCTTCTTCAGTTTTGTCTGGAAGATACCACAATATCCCTCTTGCTCAGAGGATCTGTCACTTTTGCCACTTAGAACCCGACTCAGTCTCCCACACCTTGTGTCTTTGGTCTGGCACACAATCAGCTACACAAACTCTTTCTGGAGCAAATCCTCCTTGATTTCCCAGGCCGTCCTGAAGGATATATGGGCTATCTCCTTCAAGGACAATTCTGAACTAGTCACTGCTCGGGTGGCTGAATTTCTAACAGCTGTATTTTTTTTTAAAAAAAGAGCAACCCTCTATGAACGTTAGTTAGACCATTGGTGAGATTCATTTTATAATGTTCTGTGTAACTGTTTAATCTTGATTTGTGTGCTTCCTTGGTTTTAATGCCATTAAAAGTTTATGGAATGGAATGGAAAAATCCTAATGAGCACAAATAGTGGTGGAGGTTTTTCAGAGCTTTATTCCAAATCTATCTGAGTTCTTAGTTGGGAACCACTGTTCTAAATATGCTCAATCCCCTTTCCTCACAAAACTAGGTTTCCCAAGCCCATTGATCATTCAGGTTGGCCTGTTCTAACCCCCCCCCCAGTTCAGTGGTGGTGAACCTCCGGCATTCCAGATCTTTTGGACCGCAACTCCCATAATTCCGAGCCTAGATGGCCAATGACAAAGGACTGTGGGAGTTGTGGCCCAAAACATCTGGAGTGCCCTAGCCTCCCTCCCCAATATCTCTTTAGAAGTGTAATGATCCGAAATGTGGGTAGCATTCAAACATGGTCTTACCACAGCTTGGGATAAAGTTATTGCCATGTTTTGTTAGTGGTGGAAACAGGCTGTATATTTTTCAGTTTTATTTCCAGTAGAACCCTGGTATGGAAACCAGTGCTTCCCAATCTATTACCCTTGCTGGACATTTTAATTAAGATATTCACCAAGACATCACCGCAAGATCAGTTATTAGCTGCTAAAACGCCCTCCATTGTTTATGTGAAATTAACGCACACACCAGTGAGTACTGTATTACTGGCTCCACACTTACACTAAAATCCATTTCACCAAACCTCCTGCTTTGTCTCCCCTCGATTTTGTTTCTACAACTCAGTCTCTCCTCTTATTCCATAATTGCTATGTATGCGCAGGTGTTTTTTGGCCAGAGAAGCTGCCAAAATCAGTAAACAGTGCCCACCCCGTCACCCTCCACCCCACGCTTTTATGCGTACACCTCACGGCACCCAGTGTGATTGCATTAAATATTTCAGAGGCAGATTTGTAGAAATCTGTTATCGATCTTGCTCTTTCGCAGACAAACAACTGTGCACAGCTCTGGGCTTGCGATGCAACTGGTCCCAGTTGTACGTCCTCCACCAGAGAAGGACTCTGTTTGAGTGTTCCTCTGGAGCGGGTGTGAATTCCGTGGCACGGTGTCTCCTTTAATTGCGTGGAATAGCGCAGATTTGCTGTGGCTGTGGCCTTAAAGTGAAGGTCGTTTCTGGAACATTCAAGTCCAAATCCGTTTCCGTAAGTTCTGGAGGAGGCTGGAAAGTGAATTTCTGCAGCAAGCCCGTGAAGAATAAGAAAAGCTCTGCTTTGGCCAGGCTCTCTCCCATGCAGTTCCGGCGCCCTGCAATGGCAACGGGTGAGGGGATTAACTTTGGTTTCTTCTGAGCCTTAAAGGTCCTCTGCCTCATGGTAGGAGAGGGGTTTACCTCTCAACTGTGAAACAATTTGCAGACTACAGGAGCTGTGAGAAAGCTCCTGCTGTGACAGTCACAAGTGTTCAGCCTTAAGGGCTTCTAATCACAAGCTAACTATAATGTACATTTTGGAAATAAATGCACAGTGGGAGTTAGGTCTGGGTTTTTTTTTTGTTGCTAATGAGGCTAAAAGATGGGGAAAGCAATTTAAGGAAGGGTCAGTTTAAAATGATGAACCCTCATCTGCCCATCTTCCACATCACCCCAGGGGCCTTATCACAGAGTTTGAGGAAACTTTGGCCCTGCAGATGTTTTGGACTTGAATTCCTAGGAGGTCCGTCTGACAAGGTAAAGAATTTGAGGAACAATCTCTCCACCACTTCCTAGGGCAAACCCCAGTCACAGCCTTATTCCCATTTAGGACATGGTTTTCAAGATACCAGTCAACCTAATAAGACTGTTGGTTAGAAGTTATACATGTATTTATTAAAGTACTTGAGAATACTACATTGGGGGTAGGGGTGGAGAGTTAGGAGACCTGAGTTCTAGTCCTCATTCATCCTTGGAAACCTACAGGTGGAATGGAACAAGTAGAACTGTTCCTTGAACAAGTGATACCCCCTGAAAGCACAACAAGGGTTGCTGCAAGTCAGAAACAGCTGGATAGCACAACTATGTTCAACATTAAACTATTTAGCACCCTCTGGCCACCAAGGCTAACAATGGGAGGCACAATGAAACAGAAGAAACACATGCTTTGAAATGAAGTTCCAATAGATATGAAGCCTTTGCTGTGCATCGTGGTAGGTAGCAATTGGCATCCACCCCGCCTTGTTAAGAACATAAGAACCATGTTGGATCAGGCCAAAGGCCCATCTAGTCCAGCTTCTTGTATCTCACAGTGGCCCCACCAAATGCATCCAGGAGCACACGAGACTAGATATCTGTCTCCTGATACCACTCCCCTGCATCTGGCCCTGGAAGTACCCCGGTTTTAAGCCTGGAGATGACACATCTCCCTCATGGTTTGTAACCTGTGATGGACTTTTCCTCCAGGAATCTGTCCAATCCCCCTTTGAAGGCATCCAAGCCAGATGCCATCACCACATCCTGTGGCAGGGAGTTCCACAGAATAACAACACGCTGGGTAAAAAAAATTCTTTTGTCTATTCTCTCTCTCCCAACCCTCAATTGGAGTAGATGTCCCCTACTTCAGGTATTTTGTGAGAGGGAGAAGAGCTTCCCTCTATCCACTTTACTCATGCCCTGCATTATTTTGTACGTCTCAATCATATCCCCCCTCAGGTGCCTTTTTTTCCAGAGTAAAGAGCCCCAAATGTTTTAGCCTTTCCTCATAACGGAGGTCCCTCAGCCCAGTAATCATTTTAGTCGCTCTCTTCTGCACCTTTTCCACTTCCACTATGTCTTTTTTGAGATGCGGTGACCAGAATTGTACACAATACTCCAGATGCGCCCTTACTATCATAAAAGACGTCTGCTTCCAGACAGAAAAGCCAGGCGTTCCCGACATGCAGCTTGTCTGGGCGATGAAGCCGTGGTTTCATGGGCTATTCTCTACCCGCTGGGATCCTGGCCTGATTCTTTCCCAAATGACCCCTCCATCAAAGAGAAGCAATGCCAAGATGGGTTACCTAAGGAGTAGGGCACAAAAGCTTCCTTCTTGACGAATTTCCCATCCACATCTAGAAAATGGTTAGGGTTGAATTCATGGGGCGTCTCCCAGTGTTTTGGATCAAGAAGCACCGAAGTGAGGGAAGGAATCACCATCGTTCCCTGGGGTGGGGTGGGGGGTGGGGACACAGGAGTGAGGGTAGAAGCATTAAGGAAGGGTCAAATAATCAAGATTAAAATCTTCCTCTCTGTTTTGCAGGGGTTGCTCCTTTCTGTTTTCATGGCAGCCCAGTACACGGACATTCTATAAGACCAGTCCCCCCCCCCCCCATTCTAGGGGGAAATATTTCTTGCTGTTGGAATATTTAGCAAGATTTACATTTCAGCCATTACAGGATTAATGTGAATGTAGAGTATTATGGGCTGGATTTAATGTGAAGAGCAAGCCGATTGTTTGTTGAGATCACACCACTTGGAATGTTCTGGTAGAAGTCTAGTTAGTGTGTCTGTGCCTTGTATCCTTTGAGAAGAGAAGCATGTTCCTAGCCTAGCAAGATGGCTGTTAGAATAGTTATAGTTAGAAACCTCCCGTGTACCCTTCCCTTCTAGTTAAATAAATAGTTTTTTTCATATAGCAACACAAGAGGTGTCTCTCTCATTAAGCGACTAAAAATCATCTGCAACCACCGATCCAACAAAGATCCCCAACACTTGCTCATGCTGAGAGCAAATGAAAACGCTCTGTTGTATTTGCACCCCCACTTCCAAGTGGGAAGGAGTTCCAAGGGCCCAGTGCTTCCTTGGGACTTGGCTTGTGGCATTCCTATGATCAAAGGGTCAGTGTAGGCAACCACTTTTATTTCAACCTTGGCAGAGACCTTCTCCCAGTGGTGAAAGGTGTCTGTTTGTCATGGCACACGGTTTTCATCACCTGCGTACCTTGCATTTAGCGTGCTCAGTTTTGTGGTTCATCCCTGGGAGGGAAAACGTGGGCTTAAATGGTCAATCTGACACCCGAGGCATGGGATCTGTGAAAGGCTCTTGTGGAAAATGTCTACTTTGTCCCTTAGATCTATACACACACACATATCTGGAATAATCATTAACACATCAATCTAAAGCAAAATGGAGGTATGCATTCATCAGGAGATGGGTACCTTTGGGAGAAAGTAGCCTCTGAAGTGAATGTCAACGGATGTACTTCGGGGAACATGTGGCAACAGGGTGATAAACCTTTGCACCTCGTGGATGACCGCGTTGGTATAGTTCATGTTCTTCCGGTCTTCATAAGTGGGCCAGCTGCCGGGTTTCACCACCTGCCTGATCTCCTCTTGAACCTTACCTGGAATGACAAAACCGAACGAAACCAGGAGGGAGATGCATGTTGCCTGCTTTCCACCTGCCCACTGTCTCCCATCCGCTTGGTGGGAGCTGGCAGAAACAGCAAGCTTTAAAGAAGAATGAACTTTATCTAGTGCAGTGGTTCTCAAACTGTGGGTCCCCAGATGGGAGAATGTGTTGTTAGTCTGTGGAACTCCCTGCCACAGGACGTGGTGATGACATCTGGCCTGGATGCCTTCCAAAGGGGATTGGACAGATTCCTGGAGGAGACGTCCATCACAGGTTACAACAAACCATGATAGAGATGTGTAACCTCCAGGCGTAAAACCAGGGTACTTCAAGGGCCAGATGCAGAGGGGTGGTATCAGGAGACAGATATCTAGTCTCGTGCGCTCCCGGATGCATTTGGTGGGGCCACTGTGAGATACAGGAAGCTGGACTAGATGGGCCTTTGGCCTGATCCAGCATGACTCTTCTTATGTTTTTATGTTCTTATGTTCCTGGACTGCAACTCCCAGAAATCCTGGCCAGCTCAGCTAGTGATGAAGACTTCTGGGAGTTGCAGTCCAGGAACATCTGGGGGCCCACAGGTTGAGAACCACTGATCTAGTGTATCCGCTCATGGTCCATAGGTCCAAGGCTACTGAAGCTTGGGCAGCTGTTCACAGAAGCACCTGCCAAATAAATTGCACTAAATTCTCAGATGCACAAGACTCTTTGTTGAGTTTTTTCTCCTGAAAGAGCTCCCACCCTCTCCCTACTCTCTCTTTTTCTGTAAATGTTTTATCTACCAGGTGTGTTGCAACTGGTTCAGAATCGTGCAGCGCAGCTAGTAAGTGGTGGGGACGTCAGGGATCATATCATGCCAGTTCTGCATAACCTGCATTGGTTACCAGTTGTTGCCCGAGCCCAATTCAAAGCGCTTTTTTTGACATATAAAGCCCTAAATGGCTTAGGTCCTGGATACCTGAAGGACCGCCGCCTTCCATATGAACCTACCTGGCAATTAAGATTGAGCCAGGAGGTCCTTTTGAAAGAGCCATCCCTCAAGGAGGTGAGAGGGATGGCTTGTAGACACAGAGCCTTCTCGGCAGCTGCCCCCAGGCTATGGAATGCGAGTGAGATCCACCTGGCGCCAACATTGATGACATTTCGCCGCCAGGTAAAGACCTTCCTGTTCCAGAAGTATTTTAATTGACATAATATAGATTGTGGGTCCTGGTGGCAAATTTTAGTTTAAGGTTTTTATTATTGTTTTAATTATTTATTGACATTTTGATGTTTTAACTGTTTTAATTCTTTTGATTGTAAGTCGTCCAGAGACCTTTGGGTTGTGGGTGGCATATAAGCTGTAAAAATAAATAAATAAATAAATAAATAAATAAATAAAATAAACTGAAGAAGCCACCCCCATGGAGACAGCTTACTCTGAATCATTGGGTACTTCGTCGCCAGCAGGATAGCCCATTGTAAGGTTGTTGCCGTGGTCTCTGTCCCCGCCATGACAAGATCCAGGATGGATGCTATCAAGTTTTCATCGTGAAAAAGGTTCTCTTTCTTATGCATATCCTAAGAGGAGGGTATTGCATATGGTAATAGCTAAGGATTAAAAACAGCCAGCCTAGATGCTCTCTAAGTACATCTGATCTCGCCTGATTTCAGAAGCTAAGCAGGGTCGGCCCTGGTTAGTACTTGGATGGGAGACCACCAGGGAAAACCAGGTGCTGTAGGCGCCTGGAGTAGGAACTGGCAAGTCAGTATTCCTGCCAAGAAAACTCCATGGACATGGAGTCACAAAGAGTCGGTCATGACTGTAACAACACAACACACACACAAGGATAAAAAAAAAACACTCAAATTTGCTCTGAGAATGTGTTTTTGTCAAATATCATCTATCATTCGAGTGGACCATAATTGTTAAATACTAGCTAGAATTATATCCAAAGTAATTGATACTACAACATTGTTCTAGACAAATCTATGGCTGCCGCCTGCCGGTCACGAAATCAAAACTGGAATGTTTGCATATGAGAAGCTGAGGATAAATTAATGGCTTCGCCCTTTCCTCCTCCATCCATCATCCTTTTATATCATCTTTTCAATTGTAAGTCGATGAGCATGGATTGTCTTGCTGCTTTATTTCCATGCTACATTTAGAAAATGTTAGTTGCCTTACGCAAAAGAAATAAAAACAATAACAATAGAAATAACCGGTGCTGTCTAAAAGTCTGAATTGGGCAGATTTGGGGGGCTGGCACAACGGGTTTCCTCTGGCATTTTAAAAACTCATGGTCTGACATTAGCCACAGAAATAATACCTCTTGTTGTTTCAAGACCAAAGCATCCGTGTAGCTTCTGGGGCTGTTGCCGTTCATATTTTGTCTGCTTTTCTTGATGTTCTCCCGATAACGACGCGGACCTCTTCAACTTTTTGGAGTAATATTTTGTGAGTGTTGAGGAAAAAACCCAGGAATGGATAAAAGTTGAACAACTAGGAGGCAGCAGTGGAAAAGAGGAGAGAGAGAGAAAAAAACTTAGTGAACTCTAAGTGGAATACTCCAAAAAGCTGCAGAAAAAAGAAATGAAAGAAGATGGAAATTTGCATAACATTTAAATATGTTAAAGTATAGGTGCAAATGTTGAAATGCAATTTGTTAGATCAAGAACAATTCGAGTTCCCCTAGATTTCACTGGCATTGAGTTCTCACAAACATATCCAATGATGATTGATTAGAGGAGACAAGCTTCATTAACATCGGGGCAGTTATGTTTCCCAGAATTGCATTAACCCGAAATGAAATACATTTTTGGAGATACATCTCTGATTATCTGTGTGCCTGTTCAGCCTGTGGTGCAGGTTCTCTGTCCCAGTTGCACCTTGATTGGGGAGCTCTTCAAACAGAGGACATCATAGAACAATAAAGTTGGGAAGGGGCTTATTAGGTCATCATGTCCAACTCCCCTGCTCCATTCAGGAACACAAATCTTAGGATTTGTCACAGGGAGCTGTCCCTGTTTCTCTTGAATGCCTCTAGTGTTGGCATACCCATCACTTCTCAAAATAACTGGCTCCACAATTAGAGCAGTGCAGTAGGACCCCCGTGTCCACTGATTCATTATCCACTGATTCAGTTATCCATGGTTGGCAGAGGAAAACATTAAATAATTCTGCAGCTACAAAGCAAGCTGTGAAGCAAGCTGTTGTCACAAACAGCATCTGTAAAGCAAGCTACTGCCACAAACAGGGGCCATAAAGCAAGCTACTCTCAGGAAACAGCAGTTTGGGGCTGGGTGGGCAGGCATTCTCTCTTAGCCATGGTTTTAATTATCCACGGGAAGGCCTGGAAACAATCCCCAGTGGATACCGGGGTCCTACTGTACATCAATGATATTCAACTGAAATCTGGCTTCCTGTAACTTGAGCCCTTCAAAACAGAGCATTTTCAAACATCGTCTCGGGTGTTAAAAGGTCATCAGGAGAGGCCTTTCTCTCCATCTCACCACCCTCACAGGTACGTCTGGGGAGAACCCATGAAAGGGCCTTCTCGGCTGCTGCACCCAGACTCTGGAACTCCCTCCCACTAGACTCTGCTGTCTTTCTGGAACAGGCAAAGACCATTCTCTTCAGGCCAGCTTTCCTTGAATGATGGACTACTTATTGTGTGTCTTTTATATGAATCTACCATGCATAATCCCATAGACTTTGTGTTTATAACCACTTATAACCTTGTGTGATTGCACTGACACTATGTTTTCAATGTTAGTTTCCATCCCTCATAACTTTTACATGACATTTTTACTCTCTCTTTAACTGCTCACATTCTCTTGCAGCTTTAACATTGTCTTTTCGTGCTGTAAGATATCCCCCAATTCCCTGTTCTCAAACGTGAATATGTCTTAATTGTACTGGACTGTCTATTGACCCTCTTTACTGTAAACTGCCTTGGGTCCTTTTCTAAATAACTAAAATAAAAAAAAATAAAAAATAGAAGAATGCCCTTTGGCAGCCCTTCAAAGAGAAGACTGTGCTGTCCATGGTTCTATAAAGGAGGACAAATGGTTATCTTAGATCAGTGTAAGAAGTCATAGCGAGGTGGGCAAAACCTGCTTACGTGCAAGTACGGCGATCCAAGGAGACACATAATCTCGTCTATGAGTCTTAGCAGAGTCATGAAGCTTGGGTCCTTGTAGTCGAATCTCACCCCAAATAGCAGCACAAATGTAATATTGGTTGGAGCAGCATTGAACGTTCTCAGGTAGAAAGGCTCGCCTTCGGAAATTAGCAGAGATCAAGGTAAGGGAAGCCTTTTCCAATACGGTCACCAAACATATATTTCTTACCAAAACAGGTGCAAGCAAGTGGACGCTGATGAACAATTTAAGTGGCATGAAAGATGCATGGAAAGCCCAATGATCATGGGACACGAAATGTACTCATAAGCCATTGCTCAACAGGGCTTTCCTGTAAAACTAGTTACTGATAAAGGTCATCAATGCATCGTTTGAAATGAATCTGGACTGTTTGCCAGGAAAACTATTGTTCTTGAATGAGATTCTCCATGACACCTTTTTCTTAAAAGGCATTCCATTCTGCTAATAACTGGGCCTGTCATATTGTTTCTATATTATTTAATTTTTATATGTTCTCTTTCCACCAACAACAGGACCGCCGTTAATGAAAATGACTAACCACACACAATTAAAAGTAAAAGAGGTTGTAATTTTATTTTAAAGTGTAACAGATAATACTAACAAATGGCATTCAGTAACACTTTAAAACATAAACACATCACATGGGGGTGGGGGTGAGGGAGGCATCCCATTCTCTCTTATCCACGGTTTCCATTATCCACGGGAAGGCTTGGAACCAATCCCCAGCGGATACTGGGGTTCTACTGTACTCACTACCTGGAAAGCCCTGGAAAGGGTCCTCATAAATCAGAATGGAACATGATGATGATGAGCCAAAATCAATTAAAAGGAAAGGTCTTTCTTTGACAGTGTATTTAAAGACCCCATGGCTGCTCCTGGGTGTGAAATGAAAGCCTGGGCATGATTTGACACCTGAACACGCATGCATGTGCATTTATGTGTACCCGAGAGACAAACGGTATTCACAAATCCACATTTTCAGGGCCTGGGGAGGAGGCTCCGACATACGATACACATGGGAGCTTTGGATTTAACACCTGGTGGAAGGATCCCCTGAACTTCCCCAACTCACGCCTTCTCTCACCTTGGAAAGCTTGAATGTTCTCCACAAGGAAACTGAGTTCTTCTAGAATCCAGTCTTCCATGAGCTTTCTCCCCACACCAAGGCTGCGCATGCTGTACATGGTGAATCTCCGTGTCGTCCTCCAGAGCTCTCCAGTGGAAAAGAAAAGCCCTGAAAAGATGACAGGAGAACATCTCAGCCTCTCTCATATAAACGAAAGATGAATGCTTCTTTATTGGTATACATTCTGACGACAACTCCAGATAAAATCATAGAATCATAGAATGATAAAGATGGAAGAGACCTCAAGGGCCATCCAGTCCAACCCCCTGCCATGCAGGAACCCCATCACAATATTTCTGACAGATGGCCATCCAGCCTCTGCTTTAAAACCTCCAAGGAAGGAGACTCCGCCACCCTTTCTGGCAGCATATTCCAGTGCCGAACAGCTCTAACTGTCATGAAGTTCATCCTAATGTTCAAATGGAATCTCTTTTCCTGTAGTTTGAAACCATTGCCCCAAGTCCTAGTCTGTGAAGCCATGGAAAACAAACCTGTTCCCTCTTCAATATGACATCCTTTCAAATATTTAAACATAGCTACCATATCCCCCCTCAGCCTTCTTTTTGAAAGGCTAAACATTCCCAGTTCCCTAAGCCGTTCATCATAAGACATTTCCTCCAGACCCTCAACCATCCAGGTCACCCTCCTCTGCACCCGCTCGAGGTTGTCAACATCCCTTTTAAACTGAAACACACAGAACTGGACACAGTACTCCAGGTGAGGTCTGACCAGAATAAAATAGAGTGGTACTATCACTTCCCTTGATCTAGACACTATGGTTCTGTTGATGCAACCAAGAATCGCATTGGCTTTCCTGGCTGCTGCATCACACTGCAGTGCTGACCCATGTTCAATTTGTGGTCCACCATGACTCCCACATCCCTCTCACAGGTATTGTTCTCCCATGTAGAAGAAGCACAGACGAGGAAGGAAGGGGTATGTAATGCTTATTTTTATATAGATATCTGTCTGCTGACGGAGAAGAAAATGTTGTAGTCTGGAGGGCTCCTGGTCAAGGTGTTAGCCAGCCAAGCCCCTTTCTAGCATACTCCTGCCCTCTCCATGCTATAACCATGGGCAATAAGAAATTTATAATTCATTATATATTATATTATATTATATTATATTATATTATATTATATTATATTATATTATATTATATTATATTATTAAGGCTCTTAAGCCTACGAGTCTCTGTGCTGGGGAAATGTGTGTTAAGAGGTGATTTCTGGTAAGCTGCAGAGGCCTCTTTTGCCTAACTTCCTTCTTTCAACCACCAACGGACAGTCTCAAGCTATAGTGGAAAATTACTGCTTTAGCTTTCTGCTTTCTGCTGTTTCTTTCTTAAGACTTAGAATCTATGCAAGAAGAAAATATTTCAGGTTAATGAGCTAGTTTGTTAACTGAGAAACATCTGAATTTCACATGGACAGTCTGGAAATTATATAACATGTCCTAATTCTAACAGGGTATAAGAAAGCTGGGGTCTGACGTGAAAATCATCCTTCTACAGAAGCACCCAAATGTATATTTAAAATAAAAACTTTCTTAGAATCTGACAATCCGGTGTCTGCCTATCTGTCAATCTGTCTTAGAAGCCTGCAAAGGATTAACCCATTGCAATCCAGAATTGTTTGTGGGTTACAATGCATCCAAAAGATTCTTTGCATTCTGTACCCATTGAGCATCTCTGGATCCCACTGGCCTTGTACTAAAACAAAACAAAGCAAAAAAAACTTGGGGTCCCCCTAAACCTGTGTGTGCATGGGATGTACCATCTTGATTGACAGAAGGACCAGCATCTGCCCCCTGAATATCCCTAACTCTATGGTTATTAGAAATCCAACTGAGTCTGAGCAACAGGGTTTGAGCCAGGCTTTGGAACACTGGAAACAGCTGAAGATGATTCACGAAAGGCCCTTTGACTCGGTTAGGAGAGTTACAAGCAGGAGGCGAGCCAACTCTGCTCCGTCACTTACCATTTCCGCCCTGAATCTCTTCAAATATCGGGATCGGAGGTCGGCTCGCAAATTCGTCGGTGAAATTCACAAGGGCCTCCTTCACGGCGTCGTAGCCGGCGAGGACCACCACTCTCTGGAATCCAAAATGGAGGGTGAAGACAGGCCCATATTTCTTGGCAAGCTGCAGAGTAGATAGGGGATTCACATTTTTTATTTTTTTATTTTTAAATAAAATACAAACAAACAAACAGACAGACAGACAGACAGACAGACAGACAGACAGACAGACAGACAGACAGACAATAATTGTGCACCCCCCCAACCCCCCTGGGACCATCCAGTTGTTCCTTTAGATTCTTTTTCTTTTTCTTTTTCATCTTCTCTTCTTCTAACAACCTTCTAAGGATGCTTTTACATGACCCCTAAAATCCGAGGCAAAGGGCTCTCAGATCTGGAGCTTTAAAATGTTTTCCCACCAGCTCCGGACTTTAAAAAAAAATTAAGTATGACCATGCCCACCTAAGCACGCCCCAGTGCACTTTTCCAGTACCTGGCCTCCAGCAGGTAAAAAATCTTCCGATGAGAATTGTAAAGCTGTGAATGCTGTGCTCCCTCGCCTTCTGTTTGTTTTTTTGTCCCCTCCACCCCTTTAAGAGACAGGAATCACTAGGGCTTCCACCAGCAGACGGAGGTGAGCCTGCATTTTTTCCCTCCTTTTTCCCCCTCCCTCCCCTCATGCAGACAGGAACAGTGGAGTGCGGAGGGGTGGGAACACAGGAAGAGGGACAAACCCCCAAGATCTCTGGTCCGAATTTAAGTTGCCACCGGGTTTTAGAGGTCGTGCAAAAGTGCCCTTAGAGTCCTTTTCTCCAGAACTGTGTTGGATTATAAATTGGTTCTTTCCATTCCCTTTTAGTAATACATAGTCTATAAATTTCCCCCAAATATCATAAAAACACCCTTCCTCATTTCCCCTCACAGAACTTTTAAACTACAAGACAATTTATCATTTAAAGCTATGCCCCACACTTCATTATTTATTTATTTATTTTATTTATTTATTTAACTTAATTTCCCCGGCTTACAATATAAAACAATTTAGAATAGTTAAGATAAAATATCAAAACATCAATAAAACCCTTCCTCATTATTCCCCTCATCAGACCCACAATCTATATTATATCAATTAAAAACCTTCTGGAACAGGAAGGTTTTTACCTGGCGCTGGAATGTAATCAGTTTATCTCGATCGGGAGGGCATTTCCATAGGCCCTGTGTCTACAGGCCATCCCTCTCACCTCCTTGAGGGATGGCTCTTTCAAAAGGGCCCCCTGGCTAGATCTTAATTGCCGGGTAGGTTCGTATGGAAGGAGGCGGTCCTTCAGGTTTAAAGCTAAGTCGTTTAGGGCTTTGTATATCAGAACAAGCACTTTGAATTCCAGCAACACAATGAAGGTTACGCAGAATCGTGATGTGATCCCTACTTACCAGCCGTGCCGCACGATTCTGAACCAGTTGCCATCTGGGGATTCAAAGGCAGCCTCACGTAAACATTGCAGTAACATACGGGAGCAGTGCACAAAAATCAGAGGCTTTGCTCGTCTAGGTAGGGGCGAAGCTGGTCCCCCCCCACTGGGGACCCACATTTCTGTGGACAACCTTAAAAAATCCTGAAAAACATCTCCCCCCCCACCACCCACACTCTGTGGACTCTTAACTCCGGTAATCTCCAAGGCATTGTTTGAGGGATTCAGGAAGTGTTTGTCCCATACAGTTGTGTTCTTATGCTCTGGATGAGGCATAATATATAGTAGAGATGGGCACGAAATGAGCGATTTTTCGTTTTCGTTTTCATTTTTTCGTTTCGTTATGCAACGAAAACAAAACAATTTTTTTAAAAAAAACAAAACGAAAACGAAAACGTGTTTTTCGTTATCGTTGCAGCAGATGCATTGAACTAAAAAAAATGCAAACGAAACAGCAATTTTTCATTTTCATTTTCGTTTTTTCGTTTCATTACCTAACGAAATGAAAATGAAATTTTTTGCAAAAAACGTCAGGAAAACGAAAACGAACCGAAACGTGCCCATCTCTAATAATGAGCATTCCTGGCTTTTGACTCAATGCTTTTTTTAAAAAAAAAGCCAGAAAAGAATAATATCTGTAGCGTAAGAGATGAGCACCGCCCCTAGAGTCGGACACGACTAGTATGCATGTGCGGCTGGAACCTTTACCTTTATTTTTAAAAGAGTTTATAAACCAGAAATCTGCAAACAAAACTTTGGCAACAGGGAACAGCCAAAGCAGCTGCTCTCGGAGAGGGCCAGCCAGTAGAAAGCTGTTCTCTGTTGCTGCTCCCAGACTTTGGAACTCCCTCCCACTGGAGGCCAGACTGGCCCCATCTTTGCTGTCATTCCGCAAGCAGGCAAAGACCTTTCTCTTCAGGCAAGCTTTCCCTCAGTGACTGGATGCCTGAGTTGGGTTTTTCAATGATGCGTTGTGTTTTTCTGCTTTGAATGTGTTTTTGATGTTGCTTAGGATTTCTTTCTTCTAGTGTACCATTTGTTTGACCCTTTTTAGTCTTTCTATACTTACTGATTTTAGCTTTAAATATAGCCTTTTAATGATGTAAGACACCTTGGCTCCTTCCTTAAGGAGAAAGGCAGGGTAAAAATACTGTAAATAAACAAATAAATGTTTAAATGACACCCATTTTCTTTGCGTGATGCTGAGTCAACATCCTAGAAGAGGAGTACTCAGAGACCTGAGAGATGCTCCATTCAATGACCTTGGTTCAGCTTGTCTTCACCTCCTCCTCATTATTGCAGGAACAGTCCCACAGCTTTTCCAATTACAAAACACCAAAGCCTTTTTGGGAAAGGATGATCAGCAGTTTGGAGGAAAACAATCCCCATCTTGAAGCAACCTTTGCATTAAATTCCAGGCTACGGGAAAACTGGGCAGGTTTACTGTTGGCTGGCCTTCTTATCTGGGTGGGATCTCCAAGTAGGGGTAAGCAACATTTAACGACTTGTTAACACAGTGGAAGTTCTCTCAACGAAACTTCTGGAGCAGTAACATATGTTTTGCCTTTCATCTTTCCCTCAAAGCCTATTATTGAAGTCAATAAATTAAACACAGGATGCAGATGCCCCTTGCTGTTTCACTGTTGTTCAGGAATGGTTTAAAAAAACAAGATTTTGCTCTCTCTCTCTCTCTCTTGCTCTCTCTCTCTCTCTCTCCAGTTCTTTTTTAAGGTTCTTCGTTGTGCCATGTACTTAAGCCACTGTGATGAAGCCGAGTGCACTGGTAGGGGTCGGTGGGTGGGGAATCGAGGTAAATGAATAACTAAATTCTCTCTCTTGCTGTCCACTCCCAGTTCCCAAGGTTTTGCAGGGGTAGCACGGAGGGTAGTTATGTATATTCTCAGCTAGTAGGAGGTTCGCACAGGTGAGAGACCCCCCTAGAGGGGAGATCAGATGGGGAAATAGCTCGTGTTTTTGATGGCTTGCAGTCCAGACCGGTGACAGCTATTTCATGGTAAGCACATGATATCTGTGAGATCACAAAAGAGCCCAACCTCTATCGATCCCCAAATGACATCTTTTTCACCCATCAATAGGGCTGTGGTATGTTGGTACTGGACCGCAATGATTCCTCCACGGATGCAAAGGTTGCTTAAAGGCTGGAGTTGCCAAGCAGTGCCCCCATAGCACCCTGGGGTGCCCCTAAACCCAGCCAGGGGCACTGCAGAATCCTCAGAAATACACCTGAAGGATCTACAGAAGTACCCCCTCAGGCAGGGCGTCTCACCTCATCCAAAGGATCATATTGGGACAGACATGGCCAGGAAGTCAACGGAACCTCTGCTTTAAGGGAAATTACTCTCTGTCAAGTGATACGTTCAGGTGGGATCAGACCTGATCCTTTCTCGTTGTCTGATCACACACTTGGACTCCTCTCCCGCTGCTCTTTCCTTTCTACCCTCCAAGAGGGAATATTTATCTTTCATCATTCATTCACCTGCACACCCAGGTAATGTGGAATGACCCCCACGCCCACCCCAAACACACCCACAAAAATACTCTTCCTCTGCCACAAAGCAAGAGCTCTTTCGTAGTTCATACTCAGCCAGGAATATTCTATATCTCCTGATCTCTTAGAGTTCTATCATAGAAGATAAGCGGGATATAAATATAACAATAAATAAATAAATAAATAGACCCAAATGGGTACTTTTTTTTTAGTTCTCAGGTGTACCAGTCAGTCTGGCAATTTTCCTTTTTCAATCCTTTCTCTTTTTTTTCCTGCTCATTTTCTTCCCTTTGATTGATTGATTGATTGATTGCACTTTTATACCACCCATCTGGCTAGAAGGTCACTCTGGGCGGTTTACAACAATACTGTATTAACAAACAACAAGACAATTAAAATTTGTCTTGTTTGCACAAGACAATTCCCCTGATTCCCTCTCTACTTTGGTGCCTGCCTTTTAAGCCTTCCTTTCTTCAGATCCTATATCAGACAGTGATATAGGATTGCATTGGATCATGCTGGATCGAGTGCCTTCTCTGGGTGTCCTCTCCCTTAAAAGTTAAATAGTTGAGCCGTGTGACCAGAGAAACAAATTCAAAAGGAAGTTAGGTGATACCTTTATTGGTCACTGCTAAAACAAAAAATATGAGCTAAGCTTTCGATAGCAACTTGCTATCTTTATCAAAGCATTGTACCAGAGATGATAGAAGGTGTCTATCAGGCACTGAGAATCTTTTGGTGAGATGAAAAACACCACATGATGGTATCAGGAAGCAGGCTGATGTTAGAGCAGCTTCGAAGTCCCAGGTATGGTTTAACACACACACAAAGCAACATAGTCCTTGATCACCCCCTCCTCCTTCTCACCCTCTATTTAGCTGTTTGCCTTGAGAAAGTGGGGGGGGGGGGAGAGGCGATGCAAAAAGCATATGTTCCATTTGAAACTTGTGGGAAAATTAGCAAAACTCACTAGGAATAATCAGGGCCAGATTAAAAAGAATAATAAATTTTACCTAGTGGCTGCAGTCCAGGCCTTTGGTGGTGGTGACCCTTCAATGCAGAGGCAGCCCAGTCTCAAACATTTAAACCACTTAAGTAAAAAAAAAAAGGTAACCCTGCCACTGGACAAAAAAGCCTGGTTTGGACACAGAACAAGGGTGGGAGATTGTCTGTGCATCATTTGGATGCTGGAAAACAGACCATGCCACAAGTGGTCCAAAATGTAAGGCCCATCTGACCCCACTCTCGTTCTTTTCTTCCAGTACGCCAGGCAACCAGATTCCCTCTCTCTGCTTCCATTGCTCTCTCACACACAAACAGAACTGGCTGTGGACTACCAGACCGGGAACTTTATGATAAAGCTTGTACCCTGGTGATGGGTGAAAGAATGGATCTGATTAGAGAAGCCAGGACCCTCTTGAATGCCAGATGCACCGAAACCCACCCTGGCATAGAATCATTTAGGTCAACGCCACGCTGTGCAGAAGCGTTGCTGTCGTGCCAACAATATTCCCTTACCCTCTGCTTCCGTGAGGGTTAAAGACTTGGCCCAGGTGCCACAATCCCACATTACAATGGTCGCAAAACTTGGTGTTTCTTGGAGGTTCAATAGGATACCGGCCATATCTCTTCAAACTTTTTAAATAATTGGGGTGCAGAGGATAAAATCACCCCTACACACACACACACACACACAACTGCACCATTCATGGCCAACTTTATGATTGAAAAAACAAGCCACCTGCTTCTCCCCTTCCTCTTGGGACTGATAAGGGAGTAGCATATCTAACATATATAGTTGCATAGCTACCATTTAACTGTTGTCTTAACAAACAATGTTGGCCTTCACTTTTTTTTTAAATGGCGAAGCAAGGGCTTCCAAGAGTCTCATTGTAATGCCAAACCTGTTAGTTAAACAAGGAATTTTCAAGACCAGCAGCTTGTTGACCTAACACCTATTATAACAGCTGGGATCGGTCCTAACTCCAGTGTTCCTCTAGACCTGAACAGACTCTCAGCATCAATTATACATGGTGCTTACATTGACTTATTGAGTCTCACTCCCTAAACAAGATCCAATGCTATCCGAATGCCAGTTTAGGGAATAAGCCACGATACATGAGTGGGAAATGGTCACCCCAAGTGGCAGCTTCCCTCAGAAGCTCATTAGATTCTGGAGACTTAAGGATTCTGGGGGGGAAAACCAAAACTAAAGCTCAAAGCATAAACGACGCCATGCACTACTATGATAAAATCTCAGTTAGAATAAATAATACACTTTACCAACAAACTACATCACGCTCACTAACAGGGATAAGCGGTAGGGCTAAGTACAAATCTGAGAGGTGGTTTGATAAAGAATGCCTTCTCTTAAAAAAAGAACTACATGCCATGTACCAGCTTTACCGTAAGAATCAAATGGCTGTGTTGCAAGATGGATACTATGAACAAAAGAAGCGATACAAACTGACAATAGCTGAAAAAAAACGGCAGCTCCAAAAAGTTAGGTGGGACCTATTGACTAATGCCGCCTTATCTAACAATAGTAAACAATTCTGGACGCTGGTCACCAGTGTCACAGCAACTAACATTGATCTGCCGCAACACTGGATACCAGCTCATGTATGGAAGGAGCACTTCTTTAGTATATTTTATGATCCATCAGCCCCCCAAAAAAACACTTACAGATTTTATTCCAACCAACTTACCAGCTTGGCCCCCAGTATCCGCAGAGGAAATTAAAGAGTTAATCGGCAAGCTAAAGCCAAAGAAGGCTCCTATTTCTGATGTTGTTCCCCCCCGAACTCTTTAAATCTTTTACAGACTGGTGGTCTGTGCCACTATCAATCTTGTTTACCTTGATCGATCAAACCGGGAGGTTACCCTCTGCATGGACTAAAGCAGTGGTAGTCCCTATTTTTTAAAAAAGGGAAGCCAAACCTACCAGCCAACTACCGTCCTGTCAGTTTGCTCTCTATAACAGGAAAGCTCTATGCAAGCCACCTAGCTGACAAATTGACAAGCTGGATGGATACAGAGAAAATATTAGGGTTAGAACAGAATGGTGGGTTTCGTGCCAACAGAAATACCCTGGATCACTGTTTAACCTTGGCACACTTGGCTGAAAAATACAGAAACACAGGGGGGAGTGGACTGTTTACTGCTTTTTTTTTACCTGAAAGGGGCTTTCGATTCTATTTCCAGGGGATTATTATGGGCTAAATTAGATAAGACCACCATAGATAGACGACTACTTTTTCTTATGAAAAAATTATATTCGGACACCAGTTGCAGTGTAAGATATGGCTCCTTAGGCGAATTAACAGAGGAAATCCCAAGTAATAGAGGAGTTAGGCAAGGCTGTGTGTTGGCGCCGCACCTTTTCAATCTTTATATAAATGACTTGGATGCACATCTAAGAAAGGTTGAGGGCCACTTCCCCAAACTTGGTACTCAACATGTTCCTCTATTATTGTTTGCAGATGACGCTGTAGTACTATCTTTAACGCGTCTGGGATTAAGGCGACTACTGCTAGTTTTTGCTGACTACTGTAAAAAAAAATAGCCTAATTATTAATATAGATAAATCTAAAATCATGGTGTTTACCAAGGCCTGGAAGAAACATCGCTGGCCAATTCAGAATAACCTCTTGGAACAAGTTAAGGAATTTAAATACCTAGGACTATATTTTAAATCCAACTGCGAGTGGACCGCCCACCGTACCTACACACATAGGAAGGCCCGTAGCAGTATGGCAGCCATTGCTCACACTTTTTTTTCTATATTAATGGTGGATTCCACATCCCTTCTGCTGTGCGGGGTCTTTACAGCAAAAACTAGGCCCCAGTTGCTGTATGGCATACCAATCTGGATAAGCGCATTCAATTCCAACGTTGAGAATATACAGTCTTCCTTCTTGCGCCGAATATTGGGGGTCCCTAACTGTGTGGGATGGGCAGCTTTATATCTGGAGACAGGCCTAGATCGCTTAGAGACTAGGGCATGGAATCAAACCCTGAAATTCTGGTTGCGAATTCATTTTCAGGCTGAGCAGTTGGGTTACATATACCATATGTTATCTGATTCCTACACGAGTAAGTGGTCACAGATAATCCAACACAAAGTTAGATCCATTGGAATGCCTCTCGAGTCCATTCTAATGTTAAATCAACATCAGGCCTACCGAACCCTTAGTCAGCGAATTGGCGACATTGAGAGACAAGAACTGACTGCCTCAGCAAATAGAACCTGCTCACCCCAGGCACACGGTATTCTACCAGGGTATCGGAAACAAGCGAACTATTTATCCTCGTTAGGAACCCCACAAGTCTGCAGAGCATTCTGTTTGGCAAGACTCAATGTGCTTCCTTCAGCTATGCTTCAGGGTAGATATAATGGAACCCCACGCCAAGAACGTTTATGCCCCTGTGGAGCTGGGGGTACCTGAATTTTTAACTCATACCCTTTTATATTGTACCCTTTACAAAGAAATCAGAAGAGACCTGATTTATCCTTTAATTTTTAAATTTCAAAGTTGTCCAGATAAGATCTTGGTAGAGTACTGCCTCTCAGATAAGAACTCATATGTAACTACCCAGGTGGCTAAATTCCTCTTGGCAGCAATCCATAGGAGGGCTATGATAGCGGCAGATAAATGACACTGTAATCTACTGTTGGCAATGTTATGTTATAGTTTTATTCTGTGTACTGTTCTGTTCAACTGTTTTGGGTCATATGACCGTAATAAACTTATGATACTACTATGACTTATTGAGTCTGATTGAAGGCAGGAATTTTGCTAGTTGGTATAGACTGGGGGCCTGTTTCCCAAACCTTGGATCAAAGGCTTCACAAGCTTCACATTTTATTTTTGTGGATCTGGGATCCCAGATCCTGTTTCCCACCAAAACTACACTCCTTAACATTCCCAAGAGTAGAACAATTCTTTAAGGAAGACTTTTTGATTTCCAATGGTAAAGTCGGTTGCATAGCATGGGTTTCCCATAGCTGGGCCATCTGGGGCGAGGCAAATGTTGCAGGGCGTGGGTCATGTGCCCCAATGCAATGTGTAGGGAAGGTGGGGCATGGGGGGGGGAGAAGCCCCTAGGAAGTGGCCACAGGTCCGAAATGGAGGTGGGCCTGGCACCCCTGGGATCTCAGACCTGGAATGCTTATTTTCCAATTCTATTCCTCGGCATTCAAGCATTCCATTGATGTAGTGCCATTACATGTAAGATGGTGGCTCTCATCTACTAATTGTGGTTTCTACTAAGTAGATTTTCATAGTCTGAACGTAGAACTGCCACATAAGAGATCCTGGACTACACACAGTTATGCTCATCCCTCCCAAAGAAAAACATGCTGATTTCCTTCATCCCAGTGACTGAAGCTGATGCATTGAATGGTTTCACCCTGGAGGCTATCTTATCTTATTCTATTTTTAAGTGTTGTTTGCTGGGTGTTGTTTTTCTGACGTGATTCAGAAGACGTGAAGGTGTGTGCCTAATATTGCCAATGTCTCTCTCACACACAAACCCTACACAGCTACTTCCAAGGAGGTAGAAACAGTTTTTACCCAATAGCAGTAACCATGCTAAATGCTGCTAAAATTAAGTTGACAGGTAAAT
This sequence comes from Phrynocephalus guinanensis, assembly GCA_037367245.1. Lineage (NCBI taxonomy): Eukaryota > Metazoa > Chordata > Lepidosauria > Squamata > Agamidae > Phrynocephalus > Phrynocephalus guinanensis. The sequence continues at coordinate 13,771,815 of CM074751.1, read as the reverse complement.
ATCAGTGTTGAGTAGAGATGGACACAACTAAAAAAAAATGGTGTTTTGTTTGTTGTTTGTTCGTTTAGGGGTCCGTTTCGGTTCATTTTCGTTTTTGTGACTTTTTTGCAAAAAATTCGTTTTCGTTTCGTTAGGTAATGAAACGAAAAAACGAAAATAAAAATGAAAAATTGCTGTTTCGTTAGCATTCTTTTTAGTTCAATGCATCTGCTGCAACGAAAACGAAAAACACGGCAAATTTTCATTTTCGTTTTGTTTTTTTAAAAAAATTCATTTCATTTTCGTTGCGTAATGAATCGAAAAAACGAAAATGAAAACAAAAAATTGCTGTTTCATTAGCATTCTTTTTAGTTCAATGCATCTGCTGCAACGAAAACAAAAAACACGGCAAATTTTCGTTTTCGTTTTGTTTTTTAAAAAAATTCATTTCGTTTTCGTTGCGTAACGAAACGAAAAAATGAAAACAAAAACGAAAATTCGCTCGTTTCGTGCCCATCTCTAGTGTTGAGTGTGTAACGTATATTTTATGGGGGATTGTATATGGATGCTGTTTTTCAAATTGTCATTTTTATGTATTGGGTATGATTGCTGTCAGGTGTGAGAGTGTAGGACTGCTTGTGTGTATGTTTGGTTTTTATGTCAGTTTTAAATGAGTACAAGTGATGTTCTGCGTGTGAATGTAGGGTATGTGTATATGTATGTTTGTTCTTAAATGGAAGATTTTATGTCTGGTATGTTTATACTGGGGTGTGTGAATGAGCTGACTGGATGGCCCTTTTTAATCTCATTGTACTTTTTATACAATGACAATAAATTTCATTCCATTCTATTCTTGTGCCCGTCTCTTGTGGCATACACACACTCTTCTCCCTTAATCCCTCTATCAACCCCCCCCCAGTTTTTGGGTTATTTGAAAGGAAAAATAAAACAGGGCACCGAAACATAACTGTTGGATTATTCACATTGGCCATCAACGTTCAATAGAAACCCTCAGGTAAGCCAGTCTTTCCCACAGGGCAGTTTAGGGTTAAAGGAATGATATGGTAAACATGAAAACCAAAACAAAACAAGACAAAAGTAACATGTCTCAGTTTGGTTAAGTATCTCTAGAATGTATGTCACATTTTCATATATGTTTAGCTACATCCCAGCCCTACCAGCCACCTAAAGTTGAGAACTACTTAATGTAACTGCCACAGAAACCATGTCCCGTCTGGTTCCTGAGGTGCGTTGAAATGGCTCTGTGCATTTCAGGGGAATCTCTTTTTAAAAGCTCACAGTTGGAATTGGGACCTTATTTTTCTCTACAACAATTCCATTCCAGTCAAAACTCAATTTAAAATGTAGGGAATGTGAAAATAATAATTCTGTCAGGCTCTAAGCAAAATAGGAATGATTATTCTATCAGTTTAGGTGAAAAACAAATGTGACCCAGAAATCAGAGCTTTATTTATTTAATAAATATAGCTGGTTAAAGTTACTATTTGGGATTAAAAATCTCAGACGCCTCCTAGCCCAGCACTGATCAGTACCCAACTTGGGGATTCTGAGTATTGTAGTCCAAAAACCTTTACCTAAAACATAACAGCAAAAATGAGAGCCATTATGCGGACAGATGACATTTTATGTGGGAAATTGGAGGTTGTGGATTTCCGCAAACCTTTTTATTTGGGCAAGCTTTTCAATCTAATCCATCCAAACGCTGCTGATTATGCATATTTAACACTTGCCGCCACTGCTTGCTTTTAACGCTTATTGATTTTAATTGATTTATTATTTGATTAATTTAACTTACTGTAGCTGATCTCAATCTTTTGCAGTTTATTATGTCACATCAGTTTGTAATGCTGCATTTTATGGTGGGTTTATTTCTTTGCTGTACATTGCTGGATGTATCCCCAGGTCAGATGGTGTAGTATAAACATACAATAAATAAATAAATAAATAATAAATAAATAAATAAATAAATAAATAAATAAATAAATAAAATCTGCACAACATAAAAAATTCCGGAGGTAGCAGAAATTTGCTTAACAAAATTATCTATGGGGCAAATCCGTACAACATAAAAATGGTCGCGATTAGGGATTACTCCGTTTTCAGTGCATTCCTATGGGAAATTTGTATAAAGGAAAATTTGCTTAACATAATGTCATTTGGAATGAATTAATTCTTTTATACAAAGTACCACCCATACCACACAAGTGAGTACACTGGGCTCACATTTCCTAAATTTAATTTTACAGAGTGCATTTTTTCATGGGACAACACTGAAGAAATAACACTTGGCTAGAATGTAAAGCAGTGGTATACAGCTTGTATAACAGTGTAAATGTGCTGTCCCCTCAAAATTACATACATACATACATACATACATACATACATACATACATACATACATACATACATACATACATACATACATACATACATACATACACGAATAGAGGAATAAAGGAATAATGGAAGGAAAGAGAAGCCTAAAAGGCATTATTATGAGAAGCAGACAAACATTACTTAAAGTGGTAAAAATGAAAAACATATTGAAAATAACAGAAACAAAAGGATATGAAACAACAATTTGAAGACAGGTTAGATCACAGGGGGGGGAAAAAATTGTTGCCTGGCCCATAGTTGAGAAGATAAAACAGTTTTTATTTGCTAAACTAAGATGGAATCTATTGATCAGCCTAGGGGTACTGGGAAATGCTGATGGAAAATAGGGCCATAATTTAACTTGGGCATGGCTAAAACTGGAGGCCATTCAAGCAAGCAAGCAAAGGCTTGACCTTCGCTGCACAGAACAAGCACTCCAAACACAGAACAAGCACTCGTGAAACCTAAAAAATCTAAGGAGTGGTGTAAAACTACAAACATCGACTCTGCTAGAAAAAGATGAAACCGCGTGACACCTCATCTGTGATTGCCCAGAGGCTGTGCAAAGGGATTACAAAGTTAGATACAACCGAGATGCAAAATTAATACCTTGGCCGTTATGTAAAAGAAATAATCTGCCAACTTCCGAGAATTCGTGGGAAACATCAGGGAGGGAAGGAATTGGGGAACCCCCAAGTTAAGATCTTGTGGGACTTTTGGAATCAACCAGACAGATGCCTTGAGCGCAATATACCAGATGTAACAGTAACAAAACAAAGAAATTGTCTAATTTACATTGAAATTCCAGGGAATGCCAGAGTTGGGAATTGGGGAAAATTAACAAAACACGGACATCTGGCAACAGAAACAACTCACTTGTGGATGGCACACATTCTCAGTGGTTCCCATAGACATGGGGGCATTGGGAACAATGCCGAAAATTTTTTATGAAGTATTACAATTGGCTGCAGATATCTGAAACAGCACCATAAGAACTGCAAAAAAAATTGCATCAGAATCATAGAATCATGAAGGCGGAAGGCACCTACAAGGCCATCGAGACTAATCCATGTTCAAGGCAAGAATACAAATCACAGGAGATCTGCCAGGTGGTTGTCTACATTTATCTTGGATGCATACCGCGTTGGAGCACTCACAATCATCTCAAGGGGATTGGTTCTATTGTTCTAACTACAGTTAGGAAGTTTTTCCTGATATTTAACCAGAATCTGGTTTTTTATATTCTAAACATAAGAACATAAGAACATAAGAAGAGCCCTGCTGGATCAGGCCAAAGGCCCATCTAGTCCAGCTTCCTGTATCTCACAGTGGCCCCACCAAATGCGTCTGGGAGTGCAGGAGACCGGACATCTGTCTCCTGCTACCACTCCCCTGCATCTAGCCCTCAAAGTATCCTGGTTTTAAGCCTGGAGATTACACATCTCCATCATGGCTTGTCACCTGTGAGGGAGTTTTCCTCCAGGAATCTGTCCAATCCCCTTTTGAAGGCATCCAGGCCAGATGGCATCACCACCTCCTGTAGCAAGGAGTTCCACGGACTCACAACGTGCTGGGTGACAAAATATTTTCTTTTGTCTGTTCTTACTCACCCAGCCCTCAATTTGAGTGGATGTCCCCTAGTTCTGGTTTTTGTGTGTGTGAGAGAAGAGCATCCCTCTATCCACTTGACTCATGCCCTGCATTATTTTGTACATCTCAATCATATCCCCCCCTCAGGTGCCTTTTTTCCAGACTAAAGAGCCCCAAATGTTGTTTACTGTTCAAGAACAGATCCAGCACTTCCTCTGCATGAGAGCCTTTCAAGCATTTGAAATGTGCAATCATGGTCTTCTTTTCCCATATGTCAGTTCTTTTTCATATCTGTGAGTTCTTTTTCATATGGGCAGTTCTTTTATCATAGGGCTTCTTTCTGTCTTCCAGGGTATTCCACCCAATGTTGTGCCATCCACAGATTTGATTGGTGTTCCCTGCCCCCCCAGTCAAAGTCATTAATAAAAAAATTTGAAGAGCACTGGGGCCAGGATGGAGTATGAGGGTATCCCACGTGTTACCTCCTCCCAGTTGGAGAAAGAGCCATTAATCTGAGTAAAATTCTGTAGCCAGCTCTGGATACACCTGAGAGTTGTTCCATCCATCCCACACCCAATAATAACAATAGGATACACATGACATCGGCATTCAACTCATACTTAATGTTAAATTTATTAGTATCATAGCCGTCAATGTTTTTATAGCTTTGATTGACTATGCCTGGCATCATCATCATCATCATCATCATCATCATCATCATCATCATCATCATCATCATCATCATCATCATAATAATAATAATAATAATAATAATAATGGATGATAGATGAAACATGACTTATGACCATTCACTATGATGGGAGTTGAGTGATGTTGACAGGCTGGAACACTGTTTTGAGAGATAGAAACGTTTTGCAGCAGACAGTCCAAACAGCTGCATGTGTTGGCAGAATGTAAAGCTAGAACAGAACCAGCTGAGTCCCCTAAGAACAGGGAGGTGTTTAAAGTAAATCAAACAAAGGGTCAATACAGACTCTGTAAAGAGACGGCTGATAACTCAATGAGCGCTGCATTCAGTTGTTGCAAAAAAATTGCTCAGAATAGATTACAAACAGGCATGAGGCTCACCAATGGAACAATGTAGCCCTGATTTTGCAGCTCCAGAACAAATGCAGTTAAGGCTAGAACAGAAAAATGAGTCCCCCACATGCTGAACCTGTAAAGAGAGAAAGGGTCGAATGATTGAGTTAGCTGCCTTCAGACTGTACAAACAGCATTAATGATTTGTCTTGGTAATTTGTGAAAGAACCTGATAAAGAACTGGTGATGAACTATGCCGGAGAAAATGAGCATGCAAAATTACTTTGGGACTTCCGAATACAGACAGACAGCGTTTTGGAGCATAATACCCCGGATATTGTGATTGTGGAGAAGACAAAAGTGTGGATCATTGATGTTGCTCTACCAGGTAATAGTAGAGTCACCGAGAAACAACTTGAAAAAAATTACCCAATATCAGGATCTGAAAATTGAACTTCAGGGACTCTGGCAGAAGCCGGTACAGGTGGTCCCAGTGGTAATTGGCACGCTAGGTGCAGTGTCTAAAGAGCTAAGCTAGTGTTTAGAAGAAACTGGAGTTGACAAAGTCACCATCAGTCCAATGCAGAAAGCCGCCTTACTGGGATCTGCTCGCATAATTCGCCGATACATCACTGAGTCCTAAATGCTTGGGAAGCATTTGACTAGCATCCATGCATAGTTATCTCATCTATTGTGTGTTCACTGATGATGATGATGATGATGATGATGATCTGATGATGATCATAATCAGATAATGATAATGGCCTGGATAATAGATAATAATAAGGAAAAACCCATAATAACACAGATAATAATAATATCAGCAGCAATGGAGTGGCCCCAAAATCTGGATAGCAATCGGAAACAGTTGCCAATGGCTGCCGATTTATTTGAGCTCTTGGTCTGGCCCCCTTTGCACTAGCAATATTGAGAACAAAGAAGCGCAGTAACCCTGCTGTTCTCACTGCATTGCCTACGTGGACCTAGAGCACAATTTGCAAATAGCCACGCCGGTGTCTTACCTTCATGATGGATTTGTCTTGCCTTTTGATATCCAGCAAATGCAAGTTGCCAATGAAGGGAAGAGGTGTCGGCCCTGGCGGCCACTTTAAAGCAGATTTTCTAGTGGGAGATGCAAGGTAGAAAAAAAGGAAAGCCACCAAAACACACAGAAGGCCAGCGGAGACAGGATGAGAGAGGAATAAAGCAACCCCAGCCATGATAAAAAGATCAAGTTTTTGTCTAGCAAAAACGTGGAGAGTGTTTAAAAAAGAAGAGAGAGTAGAGGTTGGCAAGTTTACTTAGCCAGTCCTTAGCTCTATATCTCTGTTCCCAGATTGCCCCAAAACTGTGTATAGAGCTTAGGTCCCCACCCTTTTTAAACACTTCTCGAGAATGTGGTCTAAGCAGTTCCTGATTGGGAAGGAAAAGAGGTTTCAGGTTTCAGATTATGTATGGACACAGGGAAGCAGTGGTATCTGAAATCCAAAAATCCACAGGTCCAAAAGACATTGTACAAACTAGGCAAGGTTTCCAAATTTCCAGCACTCTTCATCAAGCTCGGCAGTTAAAAAAGAACAACACTAACCCAACCCAAAACAAACAACAGCAACAACACACCGGCAAGCTGGACAAAGAGTTCTGAAGGACTCCAACGCTGACATATATTGTGAATGTCGAAATAGTCCTGCTAAAAGCATTCGGCTCCATGAGTGTTTTTATCTAATGGATCATTATGTACACTTTGTGAAGATTCTCAGTCATTCAGATGAGTTTACCCAGAGGTTGAGTCATGGCAACTGGATTTCTTTTTTTGTGAGATAAAAACACTTCGCTACTCATCCAAGACTAAAGCTACTTGGATGAGTAGTGAAACATTTCGAACTCAGAAGAAAAAGAAGTCCAGTTGCCATGACTCAACTTCCAGATTATGGCCACCTTTTTTCATTTTTAGAGGTGCTTAATATTCCTTGAGCTCTTTCAGATTTGACTTCAAGGCCAAACGTCATCCAACAGCAGGGTCAGCCCAACACTTTTTATTTTTTGAGGTGGCACCGCAAGTGTATAATATCTAACTACAGAAGAGTTAGTTTGGACTCTCTTCATGGCTGTAGACAGGGCCGGCGTGTCCATTAAGGCGAACTAGGCAGTTGCCTAGGGCGCCAAAATGGAGAGAGGGTGCTGGCCAGCCTGCCCCCCCCCCGCCCCCCCCCCTGCTGGCCACCACCGTCCGTCCCCCTCGCCCGCCAGCTGCCCGTTGCCATCTGCCCATCACTGCCCATCGCCATCCGCCCACCGCCCCCCGTGCCCATCACCTCCCACCCCTCCTGTGCCCATCGCCGTCCACCCCCCATGCCCGTTGCCATCCCCTGCCACCCCCGCCCCGCCACCCCACCCCCGCCCCGCCACCCGCCCGTTCACCACCCTGCCCACCCACCAACCGCCCACCCACCCCCTGCCCCACAGTCCTTTGTCATTGAGAATGCAGGCTTGGAATTCTGGGAGTTGTGGTCCAAAACATCTGGAGGGCTGAAGTTTGAATACACCTGTTGTAAGGGAAAGAGGAAACCTGGAGTGGAATGAATGCAATGAAGTAGGAAGAAAACGGTGGGGTTCCCTGGTCGGGTGTCCCACTGAAAAAGGACCCATCCAGATAGTGTTTCATGCCCTCCCTGTTACTTCTCGTTGCATAACTGGGCAGGGGACCTTTTGGTTCAGCATCAGAAACCTTCCTCTATCCCCCTCCTCCCCATGTCTCCAGTTGTGAAATGCTGGAAAAGATGGAACCGCAAATGGGAGCCGATTAATCTTAATTAATCTTCCGAGAAGCCCAAGATGTTTAATCGCTTACAGTCATGTTTTGACATGATGCTAGCGTAGATCATGCCCTATAGCTTTGTCTCTGTTGGTGGCATCATTTTTTTAAAATTACATTTTGAATTAGCTGTTCAGGAATGGTTGACTAAGAAAGTTTCGCCAACACTTGTCTCGACGGTCTTTCCGCATCTCCTGCATTTGTGGCTCCACTGAAGAGAAGAGACAAACCAAAGTGTTGGGTTATTTTTGCCTGTCCTGGGCTAGTTTGTGAGCTGGACCTCTCTCCGATGGGTATGAAATTGGTCCGTCCATCAAAATGTGCAATGAAAGATCTGTGAAAGGGTGTTACAAAGCACACATAGATTTTCCACAAGTCTCACTAGGATGGATTAATCTCCGTGGCTGTGAAATTCATCTTTCCTTTTTTAAAAAAGAAGTTTGTGTCATTGAGTTTGGTCCCCGGGTGACAGAGGGTCAAACTACACATTACAGGTAGGATGTCATGGGGAGAAGACATCCCCATGGGCATAGGATTAAGCAGGTGCTTGAGTGAATCAAGCCTGAACCCTCCCCAGAAGCAAAAAATAACTCAACTGAAACTGTCATACTTTGGATGTGTCACAAAGGAGAAATGGTTGGCCAGAAAAATCAGCCGTGGTGGGAAAAGGGGAAGCCAGTAGGAAAAGAGGACGTCAACGAATGAGGCAGATCGACACGCTAAAGGAAGCCATGTTTGCAAGACATGAGAAGGGCTGTTAGCTATGGGACCTTCTGAAGATGATTTATTCCTAGGCTCACCAGCGACATGACAGCACACAGGTGCTGTCAAGTCGCTGGTTTTAATTCAGTTTAATTCAATCAGCAATCTAATCAGCAATTTAATTCAATTGCTGTTTTAATTCAATTGTTAACCGCCCGGAGTTCCCCCAGAAGACGGGCGGTATAAAAATAAAATAAATAAATAAATACAAGTACCCATTGCATAGCTCATGATGTAGTATGGCTCTCACGAGCATTTTCTCACCTTTTGCACTATTAACGCTTCTTGTTTTCCACACCGGCATATCACAAAATGGAGGGAGATGTTATTTGCTTCTACTCCATGGCCCCGTGGACATCAACCGTACATGTCCAGTTGGCCAACTCCAATACTACACTTTGAAAATGCTTAAAAATCCAAAATATGATACCAAACGCTGGCCAGGTAGTGCGGACAAGAGAATGATATGACGTTCAAAAAAACATCTGCTGAAATGCATCTGACAACTGCTCAAAATTCCCTTTCAAGGTAACAATGGAACGTTACCACAATGATGGGTCCAGCTGCACAGAATCCATATGAAAATGATGTAGCCAAATGAAAGGCAGACAGGCAGTTAGAAGTCAGGATGAAACATTCACAAAATAGCTTTACTACTGCTTGGAAAATCCACCATTAGAAGCGGTGACTCAGCTATGTTTAAAATGATGACTCAATCATCAGCAGCGGGAGAGACAGGATCTATGCTGCCAGGGGTCAGGTTTCTCTCTGCCTGCTTGCTTTATTGATCAATAAACTTTGCAATATCGGTGAGTTGGATCTGGTGACCATGGTGAGAGTAGCTCCCCAGGACTCAACAGCAAGGCCTTATAATTCCTTATAAGATGTCTTGTTATGCTTTGGATGCTCTACCTGACAGAAGGGCATTTTACAGGTCCCTAAATGTGGCTCGAGCTGCCTAGATGCCCTAAGCACATCCGATCTCACCTGATTTCGGAAGCTAAGCAGGGTCGGCCCTGGTTAGTCCTTGGATGGGAGACCACCAGGGAAGACCAGGTGCTGTAGCTGCCTGGAGTAGGAACTGGCAAGCCACTCCAGTGCTCCTGCCAAGAAAACTCCATGGACATGGGGTCATGAAGGGTCAGTCACGACTATAACAACACAACACACACACACAAATGTGGTTCATCTGGGGAAAAGCTAGGTCTCAAAGCTTCTCTCAGGTGAGTTGCATTTAGATAGCTGTCTGCCAGGCAGAACTCTGAGGATAAAAAGCAAAAGCAAAAAGCAAAGTGTTCTGCTTATATACCGCCCTATACCACTACAAGTCGTCTCTGGGCAGTTTACAATTTTAATTACAGTGTGCAGGCTACACATTGCCCCCCCCCCAGCAAGCTGGGTACTCATTTTACCGACCTCGGAAGGATGGAAGGCTGAGTGAACCTTGAGCCTGCTACCAGGGATTGAACCCAGGTCGTGAGGACAGTTTTACCTGCAGTACAGGCATTTAACCACTGTGCCACGAGGCTCTTTTATGCAAAATAATGGCATCTATAGTACCAATAAATAAATAAAAAGGTATCCCCAAAGGACCACTCCTGGATAAGCTACTACAATATGTCCATGATAATTGAGCTTAACGTAGGGAGATCAAAGAGAAGAAAATTTATTGGAAGCCTCCTCATTTGATCCTGCGCTAATAAAATGAAGGGGGACGTGTGCTCATCGAGCGTCGTCCGGCAGTTCCCTTCTGCTGGCATCGTTAACTCATACTGTTTGCTGGAAAGTGGAAGGTGATTTGGTACATGGCCTTGGAGGTTGATATCCAATCACAAAACAGGACAAGGTCACCTGCAAGCTGCCAGGGGGTGCGCAAAGATTCTTGCTCTGATAACTGGATGCTTGTAGCCCATCAAGAATTGTCTTCTCCTCCATGACATCCTACCCATAATGTGTAATTTGACCCTCTGTCACCAGTCCTTCAAGTGGACAGGCCGGGGACCAGATTCAATGACACAAACTCTTCCTTTCATACATCGTGGGTCCTTTTGAGCCTTGTATCTTTGGCATGGACCTGCTGCCTCATGGCGCCTAACAAGATAGGGCCATCCCAGTGGTTTTAAAACCCATCAATCATGAGTCAACCAAAGAACTTTTCCTTGAAACGTCTCCTCAGGTATCTGCTTCTAACCCCTGAAAGGTATGCATGTACCCTTCTAGTCTTACCCATTGTTCTGGCTTTTTGCCCATGAGTGACAGGGCAAATGTTTTCTCTCCGGAGCCCATGAGATCTCGAACAAAAGCTTGGGAGATGGAGTGAGCCGACTTTTCCATGACAAGGTTACGCAGGGCAGCTGCTTGCGACAAGAAATTCCTGTCCAGAAAATGCTTCTGTCTGGCCTTAACGCATATCATGGGCCGCCTACGTGCCTGGGTGGTTAAATACACAAGCTGAGGATTTTTAAAGAAAATGTTCTCATTAGTACAGGTGCAGTAGCTTTTTCTCTCTCTCCCTCCTCTGTATGACCAGTGGCTGGGAAGGTATGCCACCTGGCTGAACCCCCTTAATTCCATAGCTGATCTGGGAAATGTAAGACCCTTTCCATGCTCTGGAAGATGGATAGTGGTAGATGTGTGGCATTTTCTACCTCAGCTTGGCTCGCCCTGGATTCTTCACGCAGGACTCCACAATAACTTGCTATTTCTGATTCATTTCAGGCCATGGAAGACCTTGGGCAACTCTTATCAAACACGTCTGCACTAGGTCATTAAACGTCAGAAACAGGCTCATGATTCTTGCTTCAGGTCAAGATGAACTGGGGTGCAGACAGTGGCCCGTATCCTGTTGCATCGCTGCATTGGCGTAAAGGCAATGACATCACTAGCAGTAGCAGATGATGACTGCTAATTAAAGACTCCCTGCTTTGATTTCAGATTGTGCATGACTCACATACAATGAGATGATGTTTCGCACAATTGGAAACTGAAGTAAGGAGTCTTTAAATAGGAGGCATCTGCATCTTACCAGTAATGTCGTTCCTGCACTGCAGACCTAGCTATGCAACAGGGATTTTGTACATCAGACTGAACAATGATAACTGTTTTGCCCCACTTTAATTTCTATGGCTCCATCCTATGGAATCATGGGATTGGTCATTTGGTGAGGTATTGGCCTGCCCCCATGGAATGAAGCGTCTCTTTGCACTTGTTCTGGAAATGTCCAGGGCATGGATGGCTGGACTGTACCAAATAAGTGTCAATAACAATGTGGATCCTACCCATAGGATGTTCTGCTGGGGAACCCTGGGTTTATTCTCTTGAACGCCAGCAAAGAATATGGAAGATCTCACTGAACCACTGATTCCAGCATCCCACTGCATCCGAGCTTAAGCTGGTATGAAACTGTTCAAACAGTGTCAGGTAGATGCACTTATGGGGAAAGCGGCATATAGAAAACAAAGGAATAAAAAAAATGCGAAGAGAGCAACATTTGCGTCCCTATCGCTAAGGGCCTTGGGGGAAAAAACAGAGGTTCTTTTCTTATCCAGGACTACCTTGAGATATTTTGATATCTCTCAAAAAAGAAGTCCAGTAGCCATGACTCAACTCCCAGTTAAACGAACCTGGATGACTGAGAATCTTCACAGACTTGAGATATGTGGTTGCCAGAGACAAAAGGAAACAATTTCCCGGTTCTGTGTACAAGATCCAACATGATTAACAACTGAATCTTAGGTACAAAGTATTCCTTAGGGGAAATCTGTATTTCCCACTATTTCTGGTGGGATCCAGGCACGGATCCAATGAATTTGAAGGCGAGATCAGCCTTCAGGCTACAGCTGAACTTGCTTGCTGCTGTGCCATCGTTGCAAAGCATTTAGGTATGAAGCTAGCTTGGACCCAAACCCTGGTTCTTTGGGATGGAGGCCTGGATATCTCTGGAGGGTCTAAGGACTGTTTTAGGGAGCTTCTGCCCAGCACTGTGATACTGTATAAGAAACACGAATTAAGTTTTAGGATCGGGAATATTGCTAAGACTAAACTAGCTAATGCAATATTGTAATCTATTATCTGTATTTTTTGTACTAGATGAAGACAGAGATAAGCAAAGAAGAACATGATACTGATGGGGAAATGTTAGAACAATATTAATGGAAAAATATTTAGTAAATATGGAAATATGGAAATAATCTTGTTTAAGATGAGAAGAGAATCATGAAACAACTAGGCCGATCTACTGGGAAAATTTTCTGATATAGGTAACACGGCAGGAGATAAGCAATGTATCTGGTTTTTTTTTAACTTTGTTAGTTTTAAAAATGAAATGAAATGAAATGAAAAATGAAATTTCATTATCTTTGCCCAAAGGATAAATTTCAAAATTGAGTATTGAAGGGCAGCAACTTCTTTAAAGGGTGAGTGGTTTATAACCACTTATCACTGTGTTTATATCTCTCCCTCTGTGACTGCATTGACATTATGTTTTCAATGTTAGCTCACATTATCTTGTAGCTTTAATGTTGCCTTTTAACGCTGTAGGGGTGTGGTGGCTCAGTGGGCTAGAGCACTGAAAACTGTCGGCTACAAAGTCAGCAGCTCAGTGGTTCGAATCTGGGTGCCACACAGTGGAGTGAGCTCCTGCTGATAACCCCAGCTCCTGCCAACCTAGCAGTTTGAGAGCATGTAAATCCAAGTAGCTAAATAGGTACCACTGTAAAAACTGGGAAGGTAAAAACAGTGTTTCCTTGCAGCCATGCCAGCCACATGGCCACGGACGTGCACAACACTGGCTCTTTGGCCTTAATATGGAGATGAGCACTGCCCCTAGAGTCGGACCTGACTAGCACCCATGTACAGGGGGAACCTTTAGCGATACCTTTAATGCTGTAAGATGCCCCTCAATTCCCTGTTCTTAAACTTGAATGTGTCTTAAATGTACTGGGCTGTATACTGTCACTCAGGGCCTTTTCACACAACCCCTAAGATCCGCTGGCCACTTAAATTCGGACCAGAGATCTTGGGGGTTCGTTGCTCTTCCTACGTCCCCACCCCTCCGCACTTCCTTGCTCCTGTCTGCGTGAGGGGAGGGCGAAAAAAAGAGAGGAAAAAATACAGGCTCACCTCCGAAGCCGCCTGGAGCACCGTCGTCGTCCTGATGGGGCGGGAGGCAAAAAAAAACAAAACAACAAACAGAAGCGAGGAGAGCCCGGCACTCACTCCCTTAAATCCGCATCAGGGATTTTCACCCTCCGAGAGCAGGTACATGAAAAGCGCACTGGGACGCGCTTAGGTGGGCGTGGTCGCACTTAATTATCTGTAAACTCCGGAGCTAGTGGGGAAATAATTTTAAGCTCCGGAGCTGGGAGCTATTTGCCCCGGAGTTTAGGGGTCGTGTGAAAAGGCCCTCAGTATTGTAAGCCGCTTTGTGTCCTTTTCCAAGGAGAAAGGCAGGGTAAAAATACTTTAAAATAAATAAAATAAATACATACTGCCTGATCAAGTTATTTGCAAATTATACAGATAGCACTGTGGAAATTTAGTCTCATTTCCCTTTAAGCAGCTAAGGGAGAATGCACGTCTACATACAGAGAAAGCAAACACAGAATGACTGGGGATGGCTCAGAAGGTCACAAACAACCCATTGAATAGTTTTCGTTCTTACAAGTCCATGCCGCAAAGCAGCTGTTATTGTACTTCTGTGCAAATGGCTGGACTTGCTCAAAAATCATCCCTGCCAGTGGGAAAGTGTCCATCAAGACCAACGGAACATTTCTCCTCCTGTCACGGGGGGCGGGAGGGGGGGCATTTGGTGGCTTGCATTCCCTGCTCATCTGAAGGAGACAAATGAAGATTTATATCCTGAAAAGGAATGAGCTGCGTGTCATAGAAACCGTGAACCCGACTGTACAGAACAACATGTCTGTCAGTCTCTTGTTTTGACACTGTTTGCTCCGGCCATGACAAGTTAGAAGTTCTGCTTGACATGTACGGGATTAATCAGATGTACCTGTCAGATGCTTGGGTCTTGACTAAAGGCAGATTAGTCTGTATAAGCTCAGCGCTTTCAAGGCAAGTTAAATGTGAGACCTGCGAATTAACTGACAAGCTCCTTTGACAGATGGTGCATTCACGGAGGGATTTCTGCTTTACATTTAAGCCTACCCTACCTGTTAAAAAAATTGGGAGTGGGCGATGTGTGTGTTGTAAATGCATTTTCTTGAATGCCAAAGAGATTCTAGTTGTTGGGGGGGGGGGCGGGGAAACATATTAAGCATCATTGCTCCGTCAAACCACAGCATGGGATGATTTATGTTTTGCCAACCTGCAGGTGCAGCCTGGTAAATTTATTTATTTATGTATTTGGAGTATTTTTACCCCACCTTTCTCCTTGGAAAAGGAGCCGAGGTGGCTTACAGTAAGGAGAGACAATATACAGTCCATTACAGTTAAGATTAGACATGGGCACGACTAGGCGAAATTCTCGTTTCCGTTTTCGGTTCTCGTTATCGTTACGTAACGGGTAACGGTAACGAGAATTACTCCGCTCCAGCTCGAACCCGAACCGAAAAAGAAAAATTGGGTCTGATTTTTCGTTGTCGTTCATGCCATTGCGGCGATCGCACAATGCCAAGCAGCACAGAAAAAAAGTTTTAAAAATAAAAAAACCCCGATTCCCGGCCATAAAAGCAGGCAAAAATATGCCTGCCTCAGTGAGAGCACCTACCGAGGGGTGGTTTCTGGGGGGGTCCCCGGCCTCCCCCCCCTCTCCTGTCCTGGGCTACTTGCACCAGGCTGGGGGGGGGGGGTCATCCTCGTCATCTCCATTTGCCATGCGGTGGGGGGGGGGATCCAAAATGGTGACCACAATTTTTCTTTTGAAATCGTGGTCCAAAAACCCACCAAAGCACCACAGAAACATGTGAAATTTATTTATTTTAAATGCCTGAATTTTTATAGTAGCAGCAGTGGGTTTTTTTATAGCAATAAAATGTCGTATTGATTTTATTTTATTTTATTTTATTTTATTTTTATTTTTTTACACCTGCGCATGCCATGGGATGGGACCATGCAAATTTTTGGAGCCATTCCACCAATCGCATGGCCAGGTTTTGCTGAGACTTCTGGATGTGCCAGAGAGGGCATAAAAAGCCCACCAACCCTAACCCTAACCCTAACCCTAGCCCTTACCCTAACCCCAACCCTAACCCAGATTCGTACGCAAGTACACTTCCCTTCTTAGTGGGCCAGAGTGATGCACTCAGAGAGGTGCCTTCAACTCAGAGACCCACTCCCTCCCTCCCTAAGCGTAACCTGTACGGCAGTACGCCAGTATGCTTTCCTTCTTAGTGAGTCAGAGAAGCGCCGATGAGGTTCCTCTGACACACTAACCCCCAAATGTTCTTAGTGAGACAGAGAAGTGCCGACGAGGTTTCCTGTCACACTAACAACAACCCCAACATAATTATAACGGCGGGTACACGTTACGCTCCCTAAACCACTGTACAAACGACAGACGACAAACGGAAACGACAAATTTTTGAAAAATTTCACGAAAAACGGAAACGAACCGAAACGGGCCCGTCCCGACAAACGACAACTCGAAATGCAATTTTTTCTGGTCGTGCCCATCTCTAGTTAAGATACATTCAGTTTGAGAAACAGGGAATTAAAGGGCATCTATGAGCCTTTTCACACCACCCCTAAGATCCGCTGGCCACTTAAATTCGGACCAGAGATCTTAGGGGTTTGTCGCTGTTCCTGCGTTCCCACCCCCTCCGCACTCCTGGCTGCTGGCTGTGTGAGGGGAGGGAGAAAAAACAGAAAGAAAAGAGACGTGGCTCACCTCCGTTCTGCCTCTCGCTCTTGCCGCGGCAACATTCTAGTCTCTTAAGTAGCTCTTAAAGGGGCGGGAGCCAAAAAACAACAAACAGAAGCGAGGAGAGCCCCGCACTCACTAACGTTACACCGCATCAAAGAATTTTCCCCTCCAGAGAGCAGGTACTTGAAAGGTGTGCTGGGATGCGCTAAAGTGGGCGTGGTCGCACTTAATTTCCTGTAAACTCCGGAGCTGGTGGGGAAACATTTTTAAAGCTCCGGAGCTGGGAGCCATTTGCCCCGGAGTTTAGGGGTCGTGTATAAACGCCCTATGTTGCATTAGAAGGGAACATTAAAACTATCAACATAGTGTCAGTGCAATCACACAAGGAGAGGTATAAACACAAAGTTATAAGTGGTTATAAACACAAAGTCTGTGTAGATGTTTTCAGTTTCCACTTTTGGGCCCAAGCTAGCCTTGCTGCTGTTAATATATGTATTATTAGATAATTTATTTCTTTAGATTGTTCACCAATAGTCAGTCCTAATAGAAAATATTGTGGTTTAAAGCTTATTGTTCTTTCCGTTATTTCCTGTAACCATTTATGTATTTTGATCCAATTTTTTTTTGCTTTTTTACAAGTCCACCAGCAGTGGAAGAAGGTTCCCTTCTTTTGTTTACATTTCCAACACTTATCAGATATTTGTTGATTAATTTTGTGTAGCCGCTCAGGAGTTATGTACCATCTATGGAACATATGCACCTATGGTTGCTTTATAGTTAATCTTCCATAACCTTCCCCACTGCTCTAGACTTATTTCCTGACGGATGTTTCTCGCCCATTTAATCATAACAGCTTTTACTTCCTCATCCTTTAACTCCCAATCTAACATAAATGTATATAGTTTGCTAATGACTTTAGCCTCCGTGTCCAATAGTAATTTATCTAGTTCTGATTCATGATTTTCTATCCCAATTTCCTTTCTATCTAATTTATATCTCGCATTGATTTGGTGATACAGCAACCATGATTTAATAGTTCCTGATGTGTGTAGTTGGTCATATGATTTTAACTGTCCTTTACCATCTAACAGATGTTTATATGTGGGTAGTGTTCCTTGTTCTATTAAGTTAGAATGCATGGTTGCCTCTAGCGGCAAAAACCATCTAGGTATTTTCCTATAATATTTCCTTTTAATCCCTTTCCAACTTTGAGCGAGGGAACTCCTAATAAAGTGACTATTAAAGATCTTATTTTCAACTCCTCTATGCCATAAATAAAAATGCCAGCCCCTCTGGAGGTTAAAACCCTCTAGAGTTAATAATCTATTGTCTCTCAGCAAGATCCAGGCCTTTAGCCAAGTCAATACACATGCTTGGTGGTAAAGGTGCCAGTTAGGTACTCCCCAGCCTCCTCTGTCCTTTGACTCCTGCATTAATTTGAGTTTGATCCTTGGTTTCTTCCCTGCCCAAATACATTTATTTATCATTTTGTTCAATTCTTCAAAAAAAATTCACCCTAAATTAATAGGGATAGTTTGAAATAAAAACAAAACAGCTTTTCATCAATGCTGGCATAATCTGTGTTTTGCATTACATGGTTTTCAAATGAGTTTCTAAAACTCTGGTACAGAAGGGTCTACAGGCAGGCAATCAATGCTGTAAGAATATTCCCAAAGAGAAAAAAATGTTATATTTTGTTAAATTTGAAGCTTTCCCCACAAAGCAAAGAAATTCAGACCACTGGTTGCCTGTTCTCAAAACACTGGTGCACTGTTTTTGTCCTCTCTTCTCCTCCCAGTAAAGACTAAAGTATAATCTGATGAGACCCTACAATCTTTATGCATCCCTGGTGTTGCGGAAGAGCTGAAATGAAAGCCAAGCTTTGAGAGTATCAACTTCTACAATACCCACTGATAGGATCTTCTTGCTGAAGATCTTGTCCTGGAATATTTATTTATTTATTTATTTATTTATTTTTCACACTTATATACCGCTCCTACTTCCCGAATGGGAACTCAGGGCGGTTCACATAAAAAGCAAAAGGAGCAAAGATGGTGGCAATGGCAGGGAAACAAAGAAAAAAAACTCTAGTCATTTTTGAAGGCGTCCCTAAAAAGGAGGGTCTTCAGGCCTTTCCTAAAGGATGCCAATGACGGAACCTGCCTCAGCTCGCTAGGTAGGTTGTTCTAGATGGACGGCACCGCCAATATTGCCGGCTGGAAAGGGAAATCAAATGATCCAGAGTTCCTACATTACCTCCAGGGTTTTGACATTGCCCTTCTTCAAGAAACCTGGCATGAAGGAGATGTTACATTGCCTGGATATACCTCAATTGTAACTCCAGCTTTCATCCCATCACGCAGAGGCGGAGCAGCACCGGTCTGTGTTGTCTGATCACTAACCGCTATCAGATCAAGATAGAGCACCTAGACAGTTGTCCCCCATTAGCTATGGCCATTTTAATTCAAAACCTGAAGCCTTTCCTTATGATAATTAATGTTTATCTACCCCCACAAATTAACAAAGAAAAATTGCAGGCACAATGGGAGACCTTGAACAGTTATTTATTTTCTTTAGAGGCAGAACACCCTTCGGCTGAAGTTTTCATTGCCGGAGACTTTAATGCCAGGATCGGAAATGACAACTCTGCTCTATTGGACTCAATGGGCAACAGCTTGGAGGACCATTTTCCGGAACAGCTTAAGCTTCCAAGGTGTTCCAAAGATTTCCAGATTAATCCTGCGGGGCACCATCTGGCCAGACTCTCTATGGGGACCGGAAAGATTACCTTAAATGGTTCGTCTGTATTGGACCACCCTGGATAATTTACTTTCTGCTTCCACAGGGGGAGCAGTTTCATTGACTATGTAATTGTTTTCCCCAACCTGAGCGACAAGGTAGTCGTTTCCAGGTTGGATCACAAATTGACAGCGACCATTTTCCCTTAATCACTAAAGTAAAATGTAACCAACTAACATCTAGCATATCATATCACCTTAATAATAAAGAAAGCAAGGCACCTTATTGCATGAGAAAGAAATTGTGTCCAAAAATAGAGGGTAAGATAAATTTAGCATTAAACTCCAACCATTTTATAAATATGAAACAGAATTTGTCTGAGGCATTAGACCCGTCAGAGGCCATCTTTCACTATGAAAACCTGATGGCTGAAATCAATAGTATCTTAAGTCAACAAACTTGCCAGAGACCCTATAAAAATGCAAGACTTTGTCCAAATACCTGGTTTGATAGAGATTGTCTTCTTTTGAAAAATCAGTTACGTTGCCTGTATCACTCTTATCGATCAATCCAGTCAGATTCTTCTCCCCGAAGTGAATATATTAAATTAAAAAAACACTATAAGTTTGTAATAGCTCAGAAGAAGCAAACTTTCATCAAGGAAAGATGGAACTTAATGATTCATTCTGTTCGTTCCAACAACAGTAAACAGTTTTGGATGTTGGTCAGGGGTGCCTTAAAAAGCAGGTCAGGCTCCTTGGACGCCCAGATTCCTGCGCACATATGGAAGGATCACTTTACCAACATTTTTTTTATATCCTCAATCCCCAGATTTAGATCCCCCCTCATCCAGCACCTCCAAACTTACCTAAATGGGACCCAGTAAATACTTTATAAATCAAAACTTTGATTTCTAATTTAAAACTGCGAAAAGCGGCCGGTCCAGATGGGGTTCCTCCTGAACTCCTAAAAAAAGCACTTGGAGTGGTGGGCCACTCCTTTGGCCACCCTTTTTACATTAATAGACCAGTCCGGAAGGGTACCTGCAGCATGGACAAAAGCCATTATAGTACCTATTTTTTAAAAAAGGAAACCCCCCAGACCCAGGAAACTACCGCCCAGTCAGCTTGCTGTCCACAGAAGGCCTTCCCTTGGGGTTGGATTTGACAGCTGGTGATGCAAATGTTTTATATCCATTAAGATTAATTCTGCCCACATCTGTTACCCATGTTTCCTGCAGCATGATGATATCAAAGGACTTGAGATAACGTACAAAGCCAAGATCAGTTTTTTTGTTAGCCCAACCTGCAATGTTCCACGATAGATGTCTTAGGCAAGCCCGCGAGGATGGGCAAGCTGATTTTTTAACCTCTTCCTAAATGACTTAGCTCCTAATCTGCGGAATGTGAATAGCCATTGCCCAAAACAAGTTCCATTGCTTTTGTACGCCGACGACGCAATACTTCTCTCTTGCACTAAGATAGGTCTTAAACGCTTACTTAATGGTGCCACGGACTATTTCTTAGCCAATAAATTGGAGGTCAATTACTCCAAATCTAAAATAATGGTCTTTGCGAGAAAATGGACTGCCCACAAATGGCTTTGTAAGGGTAATGTTATAGAGCAGGTAAAGTCATTTAAGTACCTAGGTGTTCACTACAACTACAGGCACACCTGGTTCTCCCATCGCAAGTATGTCCTAAATTCAAGCAAGATCTCTGCTAGCGCAATTTCACGATTCTTTATTAGCTATAGCAATCGGTATGTACCAGCTTCCCTGACAATATTTAAGGCCAAAACGCTATCTCAAATCTTATATGCATCACCAATTTGGTATAAAGCTATAGATCGCACAGTGGAGAGTATTCAAGCCTCTTTTTTTGAGGAGAATCCTAGGCCTCCCTAAATGTGTCCCATACGCCATTCTTTGCTTAGAAACTGGCATGATAAGGCTGAAGACCTTGGCCAGATTAAGAGCTATTAAATTCTGGCTTGGAATACAACAGTTCATACCCGTTTATTATATCAACTTTTGATAGATCCTGACCTCCCAGTCGTGATCTCCGATGTTCTTACCACTCTTAAAGTAGCAGGATTGGACATTGAGCAGCTTGGCATGTTAAGTCAATCTGAAGCATATAGGACTATTAAAGACAGGCTATTGAACATCAAATGGCAAGAACTGTGCAGCGAAGCCAATACCATCAGCTCCCCATTTCAATTTAACATCCCAGTCCTACCTGGGAAGTCTGCTTTTTTCTGACTTACCTAACATGTCCCGAAGCGCGCAGAGCCTGTTCACTTGCCAGATGCAATTCCTTCCCCTCGGCACTATTGTCGGGCAGGTTCAATGGAATCCCTTACTCCCAGAGGATCTGTCCATGTCAAACTAATGCCGTTGAAACGCTTGAACACATCTTCTTTCATTGCCCAACTCACGATGCACTTCGTAAGAAATATCTATCCTCGATCCTCGATAGAATGCAAGGGTGGGAAGGCTTGGTTAAGCTTAGGTTCCTTCTCTCCACGCAAGTCACCTCTTATCTGGATGAGGTGGCCTCCTTTGCCTCTGAAATTATAGCAGCATGAGGATCTGGGCTTCCCTATTCCCCATCTCATTGGCTTAAGTAGCTAATGCATATATTAGAATCACCGGTTCCGTGTTTGATTACCCCCCTTGCTGTACCTCATTTTCTCTTGTTGTGTTGTTTTATTTTATTTTAATGCCAATAAAGGTTGATTTGATTTGATTTGATTTTGAATAGGTGATGTTTCCCCAATGACTATCTTTTAAAGCCCTATACAATCTGGGCTCCGGATACTGAGGAGATCACACAGCTCATGATAACTTTAAGAGAGGGGCTCTTCTGGACCAAGGAAAGTTTGTTTATGTGTTTGATTGAGACTATGTCGCTGCTTTAATGTCATGTAATTTGATGAAGCATGGCTAGAAAATGTCACTGCCTGTGAGGGTTCGTTCTCAGCTTCCAGGGGTTCCGATGTGAAATAAAGATTGTCCATCCTTTCGTTAACGTTTTCTATTAAACTTTTATTTCCAAACATAAAGTCAGTACCTTTAGCTTCTGTGTCTTTACTTTCTTCTTCAATAACAGTGACAACATTTGGAGTAAAAAGGTTGCCAACGGGGCTCAAACTAGGTGGGTGGGTTCTTCCCTTAGAGTTCGTGGCTAACGAGTTGTCCCCCGCCCAAAACACTGGGTCCCATAGCACGGGTGGCGAGCCCACTGTGCTACGGGATTCTTCCTCTCCCGTGGTGCTGATCTGCCTCTTCTCCTCCATGCCAGCGCACTTGCTGGCCATCGCAGGGGCTGGACATCAATCAGCCAAGTCCAGTCGCGGCCCACGTCCACCTCAAAGGTGCCACCTCTCTCCTCCCTTTCTCCCCTTCAACGTTCTTAACCGCCCGTTTAAGGCCCTTTGTACACGACCCCTAAACTCCGCTGCAAATGGCTGCCAGCTCCGGAGCTTAAAATTGTTTCCCCACCAGCTGCGGAGTTTACAGATAATTAAGTGCGACCACGCCCACCTAAGCGCGTCCCAGCGCACTTTTCAGGTACCTGCTCTCTGGAGGTGAAAATTCCTGATGCGGATATAACGTGGTGACTGCCTGGCTCTCCTTGCTTCTGTTTGTTCTTTTTTTGCCCCCTGCCCCTTTAAGAGATCTGAATGCAGTGCCAGGATGGCAGAAGGAGGTGAGCGGCATTCTTTTCTTCCCTTTTTTCTCCCTCCCCTCACGCAGCCAGCAGCCAGGGGTGCGGAGGGGGTAGGAACGCAGGAACAGCGACAAACCCCTAAGATCTCTGGTCCGAATTTAAGTGGCCAGCGGATCTTAGGGGTCGTGTGAAAAGGCCCTAAGTCCCGACTGCTCCTCGCGCGCTTCCTGCCAACCCTCGTCCTTGCGCTCTCCTCTTGTATCTTTTTTGACATCTGTCATTCTAAGCTCTTCTAATGCCTTCGCCCCGCCTCCTACCCAGAAAACATCTCTTGTCTTTATATCCTCTAGTTCCTGACTCGCTCCTCCTTCTGCTCCTCTCAATACTGTATTGTCTTTTGTTTCCTCATGTACTTTTTGTTCCTTTACTGCCTCAGACGGCGCACTCTCATGTTTTTCTTCCTTTCTCTGTTCCTTCTCACACTGCCCCACCTGCTGGTGCACATGGACCAATTTTTTAAATAAAGAAGCGAAAAATATGATGTCAATTCTCTGTCTATTAACTTTTGGTCTTTCTCTGGGGAAAAAAATGATTTGTTCTCATGCCAATTCAGTTCCTTTGATGGTACCTGCATACCAATGTTGCACAACAAAATGGCACATCACCAGAGCGCAGTCACACCCAGGTGGAGGGATGGCATTTCCCCACTGAAGCCAATTTGGTGTTTCATGTTTCCACAAGACGAGCTGCCCCAAATCCCCACTTTTGTGTGGTTGTTGATTGCATTCCTCACCCACTCTTTCCCACAGGGCTCCAGGGCATGGTAAACAGAGTTTCCCTGCAGTTTGCCATCACTGAAATTTAACAAGGTAGACATGGGTATTTTCGCCTCGGAGACCAGCTTGAAGAGAACTCCATGTGTCGGGAAGACAGAAGCAAACAAAGACTTGCGTAGTTTTGTCTTTTCTCTAACACTTGTGAGGAATTCACCCGTTTTCGTAACCATGGACGTATCCTGAACAGCCACAACGTTAAAAGCACCTGCCTAATATTTGTACTTGTGCCTGCCAAAACAGTTCTGATGCACTGAAGCATGGTCTCTACCAGACCTCCACATAGGTCCTGTGGGATCTGGCCCCAAGGCCCCTTAGTAGGTCTGTAGACCCTTTAAGTCCTGCAAGTTGTGAGGTGTGAGTGGGGTGTCTATGGATCGGATTTGATGTTTCAGCACATCCCTGTGGAAGATGCTCCATCGGATTGAGTTCTGTAGGATTTGGAGGCCAAGGCAACGCACTGGAGTTCTTGTCATGTTCCAGGACAATTCTTTTGCAGCGTGGCAGGGTGGATTATCCTACTGGAAAAGGCCGCTGCCAACAGGGCCTTTTCCAGTCCCATGAAGAGGTGTGTGTGGTCTGCCACAATCTCGAGGTAGGTTGTACACAATGAAGTCACATCCCCATGGATGCAAGGAGCCGTTTCCCAGGAGAACATTGCTCAGAGCATAACACTGTCTCCACCCACCAGCGCCTTCTTCTATAGTGCCTCCTGCTGCCATCCCTTCTGCAGGTACATAAGGCACACACCCCTGGCCACACCCCTGATCACAATGAAAATATGATTCATTGTTCTATGCTCTGACGCCCACACCTCCACTCTAGGCACTTTAACCCAGGGAACACGGGTCACTGTGGGCCGTTTGACAGGTGTGCAGCTATGCAGCCCCATGCACAGCCAATGGTGATGCATGGTGTGTCCTGACACCTTTCTCTCACGGCCAGCATTGAGTTTTTCAGCAGTTGGAGCTACAGGAGCTCTTCTGTGTGAGCAGACCAGACCAGCCAGCCTTCGCGCCCCACGTGTGTCTATGGGCCTTGGCAGGGTGGGGGGGGCGACCTGTGAGCAGGACACCAATCCTTCCTTGCACCACATCTTTACAAGTACAGCAGTACCTTGGTTTACGAATGCCTCTGTTAATGTAATTTTCGGTTCTCGAAAGGAAATCTATAGAAAATAATGCCTTGGTTTATGATTTCCCCCTCTGCAATACCCCAGTTTATGATTTTTTGGGGTAATGTGTTGTGAAAAAAGTACCCAGGATGCATTGCACCCTGTGCGTTTCTTGGTTACAAATTTTCCGCAGTACGAAACGTCCCGGAGAATGCATTAATTCCACAAACTGAGTATGCCTGTATTAACCACCTTATAGTTAATGTTATTAATAACTCCATTAATATTAACTATGCATAATTATTAATAATTGAGAATTGCCATGGTCCAGCAGCAGCAACAGCAACAACAACAACAACAGAGATCCCAGAGAGATCTGACTGCCAGACCTACTCGATCGTTGCAGGCGCGCTCACTCAAGGTGGCCACTCCAAGAGAGGTGCGGAAGTCGGTAACCCATAGCCGCGCCTTCTTTGTTGTTGGCCCCTCTCTGTCGAACCAACTCCCGAGTGAGTTGCGCCTTGCAGAGTCCCTGCCCGCCTTCAGAAAGGCATTAAAAACTTTGCTTTTCAAGGAGCATATGGTGACCTCATTTCTGTTTAATTTCCTTCCCCCCCTTTGATCTGCCGCTCCACGCCGAGGGTTTTCCCTCTTTGCCACTTTCCTATTCATCTTGCCTTTGTTTTTCCCATTGCGTCTGTTGTTTTAGCTGTGCTTTTAGCTGTTTTTATCTGGAAACCACCCTGAGTTCCTCTGGAAAAAGGAGCGGTATATAAATGCACCAAATAATTAAATAAACAAACAACAACAACAACAATAATAATGTTCACATAATTCACCGATAAATCACGTAGTCCTAAGCGCTTGGGAAACATTTGACTAGTGATTTGTAATACAAAATCCATCTTAGTTATCTTGTTTGCTGTGTGATAAATGGTGGTGGTTGATGATGATGCGATTGATGATGATGACCATGATGATGATGATGATAATAATAATAATAATAATAATAATAATAATAATAATAATAATAATAATGTTCACATAATTCACCTATAAATCATGTAGTCCTAAACTCTTGGGAAGCGTTTGACCAGTGATTTGTAATACAAAATCCAGCTTAGTTATCTGGTTTGCTGTGTGATAATTTGGTGGTGGTGGTGGTGGTGGTGGTGGTGGTGATGATGATGATGATGATGATGATGATGATGATGATAATAATAATAATAATAATAATAATAATAATAATAATAATAATAATAATAATAATAATAATAATAATAATAATAATAATAATAGCGATACACAGGGAAAACGCCACTGCTACAGCCCCAACTATAGGTGCCGCCTCAGCGAGGCAGGGGAGGAGCCAGCCGGCAAGCCCCGCCCCGCTCGATTAGCTCGGCGCTCGTCTCCTCTGGTTTAGGGCGGCCGGCGCTCCCTTATCCTCCCTGGCCTGGGAGCGGATCCCGGAAGCGAGGCGAGCTTCGGCCATCGTGGAAGGAGGAGGCGGCGGCGGCGGCGGCCGGAGAACGACCTCGTCGTCATGTGCGCGTCGGTGGGAATGGGGCAGAGACCCTTGAAGCCGAGGCCGCCGGACAAGGGCGCCTTCCCGCTGGACCACTTGGGTAAGGGGGTGGGGTGGGGGCGAAGCGGCGGCGCGGGGGGGTCGGTTTACCACCTCGCGCGCCTGCGTGTGTCCTTCACCCGGCTAAGTGCGCATGCGCGCCCGTTCGCCCGTAACCATGGGGATTCCCGCTTGCATTTCCGGTTTGGTGCGGGGGGGGGTGTCAGCGCCATAGAGGTAGGAAAATATAGAGTGGCACCACTCCTCGCCCACAAAGGGTAGGTGGGACGTGGTTTCTTTCTTTTTTTGCAGAAAATTGGTTGTTCCTGGTGGTCTCATCCTGCCCCTGTCGCAACCTCTTGACTCCCCGAGGGCGAGCTGAGCCTTCCTCTCTGAAAACTAGATCTAGAGGGCCATAAGTTTATGATCTCCAATTCCCAGCGCCTGGAAATGTTATGTTTTTATGTTTTTAACTACATTTCCCATAATCCCCTAGCCAGCCTCCTGTTAGCTGGGGGATTATGTCAGCTCTTTCCACGTCCTGCCTATGGTTACCTTCTCTTCTCTTTTTTTCGTTCTCCTTCATTGCGCAATATCGCCTCCCAGGGAGTCCTGGGATTGGCAGCCCAGAAATAAATTTATTTATTTATTTATTTTAGAGTATTTTTACCCCGCCTTTCTCCATGGAAAAGGAGCCAAGGCGACTTACAGTAACGAGGGATAATATACAGTACCCGCGCAATTAAGACATCTTCAGATACTGAGAACAGGAAATTGAGGTTCAAATTTTATTAAGAGAGCCTCAATAATAATTCTGTTCCAGAATTGTCTGGTTTTAGCCAACACTTGTACCCCATTCCATTGCAGTTGACTTGATGCAATGTTCAGCCAGTCCAAATTTGTCAGCCTGTTGTAATCTAACACTGTATATGGTGAATGGTTCAGATATATGACAGATCGTTCGGTCTGGTCTATATATGCTTGACCACAGCAACATGGTCCTCAGAAAATGGCCAGCCCTCAGTCCTAGAGGATCCTTAACTGGGTGGACCATTTATTTAATTTTATTTTAATAATAAAAATGTGTTGACATGAAAGTTCTCTTGAGTTTCTCTGAAAAGATGCCTTAACAACGCTGTTCACAGTGACCTTGCAGTGGCTGATGGCCAAAAGAAGCAGCCCACGACCACCGGGCAAGCACCGTAGGAGGGGAAAAGATGAGCAGGGATTCAATGCTCCCAAAGCAGAGATTGTGAACCTGTGGCCCTCCAGATGTGTTTGGATGACAACTCCCAGCACCCATGACCTTTGGCCGTGCTGACTTGGGAGTTGGAGTCCCAGAACATCTGGAGGGGCTCAGGTTGTCCGTCACTTATTTTAGGAGGTGGCTTGTCCTCGGTTTATTGGCCCCCACAATTCTCCGTGACCACCTTCTCGCTGCCTCTCAGGTGGATCTTCATGTCTTCTGTTATGTCTTGACAGTGTTTTTTATTTTGGGCAAAGGCACACAACCGCCATTAGAAAATGTTAAAAAAATTAACTCTGTGCCGGTCAATTCTCTTGGGTGTCACAAAGAAAGTATTTTATAATTACTTTATTATGAAATAGTAAACAGAAATATGAAAAATTATAAAACAACATCAGTGCGCGATGGGCTGGTCTGAACACAAAGCTGAGCCCCAGGCAAAACTGGGACAGTGTGCCGCCAGTGGTTGAAAAACACTGGCCTATGACTCTTGCGGTCAAAGGGTGTCCTCGTCAGGCTGACAACATCAGATAGGCTGGTCTTCCAAGCCCCCTAAAACTGGGACAGAGCCATGATCACTGGTCAAAATCAAAGACAGGCCATCACAGAAATGGTGGAGGGCTGTGTGGACTCCCTTCTTTGTTTGAGAACTCTGCCTGTTATGGATCAAGTCATCTCAAAAACTCTTTATCGCAGGCATACCCAAACTTCGGCCCTCCTGATGTTTTGGACCACAACTCCCAGAATTCCAAGCCTGTATTTCCATTGCCAAAGGACTGTGGGAGTTGTGGTCCAAAACATCTGGAGGGCCGAAGTTTGGGCATGCCTGCTTTATCATTTTCTCTTGCCGTGGTTGCTCTCTTACAAAGAGACAAGCGTATTACACATGCCCCAGGAGAGCTTCATCTCAACTCTGTGGCGACTTAGAGCACAGAATAAATTCTGCTTTCGGTCAGGATGCAAACATCAAAAACAAAATTTTGAGACTGAGGCCAAAATGTGATGCATTGACAATCGTTTTCCACTGTTTGTTGTTTTTATTACTCAATGCTTTTTTGTTTTCCTTTTTAAAAATCTGCTTCTGATCAATTATTGTCCAGCAAGGCTTATGCCAAAAAAAGGTTGTTAGTCTTTTGTTATTACCTGCACTCAGATTGCTTCTAATTTATGGCAGCCCTTTGCATGATTGATCTCCAAAATGTCCTGCCCTCAGTTGCTCTGCTCAGCTCTTGAAAAGCTCATGCCTGTGGCTTCTTTTAGGGAACCAGTCCATCTTGAATTGGGTCTTCCTCTTTTCCTGTTGCCTTCTGCCTTTTGCAAGATTGTTGTCTTTTCTCTGGAATTTTGCCTTCTAATGTTCCCATGGTAGGACAACCTCAGGTGTGTTGTTTTGGGTGGTTTCCCTGCCCCCTCCTGAAAAAGTAAAGGCTTGATTTGATCAAGAATCCACTTGTTCGGGGTCCGGTGCTATTCAACATCTTTATTAATGCCTTGTATGAAGGCATAGAGAGTAGACTAAGTTTGAAGATGATACAAAATTAGGAGGGGTGGCTAATTCCCTAGAGAATAGGATGAAAATCCAAAAGGACCTTGACAGATCAGAGTGCTGGGCCAACGCAAATAGAATGAGTTTCAACAGAGGAAAATGTAGGGTCCTGCATGTAGGCAGAAAAAATGAATGACACAGATATAGGATGGAAGACACCTGGCTGGAAAATAGTACCTGTGAAAGGGATCTGGGAGTCTTGGTGGACCACAAATTGATCATGAGTCACCCTTGTGATGCAGCCGCCAAGAAAGCCAATGTGATTCTTGGTTACATCAATAGAGTTATAGTTTCTAGAGCAAGGGAGGTGACAGTACCACTCTATTCTGCGCTGGTCAGACCCCACCTGGAGTACTGTGTCCAGTGCTGCACTCCTCAATTTAAAAAGGATGTTGACAACATTGAGCAGGCCCAGAGGAGAGCGACCAGGATGGTTAAAGGTCTGGAACATATGCCTTACGAGGAGCTGCTTAGGGATCTGGGAATTTTTAGTCTTACAAAGAGAAGGCGGAGAGGGGATATGATAGCCATGTTTAAATATCTGAAAGGAGGTCATATCGAAGAGGGAGCTAGTTTGTTTCCCATGGCTTCAGAGACTAGGACTCGAAGCAATGGTTTCAAACTACAAGAAAAGAGATTCCATTTGAACATTAGGAAGAAGTTCCTGATGGTTATTGCTGTCCAGCAGTGGAATATGCTGCCACGGAAGGTAGTGGAGTTTCCTTCTTTGGAGGTGTTTAAGCAGAGGCTGGATGGCCATCTGTCAGGGGTACTTTGATGGGGGTTCCTGCATGGCAGGGGGTTGGACTGGATGGCCCTCGAGGTCTCTTCCAACTCTATGATTCTGTGTTCATCCCTCAGTTTTACTGTTCAGTTTTCATATCTATACATGGCAATTGGGAGTAAAAGTCTTTCGCAAGTTTGTTTTTTAGGTGCCATAATGTTTTGCTATTATTCCAGCAACAGCCTTATCATGGCTCCTCCTCAGACACCTGATTTTGTTTGTTTTCCTTATTTGACATTCTTGTTGATATACATTAACACTTTTCAGATAACAGAAGTAACAGCAATGAAACAACTATGTCACGGCTATGGCTGAAAAGCAGTTTAAAATGAGCCTCTAGTATCAACTGATGCAGAAGTAATGTAGCCAATATTAAACAATTATAAATCCATCCTGCAGCAGCTGTGCATCAGTGTGTAGTTAAACATATAATTAAACTATAACGATTGACTCAGTATTCAACACAGACTTTAATTAGGCAGGGGAGAGAGAGAGAGAGAGACCAGGAAAAGTACAGGGTACAGGGTATACTATATATAATATGATAGACATTAAGAAGAAGACTTCTGTATTAGTTTAAAATTTTGAAGCTAAAACATTACATTTACCTAATATGAAATAGAGTGTCTAATTCAAGAAATAAAAGCAACAATAAATATAATAAAAACCCTAAGTGGCAGTAATCTGAATGTCACCTTAGATAATAGTAGGAGTGATAAATTTCATGTTTACTTTAAGGAGTATGGGGAAACAAACCTTGCTATTTGAAATGTAACATACTGTCCCTGCCTGGAAATAAAATCCTTTTCTAGGTCAGTTCTTCCTGGATATTTTTTTGTTGTTGAAAAAATAGAATTCAGAAATCTTTTACAATACACCTGGAATGCCAATTTCTCAACTGATTTGTGGTCACATGAACAGACTATCCCATGGTATGGGTTTTGTTTATATCGACCCTTTAACTTAGCAAGCGGCAACATATCTAGGGATAGAGGACATACAAAGCAGTTTTCTTTCTGCTTCAGATGTACTGTATATACTCCAGTATAAGCCTAGTTTTTCAGCCCTAATTTTGGGCTGAAAAAGGGGTCCTCGGCATATATTTGGGTCAATACTTTTAGCCACTGAGGCAAGTTTGGGTCGGTGGCTAAAAGTCATTTTAAACATTGTGTGCCGCTTCTCATGACCCCCCTCCCATGTAAAAAATGACTTTTTAAAAAGTCATTTTAAAACAATATTAAAAATGACTTTTAGCCACCAACTCAAGCACTTGCCTCAGTGGCTAAAAGTCATTTTAAACATCACACACACACACAGCTCACAAAGGAGGAGTTGCCAGGCCCTGCTGCATTTCCCACCCTAGGCTTATACTTGAGTCAATAAATTTTCCCAGTTTTTGGGGTTTAAATTAGGGGCCCCAACTTATACTCGGGTCGACTTATACTCGAGTATATACGGTAGGTTATGTGATGCCAACCGCCATCTCGCCTCCCCATCCTACTTCACACAATGACGAAGCTATAATCATGGTATTTAATCATGGTGTTACCTTGACACCTTTGGAGGAGGAGGGGGGGGAATAAAGCATAAATGAAAAATGGCTGTGTGGTAGAGTGAGGTCATTCCTCAGGAGGGTGATCGGCATATTCTAAAATGAGTCAGCTTTTCTAAGATTTTGTCGCCCTCAGGTCTCACCATGGCCATTTGCTAAGCAGCTCCTTTGTAGCATTGCCGTTCCTTTAAAAAATTTTTGGTGTAGACTGTGAGGCTGGCAACTGATTGTCTTGACTTACACGTGTGCTGGCTATCTTCACTTCAACTCGCTGCTGTCGGCTGCCAGGCGTCCTCTTGTCCCACATATTTATGATTGATTTACTCTTTCTTTATTTCATTTATCTCTCCCCCCAGGTAGGTACTCAAGGTGATTCACAAATAAGGGGCACCGTGTTTAGTTATCAGCACAATTCAAAACCCAAATCAGTTGCAGTGTTACTGTGTCTCGTTGTCCCCCACCCCCTGCAAACCACAGTGCCTTCTTTCTTTTCCAGGTGAATGCACAGCTTTTAAACAAAAATTCATGAAGTGCCTGGAAGCGAATAAATTTGCGAGTAGCGTGTGCAGGGAAGAATCCAAGGAATACTTAGTATGCAGAATGGAGAGGCAAGTATACTCGGTCTTGAGAACCCTCACGTAAGCCGAGGTTTACCTGCTCTAGGTTTCCTGACACCCCTGTGGGTTAGGCAGGGCTTTGAGTGCCTAGACATGATATTTCGCCTCCCCAGGTCTTCTCTTTTCTCCATAAAATCACCTAGATTCATTATTTCTCCTCAGCGCATGTGAGTTAAAATGAAAGTGTGGTTTTGGTGTTACTTCGTGAGTCTTTGTCTCCACCAATAAGGTTTGTAACATCTCCTTTGGAAGCTGTTTCATTTTGGAACTGTTTCTGGTAGGGAAGGGGAGGGGGTTGGATTTCCTACAGTGGACCCTCGTATAACAAATGGTTTGTATAATAAAACCTGTACAAAATTCCGGAGATAGGGGAAATTTGCTTAACAGAATCGCCTATGGGGCGAATCCGTACAACACGGATGTCTAAACGTTTTGTAAGGAGGGCCAGATTTGGTGGCTGAGAATGTGGGTGGGGGGCCGGCTGCTCCCCGACCCTCCCACCCACTGCAAGCCCCATCCACTGACCCCTTGCAAGCCCTAGACTGCATATCTCATAGTTTCCCACTTTGGGAGTTCCACCTGACTTGCACCCACCTTACAGATGACTAAATATGTCTCCCTTGAGAGGAAAGTGTCAGGAATCTCAGTGGCTTGGTGTGTAGCCATAGATTGGGGCTGGACAGTTCTAAGACGCTGTTGCTGCTGCTGCCACCGATGATGATGATGATGATGATGATGATGATGATGATGATGATGATGATGATGATGATGATGATGATGATGATGATGATGATGATGATGATAGTCTCAAAATGGAAGACTTTGAGGCTTAGCTAGGACTAGCTCGGCCTAGTTTCCTGTAACGGAAAGAATAAAAGTCTATATTCTATTATATTATATGTTGTTGAAGTCTACAGCATTTCTAAATCTTCCGTTTCTTCCTTTAGGCAACTGATGGCCAAAGAGCCCCTGGCAAAACTGGGATTCAGAGAGGAACCTGAAGAGAAATCAAACGTTCAGCCTACATCGTTGAAGCGATAGAGAGGAAGCCCCGGCGAGATCTGTTATGGAAGGCCCCAAATCTATTGTAGTACATATTGTACATTATACACGTTTCCTTTTATTGTCATATGAAGTCTTTCTGAATAGAATGGCGGCTTGTGTGGCGTTCTCTGGCGGGCAGCAGGACACGCAGTGGAGGCTTCTGGTTCTGTGCCAGATATGATTGCCTCGTGATAGAATGAAATGTCATTCTTTGCCCCTCTGACCTCCCGGTCCTTCTTGTGGATCTCTCCGAAAACCTGCTTACATCTCTGCCCTGTTGACAACTTGATTGTGCCTCACATCACACTGCACCTCTCCCTTCTCTTTGCCCAGGTTTAAACAATGTGGTTTTGAGGCCTGCCACGGTTCTCACCCACCTCCAACAAATAAAATGCTCCAGTAGAGAAACATTCCATAAAGAGTGTGTTGCTGTTTATCTCTAGCAAGTGCCCTGAGCACAAAGTGGGTCTCTGACTTACTGGGGCTCCGGATGTTGGTGGTGTGTCTCATGACCTCAACTCCAGGGCTGATGAAGGTACATTTATTAATTTTCCGTGGAAGTATAAAACGGGGACTGCATGAAACAGGGTTTGGGAAATGGGTGCGTTGGGTGGTTATTTTCCTGTCCTGTCTCCTGCAGGGGAGCTCAAGGGAAAATAGATGCTTCTTTGCCCCTTCGTCTTCATAACAACTCTGTGAGGTAGGCCAGGCTTCAAGGGAGCAACTGAGCAGTCCAGGATCATCCATAGTGAAATAGAATATTCTCCCAAGTGCCAGTCGAGTGCTCAACCTTCCACACCACATCACATACCTGCTGCAGGTGTCTTCACTGGGAAGGGGCATCCACTCGCCATCTGATGATCTCACGACAGGAAACCCGGCATTCTTTCTGAGAGTAATACAAGATGCAAGCAATATGGTGAGAAGATATTGCTGGAAGAGATTTCTACGCCAGTCATCACGATTCTTGCTCCTCGGGCGGAACTATGAAAACTGTTTGCAGCATCTCTAAGAAGATCAGCAGAATGTTTGCCCCTTGGACAATTAGAAAGGGACCGTGCTCAATATTTATTATTATTTATTTTTATACAGTATTTGTATACCGTGCCGATTTCCCAAAGGGAACACTGGGCGGTTCACATAAAAGACATAATGAATGATAATAATAATGATGATGATAATGATGATAATAATAATAATAATAATAATAATAATAATAATAATAATAATAATAAAAACCAGGAAGAAAAAATACACAACAAACAAACAGGTAATTGGCAAGAGGCATAAAACAACTGATGACATGCACCAACCTCAAGATGGTGGAGAACAATACACATCCTAGCGATTACCGAAGGCATCCCTAAACAGCCTGGTTTTAACAGCTTTTTTGAATGATGCCAGGAAGGAACCTGGCGTATCTCGCTTGGCAGTTTGTTCCTGGAGGGCCGGGCCGCCCACCGAGAAGGCCTGATTGCGCGTTGCAACCTTACAGGCCTCCCTGGGGGTGGCCACCCGGAGCGAGAGAGCCATGGAGGATCGGGTGGGCCGGGCCAGTTCTGATCTTAGGGAGAGACGCTCGGCCAGATAATCAGGACCCAAGCCATGGAGAGCAATTGTGGGACCCGCCAAGGGTGGCAACGGCAGAAGCAACACAACGGGTGGCCTTTGACTCCACAGGGCACCAGCTAGATCCTATCGTTTGTAATAAATGAAGAGTAGCAGCTCAGCTGCTGTCCCGGATCATGCAGGGAAACTTAGATGAATTAGCTGCAGCACAATAAGGGAAAGCACAGAGGGTGATTCTTTTGGACATGTTATCTAGAGGGATAAATATTTCCCAAAGTGCTCAAACAGATCATTGTAGGCAGTATGAAGAACAGGTCCTGTTGGGCAAATAACTTGAACCCATAGTTTATCGCCATGGTGGTCAGTGACGTGCAGTCAGTTTTGGGCACTTGGAGAACCCTGAACAGTTTCTTCCTCTCTTAAACTGAACAAAGTTTGTTCTTCACTCCAACGTAGGATAGTATAGAAGGCCAGAAAAAAGGCTTGTCTTGAGACCAAATCAGGTGTGCTCTCTCTGGAAGCTAAAATTTGAAGGTAGCATACAAGACTCCCTGGGGAAGGCAGTAATGTGAAGAACAGTTGAGGACAGTGAGAAAGGAGGGGACCTGAACGTGAGGTGGATGGACTCAATAAAGGAAGCCATGGCCTTGAGTTTGAAAGACGTCAGCGGGACCATTAAGGAAAGGACTTTCGGAAGGCCGCTCATTCATAGTCAGAAGCAACTCACTGGCACAAGGGGAAAAAAACTGACCCCCTCCACCCAGTGATTGCTTGTGCGTCTGTTCCTTAATGCAAAGCAAAGGTGGAAGAATCGATCTGCTGTAATGTTGTCATCACTCATCAGTGTTCCTGGAAGGGTAGAGGGCCTCTGAGGAGGGAAGAGAGCAAACGAGGGAAGCGGAGGAAACGGCAAGCATGATTTCCAGGACAAGAGGGCGCCCTGCACACAGTGCTTTGTGGAGCTTGCTTCTGTCTCCTTTCTGACTTAGCATGCGCATCCACGATCATCATCGCTGACTCCTGGCTTTTAAAAAGAGAGAGATGGGAAAAAAGAAACACAGGCATAGAGGCCGTGATCTGAACCTGGAAAGCTCAGCTCAGCGGCCTTTCTGCCAGCTGCCCCGGAATTGGAAAGAGATGACAGTTTGGTGCTGTGGTTTTGCCTGCTTGGTGGCTTTTGCCTGGAGGCTATGAGAACTGTAGTCCCAAAGAGATGGTGTGCAGCTGGTGAGGTGGGGTGGAAGGTGATTGTGGGGCATCTTCTTGATAGTGGAGGCATCTGGCTGTGAGGGCACAGTTTGGGAGTTCAATTCCCCGCTGGGCATTCTTGATAGGGAGGGGGTGGACTTGATGACCAATAGAATCCCATTTTAAGATGTTGATAATTATGATGATTGCCACACCAGCCGAGATTACTTCTCATTGTCTTGCATCAAACTGTTCCACAGCCAGAAGGAGAATTGGAACTTGGACCCTACTGAACATTAGTTCAGATGGTTTCAAGCAAGGACTCTCGTGGCACTGTGGTTAAATTGCTGTCTTGCAGCCAAAAAACAGCTCCTGGTACAGGGTTCAATCCCAGGTCCCCTCACCTGTGGCGTTTGAGGTTGGCTCAGCCTTCCTTATCCTTCCAGGGTTGGTAAATTGAATAGCCATATTTGACCGCTCTCGGCTGCGGGGGGGGGAGCCAAAGGCAATGTGTAACCAGCATAATTAAATTGCTAGGTGATAACCACCCAGAGAGTGTTTCGCGGGCGATTTACGGCATCCAGTGCTATGTTTAGGTACTGAGGGAATATATAAAGCAGTTTCTTTGTTCATTGTCCCACACTCCCCCCTGCAGCTAAGCCTTTTGTGCCTTTTGTGTTGTGTTTCTTTATGCCCTAATCACATCCAATCTTTTGCCTGATGTTTGGAAGCTGGTACAGGGGTAGCTGGCTCTGGTTAGCTTTACTTGGTAAATGGGCAACTGCCTGGGGGAGGATAGGCCATGGGGCTTTATTGGCACCCTGGAATGCTTTAAGTGCTTGTTGTTGTTGTACACTCCCCCCTGTCTTCTTCTTGTGTGTTGTTGCCCTTCCGATCTTGCCTGATTTTCAGTCATGTCCGACTACTTTGGTGACCAGGGGCCCATGGACCAGAGCATGCCAACTCTTTGACCCCTGGACCTTCGCCAGGCCTTCCTGCCTGCCTCCGGAGTTTGGTCAAATCCATATTGGTTGCATCGATGACACCGTCTAACCATCTCATTCTCTGCCGTCCCCTTTTCCTTTTGCCTTCCATCTTTCCCAACATCAGGGACTTTTCCAAGGACTCCTCTCTCCTCATGAGGTGGCCAAAGTACTGGAGCCTGAACTTCAAAATCTGTCCTTTCAGTGAACATTCGGGGTTGATTTCTTTCAGGATGGATACATTTGATCTCCTTGCAGTCCAGGGGACTCTCAAGACTCTCCTCCAGCACCACAGCTCAAAAGCATCAATTCTGTGGCAATCAGCCTTCTTTATAGTCCAGCTCTCTCTTCCATACATCACTACTGGAAAAACCATAGCTTTGACTATCCAGCACCTGGAGAAGGAACTAGCAAGCCACTCCAGTATTCCTGCCAAGAAAACTCCATGGACATGGGGTTACAAGAAGTCAATCACGACTGTAATAACACAACATATGTTTGTATACTTACATTATTTTCTCTAGTCTCTATTTTTTAAAAATTGGCTGCACAAAGTCAGAACACAAGCAGGATTTCAGAATGGGAAATGCTGACACTCTGTTGTAGCTGCACAAGGAAGAATAACTTACCTGCCATAAAAACAGAAGCAGTTTGAAATCAGCCTTAAAAGGGGGAGTGGCAAAGCAACGATTACTTATTCATGACAACTGTCATGAGCAAATGTTTAGACTCAAATCTCGGAACCTGCTGTGGATATTTAGACAGCAACTAGTCAGAGAGGACTTGGAGATTAAGACAGCCATGGCACCAAAAGTGGACAACCTCTAATCCAGATCAGTTTTAAGTTAGTGTCCAATCCAGTATGGCTTTGATCTCCCAAGGAAAAACTGGACAGCACTTACCTGGATTCGAACTATCCATGGCAGGTGCCAGTATTAGAAAAAATAGTGGGGCCTGGACGATTATTCCAGTTGTGACCATGGGCATCTCCCGCAAATTTCACTTCACATTGCAATGAAATGTCCCTTTTAGAAGGTTCCTTGACTCTCTGCAAATATTACATCATCTTGAGGGCACTGCTGCTCAATGGTTAAATGATTTCTATACACAGCCTTAGGCGTAGTCTCTCTAGTAACTGCTCATACATAATTTATTTCACACATTATTACTCGTACTGCAGGTTTTTTTAATTTATTCTTTTACTGTCTTACATTACTTATACTGTAGATTATATCGTCTTGGCAAAGTCGTACACAGTAATGCTACATTCTGTCATGCCATAGGAAATAAATAGATAAAGTTTAAAAGAAGGAAAGGGCAATGGACTATTTGTACAAAGCATCCAGAGCTTAGGGGGAAATGCTTTTAGGTGGCTGCAACACCTGGAATCCCAGTAGCCATGCTTGCAGTGGGGGGTTGAAGGGGATCTGTTTGCTTTTTTGACACCCTGAAACAGTTGAGTGTGATGCCACTATACTAGTGCCACTCTGTTGACATGGTTGTGAACTTCCAGGTTGCGATCTTTCTATGCAGAAAGCTGACACACCCACCCAAAAAGCTGTGCACCTTTGGGACCCATTTAACTTGGGCAAAGCATCTGAATTTCTTGGCATTTAGTCCGTGGAAGCAGAAAAAGGTAGGCCGGCCTCCCTCATCCTGATTCCAGATGTTATTGTGCTACATCATTAGTTCCAGCCTGCCGCCCAATCCCTGTGCTGTTTTGAGTACAATGGCAGGTGTGGTCTCACACAGGTGGAGGAATCTCTTCTAGGTATCACACCTAGAATCATAGAATCATAGAGTTGGAAGGGACGTCAAGGGCCATCCAGTCCAACCCCTGCCATTCAGGACCCCCCCAAAAAGTACCTGAGTGCTTAGCTCTGCAGTGCTGGCCAAAATCACTGTTAAATATTTGTTTCAGCTTTGAAACCTGTCACATTAGGACCCACTATCCATAGTATCACTATTCACCAATTCACTTCTCAGTTACCTCTGGAAGTTGAGTCATGGCAACTGGACTTCTTTTTCTTGAGAGACAGAAACATTTTGCTGCTCATCCAAACAGCTTCATCAGTCTGAAGAAAGCTGGTTGCAAGTCCGCCATCTTTTAGTCAGCTTTGACCTCTTCTCACCCTGGTCTGAAATAGGCTCTTAAGAAAATAGGCTCAATTACCTGAAAATGCTAAACAAAACAAAACAAAATCCCTCAGAGATATGTAGTTATACATATTTCCAGGATGTATTTACCAGAACTGACCACTAGAAAGAGCCAGAGACCATGCAATGCTACACTTCCACGTTTTTCAGCATCTGCAGGGAAGCTTGGAACTGATTCCCTAGTTCTGTATAACAGACATTTCAGGGGGAGGATAGGGAGCAGGTTATGACTATCCTTGCAAACTCCAGGCTTGGGGCAGGCAGGAAATCTGTTTTGGGATTCAGGGCAAACTTGACAGCAGCCTTCCATGGTGTGGAGCCCTCCCCCACCAATAAAGAAATAAAGAAATATAAAATTCAGCACCTTGGACAGCACTTGCAAAAGCTGAGAATAAAACTCACCGTGGATCCACTCTCCCTGGTCCCCCAAAGCGGCATTGCCGTCCTTCGCCCTTTTTAAACTCTGCGCCCTTTGGCCGAGTCTAACTGGTGCACAACAGCACTCCGTTTTGTTTCCTTGGATTCATGTCTAGAACAGTGGTGGCCGAACTTCGGCCCTCCAGATGTTTTGGACCACAGCTCCCACAGTCCTTGGTCATTGGCAGCACAGGTCTAGAATTCTGGGAGTTGCGGTCCAAAAACATCTGGAGGGCCAAAGTTTGGCCACCACTGCTAGAAGATACGGCAGAGGGGATGGTAAGAGACATAGGAACCATCATTGCTGAGCAGCAGGAGGGGACGTTTCCCGTTGTTCTTCTGTATCCGTTGCTCTTTCTGTGTTGATACAGAGCGATCGTCACAGTTCCTCACTGCCACATTATTCCGTCTTTGGGTTCTGAAAGTGGGGTGGCGGTGGGGCCTTTCTCTGTTCTGATATTATTGGGAGATATAAATCTTTTTTATATATCTGTGCCACCTCCTGTGTCCAGCTTTGGAGGGGGAAGGGAAGGATTGCTTAGCAACTAGGCTGGGGAGGACAAGTTTTTAATAAAACCAATAAATCTCCTTGGAGATGCTTTTAAAAAGGAAACTCAAAGCCTCCTTAGTAACGTGCATGCATTTTATTTACTCAACCTATACGTTTGTAGCATCCTTAGAGCCTTATTGGGGGTATGAAGATGCTAAAGGAAAGTCAGCCCAGATAGAAGCAAGTGGGTGGCCTGCGGGGGCCTATGGATGCTGGCTCCCATCAGCCCCAGACACTGATCAATGAGGATGGGAACTGTAGTCCAAAACATCTGGAAGACACCATCCTGGAAAAGGCTGATGCATTCGTACCGTAACAACCAGTTGTGCATTTGTACGAGACTGGACTTACTTCCAGGAAGAACATACCTCAGTGGGCAGCTCAGAAGCATCAGCGAATGAATAGAGAAGCTATGTGGAAACAGGTGGAATCAGCCAGAATTTTAAGGGCTGCATTTCTGCTCTGCAGTTTATCGTATTGTCTGACAAGCATGAGCTCACAGCAGGAGGAAGATGAGAAGGAGGTGCATTAGAAACAATTCTAATAAGGGAGAAGGCATTTTGCCTTTAGGGTGTAACCTTCGAGGTTTTATTTGGCATAACACTTTCAGTGTTTTATATGTTTTTCATTAATAATATGTTTTAATCAGTTTTATCCTTTTTTTTAAAAAATGTATCATTCATTATGTTCTTAATTCTATTATTTTTAATACTGCGAGGCAACACAAGTCCCCTTATTGGGGACAGGCAGTCTATAAATGGAACAAATAACTAAATAACTACATACAACATGATACAATGCAATACAATGCAATGCAATACCCTGTGAAGAAGAAGCCATATCCTGTTTTCTCCTCACAACTTATCTGTGACATTCAGTTATTACTTATTTTTGCAGTTTTAACAATCCATAATTAAAACTAGGGTCAGGGTGTATTCATCAAGGAGCCATATACAAGACACAAATATTAAATGTTTGCTTTTAGAAAGGACTAGACATTTTCCAGGGGAAATGTATTTATTTATTAATGAAGGTTCTTTCCCAATCCCGTTTACTTCACTGACAACATCAGGGAGTAACTGGGAGTTCTATAGGAACTTGATTGTAGATTTTTCAAGATGTAATTTGGTTCTCTAATCCTTGGGCCACACAATGGCCTGTCATTTATCCCCTCCTGCCCGCCACCTGTGCTGCTTGTGAGATGCTGGAATTCCAAAAAGCAACTGCCTTATACTCTGAAACTGAAGTTCTCCTTGTTACCTGACAGTCCTAATGTAACTTCATTACACTTCAGTTATTGAAGAAAGGAATTCATGGCGGGAAGTTACAACAGCCAGGGAGCTGTACTCCTTGCAATGTCCAACAGGTATATCCAATAAAGTTACATTCCTCAGCCCCCACTTACTTCCTCTGCAGTGTAACTGTAGTTGTTTTTTAGTTACTTTAATACTTGGGGGGAGGCATTTGGCCCCACTAAACATGTAACTTTTGGGCCGCAGGCAGGGGGCGACCTGCAACAGCCTGGTGTGGTTCCAGAAAGTAACGAAGAGGAACGACTTTTGTCCCCGTCGAAGAGCGACGAAAGGGGGAAGCTGCGCTTGGGAGGCGGGTGTTGCAAGAGGGCGTTCACGCCTTTCCAAGAAGCGAGGACGGACGGATGCGCATCGAACGGTTCCGACATTCCTTTTGCGGCGCCCGGGTTGCAAGTAGCCTGGGTGGCCACTTGGGGTCGCCGGTGGCCAAATCCTGGCTTTTTGGAGGCGAGCGGGTGTTGCGGGCTTGCGTCTGTAAACTGGGGGGGGGGGGCGGTGAAGAGAGAGGGAGAGTTGGATTAATTTTTTCTCTCTCTCTCTCTCTGCCTCCGATTCCAGGCAGGGATGTCCTTTCTGGCTGGGGGAAGGCGGAACCTCCCCGCCCTGGCCAGCCGGCTTGTGGGTCCCACCGCCGGGCCATCCCAGGGCGAAGAAGGGGCGATGCTGAGAGGCAGCCGGGCGGGGAGGAGCCCCATCCTGGCTGGGTCCCCCCACATCTAAGGGCGGCCAGCCTCCCTTCCTAACGCAGAGCCCCCTAGGGTGGGTGGCTGGGGAGGGGGAGAGGAGGCAGAACCGCGCGCGTGTGTGCTGGCTGTCCCTCCATGCATCGACCCCCCTGCTCCTCCCCACCGCCCGCCCTCCCCCTCTCTCGGGCTCCCAGGTAGGAAAGGCGGCTCTGTCCCCCAACCCAGCCCAGTTCCACCCCACCCCACCCCACTGGGCGCAGCTGTCCGGGAAGGAACGGCGAGCGAGCGGTGCGCTCTGTCCTGGGAGCTGTCCAGCGGCCGGCCGGCCCGGCCCGCCCCACCCCTGGACCCAAACAGGACCCCCCCCCCTGCCGCCGCCTCCCCACCGATTCCCATCACCCCGCCCTACCGCCATGGCGTTGAAAGAAAGGAATAAGAAAGCCCTGCTGGAACAGCTGCAGCGCGAAGGCAACCAGGCGTGTGCGGATTGCGGGGCGCCAGGTAAGCAAGGGACGGGTGGGGGAGTTTGGGGTGGGCAGGTTTTTTTTTTGGGGGGGGCGATTTGCCTAGGATGGGGCGGAGGGCGGATCGCCTTCTGCGGAGACCCCCCCTTCCCCCCTCCCCTTGGAGGCGGCTGGGTCTCTCTCTGCACCTGTTCTCCAGAAAGCCCCCGCCCCCTGGGGGGGGGGAAGCCCCCTCCCTCTTGCATTTCCCTTCCTTGCCCCCTCCCCATATCATGGCTGGAGCACAGGGTGTGTGTGTCAGATGGCGAGAGCTAAAAATGCTTCCCCCCCTCGTGGTGTGGACCAATGGTGCAGAGGGGCTTTAGGGGTGCGGGGACCCCCTCCGCTTCCTTCCTTCCTCCCCCCCCTTAGAT
Source organism: Phrynocephalus guinanensis (assembly GCA_037367245.1). NCBI lineage: Eukaryota > Metazoa > Chordata > Lepidosauria > Squamata > Agamidae > Phrynocephalus > Phrynocephalus guinanensis. The sequence continues at coordinate 13,728,956 of CM074751.1, read as the reverse complement.
TTCTCCCTCCTTTTCCTTTTGACCCCTCCGAGGTTCTTCTTGCAACCCGGGAGGGCTTTGTACAAAGAGAAAGAGGAACCGGTAGTGATGGGAAGCTGGTTAGTGGAGGGGAAGGGGAAAAATAGAGGAAAAGGAGGTGGTTACTGTTTTGTCCAGCAAGGAGCGACCCAGATGTCAGGGGATCTTGCCTGTAGCCAAGACTGGACCCCACTCCCACCCCAAACACCTTCTCCTCCCGATTTGTCACAGCCACCATTTCCATTGGGGGGGGGGTTCTTAGTCAGTAGCCGCAGGAAATGGACCAAGAAGAAGCCTTTGGGACCTTAAAAGCCAGCACCACTTGGGTCAGCTTCCAGGGCATCACAGGACCCTTGGTTGGTATTTGACCCTCTCCTGCTTTGAGATGGGGGGGATGATTGGTGGAAGGGCAGAAGGATCAGAGCCCCTCTCGTATTGCACATTGGAGGGAGGGGTCTCTGATGACCGCATGACAAAAATAAAGGGTGTAAAATAAAGAACTTGTGCAGAGATCAGAAGCCCCAGCTGCTCCCATGGAAACCAATTCTGGTTAGTCTTTAAGGGGCCACAGCACTCCGGTTTGTTTCTGTCGAAAATAAAAATACACGTTGAATTATAAACCCATCTCTGCAGTAATCCTAGTCTTTTCAGGGGTTCATACATTGCACGGTTCAGCCGGCCTGGGGTGAGGAGCCCTTTGTTTTAACTAGAGTCAAGAAATCCCTGCGTTGTGCATTTAGGGGACCCCCGTGTCTTCCCTCCCACTAGGGGAGATGGGCACCAATTGTCATGGTCCGTTCTGACTCCCTGGTCCTGGTTACTAACCATCTGGGGAGGCAGAAATGGACAGCTGGATTCTCCAAATTTGATTGCTTTTTTTGGGGGGGGAGTGGAGGAGTTGTTGTAAGCCCCCTTCCCTGTGCGTCTGAACCCCACCCCCCAATTTCTTAGGGATGACACAGGAGCATTTTTAAAGAAAAGAGTTGGTGCCGTCAGTGGCAGGTTGGGATCTCCCCACCATAAGAAGCGAGAGACGTGACTTTAGGGAGAGACTCTTCCTGTAACATCTCTCTCTCTCTCTCTCTCTCTCTCTCTCTCTCTCTCTCTCTCTTTCTGGATCCAATTGTAGACAATGATGTCATCATGGCCAATTTTACCTTTCCCATCCCCAATCCCTCCGCTCTGAACTGCAGTGCAGATTAGATCTGGTGAACGTAGCCTGTTATGTCACTGAAAGTTCTCTATAAGTCCAGTATCCAAATGTTCATTTTACTTTTGTCTGTCTTGCTGTTGAATATGCCAATAAAGGTTCTCGCTGGGTGAAGAATTAGAGGACAGACAAGAACACGGGTGCGAGGGAGGGTCTGGAGAGAAGGAGACCAGTGGAAGGTTGGGGAGAGGGGGGGGGGAAATAACAAGGAAAAGGAAAGAGAACAAGAGAGAAGATTGTTATTCTGAAGCATCCCGATCAATCTGTTTTACATAGTTTGGCCAGTTGAACCATTTATCCCCTAATTGGCCAGTGGTCTCACCCATGTCTTGTACTATGTGCCCCATCGTGCTTAGATTTTAACCAGGGTTTATGGGGTGATGGACATTGTAGTCCAGGCTGCAGGTTCTGCCCTGACCAGCAGCAGACCCTCCGAATGGAAGTGATGAGGCTTGAACTCAGAGCTGGGGTGGGGGTGTCGAATCAAGATCCTGTGCCATCTGCAAGAAATTGGGTGTGTGTGTGTGTGTGTGTGTGTGTGTGTGTGTGTGTGTGTGTGTGTGTGTTGTTTGTTTGTTTGTGTACTCCGCCTCTCCTGTGTCTTCTCCTCCTTTTGACCAAATGCTGCCCTGTAAACAGCAGAAGGCTTTGCTGTTGGCGAAATTAATGGCCTTCTTTCTTATTAATACACAGCCAGTTGGGACATGGAATATCCCCCTTTTTTAATTGGGGGGGGGGACAGAAAAGATGCACTCACCCATCATGCAGCTCTGGAAGTTGAGTCATGGCTACTGGACTTCTTTTTTGAGAGGCAGAAACGTTTCGCTGTTCATCCAAACAGCTTCATCGGTCAGTTTCTGTCTCTCAAAAAAGAAGTCCAGTAGCCATGACTCATCTTCCAGATAAACTCACCTGGATGACTGAGAATCTTCACAGCCATCCTGCAGCTTGCTTTTTATGGGGGAAGGCACCACACCTCCCACCTAGGACAGCTGCTTCCCATTCAGAAAGGCCCTTTGATGCAATCCTGGATAACATCCAGGTAACAATAGTAATAATAATGCCCTTCAACTTAAGTCTGACTTTTGAGGTTTTCCATGTAGGAAGTACTCAGAAGTGGTTTCCCATTTCCTTTCTTCTGGGGGCTTCCCTGGAACTATGCAGCTTGCCCAAGGCCACACAGGCTGGCTCTTCTCATGTCTGGCTTTGGAGTCAGATGATTATCACACTGAGCTACCCCGTCAGCTACATCCAAGTAGGGACTGGGGGAAAAAAATGTCTCCCTGAAATGTGTGTGTGTTGTGATGGTGGTGGTGGTTCCTGTTAGTTTAGGGGACACACAGCACCTGTGACCTCAGCCCAACCCCGTATTGCCAGTCTTTATTCATCCATCCATCCATCCATCTATCCATGCATGCATCCATCCATCCATCCTTCCTTCCTTCCTTCCTTCCATGCATCTATTCATTCATTCATTCATCCATCCCTCCCTCCCTCCATCCATCCAACCAACCATTCACTATGCTGTCTTTCTCTCCACAATCCCTCTTAAAAACACCCTTAGACACAACATGAAAAAAGCTAAAACTATAGCATTGTTCAAAAGCGCTTTTAAAAGTGCTTTGAATGTGTTTTTTTGTCTTGATCCCCCCCCAACTGCAGTGTGGAGATTGTTTCATTTTTTAAAAAACATGGGTACTGTTTTAATAGCTTTTAAATATTATCTCTTCGTGAGGTAAGGCCCCTTGGGTCCCCTTGAAGTAAAAAGGCCAGATAAAAATATTTAAAATAAATACATTATGCGTTGAGTTTGTGTTCAGAGTTGCATACAACTGATTGCTGTAGCTACGAATTTGTGCCTAAGGATTTAAGGATTTTAAAAAATCTTCCCGCATATTCCTGGCTTTGTGGAAAAGCAGGATAAAACAGTGATAGGAGTATTTAAGAATCAAGGAACTATATATGGCACGTGAATGAACTCATAAGAGCATAAGAACATAAGAAGAGCCCATGCTGGATCAGGCCAAAGGCCCATCTAGTCCAGCTTCCTGTATCTCACGGTGGCCCCACCAGATGCGTCTGGGAGCGCATGAGACTAGATCTCTGTCTCCTGATACCACTCCCACTGCCTCTGGCCTTGAAGTACCCTGGTTTTAAGCCTGGAGATTACACATCTCCATCATGGTTTGTAACCTGTGGTGGACTTTTCCTGCAGGAATCTGTCTAATCGCCCTTTGAAGGCTTCCAGGCCAGATGCCATCACCACCTCCTGTGACAGGGAGTTCCACAGACTAACAGCACGCTGGGTGAAAAAATATTTTCTTTTGTCTGTTCTCACTCTCCCAGCCCACAGTTGGAGTGGATGTCCCCTAGTTCTGGTATTTTGTGAGAGGGAGAAGAGCATCCCTCTATCTACTTTACTCGTGCCCTGCATTATTTTGTACGCCTCATTCATATCCCCCCTCAGGTGCCTCTTTTCCAGACTAAAGAGCCCCAAATGTTTTAGCCTTTCTTCATAAGGGAGGTGCCCCAGCCCAGTAATCATTTCAGTCGCTCTCCTCTACACTTTTTCCAATTCCACTGTAGTCTTTTTTGAGATGCGGTGACCAGAATTGTACGCGATACTCTAGGTGTGGCCTTACTATCGTTTTGTACAACGGCATTATAATGTTGGGTGTTTTAATTTCAATCCCCTTTTTGATAACCCATGGTATGGAATTGGCATCACCTTATTCACCTGACACAGGAGGCATCCAGGTGGGCCTAGCTTAATTCCAGTGGCAGTCTTGACCTTCTGGAGCTTTCCTCCTTCCTGGAAGGCAGGCTGGGGCACCTTGCTGATTTGAAGTTCCAAACCATGAGTTATATTGTGGCCAAAGTGCTTTTAAAAAGCCCTGGGCTTTTAACATATCCAGTTCTGAATTGATATCATTGCTATGCCCTCCCCATCTGTATAATACTCCTCCAATCTCACTGCGTCCACTGCTTCCTACCTCCCCCTCTTCCAGGTGTTCTGTTCCTTTTTGTTCCCCCTGAAAGCATGGTTTATTTTTATTATCCCTTTGTCCAGGGGATTGAGTTGACGGCTTCCTGTTGATCATTGATGTCCATTCTGTGAGATACTGTTTGGAAATGTTCAACAAACACTCCTTTGCCATCTCCTGATGGCTCCTGAAACATCTGATGCATTTTACCTAACAATGGGGTTGGGCCTTGCTCTCATCCTTATCACCTGGCGCCTCATTTTCCAATGGCAGACATGCCTAAGGGAAGATCATGGGTTGCAGAGTTCAGTTGGAGATCTTGTGGTTGGGACTCCGAAACCCTCCAGCTTTGCATCCGGACTAGCTGTGCCCTGCCTTGAGCAAATGCTTTTTCTTAGCCTCAGTTGCCCCATCTGCATTATGGGTTGAGTCCTTCTGGGCGTTTAAACTTTTAATAATCCATATCTCCATCCCGCCACAAGAAAATCCAAAAGGGCTGACCATTTCAGTTTCTAAACGGATCAAACAAACGAGTAAAATGGCAAACAGCGCAAAAAGCCAGTGGGAAACAGGTTACAGGGTTTTCATTTTTGGTTAAATTCCTCTTAGAATCATAGAATCATAGAGTTGGAAGAGACCTCAAGGGCCATCTAGTCCAACCCCCTGCCACGCAGGAACCCCCATCACAATATTTCTGACAGATGGCCACCCAGCCTCTGCTTAAAAACCTCCAAAGAAGGAGACTCCACCACCCTTTGTGGCAGCATATTCCACTGCCGAACAGCTCTAACTGTCATGAAGTTCTTCCTAATGTTCAAATGGAATCTCTTTTCCTGTAGTTTGAAACCATTGGCCCGAGTCCTAGTCTCTGAACACATGGAAAAGAAACCTGTTCCCTCTTCAATATGATATCCTTTCAAATATTTAAACATAGCTATCATATCCCCCTCAGCCTTCTTTTAGAGAGGCTAAACATTCCCAGTTCCCTAAGCCGTTCCTCATAAGACATTTCCTCCAGACCCTCAACCTTGTTGCACTGCAAAAGTGTAAGGTTTCGCTGAGCAGAACAGCTTCAATTTCCTCAAAGTAGTCCACCCCTTTTCTCATTAACTGGCACATAACAGTTTCAATAACTCACTAGGAGGCATTGGTAGGAGAAAGAATAAGAGGTTTTGTAGGAGAAAGACTATAAGCGTTTTTCATTTACTTACAGTTGAACCGATCTACAGCAAACTGAACAAACATGGCTGGTTGACTTATAACAACATTCACTGACTGCTGGCAGACAAAAAAAGAGAGAGTGGAAGAGTGTGTTGACCAGAGAGGCTGGTTTTTCATTGAATTCAAAGACAGCCAAGGAAGAAATGGTTAGTGCTGGATAGACTGACAGTCATCTCAGGCAAGGAAGGTTCTAGAGGTGACATGTGAGATTGCATGGCAGGAGGTTGGACTGGATGGCCCTTGAGGTCTCTTCCAACTCTATAATTCTATAATTCTAAGAACTCCACAAAAGGGAGGTTTGTGATGGATAGGAAAGCGTTCACGGCCAAGTCTTGCAAAAGGCGCATTGGAATCAAGATGTCCTGAAGGAGGCAGCCAGAGCCTCCAGTACAAGGAAGTTCAGATTGGAATATTTTTTTTTTAAAAAAGAGAAGGCCACCAGTAGTGGTGGTGGGGCTGTGTGGGTGGAGGTACTTGGAATATCTGCTCTCAGTAGCCACGCTGCTGACGTGGCCTTTGCAAGTGAAGCAGGGAAGAACATCTGGATGGCTTGGCTGTGCCTGTCATTCCCCATCCTTGGAGCTCATGGGAACCCTCGTCTAAGAATACCTTGATTGCCACATATTCCCCAGCAGCACTGTAAAGTATCTTGATCCCCAGCTGTTCGTGATTTCAAAGAGGGAACCACCAGCACTTTGATCTAGGCTCAGAAATGGATTGGAAATGACTAAGTCTGGTAAAATAATAAAGGCAAAGGCTCTTTCCAAATAAATAAATAAATAAATAAATAAATAATTGAGGATGGGTCAAACTCCCTGGAGCAACACATGGCACTACTCAATGTTTCTGAAAACTTTTCCAACGCAGTCCTAAAATAGTTTCTCTTACACTAACCTCAGTTGGATGGAACTGTTTGTTTACGTTTACAGGCTTGTTTATAAGGGAGATGCAGGCTGTAAACATTTTATTGAATTGTATGGAAAAACATAATCTGTATGCATAATAAAAATTTTTACAGAGTGGGATAAGAACCGTAGAAAGCATCAACAGGGATAAGAGAGAAATACCAATTGGGCAGAGAAAGCACTGCATAACAATACAAATAACTCATAGTTAGTTATAACCTGTTGTGGGGTTAGGCGTGATTGCAAAAATAAATTTGATTAAATTCATAAGAGGAAAGAAAAACTCCATATCATGGGAACTCCTTCCCCCTGCAAGATGGTTGGTCTTATCTTGTAATTTCCTTCCTTCCTTCCTTCCTTCCTTCCTTCCAATTAATGAACAGGATTCATTAATTAAGCAACAGGATTTCAGCCCTAGACTGTTTCTGTTCTACAGGAAATGGTGATTTTTACAGGGCCTGGAAAAATTGTCTTTCTGTGCTCGGATCATATATATATCTTATGCCAAATGGGTTATCTGCTGTGTAATGTGCTTTTAAAGGAAAAGACAGCAGCCCCTGTGTTAGCTGCACTGACTACAGCTGATGAGAAACTCAGGCCAACATCTGGTGGGCTGATAGGTGAACTCCAGATGCTAGCAGTTATTAGATTTTTATTCCCATGCTACAAGTGTGGAGGACTGGGCATTTCTAGGTTACTGGTTCTCGAGTTTGGGCCCCTAGATGTTCTTGGACTACAAATCCCAGAAGCCTTAATGACTAGCTATGCTGGGCAGGGCTTTTGGGAGTTTCAGTCTAAGAACATCTGGGGACTCACGCTTGGGAATGACTGCTTTTGATCCAGGCTTTCATTCCCCTGGAAACACAAAGCTTGGTGGGTGACCTTGGGCCCGTCTGTCTTCTCCAGCTGGGCCTACCTCGCAGGACTATTTTAAAGAGAAAGACAGAGGGAAGCAAAACAAAGAGATGATTCCCCGAGTTCACAGAAGGAAAGATGCAACAAAAATATAGTTAAAAATAAGTTTTATTCTTAAACAGTGGTTTACTATTAAATACTTTTATTGTTACCATCTTCATCAACCTGCCGGGGAGTTTATTCGTTCGACTTGCTTTTTTTTTTTTTTTTTGCCTTGCAGATCCAGACTGGGCCTCTCATACCTTAGGGGTCTTCATCTGCTTAAATTGTTCGGGGATCCATCGCAACATCCCACACATCAGCAAAGTGAAGTCGGTCCGTTTGGATGAGTGGGACAGCTCCCAGGTGGAGGTAGGTGCTTGGGTTCCGAGGGAAAGGAGGCTGGACATTTTTATTTTATCTTTCCCCAGCCTGAGCAAGTGGCTCGGGCACAGTCAGATCCCCTTCTCTTTGGGATCAGTATCGGCTAATACTGAAGCACTTATCACCGGTTTGAAAATATTAAAAAAATATTTTTAAAAAAACCCGGGAAATCTGTTTCTAAAGATGAAGTTACCAGATCGGGCCGCTAGAGGGCGCCAGAGACCATGCTATCCATAGGGTTCTTTTCTCAGATCCGTGTTTCTCAGCATCCATGGAGGATGCCCTGAACGTGAATGCAGGAATGTACAGTAGGACCCCAGTATCTGCTAGGGATTGGTTTCAAGCCTTCCTGTGGATAATGAAAACCGTGGATAAGAGAGAACACCAATATGTCCCCAAAACTACTGTTTTGTGATAGTAACTTCCTTTACACTTGCTATTTTGCAACAGTAGCTTGCTTTGCGGCTGCTGATTTTTTAAAAAAAAATTCCTTTGCCAGCCGTGGATAACTGAATCAGTGGATAATGAATCAGTGGGTACGGGGGTCCTACTGTATTTGATTTCCTCTTCAACTGATCTTAAGGCATCCATGTGGGGTCGGCTGTTATGATGAGCCATCCAGTCAATTTTGAAAGCCCTAATTGGGTTTGCAAAGTATATGAGATGTTATGAAAACCGCCCCCCCCCCAGAGGAGTTCTGTGACCAAGTCAGAATCTGACTCCAGCTCCCCTGAATGTGACATGGAGTGTCAGAATAACACTCATCCCCCCCCCTGGTCTCCATTTCTATGGACGGAGCCCTTGTTCTCCTTAAAGTACTGCATTCTAAATCTCCCTTTCTGGCCATCCACCTGACGTTGCCCTTATCTCGGTATCGTGCAGCATTTTCTCCCCCACTCCCCTTTGTGACTTTCGGCTGCCTTTCCTTCCTCTGAAAAGTGTGACTAAACAGCGCTTGGTACTCGGGCTGGTGTTTTAGCTTTCCTTGTTATCGGCAGCTGATGTCCATTATCGGAAGCGTTTGAGTCGCGCTCAGCTCCTGCCTTTTCCAGCAGGACTCTGGCAGGAAGAAAAGGGAATTTAACTGTTCTTATAAAATAAATTTTTATAAGAATTTAACTGTTCTTATAAAATAAATTTCTTAAGGAGAAGAAAATGCTTAAAATACTAATCAATCTGAATACAAATGTGTGTAAATCTATGTTCATTTCATGTCAAGTGTCAGATAAATGTTCCATCTGGAAGACCTGGAAATTTTTATGTAGAAGATTTCGGAGGCCTATACCTTCTTCTTTTTAAGCCAGACTCTACCCCCCACCTTTTTTTGCAGTTCATGGCTTCTAAGGGAAACAATGTACAGAAAGCACACTACGAATCCAAAATCCCGCCCTTTTATTACAAGCCGACTTTTTCCGACTGTCTGTAAGTATCTCCAAAATTTATTTATGCATTCATTTCGAGCAGTTGGAGAAAAATGTCTCTGCAGCTGCATCACCGGCAGTGCATGTGCGGGCTGGCACGTATATTTATTTCTGCTGGATTTTTAATTCCACGGTGGAGCTTGACGTATTCAAAAAAGGGTCTGAGACTCTCTGTTGCAGTGGTCCTCAGCTTGTGGGTCACCAGATGTTCCTGGATTGTAACTCCCAGAAGTCTTCATCACTAGCTGAGCTGGCCAGGATTTTTGGGAGTTACAGTCCAGAAACATCTGGGGACCCACAGGTGGAGAACCACTGCCCTCTTGACCTGCCTCAGACTCACCGAGCCTTCCTGATAAACTTTGGCGTGCCGAGACATTGCAGGATGTTGTGGATTATTTTGTATTTCCATCCCTTAATGTACTCAGTGGATTGCGTTAGCATACAACACACCAGAACTGCTGGATAGGTCAGTGGCTGAGGTCTCTGGCTGCAGAGCCAGGAGTATGGAGTTCAATTCTCCGCTGGGCCTCCTTTTAAATTTATATACTGTACCGCTGGATTTTCCCATAAGGGAACTCAGGGTGGTTAACAAATATAACACAATAATAATAATAATAATAATAATAATAATAATAATAATAATAATAATAATAATAATAATAATAATAATAATACACCAGCATTATTGGAGGTTAAGAACAGGGAGGTGTTTGACCTAAAGCAAACAAAGGGTCAATACAGGAAAACAACAATGCAAATATGAGCTGATAGCTGGCATAATAAAGCGCTGCATGGGCATAATAAAGCGCTGCATGGGCAGTTCCTCGAAAAAGTCAAAAGAAAAGTAGATGAGGAAAAAAACTGGTTATGCGTCACAAATGGAACGCTGAAAAAAGAGACAGTAGCCCTGATTTTTGCAGCTCAAGAACAAGCTATCAGAACAAATGCAGTTAAGGCTAGAATAGAGAAATCAGCTGAGTCCCCCACATGTCGACTCTGCAAAGAGGCAGATGAAACTATTGACCATATATTGAGTTGTTGCAAGAAAATTGCTCAGACTGATTACAAACAGCGGCATAATGTAGTTGCTCAAATGGTCCACTGGAATTTGTGTCAGAACTATCATCTGCCCGTAGCAAAGAACTGGTGGGATCATAAGCCTGAAAAAGTGACTGAAAATGAGCATGCAAAATTACTTTGGGACTTCCGAATACAGACAATCAGGATTTTGGAGCATAATACCCCGGATATTGTGATTGTGGAGAAGAAAAAAATGTGGATCATTGATGTTGCTATACCAGGTGATAGTAGAGTCACTGAGAAACAACTTGAAAAAATTACCTGATATCAGGATCTCAAAATTGAACTTCAGAGACTCTGGCGTAAACCGGTACAGGTGGTCCTAGTGGTAATCGGCATGCTGGGTGCGGTGCCTAAAGAGCTAAGCAAGTATTTAGAAGAAATTGGAGTTGACAAAGTCACCAACAGTCAGATGCAGAAAGCTGCCTTACTGGGATCTGCTTGCATAATTCGCCGATACATCACATAGTTCTAAATGCTTGGGAAGCGTTCGACTAGTGATTTGTAATACAAAATCCAGCGTAGTGTGCTGTGTGATGATGATGATGATGATGAATAATAATAATAATAATAATAATAATAATAATAATAATAATAATAATAATAATAATAATAAATTCCATGGAGTAACGAAAACGAAGTCGAGAACCCTGCTGTTCTAAGAGAACAAGAACAGCAACTATTATTTGTCTCAAGTAACTTCTCTGAACCTCAGCTTCTGGAATCCAGCAGCCGGCGCGGCCATTGGGGACAATGGGTGCTGTAGTCTTTCCCATACTGTAGCCATGACTCTCTGCATAGGATCTGCGATTTTTGTCAGCAGGGTGGTGGGATACGGCAACCTGGTTCCACCGGGGGTGTCACACACGCTGGCAATGTCGCTGGGATCCAAGTGGGTATTTCAGCCATGCGCTATATTTGTATTTGTATCAGGAGAGTAAGTGGGGTTGGACAAATGTTTGTTAATTTACAGTCGGAGCATTTGCAACTTTGCATGCAGCCTTGAGAAGGTGTGTCTGGTAGGGACCATTCTGGATTGGGGGGGGGTTAAATCTGTCCCGCACTCACCATTTGTTCCTCCCCTTTCCTCTGAATTCAAAGATAGCCCCGGCTCTCTGCTCAGTGCTTTCCCCCCTTCTCTTGAGCCTGTTGAGCCTTCTCGTTGAAAACACTTGGGTCTATTCAGTTTGCTATTGATCTATTCAATTGAAAGCAGTGAAGCTTTTAATTTTCTCTAAAATGAAGGTCTCAGATGAGCCTGTAAGTGAGAGTTGATAAGAAAAGGGGTGGATTACCAATCCCGGTCCGCCGGGGCCTCCTCCTAGTGATTTCATTAGTGAGTCATTCGCAGACTATTTTAAATCTAAGATAGAGGCCATCCGTTCCGAGCTGGACTCCGGTTGCCCTGATCCGGCCCCTGTCATGGCTAGTGTCGGGCCACCTCGGTTGCCTCGGTTTGTTGAGTTTGGGCCTGTTACATCTGGGGATGCCTCCAGGTCTCTGGAACACTGCAGGCCTGCGGCCTCTCCGTTCGACCCTTGCCCTTCCTGGCTGATTAAGATCGCAGGGGGGAGCATGCCGAAATGGGCTTCACTGATTGCTTCAACCTCCTTCAGAGACGGGATTTTTCCCAGTCCTCTGAAGGAGACGGTGGTGAAGCCCATTATTAAAAGACCCGGCTTGGCTGTGGACGATTTGTCCAACTATTGTCCCATAGCCAATGTTCCCTTTTTGGGCAAGGTGATTGAGCGAGTCGCCGCCCTGCGTCTCCAGTCGTTCCTGGAGGAGAACCATGTCCTTGATCCTTTCCAGTCCGGGTTCAGGCCGCGTCACGGGACCGAGACGGCTCTGGTCGCGCTGCACGATGATCTGTTGAGGAGGGCCGACAGGGGTTGCTCTACCCTGCTGGTCCTTATCGACCTGTCAGCGGCTTTTGATACCGTCGACCACGGTATCCTGCTGGAGCGGCTCTCGGAGGTGGGGATTGGGGGCCAGGCCTTGTGCTGGCTCCGGTCCTTCCTGGAGGGCCGCACCCAGCGAGTGAGCTTGGGGGGTGAGTTGTCGGCTCCCTGGACACTCTCTTGTGGGGTGCCTCAGGGGTCGTCGCTCTCCCCAATGCTCTTTAATATCTATATGAAGCCGCTGGCTGAGATCATCCGGAGTTATGGAGTCTGCTGTCATCAGTACGCTGATGACACGCAGTTCTATCTCTCCTTTTCCACCAGTGCAGTGGAGGCCGTCCAGACCCTTGATCGTTGCCTGGCTGCGGTTCTGGACTGGACCAGGACTCACCGACTCAGGCTCAACCCAGGCAAGACCGAGGTTATGTTCTTTGGGGGCTCGTCGGAGGGGTACTGTGGCCCTCTTCCCAGTCTGGGCGGGTCCGCCCTCCAGCTGGCGCAAAGAGTGAGGAATCTGGGCGTCGTCCTGGACCCGGATCTGACCCTGGAACCTCAGGTGTCAGCCGTGGTCAGTTCAGCCTTTTACCATCTAAGGCTTATCGCCCAGATTCGCCCGTACCTCGATGAGGGCTCCTTGAGGACTGTGGTACAGGCACTGGTCATGTCGAGGCTGGATTACTGCAACACTCTCTACATGGGGCTCCCCTTGAACCTTCTTCGGCGACTGCAGCGGGTCCAGAATACGGCGGCCAGGCTGGTGGTTGGTGCGCACCGCTCTGACCGCGCCACCCCTATCCTGGTTTGCCTACACTGGTTACCCGTTGCCTCCCGAATAAGGTTCAAGGTGTTGGTTTTGGTCTACAAAACCCTCCATGGCTTGGCCCTGGCTTATTTGGTGGAGCGTCTCCCCCGACAACTTGATCTGGCCCGACCCACCCGCTCTTCGGTGGCCCTTTCGCTGCGAACTGTCACCCCGAGGGAGGCCCGTAAAGCGAGCACTTGCGGACGGGCCTTCTCGGTGGTGGCACCATCTATCTGGAATAAACTCCTCGGCGAATTACGGCAGGCTGCCTCGCTGGCGGCGTTCAAGAAGAACCTTAAGACCTTTCTCTTTCGGGATGCCTATGGCGATGTTTAGGGCTCCGTCTGTCTTTTTTTTTTTAACCCGCCTATCTATGCTCGGAAATTGCTGTCTTAGCTACTTCGCTGTTTTTATTTGTTCTCATTTTAATGCTGTGAACCGCCCTGAGTCCCCTTTGTGGGAATAGGGTGGTATACACGTGTGAATAATAAATAATAAATAAATAAATAAATTACTCAGGAGAACTTGAAGCTCTCCTGCCCTGTGAATTCCTGCACCTTAGCTAGAGGAATTTCGCCAGAAATGTAAAACTCTGCAATATCGAATCATCGAATCATTGAATCATATATCTGGAAGAGACCTCAAGGGCCTTCCAGTCCAACCCCCTGCCATGCAGGAACCCCCATCACAGGACTCCCTACAGATGGCCATCCAGACTCTGCTTATAAACCTCCAAGGAAGGAGACTCCGCCATACCCTCCGTGGCAGCAGATTCCATTGCTGAACAGCTCTAATTGTCAGGAAGTTCTTCCTAATGTTCAAATGGAATCTCTTTTCCTGTAGTTTGAAACCATTGCCCGAGTCCTAGTTTAACATTGACATTCTATGTTACATTTATTGGTTACAGTTGGAGTTTGTCTTTCCTCCACTGATCCTAAAGCACCATATTTCTCCCCCCCCCCCATATTACCCACTGTGAGTGATATAGGTCAGGTTCTGAGATGGAATCCCCCCCCCATGAATTCCATGAACAGGAGTGGTGGTTTTGAACCCACATCTCACAACGTATATCTCCAACTTGTCTCACTCCAATGTTCCCTCCATTGCATGGCTAAGCAAGGAGATGAAACACTGTTGTGATGTCACTCAAGGTCCAAGATGATTTAACCAAAAACTACTCAAGGTTTAATAAGTTGCACGTAGAAGCTTTTGGGCTGTGCATGCAAAAGGAAGTGGGTGACTTAAATTTCTATTTGTCAGATGGTTCTGCTGCACTCAAGAGAGCCGTGGTAGAGGTCTTTCCTCAGGAAGCTTGTGGTGAGCCAAAGAGGGAAGCTGAACAGAACAGAGAATAATGAGCGCAACAACCTGGGTGGGTGAATCTAGGATCCTCCATGAAGCATTCGGAAGAGAACCAGCGTAGCTCAGCAGGAGAGAATCTGGTTTGCATGCAGGAATTCCTAGGTTCAACACTTGGAATCTTCCATTGGGACCTGAATCAGAAAGCAAGAAGGAATACTTCTCCCCATCACTGAGTACTGGCCCTACCATTGAGCAGCATGAGGCAGCTTGCCCAAGTGACAGATACTAAGAGAAAACAAAGAGAGGAACCACTTTTGGCTGTTCCTCTTGAGTCCCTGTCTGTTCCCATCTCTTGGACTTGGAGGATAACCATTGACCTCAATCTCCATTTGGGCTTCATGGACACATCCCTCCTCATCTGATCTCAGATGCCAAGCAGGTTGGAGATCACCAGAGAAGATCAGAGGCCTTTGGGTCCTGTAGGAAAGCTTGCTGCTGTTGAAGTCCAGAAGGTCCACAGGACAACAAGAAGGTGCAGCACCTGGGACAGTTCCCAGGCAGCACCTTTCTCCAAGGAAAGCCAAACCCGCACAAGGGCTTTTATACCACTGGCTCAGGGTGTCTCCCTCCAGGCTCCACCCCCTTTGCCTCCAAGGAAGAAGTCTTAAAGGGACACCACCTTCACCTACTGCCTTGGCCTCCTTTGTTCCTCCATCAGCAATCCTGCCGGAAACACTGTGTCCCTAACCTACAAGGTCAAGCCCAAAAGGTGCCACAGAGGTTGTAGGGATGGAAGGTTCAGAATATTGTGTATGTGTGTGTGTGTGAGGGGGGAGGGGTGAAGTGGAGGGATGGCTGGTATAGAGGTCTCAGAGGTGAGATGTAGGACTCTGTGGCTGGATGCCTGGGACATGACAGCTGCTTAAAACTCAGGACAGCATGTCTGTTAGTTAGGGTTGATTGTACTGGCCTCTGTGGAAGAAGAGTCTAACTCAGTAAAAGGAAGTTGCTGATGTTCCTATGATCCTCAAGTCCAGTAAGATTACACCCTCCGTCCCTTTGATCTTGGCGGTTACAGCAGTACCTCCTGTATCTGTAGGATTGGTATCTGTGGTTTCACTTGTCCATGGTCTGAATACATTAGCAATATTAATGTTATTGTTTGGAGATAACATTAATCTCCAAACAAGAGATTAATCACAACCAGAAGTATGCATTTTCGCAATGCATGATGGTTTCAAAGTTTTACTGTGGTGGATGTGAAACTAGTTCTTATTGCTTTTTGATGTTTGAAAAAAAAATCTTTCAGTTGTGCACTTGGGGGTGAAAGCAGATACTTTATTTTATCCAAGTTTCTAAGAGAAAATAAAGCAGAAACCAGGCATCTAGTCCGTATCCTTAATTATTTCTGTGTTTCAGAGGGGAAGAATCCTTCCTGGTCAATCCTTGATCATGTCTCTGTTTCTCCTCTCCTTCCTTTTATTTATTCCACACAGGCTGCTACGAGAACAGTGGATCAGAGCCAAATATGAAAGAAAGGAGTTCCTTGATGTTGACAAACAAGAACCTTACTCTGCAGGTAGGAACAGAAGGTTTTCTGCAAATCTGTAGTAAGCGTTCCAAGGTTCTACTTCCTCGCGCTCATTAATGTCAAAGCTTGGACTGCAGGTAAGGCTGCTTTCACATGACCCCTAAAATCCGCTGGCAACTTAAATGCAGATTCCCCCCAACATGGTTTTTGTTCTGCTTCCTGTGTTCCCACCTCCCGCACTCTGATTCTATTGCTTCTGTCTGCGGTGAGGGGAGAGAGAGAAAAATGCAGGCTCATCTCCGCCTGCCGTCCGGCAGCAGCTAATTGTTCCAGCCCCTTAGGATTCCTGTCTGTTAAAGGGGGGAACCCAATAAAAGCAAACAAAAAGCAGAGGAGGGCCAGGCATGCAATACTTTAAAACAGCAACAAGGAACAGCAACAAGGATTTTACCTCCTCGAGACCAGGTACTTGTAAAATGTGCTGGGGTGCGCTTAAGTGAGCGTGGTCGTTTGTTTGTTTTTAAAGTCCACTGCTGGTGGGAAAATTTTATGCTCCGCATCTGCAAGCCTTTTGCAGCGGATTTTAGGGGTCGTGTGAAGGCAGCCCATGATGACTGATTACAAGCACTTTGGGGGAGATTCACCAGGATGTGATGAAGCTACAAAAAAGACCTTCCAAGAGCAATGGAACTAGGAGAAAGAGAGCTACTTTTGTCTAATGCATTACATTTGCTAGTTACTTTCAAAAATGAATTTTTAAGACAGTTTAGGAAAGGTTTTGGACCATCCCTGGATCAGGCCTAAGGTTATTTTGGCGGGCTCATTTAGTAAAGGAAAGCTTGGAGAAAACAACTGGAAGACCACAGGGGATTGTGGATTTGACCATCGTAACGAGGTTATTAACGAAACACCATAACCAGGCGTGAGGACAAAGAACTTTTGAAATGTGCCTTTCCAAATCGGGATCTTGGGAGCCTTGGTTTCTGCCCCGTGAATGGTTCATGGTGAACAAGAGAGTGTTCCCCTGCCCTGTGTCCCCCACAAGAAGGAGGTTCAGTGTTTCCACTTCTTATTTTAAATTCAATTAACTTTACAAGCTACCTTTTGAGTTCCTCCTCAGAGGACAAGCGATGGTTGACAAGGAGTAAAAGCACTGGTTGCCAACCTGTGTGCTCCCAAATCTCTGGTTCTTTTTCTCCGGCAATCAAGGGACATTTGTTAAAAAGCCAATAACAGCTCTTTTTCTTATCTGTTGGATACCCCAAATTTTGATGCCTTATGAGGAGGGGGGGTGATGTCTGAGACCATGCCAACCCCTTGTGCTCTTCCGTCTTTGACCTTGGACAAAATGTGCTTTTAAACCTGGCCCAGGTGAGTTGAGGATCAGCTTCCGCTCAACAGAAAGATCTGATGCAAGAGAGAGGGAAAGTATCAATCCGTGGTGGTACAACGTACAGGTTGTTAGCCCTGTGGGGGAACTCTGTTCCGTTGACAGCAGTCGCTGTGTGGGGGAGTCAGTGCTCTGGCTCCCCTTCCTGAAAGTGCTGGGACATGCCAGTTTGCTTTTGTGCAGGAGCTTCCTTTGCAGGACTGAGAACGTGGAGCTTGTGTGTGTGTGTGTGTGTGTGTGTGTGTGTGTGTGTGTGTGTGTGTGTGTGAGAGAGAGAGAGAGAGAGAGAGAGAGAGAGAGAGAGAGAGAGAGAGAGAGAGAGGACGACCAAGATGGTTGAGGGTCTGGAAGAAATGTCTTACGAGGAGTGGCTTAGGGAGCTGGGAATGTTTAGCCTTTCAAAAAGAAGACTGAGAGGGGATATGTTAGCTATGTTTAAATAATGAAAGGATGTCATATTGAAGAGGGAACAGGTTTGTTTTCCATGGCTTCAGAAACTAGGACTCGGCGCAAAGGTTTCAAACTACAGGAAAAGAGATTCCATTGGAACATTAGTAAGAACTTCCTGATGGTTAGAGCTGTTCGGCAGTGGAAGATGCTTCCACAAAGGAGGGTGGTGGAGTCTCCTTCTTTGGAGGTTTTTAAGCAGAGCCTGGGTGGCCATCTGTCAGGAGCGCTGTGATGGGGGTTCCTGCATGGCAGGAGGTTGGACTGGATGCACTTGAGGTCTCTTCCAACTCTATGATTCTATGAGAGAGAGAGAGAGAGAGAGAGAGAGAGAGAGAGAGAGAGAGAGAGAGAGAGAGAGAGAGAGAGAGAGAGAATGTTTGTAAGTGATTCAGAAGGAAAGAATTGCAGAGGGGCCAGCAGGGGTACTAAAACCATAGGGTGATATCATGTTGGAGAGGATCAAAACATAATGCTTCACTGACAAAGGGCGCTTTTACACAACCTCTAAAATCCGCTGGCAACTTAAATTCAGACCAGAGATCGTGGGGGTTTGTTCTGCTTCCTGTGTTCCCACCCTCCCGCACTCCATTGCTCCTGTCTGCGGTGAGGGAAGGGAGAAAAAAGGGAGAAAAAAATGCAGGCTCACCTCCGCTCACCTTTGTCTGCCGTCAGAGCAGCCCCATAGGGATTCCAGGCTGTTAAACAGGCGGCAGGGACAAAAAAAAAAAAAACCCAACAACAAAACAGAATGCAAGGAGAGCCCAGCATCCACAGCTTTGTAATCTGCATCGGATTTTTTTTTTACCTCCGGAGACCAGGTACTTGTAAAGTGCGCTGGGGCGCGCTTAGGTGGTCGTACTTAATTTTTTTAAAAAGTCCACAGCTGGCGGGAAAACAATTTTAAGCTCCACATTTGGGTAGCCCTTTGTCTCGGATTTTAGGGGTCGTGTAAAGGCAGCCAAAAGTGCTGTATGATCTCCAGCTTGTAGTGTCTCAAGCACAGATTGCCCCATTTGAAACAATGGGACTTTCAGCCTACTTGCACTGAAATCCCCCTTGTGCAAGCTTCGAAATTCCTGACCTTCTCAGGGAACCCAAGCATGGCAAAGAGGAATCCTGCACCCCAGAGCTTGGAAATAACCAGTTAGAAATACCAAGAGGTTGGAAAAGCTATTTGTTTGGACTATGACTCCCAGAATCCTCTGGTCAACAAGGCCAAGGATCACTGAGGTGCTGGGAACTATGGTTCAAGAAAGTTAGTTTCTCAAGCTCTCCAAAGAACTAGTTACTTGTAGTTATGGGGTGCCAGGGAGATCTGTAGGATAATTTCAGTGTATGGTCTCTTGTCCTACTTCTGGAAGTGGCCCACGTCTGTCTGGAGCCATTCCTTATAGTGGGGTCTCAGCATCCTTGTGAGCAAATTTATTTTATTTATTTATAGCCATTTCACCCTACCTTTCTCCTTGAAAGGACCCAAGGAGGCTTACAACACGGAAGGACAATATATGTTGTTAGAGTCAGAGTTTACAACAGTTGTTAAATAGATAAACTATTTAAAGCTGGAAGTTGAGTCATGGCAACTGGATTTACAGTTGACCGTTGTATAACAAACGGTTTGTATAACATAAAATTTGTACAACATAAAAGATTCCAGAGATAGGGGAAATTTGCTTAACATTTGCCTACGGGATGAATCTGTACAACATAAAAATGGGATCACTCTGTTTTCAATGCATTCCTATGGGAAATTTGTATAAACGAAAATTTGCTTAACAGAATTTCATTTGGAACGAATTAATTCCTTTATGCAAGGTACCACTGTGTTTTCCTGAGAGATTGAAATGTTTCGCTGCTCATCCAGACAGCTTCGTCATCTGATGGGTTTCAGCACCTTAGGCCATTGCTCACCTAATGGCCTATTGAGACTATTGTCCACCTAATAAGCCTATTCAGGCCATTGTTCATCTGATGAGCCAATTTCAGACCAGGGTGACATGAGGTCAAAGTGAAGTATAAAATGGAGGAGTCACCACTAGGTTTCCTCAGACTGATGAAGCTGTTTGGATGAGCAGTGAAACGTTTCAGTCTCTCAAGAAACGAAGTCCAGTTGCCCTGACTCAACTTCCAGATAAACTCACCTGAGAATCTTCACAGACAATTTAAAGCTGAGCAACAATGAGTGTGAAGAGACATCTTACATTATTAAAAAGCAGCATTAAAGCTAAGAACAAGATGTAAACAAATAAAATCCAATTCAAGCAGTAATGCATGACAATCTATCCCATAATTGTTGGCTCATTCCTGAGGGAAGGCTTGCCTTGTCTTTGAGGCATCTGTGTAATTCAGCATTTTAAAGGAAGTTTTGTTTAGATGGAGCCAAATCCCACCTTCTTTGCATCTGCAAAGCTGTAGGGAATCGCCTGTCAAGTGCTCTGCAAATGTCAAACCAAAGCTGTAGTAGCTCGAATGACAGTTGTTGCCTTAGAGAAGCCCATGGGAGTGAGATTTCTTCATTTGAGGCCAGATAAATGTCAGAGTAGAGAAGCTTGAAGGGAAAGTCTAGTGGGAGAATGTGACAAAAAGCCATTGGGGAGAGGGAGAGGCAGCAGACCAGTGGGGGAAAATAAGTTTCAGGACTTTGCTCTGTATGTCAAGACAGCAGCCACAAAGGGTTTCCACTCCTGCATCCCACAGGACGGCTTCAAGCTGGTGTTCATTGGCATGGAAATAGATAGGGGGAGGAGAGAGAGCAGGGGTGGCTGCTGAGGTTCCCAAGGGCGGTGAATCCGCTGTAGGTTTTCACGTGAGCTCTACAGGAGCTGTCCAGGGTGCTGAAGATGTTTGGTGAATCCGCCACAGGTTTTCATGAGCTGTGCAGGAGCTGTCCAGGGTGCTGAAGATGTTTACAGGAGAGGATCTGGCAATTCAGGCATCTCCTGTGAAATTCGGGCTAGGGAGTGTGCTCCTTTGTGTTGCTGCTTTAAGCAACTTTTAAGCAGCATGCTTTAAGAATTTTCCACTTCGGATTCTGGGTGTCGGAGTGCAAAACTATAAGTCTGCAGACCTGTAGATGTTGCTCCCCACCCCACTTCTGAGAAGAACTGGTTTCCAATGCTGCATTGGCTTCTCTGGAATTTCCTTCCTGTTGTGAATTCTTTACAAAAGATATCTGCCACTGCAAGCCATGGTTCTTCAGAAGATGCACTCTTATAGAGTCTGTCAGGAAGAAATAATATGACTCCTAGCATCTTCCACACCTGGGCGGTCAGCCACTCCTGCCATCTTGTGATTGATCAGTGGAAAATCCTCGGAGCTATTGTTTTGCTGTCCGTTAAGCACTGTCGAGGGCACCTCCTGAAGAACTGCAACCATCAGGGGAAATACTTTCACAGAAAAGAAGAAAAGGCCAGAGAAGGCTATGCAACCTTGGAAGCCAGCTGGTCCACTTGGGAATGTAGAGGAATCTGATTTAGTCATCTGTTCCATTTGGGAATCTAATCTAGCTTAGACTGGCGCAGTGGTTAAATGCCTGTACTGCAGGTAAAACTGTGCTCACGACCTGGGTTCAATCCCCGGTAGCAGGCTCAAGGTTCACTCAGCCTTCCATCCTTCCGAGGTCGGTAAAATGAGTACCCAGCTTGCTGGGGGGGGGGGCAATGTGTAGCCTGCACACTGTAATCAAAATTGTAAACCACCCAGAGACTACTTGTAGTGGTATGGGGCAGTATATAAGCAGAACACTTTGCTTTGCTTTGCTTTGCTTTGAAACTCCCAGAATTCTACCTAGAAAATTATTGGGGAATTCTGGGAATGAAGGGTCCCAAAACACAGATGTGTACAGCTTCTGTGTTGGACCATTTCCTCTGGTCTCACCTCCCCATGGGTGAGCCAGCCATGACAAGGGACAGACCTTCACATCAGGCACCCTCGGATCACCACCTACTTGTGGTGAGAGAACCCCAAGTTGCGAGTGTCAACCTGCTCGGTGGGTGGAACGGAGGAGATATTGGGAGGGGCTCATGGAGGTGATGGAATTCGTGACCTCCAAGGTGGCTCCGGAGAGTTCCACTTCTGTGTAGAATGTTGAAATCTCCCAGGGACAATAATCCGGGTTCCCTCAACATCTGTCAGGGGTTCTCCAGAGTTTTAGGCCAGAATGTTCTTAGGCCTCCATGGCAACACTGGCAGGGGGGATGTCTGGAAAAGCCTCCGTACAATAACGTTTGGCTTTGTCACTGAGGTGCGTGAGTCTTTTTCTTTCTGATCACCCATCCCAAGTTTAGTAGAGCATCTTCTCCACCCGGCTCTGCTTCACCTCGGAAGAGAAGCTGCTGAGGGAAGCCTGGCGCCACGTTAATGTAATGCTTGAGCCCCCAGAGGAGAAGCTGAAGTAATGGCCTTGGGTGGGGTGGGGTGTGTGTCGCGAAATACTGCCCACTTCCCTTACCTCAAATTACAGTCTGGCTGCTTCTTGGTCTCCCCCAAAGGGCTTGGTTTTGAAGACTGGAGAGGGCTTCTTCTTTTTTTTTACTTTTTTTTACTTTTTTTAATGAGAAGATCTTCAAGGCGTTTGTTCCTCTCAGTGCTCTGAAATTAATAGATGTAACCTCATTGATTTTGCTGCGAGAAGTCACTTCAAGCCAGATGAGTAACGGAGTGATGAAATGCCTTCAATGCTTTGTGATCGACCTCACAAGTTATAACTTTCTCATCCCTCAGAGCTGTGTTTAATTTTGAATGTGGCCTGTTGAAGCCAAGGGCTTATGTGCCCGGCCTTATAAAGCCAAGAGCAATTCTTTCTCTCTCTCTCTCTCTCTCTCTCTCTCTCTCTCTCTCTCTCTCTCTGTGTGTGTGTGTGTGTGTGTGTGTGAAATTACTAAGATACTTCGCTGCCTTTGTATCACGACACAGTATATTCTTGGCATTCTTGTATTTTTCATTCATATATACTTTTTATGTGTATATTGTTTCTTGTTTTTGTATTTTACTTTGTTTTGCTGGCTTTGTCGTTGTTCACTGCTTTGAGTTGCCTTTGTCCAAGCTGGCGGTATATAAATTAGAGATGGGCACGAAACGAACAATTTTTTGTTTCCATTTTCGTTTTTTCGTTTCATTACGCAACAAAATGACAAATGAATTTTATCTCTAAAATGAAACGAAAGGAACAGAAACACCAGATATTTTGTCGTCCGTTTCGTTTTCGTTACGGCAATACATTTAACTGCTTTAAAAGCTAAAAAAAAATCACAAAAAATAGAAATAAATGGTAACGAAACAGTAACGAAATGAACAAAAATGAAAACGAATTTTTTGCAAAAATTCACGAAAAACGGAAATGAACCGAAACGGACCCTCTAAATGACAAACGACAAACGAAATGCCATTTTTTTGATTCGTGCACATCTCTAATTAAACAAAACTAATCTTAAACTAATTGCAAAGTATTACAGACATAGGTTGACAGACTTGATCGAGATGCAGCGAAAGCGTGAAGAAAGGGAAGATAATGATGTCTCTAGAAAGGAGAGGTCAAAATGTCTTGTTCGTTCCTCTCCACTTATTGTTTCACTGCGGTTGTCATTTCATGTGCCATCGGATCCATAGTGGTCAACTGGAAGATTTACCTTCAGAATGTACTGCCATAAAGAGCCCATCTCATCTCTTAAGAACTCAAGGTTGTGGCTTCTTAGCAGAGTCAATCCAGCTCGTGTTCTGTTTTCTTCTTTTCTTGCTGCGTTCAACTCCTCCTAACATACCTGTCATTTCCTTTTCGTCTGGTCTTCTCACGATGGACCCAAATGAGAACAGTCTCTCATTGATCTTTTTTTAAAAAAATTACTTTAAGTAGTAAAGAATAAAATTAATTCATATAGAAATACAAGGATTAAGGTCATTCCTTGAATTGTGGTGCAAGGGGGCAAGAAGTCACTTTCACTTGGAAATGTAACTTCTTGGACTACATCTCCCAGGATCCCCTGGATTGGCACGTCTGTGTAGGCTGTGGGATGCTGGGAACTGTCAGCACAACATAATTGTTCCAGATCTGGCTTCTAATGAATTCCCTTTCTCAAGAAACAGACATGTAACTGCAGTGCAATATGCTTTAATCTTGAGGCAGGGTAACCAGAGTCCTTTCGCGGGTGTAACACGGTCAGTTACAACCAAAACAAGTGGAATTTGGAGATAATTATTTTCCTGGAGTTGCCACTGACCATTCTGACTGGGAAATCAGAGGAGTTATATGTCCAAAAATGTATTTTCGCCAAAGTCAGGGAAATATGGTAGCCATAATAAAACCCCAGACTCCTTCAAATTCCCTGCTGTCTGATTTGTTGGCATGGATGGATTCCATCTATGCCAACGACTGTTCTTTATAATGGGGAATACAGTCGTTGGGTCTGTCTTTCTGTTTTTATACTTGCTGTGACTCTAAGGATTAAACAGACTTGAAAACACCTGAGACGTAAATAATACATGATAGTGCCACTCTATTCTGCTCTGGTCAGACCCCATCTGGAATACTGTGTCCAGTTCTGTGCGCCTCAATTTAAAAAGGATGTTGACAACCTCGAGCGGGTACAGAGGAGGGTGACCAGGATGGTTGAGGGTCTGGAAGAAATGTCTTACGAGGAGCAGCTTAGGGAGCTGGGAATGTTTAGCCTTACAAAAAGAAGACTGAGAGGGGATATGATAGCTATGTTTAAATATTTGAAAGGATGTTATATTGAAGACGGAACAGGATTGTTTTCTATGGCTTCAAAGACTACTTGGGGCAATGGTTTCAAACTACAGGAAGGGAGATTCCATTTGAACATTAGGAAGAATTTCATGACAGTTAGAGCTGTTAGGCAGTGGAATATGCTGCCGCAAAGGGTGGTGGAGTCTCCTTCTTTGGAGGTTTTGAAGCAGAGGCTGGATGGCCATCTGTCGGGACTCGGGAGTCCTGTGATGGGGGTTCCTGCATGGCAGGGGGTTGGACTAGATGGCCCTTGAGGTCACTTCCAACTCTATGATTCTATGATTCTATGATTCTATCTCTCTTCTCTTGACTCTTTGGGCAGATATTTCTGTAAACCTACCATAGCTGGGCTCTAGGCTGTTTATTTTCAGCTCAAAGCAACGAGCAGTTAACCTCCACAAAACCAGCGCTCTTGTGAAGTGTGTGCATGCAAGGGTGCATGTGTGCACAGGGAAGAAGTTTCTGCCATATCTGCTTTGGCAGGTTAACACTATGCAGGAGAGGCTGACAGATGTGTTAATGGATTTGAGGCTTTAGTCACTAGTTACGTGCTTTACTCATTGCCAGGATGTTTGTAGAAGAAGCACCTGGAACATTCATTGCCCGTGTTAGGAATCCAATTATCCATTTTATGGATCCTGTCGCAGTCCCCAGGACACATAATCCCAGGTGAAGGATGATGGGAGTTGTAATCCAGCACATCCAGAAGGTCCCATGGTCCTGGTTCAAGACCCCCCAAAAGGTGGCTTGTGGTGAGAAGGAACAGCATGATGGTTTTTGCAATCTTCTTCATGCATACAGATGGCATAATTAGAGAGGAATCCTTGGTGTCCCAAGGCCCTTGCATGTTGCCAGACTACAAGTCCCATCATCCCTTGGCATTTGTCTTGGGACTGGTAGAGTTGGGGTCCAATAGGGGCAGAGAGCTGGTTAACCGGGTACCTTCTGCCATGCAGTGGATATGCTTTGGCCACAGAATCTACAGACAGAGCTTCAGAAATGTCACTGCTTTAGTACTACGAGTCCCCAAATCCCCCAGCCAGCAGGATTCATGGGAGCTCTAGTCTAAAAAAAATACTATGGCTAAGCAGTGGTTATCAGCTATTCATATAGTTGGTTGCAATCGCAAAATAATTAATCCCCTAATGTGCACCATGTTAATATTTCCAAGTTGGATAACAGGGACATCAAACAGAAGCTTTCTGTGCTCAATCGGTTCTTCTCTGTCCAGAAGGGTACAGAAGACACATGTTGTTCTCCTTGTTTACCAAGAGGGAAAAGTGTAAAACGGCCTCTTTCATCGCCAGGACTCCGTCTTCCATCCCCTGGGCAGCTGGAACAATAATATTGTTGTGAAGAGTAGAGCTGGTGTGAAGTGGGAAACAGGACAGCTGGGTGCGGGGCATTGGGCACTGGTTCCAGGGTCTTTTTTACAACACACACACACACACACACACACACACACACACACACACACACACACACACACACACACACACACACACACACAGAGAGAGAGAGAGAGAGAGAGAGAGAGAGAGAGAGAGAGAGAGAGAGTTTTGAACAATGTGTGGCCTGAGGAGAACTTTTGACATTTGGCGCTTCCCATCACCTCCTCAAGATGGAGTCCAAAAGCCAAGCCCTTGTTTCCTTTCTTGACTGTACAGAGCAAGAAAGGGTCATGGGGGGGGGGCTCTGTGGCTGCCCTTTGTTCTCAAAGGACAACACAAAGGAGAGGGAGGCGACTGGGAATACTAATTAGCTCCTCAGTGGGACCAGCGAGTAGCCACAAAAATTGTCTTTACAGTGCTGCCTGGCTTGGAAGCAAGTCTGTCAATGTTCTGCTCTTTGAATGCTACTTTTTTCCTCGCCCTCATCCTCATAATATTATACCTATGCCTGCCAACCTGACCGGATCAAGGCAGGGCCTCTGGGTAGCTATGGATTAACAGCCTGTCACAAGAATCAGAAACATTGTGAGTGTTGCAGATACGTTTGGGACTGAGTGATCAGACTTGCAAATGAAGGTTGTGCTTCTCTTCCGACAACCAATCAGAAAACGAAGACAACTTTGCAAACTGTGGGAGGAGCCGAAAGTGCCTGCCTTGGCAAGCAGTCATATCAAGTACAGTTGTCCCCCACCCTTTCGTCATTCATATACTGCGGTCCCGGTATATCGCGGGTCTGCAGTATATGAAAAAAGGCCCCTGGGGGAAGGAAGAAAGTCCTTCCCAGGCCCATCGGTGGCCCCAAAAGTGGTTCCCCGCAAACCGGAAGTGACTTCCGGTAAACCAGATATGACCTCCAGATCACTAGAAAGCACTTTTGGGGCTTCTGGGGGACTGGAAAGCCCCTCGCAGGCCTGTTTGGGGCAGCGCCAGGCCTGGGGTAAGTACAAGAGCCCCCAGAGAGCCCGCCCAGTCCCGACCTGACCCAGCATCCTCCTATCGTGGATTTTCAATTATTGTGGGTCGGGTCCCTAACCCCTGTGATAGGTGGGGGTTTACTGTACGTTGAGACATATATTTTCGCCTTGAGAAACTGAAGGAAGAGTTCTAAAACAACAAGAAGAAGTTTAGGTCAATCTAGAGGTATCCAGAGGTACAAAGAATCCCAAAGAAGGAAATCCCTTGTTCCCCACAGGACAGATCATTGCACAGAATTCTTCAAAAGACAAAGAAACATGATTTTAGAGCCCATAAGTAGAGATGGGAACACATCGGAAAAGCTACAATTCATTTTGATTCGTGTTTCTTCAAGTCAACAAATCACAAAAAAAGAATTGATTACTTTTTTCCTGACAAATCAATGAATTGATTCGTAAAGTAGTTGGTGTTTTTTTTTAAAAAAAAAAACCTTTAAACCCCTATAAAATGACCTCCAAAGCACTCAGATACACCACATTTTAAAGTCAGCTTCCAACGACTCTTCTGTACAAGCCTTGAAAGTTTGGTCATCCAGATGTCTGGGTTATGCTGCCTCCAAAGTGCCCTCCCCCCAGGAAAGGTCCCCCTAGGCACCTAGAGACACCGAATTGTCAGGGAAGCCCTCCATGAGCTATAATTGCACTTAATAATGAACTCAAGAACCACCAGCAGTGAGCACTTGGACAGGATTACCTAGCCTGTTGTGTAGATGCTTGTGTTTTTAGGGGAGGGTTGGTGGGTGGGGGAGTGTTTGGGGATTTTTATGTGTGTGTGTTGAAGGTGTTTTTTTAATGTGTGTGAGAGTGTTTGGAAATGTGTGTGTGTGTGTGTGTGTGTGTGTGTGTGTGTGTGTGTGTGTTGAATCTGGTCTCTGGGTGTCTGAATTTTGTTGTATGTGTATACTGTGTATATACACACAATGACAATAAAATTATTATTATTATTATTATTATTATTATTATTATTATTATTATTATTATTATTATTATTATTATTATTATTATTATTATTATTAATTTACATGACTCTCTCTACAAGTCCTTCAAGTTTGGTGAAGATTGGGTTTCAGAAATTTGAGTTATACACAGCGGCGTAGCAAGGTTTTGGGGTGCCCGGGGACAAAGTAGTGTTTGCGCCTCTCCAGCCCTCCCCAACCCCATTGCATCCATCCAACAAGGAGGGGCCATGGGGTGTGTGGACGTGTGTGTGTGTGTGTGTGTGTGTGTGTGTGTGTGTGTGTGTGTGTGTGTGTGCGTGCGCGCGCGCGTATGCGCAATAGCGCGCGTGCAGCCTTACCTGTCCTGCGGTGGCCCAGAGCAAGGTGAGGAAGAGTTGGAGAAGGGCGCCGCAGTTACCACGCTCGCACGCTTGCCTGCCTGCCTTTTTGTGGGTCCCGTTGCACAGCCTGAGGACTGCTGGTGGGAGGGTGCAGAGCTTCCTCCTCCTGCTCCCCCTCCAGGTGCCTCCAGATTGCTGCGCCTGGGGCAGATGTACCCTTCTGCACCCACCCCCAGATACGCCCCTGGTTATACACCCACAATGTGGGGCCCTAAGAAAGCACCCGTTAGCAACTGGCTTGGGAATATCCAGTCTTCCCCAAACTTAGAGGTAGTGTAGAGAATAGAGATGGGCACGAAAAGAGCAATTTTTCATTTTCGTTTTCATTTTTTCGTTTCATTATGTAATGAAATGAAAAACGAATTTTGTCTCCAAAATGAAACGAAACGAACCGAAACAACATAAATTTTGTCGTGTGTTTCGTTTTCGTTGCGGCAAATACATTGAACTGTAATGAATGCTAACGAAACAGCAATTTTTTGTTTTCATTTTTGTTTTTTCATTTCGTTACGTAACGAAACGAAAATGAAATTTTTTGCAAAAAATTCATGAAAAATGAAAATGAACCGAAACGGACCCCCTAAACGACAAACGAAACACCATTTTTTTGAGTCGTGCCCATCTCTAGTAGAGAACAGTCCAGGGAAGTCACCCTGAAAATATGGTGCCTAGAGGTCCATTTTATAGCCCAAAGAAACAATGAATCAAAATCAATTCGTTAGGCTATCAATTCGTATGAATGCAAATACAGTGCTACCTTGTATAAAGGAATTAATTCGTTCCAAATGAAATTATGTTAAGCAAATTTTTCTTTATACAAATTCCCATAGGAATGCATTGAAAAAGGAGTGATCCCATTTTATGTTGTATGGATTCTCCCCATAGGTGATTATGTTAAGCAAATTTTCCCTATCTCCAGAATTTTTTATGTTGTACAAATTTTATGTTGTACAAGCTGCTTGTTATACAAGGGTCCACTGTATATGAATTTGTGATTTTAAAACAAATTTTGCAATTATTTTTAAAATTCATGCTCATCTCTACTCAGAAGTAACTAGTTATACATAATGAGTTTTTGTGCAATTAATTCCTTTCCCCCATAACAATGTTATGTAATTGTATTACTGCCATGATTATAACCCAATGAGGTACTGTCACTTGATGAGTACTGCTTGTGTGGTATAACTGTACCATTCTAGTTTTTTTTAAAAAAATATTTATGGAGCTGTGGCCTCACAGAATGGTAGAAATACCATGGGGCTCCAGTCCTGGCTTGTAGCATGCTTTGTGTTCTCTTCCCCAACGGTTAGGGGGAAAAGACAGTAAAAAAAGTAAAAAGAAAAAATAAATGGCCTGAACTTTTACAAAGTCAACCAGAACCTCCGTGATCAGAGCTTCCTGGTGCGAAAGACCTGTGGTGTGCTTCAAATGACTGTGTAAAACCGATGTGTTGAGCCAAGGTGGAAAACTGCAGTGTCAAAGAACAGCAGTGTTGTGTGGTTTCCGTTCCCGCCGGGGCTGCTTCGTGCGGTGGTTTGTCTACGTCTGAGCCACCATCGGTCCCGCTGCCTCTTCTGATTCTCTTCCTCCTTCACTGACTCCTCCTAAGTTAATCATGATTGGCATTAGTATTAATGGTTATCTTGCTGTTTCATCAGAACAACACAAAAAGGCTGATAGAGAGAGACTGCTAAAATCAGAGTAAGCCTCTACCCTCTCACACTCCAACAGCTAGAAGAAGAAACCAGTATTAGGAGGGCAGAAGGGTTTTAAAAAAGCAAACAAACACAGGTAATGTTCTTTCTGGAGGTAGGAGGGGAACCATTTTCCATCAGCTCTTCTTTTGCCTAGCATGGAGGGCTGATCAGCCAAGTTGATTTCCTCCCCCCACCCCAGCGCTGATCAGCTGGCAGGTGGAGCTTGGGGGGAGGGAAAAAAGTTTTTTTAAAAAGCCCAGGGCTTTAAAAAAAAACCTTTTTCCCTCCCCCCAACCCCCGCCTGCCAGCTGCTCAGCTGGTGCGGCTTGGGGGAGGGGAAAAAGTTTTTTTAAAAGCCCAGAGCTTTTTTAAAAAACCTTTTCCCCTCCCCCAAGCAGCTTACAGACGGAACAAAATGGTTCGTTTCAACAAAAAAAGAACCCACCATTTCGTTTTGTCTCTAACGAAATGCTGTTTCCTCGCGTCGTTTCATTTCGTTTTGTTTCATTTTGCCACGTAACAACATGACGAAACAGCATTTTGTTTTTTGTTTTGTGTCCATCCCTATTCAACTTATATCCTGCTCCCACAAGGGCCCAGGTACTAAAACAGACAATAAATAAAATTTTAAAAGCACTAAAAGCAGAGAGCAAGGAACCATAGAAGCAGATGGTGTGAAATTATCATATTAGAAACCAAACCTTGTGGAAAGCCTCCCTTGAAAAAACATGTCTTGATTGGCCCCCTAAATATCAACAGGGAAGGGGCTCAGCAGAGCTTCTCTGGGACCTGGTTCCCCAAGGCGGGAGCCACCGCAAAGAAGGCCCTACCTCTGGTTGAACACTGACACACTACCCTCAGAGTGGTCAACCAGAGGAACCTCAACTGAAATGGATCATACCGCATGTTGCAAGTCAACAAACTACCATTTGCCATGGAGTTTTCACTCCACTGCAAGCTATCTCCAGTCTGTGTTCTCTTGAATCTACCTGGGGCTTAGAAAAGTTAGATTTGAGGGGTGGCAACAAAATCCAGCCACTGGGGATTCTGGGAGTTATAATCCAAAATGGAACATCTCTGAGCAATAGCTGTATTTGACAAGACAGAAATTGGATTCTAAAGCTTTGTTGAATTACTCAGCTCTCGTGCAGTTGTTTTACGCAGCCCAGTCACCTCCAACTTATGGTGACCCTATGAATGAGTGGTGGTGGTGGTGGTGGTGGTGGTGGTGGTGGTGGTGATGATGATGACAATGACAAGAGCAGCTGCATTAAGATGGACTCTTTTTAAAAAGCCTTTTCAGAGGGCGCAGGTGACAGAATTGCCCCATGGCTGCTAAATTTGATGAAACAGCTGAAAGATAATATGGAGAAGAGATGGGTATGGCACCCCCTTTTTGTCTCCTCAACCCCACCCTGCCCGCCCTCTGCACAAACAATAAGTTCCCTGTTTCCACCTTGGTTTCCCTGATTCAGCACATAATATGGGTCACAGTGCTTTTCCCACAGGCCTGCGGAGAAAAGCAATATTTACATTATTTAGCATGGCAAACCCTTCACCTCATGGTGAATGCAGAGAAGGGAAAATGAGAAGGAAGAACAGCTTGTCAGCATTTTAAAGTGCTCGGGTTTTATTGAACGTCAAGGTCAAAGGAAGGGAGAACTGTCAAATTCTCCTCATGGGCACAAAAGGTGAGTTTGTAGAAGGGTTGTAGGTTTTAAGGCATCTGGGTGGGTTGTGAGGTCTTCAGAAAGCTGTCAGTCCACCTCCAATCCCAAAGGAACTTATTTTAGGGTCTGGTGTGTATGTGTGTGTGTGTGTGGGGGTGTGTCATACAAATGGCAGCAAGAAATAATGGAGTGAGACTTCGATCCTGGAAAGAACAACATAAGAGCATAAGAAAATTAGAAGAGCCATGCAGGATCAGGCCAAAGGCCCATCTAGTCCAGCTTCCTGTATATACCAGAATACATTGGATGGTATGGAATTATTATCTTTTTTGGTTTTGGCCAGGAGCAGTATTTATATTCTTGATTTGTTTACAATATTTTAGCCCACCTTTCTCCTAAACAAGGGTCCAAGGTGGCTTACATCATTTAAGGAAACATTAAGGGAAAGCCTTCACCACCAAGGCCATAGCTAACGACCCATTCTTGATAGGTTTCAGCACCTTAGGCCATTGTTCACCTTAAGGCTATGGATACTATTGTCTCCCTAACGAGCCTATTCAGGCCATTGTTCATCTTATGAGCCTAATTCAGACCAGGGTGACAAGAGGTCAAAGCTGACTGACTATAAGATGGAGGATTCGCACTAGCTGTATTCAGACTGATGAAGCTGTTTGGTTGAGCAGCGAAATGTTTCTATCTCTCAAAAAGAAGTCCAGTAGCCATGAATCAACTTCCAGATAAACTCACCTGGACGACTGAGAATCTACACAGACATATTAAAGGAAAGCTAACATTATTATACAAATATTTCATAGGAACACCACAGTAAAATACAGGAAATGACGTTTCCAGGTTTAGAAAAGATTGCTGTGTTAATCTGTGCAAGCTTATTAGGTAGAATCCAAAGGCAATGAAATACCAAAAAAGACCAATAAAATAAAATAAAATAAAAACCTTGTGGCACCGTAAAGACGAACTATTCTATTTTAATGTGGAGCTTTCGTGGACAAAATTACTTCCTTAGATATATGAGGCAAAATTCAGTGTAAAACATTCATACCTGGCTTGAGGATACAGTGATGTACTGTTAGAATTCACATGTGCAATGTATTCTTAACACCAAACAGAACACCAAACACTGGTCCTAAATTATTGTACAGTACATATGAATTGCATCTATGCAAGACTGTATCTTAAAGCCAGACACAAATGTTTTGCTTTGTATTTTACCTCATGAGTCTAAAGCAGTGGACTTGTCCACGAAAGCTCACAGTCTGTCTTTAAGATGCCACAAGCTTTTGTGCTTTTTAAAATATCTATCTATCTATCTATCTATCTATCTATCTATCTATCTATCTATCTATCTATCTATCTATCTATCTATCTATCTATCTATCTATCTATCTGTCTGTCTGTCTGTCTGTCTGTCTGTCTGTCTGTCTGTCTGTCTAGACAAGCATTATTTTTGTAAATGACAGGCTCACAAGGAAGACACTATACTGTATGTGTGGAATGCTGAATAATGTAAGCCTTTGGTCGGTTCCAGCCCAAATCTTGTTCTCTTTTTTCCTCTTTGATTGCTCTGAAAGTGATCAAGCCCTCTTCTGCTTATTCTGAGAAGCCAATGCCTGAATTCACACCTCTGTGGCAGTGATCACCATTCTTGAAAGCATTTTTGATTGAGCTAGACCATTCCATTTGGGCACTGGAGTTCCCCAGACCTACACAGACCTTCAAATGCTGTACAAAGAGGTTGACATGGAAATATCAACATTCAACAACATTGGCCCTTGAAAAGCATTCAGATAATTGGGCTGTCACAAGGCATCTTCATCTTATCTGCCAGTTCCTTTTTTCCTGCTTAGTGGGCCCAGCCGTTTTAAGTGCTAATTGCCTCCAATTGAATAAATAAATCATTCCCAGCCCCTATGAGTTAATGGTGGGGTTGTAGAAGCAATCAGTTTGATTGGCAACTTTTATCTGTTCAATACTGTCCATTCCTCTGTAAAAGGATGTTAACGGAGCTAGCAGTACAGAAGGCTTTGTGGAGACTTGGATGAAACGGACGAGGTGGCCAAACCAGCTAAGGAAGAGATACATGCGAAGGATGGAACACGAAAATGACATTGGGATTTCAACGGCTGACTGAACATGTGTCACTGTCAAACACAACTAATTTCCAAGCGTCTCCTTCAACCTCCTCATAAGGAAGCATATTTTTTAATTCCCCGAAAGGGCAGACAACAGGATTACAAAATCTATTTTAGGAGAAAAAGAAATAAGAATAAGAGGGGGGGGACCATGGTGGCCCATTAAAGACCAACTTTGGTTTGTTTTTTTTAAATGCGAGCTTTTGTGGACAAGTCAACTTTACCAGATATAAGAGGTGTGTGTGTGTGTGTGTGTGTGTGTGTGTGTGTGTGTGTGTGTGTGTGTGTGTGTGTGTGTGTGTGTGTGTGTGTGTGTGTGTGTGTGTGTGTTTTCACCTGATCTACATTCAGCGGTGCTGAATTTCCTTCTCTTCCAAAAGCATTGTGGGTTGCCTTTTTCTCTCTCGACCTGCCAAGCCTTCTTGAGATGAGTTGCAGAATCCTTAACTCTGCATGGCATGGTACATGATAGATCGCAGGGAGGTTTATGAATGTTTCTTTTGTGGAGGCTGACAGCAAACAGACAGGTACACCAGCAATGGCTGGCAGATACGGTTGATTAAACCGCCAGGTTTGCTTACAAGCTGCTGCGGGTTTTGACGTTTTGGTGTCTTAACAACTCAATCTCTTGCATAAACAAAATGGTAACAAAATAGAAAGCCTCCATTTTTTTGTTTTTGTTTTATTATTCAGAGGCTTTCTCTTGGCCCACAACCAGCCTTCTATACAGGAGGTTTGCAAAATTTGAAACAGGACTCTTCTGAATGAGAAAGTAGGCAATACATTTATAGACCACTTTAAAAAATAAATTATGCAACCAATGAGCTGTCATGGATTAAACACGCCTTCATCAGGCGTGTACCAGTGTGAAGAACCTGAAGAGTCCGAGTCTTAAAGTTGGGAGAACTGGTTTTTTATATGCCTTCCAAAGCTGTCTGAGTTGTGACCATAAAACATCAACCAGAGCCCTGACTCCCATCTAAGAGACAAAACTGCCTTGCGAAACCCATCATGCCAAAAACTACTGGATTTGCCATCTAAGAGCAACTTGCCTGACAATATCCATCCTGCCATGTATGTTTGGACTTTAGGTTTTGGACTATTAAGGTCTCCACTGGAGATGGGCACAAAACGAAAAATGTCATGCTGTTTTGTCATGTCGTAAGGTTACAAAATGTTCCGCAATGTAACAAATAGGCAGATAGCGTTTGGTTACGAAATGTAATAAAACACCATTGTTTTTTTACTGTTGAAATGAAATGATTTGTTTTCCCTTGCCACCCTTGCCTTCCATGTGGGTTTTTTTTTGGGGGGGGGGACATATTGGCCCTCCCAACCTGTCAAAAAAAAAAACCCACCTGGGAGGCAGGGCAGCGAGGGAGAATGGAGCATGCAGCGGTAAATTCGAACCCTGCTCCATTCTACTTTGTCACTTCTGCCACTGCTACCCAGCTGGTGTTTTTTGACAGATCAGGCTGTGGGGAGGAAGAGTTCCCCTCTCTCCATAGCCCGACCTGTCAAAAAACCCCAGCTGGGTGGTGGCAGCTTCCAAATTATTTTTTTGCTCATTTCATTTCTTTCTGAAATTCTATTAAAAATTTGTTTGTAATAAAACAAAACAAAACAAAATGGAATGAGTAATGAAACAAAACAAAACATTATTTTTCCATTTCATGCCCATCTCTGGTCTCCGCCTTTGTACAAACCTGAAGAAGTATTTAATGCACCAAATTTCATTTTTTTAAAGCTGGGTGTTGCTGGTGGCAGATTTTTAATGAAATATCTGGGGAGGAGGAGTCAAACTCCTGCCCCTCCCAACTGTTTATCAGGCTGCATCCAAGATAGATGTTGTACCTGGAGTTGTGGTGACAATGACATTGGCAACACACTACTGTTAACTATAGGAAAACCCCTCCTATCATGGGGTTTAGGGACCCAACCTGACCTGCAATAATTGAAAATCCTCAATATATGGATGCTGAGTCGGGTTGGGACTGGGGGGGCTGTCTGGGGCCCCCTACACTTACCTGAGTCCTGGCTTTACCCCGAATGGGCCTCTGATGGCCTTCCTGGGCCTGTCAGAGGCCCCAGAAGTGCTTTTGGTGATCCGGAAGTCACTTCCAGTTTTCCAGAAGTCACTTCCAGTTTTCTGGAAAGCTGAAGGAGGAGGCAAGTGACTGCCGAATAACGTCCAGCATCTCCTCCTCTCAATGCTTCAATGGCTGGGGCACTAGGAAAGGCTTAGGCCGATGTCCCCATGCAATATACCACATTTTTCCTTGTATAAGACTATGTTTTTTTAAAAAAATGAAGCCAAAAATTGTGGGTGGTCTTATACACAGAAGTAAACCAAGTAGAGAAATTGTAATTTTGGATTAGAAAAGTGGGGGTCGTCATACATAGGGAGTGTCTTATAGACGGGGAGATGCAGGTACATCTGCTTGTAGCTCCAATCCTTTCAAGGACATGCACAGCAAAAAGAGAGACGTGACTTTAGATAACTTTTTTTAATGTAGGGATTTGGTGTCATCTGGTTCTGGGTAGAGAAGACTCCCGTTTCTCACTTTCCTTGTCAACTGTCTCGTCTGTCATAAAAAAAATAGAATGCATACATAGATATTAGAGATGGGCACGAAACGAGCGATTTTTCATTTTCATTTTCGTTTTTTCGTTTTGTTACGCAATGAAAACGAAATAAATTTTTTAAACAAAACGAAAATGAAACGACCAAATTTGCCGTGTTTTTCGTTTTCGTTGCAGCAGATGCATTGAACTAAAAAGAATGCTAACGAAACAGCAAGTTTTCATTTTCGTTTTTGTTTTTTCGTTTCGTTACCTAACGAAACGAAAATGAATTTTTTTGCAAAAAACGTCACGAAAATGAAAACGAACCGAAACGGACCCCTAAACAACCAAACGACAAACGAAACACCATTTTTTGAGTCGTGCCCATCTCTAATAAATATATATATTGCTGTTTTCACCACAGGGTACCGGGAAGGACTCCTTTGGAAGAGAGGCCGCGACAACGGGCAGTTCCTGAGCAGGAAATTTGTACTGTCAGAGCGGGAACGCGCCCTGAAGTATTACAACAAAAATGATGTAAGGAGACGGGGTGTGTGTGTCAGGGGTGGGCTGGATGCCCTGTTTCAAATTGTGTCTCAGCTTGCTTATGCATTGGGAAGTACGTGTTGCTTACCTGGGACCATGAGGATGCATTAAGTTGTACCAATGAGAAAAAGGGGACAACCTCAAGGGGTTTTTTAAATAAAGAAAATGGGGTGCAGCATTAATCAAAGCAGAAGGGAATGGAAGCCCTGGGAGGCAGTGATAGAGGGTGATCTTGCGGGGTGGGTGGGCTTGGACAATAGCTCTCTGAATTCAACCAGTGGCCACCGCGGCTAGGTAGTCCGTGGATCTGTAATCGACAAAAGTAAACTTCTCCACGATTTATAACACACTTAGGTTCGGTTACAGGGTTTGCTATAGCGAGACGAGGTTGGGAAAATGATGGTCCTTCGAGTGGTGTTGGAATCCAGTTCCACCCACCCCCAGGCAGCATGGCCAGGGGTCATGGATGATGGGACTTGTAGTCCATCTTTATCATGAGAGCCTGGGAGTTTTCTGGCCCTACAGCAGGGCGCTGGGGGGGGGCATGACCGTTGCATCGGTTTGTGTCTGAGCCATGCCACTCTTGATTGGCATCAGTGGATGAGGAAAATAACCATTCATTTGAACGTCTGCATGGAAGTGGGCATTTGCTGCATCTTTTTGGTTGACAAAACCCTCCATGGCTTGGGACCTGACTATCTGGCGGAGCGGCTCTCCCATAGTTCAGCTTCATCCCAACCGACCAGAGCTTCACTCACCTTCTCCCTCCCGGGGGCCACTCCGAGGGAGGCCCAAAGGGTTTCTGCCTGCAATTGGGCCTTCTCGGTGGCCCCCCTGGCACTCTGGCACAAAGGGCCCACAGAGATTAGGCTGGCAGAGTCCTTGCCAGCTTTTAGAAGAGCCGAGTGTATGACTGTGTATTGTATGTACATGACTGTGTACATACATACATACATACATACATACATACATACATACATACATACATACATACATACATACATACATACATTTATTTATTTATTTATTTATTTAATTAATTTAATTTATTTATTTATTTATTTCATTACTTATATACCGCCTGACTTCCGAAGGAACTCCAGGCGGTTTACAATGTCAACAATGTTAACAAGCAATAATAATAGAGAAGCAAAACAACAACAACAACAGCAGCAGCAGCAACAACAACAACAACAACAACAATAATAATAACAATAAATAATTTTAAAAACCCACAATAAAAGCATTATCTGGCAAGATGGCGGGGCAGGATGCAAAAAAGAAAAAAGAAAAAAAAGTTAAATTAAATTAAATTAAAGGTTGCCAGTGAGGTGTACATATATGCTGCCATAGCTGCCACCAAAGAGAACAGACAAACCCTCCTATAGTCTATTATTTTCATATTACATTGAGGCCATCTTGATCTTCTTTGGAGTGGATGGATCAGGTCTTTAAAAATTAAATGCTCTTAATTTTTAAATGATGAGCAGTACAACCTCCTGTCTTACTATATTTATCTAAGTACACCAGCTTCCTTGCTGTCCTGATTGATGTCGCTGCATCGTGTGCGTGCGTTGTTGTTTTTGTTTTCTCCCGCCAGGCAAAAGAACCTAAAGCCATTATGAAGATAGAGCACTTAAATGCCACTTTCCAGCCTGCGAAAATTGGGAACCCGCACGGACTGCAGATCACGTACTTGAAAGATAACAGCACAAGGAACATCTTTGTTTACCATGAAGATGGCAAGGTGGGTGCTCTAAAGTAAGAACGAAGGCTCTGAATCACGGTGTGCATGGGAGACGGAAGTGAGGACCAAACCCATGGGCTGGGCTCCCTCTACACTTCCAGAGCGGGAGATGGATACATCTCCAGCCTGGAGATACCACTTTTGTGCCAATCGGGGCAGAGAAACCATAGAATTCAGAGAAAGGATATGAATTCTTGCTTACGTCATCAAGACACACAATAATGTGAATTGCCAACCATTTCCGCCCTCTTCCCTGAGATGGTGAGATATTTTCTGTTCATGAATGTTTGGAACCCTTTTGCGGAAACTGCGTGGTTAAACTACAGTGGGTGTTGCCTGGTTGGCTATACGTTTAAAAACCAGAAGCACGAGATAGGTTGTTTGCATCTTTTTGGATCAATCCACCAACTGTTCTGTGCTTCCTGGGTGTAGCACTGTTCTGCATCCGACCAGGAAAGGTCGCCGTTTCTCACAGAGACATTTTGTGCACACTCTAAATACCTGGGTGAAAAACACATTCCTTTCATTCTTGGGCTGCAGGTGGGAAACCAACAGCCTGTAGTGTCAAGAATGACTGATTTACTTAGATTTCTTCCAATGCCTAATCAAGAGCAGGGCTCAACTGGGGTTCACCTCCAGGTCCCAAGCAACAGAAGAAAGTTCTTCTAACCTTTGGAGGTAGAAGGGGAAGGTTTTAAGGACCTTGGAGAGCTCCCAGATCAGACCACCCCCTCCCCCTCTGCCAGTCTTACAACCAAAAGACTCTGGGAAGTCAATCCAACTTGTATTAGGACTTCCTCTTTGCCTGCTGTTTTCAACTGCTGTGTCTATTGTCGCCTTTTCCAGTTTGCCATTTGAAATTGGCCCTTCAGAGGTCGAGCCCTGATCTGCGGTGGCCCCAAGCAGCTGTTCAGGTTTCTATGACCCCATCCGGGCCCACTCTTACACCAGGACCTCCTTGGATCCAGCAATATGCCTGGTTCTATGGGCTCTTAAAGAGAAGTAGGACCTTCTACATAAACTAGCAGCTTGGGTCACCTATGTGGTTCTTGGACTAAAACTCCCAGGGGCCTTCACCATCAGCTGTTTGGTGGCCAGGATTTCTGGGTGTTGTAGTCCAAAAACACCAGGGTGATCCAAGCTTGGGAGCTGCTGACGTACAGGGTCCTGGGCTGCTCCAAGCGTAGCCACTTGGACTTCATCCTGGACCAAAACTGGAACTTGGAAGAGTTCCTCCTCTTTTGGACAACAAACTCTATAATCCCCATGCTTACACACTAGCTGGAAGATTCTGGGAGTTGATAGCTGCTGTGAGTTTTTTTGAGCTGTTTGGCCATGTTTTGGAAGATTTTCTTCCTGACATTTTGCCAGAGCACAGAGAGAACTCCTAGTTCCCTGAGCTCCTTGCCCTCTGAAGATGCCGGCCGCAGAGTCTGGTGAAACGTTAGGAAGAAAAACTTCTAGAACACGGCCAAACAGCCTGAAAAACTCACAACAGCTATCAGATCCTGGCCATGCACGCCTTCGAGAATATATTCTGGGAGTTGTTGTTCCAGAAAAGAGAACTTTCCTGAACACAAGCAGTAACAGGTGAAATGTGCCTGGCATTGACACCCCCCCCGGCATGACATAAATCAGAAGGGAAGAAAGAAGGAGGCATAAGAAGCAGGGCTGGACCCTTTTGCAAGACAGGAAACCCTTGGAGAACGGGTGACTCAGTGCAGCTTCCCACAAAAGCGCGTCAACGGAACTCGCCTGCCTTGGCCTGCAGTGGCTTCCCATAGGCATTTGATCACAAGCTCCATCATCCCTGTTGCTCTGGTTCTGGGGGGTCACAAAGTGTGTGACCTGAGGCTCCTTCAGGTGGAGGGAGGCTGCCCCAGGTCCTTGGATTCCTATCTCGGAGACCCCCCTTGGCCTCCTTTAGACCGGTGGTGGCCTCCACTTTCAGTTCCGCCTGCATTCAAGCGGCCACCGCTTGGTGGCCAAAAGCACCCCCTGCAGGCTGATTCCCAAAACTGCCAACATTTCTGCTTGTGGCAAAGAGATGGTTTTCTGGAGATATTTTATTTCATTTTTCAGTCCTCTACAGATTCTTCCTAGAAAAGAATCAAGCCTGAACTACTTCTGGAGGCCAAAAAAAGGGGGTGGACCCAAGGCCCTCTTCCTTTCAGCACAACATACGGAGGCAAGATTCTCTCTGGAAAAGGCAGTAGTCCTCCTGGGAAGGGTGGAAGGCACGGATCGCTCATCGCTGAAACCAGTGTGCGATTTACTTTCGTTCAAACATGCATAGAAGGGTGGCGAAAAAGCCGCTCTGTATAGACCTGCAAATGGTAGCAAGGAAGAAGGCTTGACTTGACCAAATTCATTCCAAATTGAACGCGTTCAAGATTTGGAGAGGCAAATCTGGTCAGGGAGTGGTTGATGAGAAAGCCTGGCGATTTACTGTTCCTTCCTTTTCTCCTTTCAGGAAATGGTGGACTGGTTTAACGCCATCCGTGCCGCCCGGTTCCACTACTTGCAGGTGGCATTCCCTGGAGCGAGTGACACTGACGTGAGTACCTGTTTCCTTCTCGCCCCCCTCCCTCCCTCCCATGGTTGTTAGTGCCTTATTATCAATGCCCGTGAAGTGTTTCCGAACATCTAGATCTGCGGTTGCTTTATAACGCAGCTCTGCTCTGGAGCCAAGACATTTTGGTGGCCAAAATCAGAATGGCTTCCCCTTCCCATCCCATGCACAAAAGACAAACTAGACATTTGGGGAAAGTGTATGTCTGAAGATTACCCTCTTACTTGGGGATTTCCTTAGAGATATGGGCCTCAGCTTTCCGACGTGCAAAGTAAGCCTGGATTTACTTTCCCAGACAAAGCACATTCAGTGCAAGAGACATAGGTGAGAAAAACCATGCACAGTGACAAACAGACCTTTTTCTCCAACTGAAGGAGCACCCCTTTTAAAAACATGCTAAGGGAATTGTCCTGCTTGGTCCTTGGAGGGCTGGTGGAATCCTTCTTCAGCGCTGGTGATGGAACAATGTCCACCGGTCTCCAGCCGCCTCCCAGCATCTGCTGTCTAAAGCAACATTTTAGTGTGTCTTAACTGTAGTCCTGGCCCAGGCTGACCACCAAATCAAACACACCCAGGAAGTCCTTTTAAGGTCCCTGCAGCATTCCTCTTGCTTCTCTTTTATTTGAAAACAATCCTAAAACCTTGGCTGGGTCCAGTGTCATTCTTTGCTCCGCTCATTGGGCAAGGGGAGGAAGACCAGGGGTACCAGATATGAGACTTATTCTCCCACACCCTGGTCCCATCGAGCCTTGAATTGTCCACCTCCAACGATGGACAGCTGAACTGTTCCCGAAATTTGGAAAATCATCCTTTTTTTTTTAACCCTTTAGCCCTCAGCCCTGCTTTTTCACCAAGAATCAGCCAAGCTCAGCCCTCAGGCACCCCCAGAGGTGTACCATTTCTCCTGTGTACATTTATTTCCATGCTACCGAAGCCTTACCGCTTGCCTTACG
Organism: Phrynocephalus guinanensis; assembly: GCA_037367245.1. Lineage (NCBI taxonomy): Eukaryota > Metazoa > Chordata > Lepidosauria > Squamata > Agamidae > Phrynocephalus > Phrynocephalus guinanensis. The sequence continues at coordinate 13,687,060 of CM074751.1, read as the reverse complement.
TGTTATTTCTCCTCCTCACCTGCCACCCCTCCTTTTTGACAACTCTAGTTGGTACCAAAGCTTTCCAGAAACTACCTGAAGGAAGGATACATGGAGAAGACGGGGCCAAAGGTAGGAGATGTTGCGTTTTCCAGGTGCACCGAACACATGTATGTTCTTTAGGGCACTGTGTAGAACCTGTGAGGTGGTGAATACTGCCCCCCCAAAAAAATCATAACTGAAGGGAAATTGGAGATCTAATTTTGATGAGAATGCTCTAATCCTGTCTCAGATTAATCAGGGTATATCTCGCCGTCTCTGTGTCCTATTTTTGTTGCATGTTCAGTGATCTCCTTTGGGTTATTCCATAAACTAGAAATAGACTGCTTAAACATTCTTGTCGCGTGGGTGTTTTATGGCAGAGGGGCATTGTCTCATTGTGGGTCTAAAAGGGTGGCAGTGTGTGTGGGGGGGACTCTCTGCACGCAAAGATAGATGGTCAAGATATTTCTTTGGGAGCTAAAAAAGCTGAAGTCTAGTACACACCCATGGAGTAAGCATATTGCTGGATATATTGTCATCTTGTCCGCACAGAGAATGTAAATATGTGTTTCATGTCACCGGCAGGCAGTCTTCCGATAAAAATGAACGGGTCGTTTTCCAAGGCTGGGCACAAGGGGGTAGGGGAATTGTGATGTGAAATGAGAATGTATTTTGGTACTCACGGGACAGCTGGAAACTTCTAATAGTTTACTGCAGAAGGGCAAGGCAAACAGATCAGCTGTTTAGGGCCGAAAGGATGAGACAGGCACGGAGGAGAAGGTCATGAGATGTCCTGTGCAGATGTCAGCCTTAAAGCAGGGCAACTCAGTGACTCAGGGCAAAGAAACAGACAGGCAAATGTCAACAAACCCTAATTCTATAGGCAGGAGAGCTAAATTGCATACACCCGGCCCTACCACTGGGCATTTGGTACAATTTGGTATGCTTTATTCCAGCCTTAAAAAGAAGCTCATGGCTGCATGGTGGAATAATGGGAGCATTGGTCATGAGAAGTCTAAATTCCCTTTCCTGCTGGACCCTCAGGCAAAAATCAAAGAAAAACAAAAACAAAAAACAAAAAAGACACAAGCATGTGCACTTCTTCAGACATAGCAGCAGAATGAGGTGTGAGATACTGTATAGTATGAGATATACATATCATACCAAATATTGATTGGCTGTAGTGTATAGAGTTGGGGGGTGGATAGGGGAGGGGATGGAGGAGGAGGGGGAAGAAGAGGAGGGAGAGTTAATTAGTAGAAATGGTGAGAAGATTGAATGGTGAGAGTCAGAGAGCTAGTGGAGATCCATCAACCTCATGAAGAAACTTGCACAAGTACATCATCTTCCTCACCAAATGCAAACGACAAGACTGCATCCCGAAAGGACTCAAAATAATAAACCCACTAAAGTCAACATACCCCCACGGACTATGGAGATAGACTGTGCAATACTCTATCCATGGCTACCCTCTCTGAAACTGCTGGACCCTGAAAGTGAGTGATTTACTTCATTGTAAGGAGAAAGAAGAGGCAGCTAGGCTAGTCCCAACAACCACAGGCTGTTGTATCTTGGACTGCTGTCCTGAGGGTCTAGCGTTGTGGTCTTCTGAATCTTTGGTTAAATTCCTCCAGCTGTGCCCCAGAAGTGCAAGGATTCAGACAGCAGAATAGCTCCAAGTTCCCCCGAGAGCTACACCCCTTTCCCCTCATTCGTTGGCACTTACGGTCTGCATCACTCCCTCTGAGACCTTAGTAATAGGTAGGCAGAGGGGATGGGAGACGTCAGAAGGAGGCAGGCAAGTGGACATCCACTTTTGCAGAAGCAAACAAAACACCTATGGCCCTGGTCTCACTACCGTTACCTGTGCATCGTAATTTGATGCGTACTATTTTTTCGGGCGGTCACGTGACGTTTGATGTGCAGTTAGCGCCCCAACAACCAGGGGAGTATTTTACTTCTCTGTGTCTGTCCCGACTTGCTTACTGCACATCTTTTCCCAGTTTTTCGAGTTGATTTTTTCCATCACACTTACATATATTTTTTAAAAAAATATTTGCTGGTTGATTACCGGCATGCCAGCTTTCTAGCATTACTCTCTGTCCTCATGTGGAAATGTCTGTTTTATTTCCCCATGGGTTATGTGTTTTCTATGGGCAAATGTAGACAAACAAGCAATGTCAATAACTGCCATTGGGTGTCACTGCTGTTTATGATTTTTCCCGATCCTCCACTGTGCCGGCATGCCGGTATGCCACCAATTCAGTAGCATAAATGATTACCAAGTCAGAACTACAGGAAGTGGTAGGAAAAGGGGTACAAATCTAATTGGTGCAGATTTTCTGGGGTCACACCTCGTTCGAGGCGTTAAAAACTGCGCATCAATAACAGAAGTATTTTAACACAAACCCTAGCGGTGTTACAAAATGCTGCGGTTAAAGTGCACTTCCGGGGGCGTGGCCAGCTGGGGTACCAAAATACTGTTCTTTGGAGTGAAGGCACGATCTTTTGCTACACAGTCTTTTGCAGAAAAAAGAGAAGCAAAATCATTATGAGACTGGGGCCTAAGCAAAACAAGTTGGGGGGTTTCACTTTGCTTTAGCAAAGGAGAATCCCCGAGTTGGGTCATGCAACGAACCACGAACCAGCCCGGTTCATGACAAATTTCTAATTATGATCCCTGGGAAGGGTGAGTTGCCCTGTATGAAGGTTGATGAATGCTGGAATAAAGCAGTTCATTTTAAAATAATTTGGCCCAGGATTTCTCTTCTGTTTTCCCTGTGGTGGGAACAGACTAGTGTGAAAGCCTCTCTGAAAAATTCTTCCCTCGTATCTCTTGCATTTATAGCCCGTTTCGTGATTTTTGTGACGTGATTTTCCTGGCGTTGAGGCTGATGGATCTGCACACACAGATCTAGAATATCTGCATTTGTTCATGGTCTATGTATGCCTGAGCAAATAGAAAACACATTTCCCCCCTAAGTGTATAGAAGCATCTGTTTGGCCGCTGGGAGAGGAAAAAAATGTTGGCATGTACAATAAAGGCTTTTGTTTTGATCCAGGACAGTGTTCTGAGTCTGCCTCTGCCTGAATCCTGGGTGGTTACTTCACGTCTGTTTTGTCTCTGTTCATGTTGCACTAAGGAGCAGTACAAAAACAGTTACTTCATGTCTGTCGCACAACTACCGAGATTTGTCTCGACCACGCCCCCAGAACGGGTACTAAGTGCGACAATCCTGTACCTGGTGCTGGGGTAGGGTTTTCCCTCGTCACTCTTTGTTCCCACTTTCTGTTCCGAGACAAGACACCATGTAGTCATGACTTTTCTCTCAGAAAACTGTGTCTAGGTTTTATTTTTTTTTAATTTTGACTTTTCAGAAGTGAAATGTTGAAAAAGAATTTTTAAGCCGCCCCCCCCCAAAAGGAAAAAGTAAATTAGACAAATTCAGTGTTTGTCATAGTACAAGACCGTGAGGTAACACTTGTCATGAGACTAGTTATCATGACCATGGGAACACTGAAACAGGGATAAAACCATGTGATTGCGACCAACGCTGTCATGGTATAAAACTAGTCGCGGAACAAAGAAGGATGTGAAGTAACCGCCCTGGTTCCACTCATGTCCCCATTACAAGATCAATGATTCTAGACCCAAAGGCAGACAGACAAACAGACATGGCAGCCTTGCTCACTGTTGACACTTCACTCCATCAGTCCTAATTAAGAAGACTCACTGAGAAATTAATTATTTTCTTGTTCCTGGGAGGCTGAGAGTGTTTTAATCAAGCCGACCACCCGTGTGCTTAGACAATTCATTAGGTGCTAATTAAAACATGTCTAGAATCGGAGCCGGGCCTTTGAATTCAAACTTTTCCCTTGGAAGGGAAAAAGGCCATGGGGGTTGGTGAGTGGGATCCCAACGAGGTTGATCTTATTGCAGACAGTTTGCTAAAACCGCCCTCACTTCGTTGGGATATTGCAAATCCAAAAAATGCTTCCCCGCCTCTTGGAAAAGAGTCGCCCGTGGCATGTTTTAGGGTGTCCCTTGTGGCCAGAGGGCCAGAAACAATTTCAGATTGTTTCTCTGGGGGGGGGGAGGGAGGAATAGGGTTGCAAGGATGGGTGAGTTCTCCTGGGGGGTTAGGGTTGCAAGGTGGGCGTGGCTAAAGACAAAAGGGCACCCCCCCCGAAATCCAACATGTTTTTTTGGCTAAATGTTTTGTTGCCAGGGGTGTATGGCACGATTCTCCCAATGTATGTTTGTAAAAGGCCTCATGTGTCATCCAGATGTTTCCCCCAATCTTTCATCCTCTGTCTCCTGATTCTCCAGCAAACAGAAGGCTTTAAGAAACGTTGGTTCACCATGGATGACCGCAGGCTGATGTACTTCAAAGACCCTCTAGTAAGACCTGTTTTCATTCTTGAACCGAAAAGAGGGTAGTTGTGGCATTTTGGTGTCTGGATATGCCTATAGTGTGGAAGTTATTTTTATTTATTTATTTATTTATTTATTTATTTATTTATTTATTTATTTATGTTCATTATCTATTTAATGTGTTGATTATTTATTTTTTTAAAATTAAAAATAATTACAGTCAGAAAGCCAAAGCCCAAATGAACAGTTAGTTATCACTACAGTAACAAAACTAACTTTTCTTTTCCTCATTTTTAAAAAAATAGCACGAGACCAGATATCTGTCTCCTGAGACCACTCCCCTGCATCTGGCCCTTGAAGTACCCTGGTTTTAAGCCTGGATATTACACATCTCCATCATGGTTTGTAACCTGTGATGGACTTTTCCTCCAGGATAATAATAATAATAATAATAATAATAATAATAATAATAATAATAATAATAATAATAATAATAATAATAATAATAATAATAATAATAATAATAATATATTGAGTTGTGGCAAGAAAATTGCTCAGACTGATTACAAACAGCGGCATAATGTAGTTGCTCAAATGGTCCACTGGAATTTGTGTCAGAACTATCATCTGCCCTTAGCAAACAACTGGTGGGATCATAAGCCTGAAAAAGTGACTGAAAATGAGCATGCAAAATTACTTTGGGGCTTCTGAATATAGACAGGCAGCGTTTTAGAGCATAATACCCCGGATATTGTGATTGTGGAGAAGAAAAAAATGTGGATCATTGATGGTGCTATACCAGGTGATAGTAGAGTCACTGAGAAACAACTTGAAAAAAATTACCCAATATCAGGATCTCAAAATTGAACTTCAGAGACTCTGGCATAAACCGGTACAGGTGGTCCCAGTGGTAATCGGAACGCTGGGTGTGGTGCCTAAAGAGTTAAGCAAGTATTTAGAAGAAATTGGAGATGACAAAAGTCACCATCAGTCCAATGCAGAAAGCCGCTTTACTGGGATCTGCTTGCATAATTCGCCGATACATCGCATAGTCCTAAATGCTTGGGAAGCGTTCAACTCGTGATGTTTATTACAAAATCCACCATAGTTATCTTGTCTGCTGTGTGATGATGATGATGATGATGATGATGATAATAATAATAATAATAATAATAATAATAATAATAATAATAATAATAATAATAATAATAATAATAATAGATAGATATTGATGATGATGATGATGATGATGATGGTGATGGTGATGATGATGATGATGATGATGATGATGGAATGCTGCATAATGGATCCTGCTTTTAGATTACCCCCTGAAGTAATAAGGCTGTGCCTTCTGTAACTATATAAGTAACTAAAGCGTTTACAGTTACTTGACAAAAGGGGTGAAGTTATTGCTTGTCTTCCAAATGTAAATTATGGCGCATTCATTCTTAGGGGTGTTGGGGAAGGGGGTTTAAAAACCTGAGAGAACAGATGGGTAGTGGAATAAATTACAGTGGACCCTTGTATAACAAAGAGTTTGTATAACATAAAATCTGTACAACATAAAAAATTCCGGAGATAGGGGAAATTTGCTTAACATAATCACCTATGGGGCGAATCCGTAGAACATAAAAATGGGATTACTTCATTTTCAATGCATTCCTATGCAAAATTTGTACAGTATAAAGGAAAATTTGCTTAACATAATATCATTTGGAATGAATTAATTCCTTTATACAAGGTACCCCTGTACTGACAAAGTTGTGGTGCCTTGCTTCTTTTTTGTGCCAGTTCCCCCCACTGCAAATCTGTTTCTGTCAAGGTTGCCAGGAATTATAGTTGCCTGTCAGTTTCAACGTTAACATTGCATAAGAACCCGGGTGCTTCTCTGTCTTCAATCCAGGCCTGTCAGTTAGATTCTACTCTTCAAAGGGAACTGAGTTCTCCTATCATTACCTGCCTCCTTTGTAAATGAAGGCAACATTTAAACCCAAGAGAAGGAAATATATATGTACAGTGGAACCTTGACTTACATGCTGTTTGACTTACAGCATATTTGACTTGCAGCAAGAAGGGGCCTGTTTGACCTGAGTCGCAGGCTTTGACTCACAGCGCGGAGCCCTGGCGCAAGGCACCGGAATTGGGCGGCAGCCACAACCCAGCATCGCGGCTGCCGTCTCCAAACTGCTCCTGCCTTCTTCCGGCAGTGGTGGCTTCGGTGAGGCCAGCTCAGAGCACCTGGAGCTGGTCCTCGGCCTCACCGAAGCCGCCGCTGCTGCCGGAGGAGAAGGGCCGGGAGCTCAAGGCTGACCTCGCTGGTTAGACATTTGGCTCAGTCTTGTAAAAAATCTGGCTGCAGAAGTCTGGTCCACAATGGAAGCATTTTAGTTGGGGAGCTGTACAGTTGTGGGACTCTAATGGTAAGCACAGAGTTGTTCAGAACTTGGAACGTCAGGTTAAAATCAGTAAAACTTAAATATTAGACATTGTTGCTATGACCACTAAAAAGTGGAGGTGTATAACTTGTGGATTATAATTCCACTGCCTCCTCCTCTCTTTGAAGAGACATTTCATTTACATCCCTGGAAGGAATCTCCTATCCCAGTCAAATTTGTGTTAAATTGTTGCTTTCGGGGGTCTTTTTCATCATCTGGAACGTATTAATCCACTTTCCCATTGCTTTCTACGGGAAAAGTTTGTTTGACTTAAGTCATGTTTGACTTATGTCTAGACCTCTGGAATGGATTAATGACGTAAGTCAAGGTTCCACTGTATTGTATATACCTAAAGCACAACAATCTGGAGGATTGTGAGAGCAAAAGAAGGCCCTTTAGGCTAGGGGTTCTCCATAGGTGGTCTACACTTCCTTGGTGGAACGCTGGAGGGATCGTGGAATTGTATATTCAAAGAAGATTAGGACTGGAAGGTACGGTAGAGGCCATCAAACCCGGCTCTCTGCCAAAGCGAGGCATCCTTATCTAAAGCGATCCTGAAAGGTGTGACAGGTGGTCACCCAATTCCAAGGTTGGAGAATCTGCCACCACCCAAAGAAGAGCCTCGTGGCGCAGTGGTTAAATGCCTGTACTGCAGGTTAAACTGTGCTCGCGACCTGGGGGGTTCAATTCCCGGTAGCCAGCTCATGGTTGACTCAGCCTTCCATCCTTCCGAGGTCGGTAAAATGAGTACCCAGCTTGCTGGGGTGGGGGGGGGGGGCAATGTGTAGCCTGCATAATTAAAACTGTAAACCGCCCAGAGACTACTTGAAGTGGTATCGGGTGGTATATAAGCAGAACACTTTGCTTTTTTGCTTTCTTTCAACTGTTGGGACTGCACTCACCATTAAGAAGGCTGTCCTAAAGTTGAGTTGAAATCTCAAGGTGGTATGCAGGGTTTTCCTTACATAAGAATCCAATGTACCCTCAGCCCTTACAATAGTGTCCCTAAGTGTCATCTGCCATCTCTTACTGCCCCAACCTGCTATGGATCATGCGTTTGTGATCGCTTAGGGCGCTTGCTGCCTGCCGACATACTGCAAATGTGAAGTATAATAACCTAGATTCCCTATATAAACCTTGATATCCTCCTTCACTTCCTGTCATTGGTTCTCAGACCAGACATGGGTAGAAATGGAGCTAAAATCTGAAGTACAGAAACACAGCTGCCTGAGAAACTGTATGCTTCCACCTGGCTCCTGGAGAACTTGGCTTCCCAACTGATCAGTGAGTTTTATAAGCCTGTAAACAAACCCAGGAAGGTGTAATGGAAGGGTGTCCAAATGTTGGCCCTCCAGATGTTTTGGACCACAACTCCCAGAATCCCAAGCCGAGATGGCCAAGGACAAAGGACTGTGGGAGTTGTGGTCCAAAACATCTGGAGGGCCAAAGTTTGGACACCACTGGTGTAATGGATCAAGTGATGGACCAGGACTCTGTAGAAGAGGGTTTGAATTCCTGCTTGGCCACGGGACATTTGCTGGGGGAATGAAGCCCAAATGACAAAATAGCATTTGTACTGTACTTTGGACTGTTCCGCCTCTCAATGCCCTGTACGGTGTGTGTCTGGAATCCGTATTTGCCCCTGGGTGACAAAGACCCTAGGTGTGCGCCTGTGGCACACAACCCAAAATCAAAGCTAGTTATGTGTAGCCCCAAAAGAAATTTCTCACCTGAGTCCAGTAGAGAGCCTTGGTTGAATCAGTGAGATGAACTGACCCCATCCTTCAGCTCAGCAGTTGATTCAATGGTTCTACTCAAGCAATGCTCTTGTTTCTTTGATCAGGTAGCAAGAGAGGTCTTTTGCTTTGCTCCCGGTACAGGATGCTTTTGCCCGCGGTGAAGTTTTCATCGGAAGCAAAGAAAACAGCTACAAGGTCTTAGAAGGGCTCCCGCCCTCCATCCAAAGCAACCACTGGCAGCATGGTATCACGATTGTGACCCCAGACCGGAAATTCCTTTTTGCCTGTGAGACAGAGAGCGATCGGATGGAGTGGATCTCAGCTTTCCAGCAAGTGATCAGCCGTCCAATGCTGCCCCAGGAATACGCAGGTGAGGGTGTTGAATTTAATGTGTGCCCCCCCCCCCCCGCAAGTAAGGATGATTGTTCGCTTGTGGGCTTGGCAGATCCAACCTCTGTCAGCTGCTGCTAAAACAAAGTATGTACCGGGGATTTGAAAGGTTAAAATCTCTTTCCCCATTTCAGAATTACTTGCATACAGTGGTACCAACTCATTCCAAATGAAATTCTGTTAAGCAATTTTTCTTTTATACAAATTTCCCATAGGAATGCATTGAAAACGGAGTAATCCCTAATCACGGCCATTTTTATGTTGCATGGATTCACCCCATAGACAATTCGATTAAGCAAATTTCCCCTATCTCTGGAATTTTTTATACTGTACAGATTTTACCTTATACAAACCGTTTGTTATACGAGGGTCCACTGTATTTGAATCCTATCCTAATATACATCTTGGAAGACAAGCTGATTAGGTATGCAATTTCCTCACAAACAGGATGTCTTTTAAATGATTCCTTGTACTACCTAAAGGTTTCCAGACTGTGAAGATTCTCAGTTTCTCAGTCATCCAGGTGAGTTTATCTGGAAGCTGAGTCATGGCAAGCGGACTTATTTTTCTCGAGAGACAGAAAGGTTGCATGAAGCTGTTTGGATGAGCAGGGAAACCTTTCTGTCTCTTGAGAAAAATAAGTCCAGTTGCCATGATTCAGCCTCCAGATTCCAGTTATCTATTTAATGCGAATCCATTCAATGTTGCTTTTTGTTTTGTCCTCTGTCCTCTGTCCTAGTGGAAGCCCATTTCAAACACAAGCCGTAATGGAATCCACTTGGATGCAAAACCAGGCAGCGAGAACCTGTTTACAAGACGCAAATGACCTAGTTTGTAACCAGTGACAAAAATTCCTGTGAATCACATTGGACCTACAGAGGGGAAGAGAGGTGCTAACAACTGAATCACTTGCCAAGGATGAAGGCCTTGCGATGCCAAAAGAAACCTTAAAAAAAAAAAAAAGCATTGAAATCCATCCGCAGGAGAGCCTTGAGTTCCCTGGGACTCTTGCCATAGGGGGAGGTTGTCTTTGAACAAGCTGCTTCTGTGCCTTTTACTACATGGTGTAAAGAATGTAACTTGGAGGCTAGGAGAAATAAAACAGTCCTCCCCCAACCCTAAACCCGGTCCCCTACTTCCCGGCATTTGACCATCCTGTAAGGTGAGTGCCATCTCATCCGGAAATCATTTCCTCGACAGTTCGAGCATCACTAGAGATCGAAACTCCATTTTTAGAAGATGGCAGCCATCCGCTGGACAGAACCTTGCAAGTTCCCATGGAGGAAGGAAGATCCTCGCTCTTTCTGTGCAGACCAAGATGAGAAGAAAGCAGGGTGAGGACCAAAGGGTGCCATGCCTTGTGCTGAAACTTCAGCAGAAGACCAGCATCTTCTTCCATGAAGGGTATCCTTCAAAGCCATGGCTTCCCTGGCCACGAATATCCACAGCTTTCACCTACTGGCCTCTGATCATCTTGAGGTCCCTCAAGAGCTGAAGTAGAAGGTCTGTTCGTCTGGATGACCATGAAGAGATGACCTTCTTTGTGATGGTTGGGCTTTAGGGACAGGTCAAAGAAGATGTTCAAGGGAATTGTTTGCTCTGAACATTACAACCTGGGGTGGTTCTGGTTTCTGGCAAACCAAAGCACTCATCCCATAACCAGGGAAAGGGGGGCAGTCCATGGTACGAGCAAGGGGTCTCTTTGCTGCAGCATTGGCGTGGAGGATGTGTGCCTTTGTACATCAGTCGTGAGATGGGCAGAGTCAGAGTTGAGCTGCCCTGTCAAGGGTGGGAGCACAAGCAGGGCACAGACTTCCCCCTGGTCCTGATCATTCTTGCAGCTAGATCTACCCCCCCGCTTCCAAATCACCCACCAGTGTCCCCAACAATTCCTTGTGATGCTGTCACACATGGTCCTTGAGTAAGATCAGAGGGAAGACCAAGCTCCTGGCCCTTGATCTGCACTTGGAATGGTCCAAATTGATGCCTGGTTTTAGAAATGTGACCTTTATGGAGTGGGTCTGTAGGGTTGCCGGGCCAAGGGGTGCTAGGTGGATTTCCAGGACTTTCTGAACAGTATGGACTAAGGGCATCCCCTTTGATCTTTGGGGGTTTTCCTGTGCCTCTAGGTGCACTCAAAATGGGCTTTCCCAGGAAACCAGGCATTGTCGCAAGCTGTCCCCATTGTAATGGAAAATATTTGAGTGCAGGTTGGCCTTGAATGGGCAATTGAGAGCCATTAACTTTACAGAAGGCCTGCTTGGTGATGGTTGGTAAGCACAAACCCAGTGGCCTGTAGGTTTGGACTCTCTTTATGGATCAAGGTGTTGGATGTGATGGTCACAACATGTACCTGATCTTCCAGATTTAGAGGCTAATGTTTCCTTGTCCTTCCACGGTGAGTGAGAATGCTTAAAATTGGCCCCTTTATCTGTTGGTCAAAGGGACAGAGAGCAGAGCATGGAGCATGGCTTCACCATGCCATTTCTTCCATCAAATGGTGGTCGCTCAGGAGGCCCAAGTGTGACAGTGAGGGAAAAACCCTTAGTGGAGTTAGATTTCTCAGTCCCAGGTCCCAGAGTTCTGGCCAAGGAATTTTGGGGGTGGCATTGCAAGAAATCCGGAAGTCCCCTGCCTAGCTGGGGGAGACAGATGCCCTCAGGACAGACAGATTTGTGCCTTTCCAGGAGTGGCTGCCAAAAAATAAGTGGTCTGCACCCATCCATCCATCTATCCACCAATCCATCCATCTATCCACCAATCCATCCATCTGTCCACCCTTCCTTCCTTCCTTCCTTCCTTCCTTCCTTCCTTCCTTCCTTCCTTCCTTCCTTCCTTCCTTCCTTCTGTCCGTCTGTCTGTCTCCTTCCTTCCTTCCACCAATCCGTCCTCCATCCATCCATCCATCCATCCATCCATCCATCCATCCATCCATCCATCCATCCATCCTTCCTTCCTTCCTTCCTTCCTTCCTTCCTTCCTTCCTTCCTTCCTTCCTTCTGTCCGTCTGTCCATCCACCAATCCATCCATCCATCCATCCATCCATCCATCCATCCATCCATCCATCCATCCATCCATCCATCCATCCACAGATTTGTGTACCTCCTAAACTTTGGCACCGTGGATAAAAACCTCTGTTGCCCTGCCTGGGTTCCAACTGTACCACCAAGGCCCACAGATCAAGGAAGAGAACCCTCCCCCTGTCTTTGAGTGGACTACTAATGTCCAAGGTATATTGTTGATTAACGAATGAACTACAATGCACCTGAGAGGTGTTTGGAAGTGGCTTTGCCAAGTGAGCCGTTCTATGCCAAGAGGCAGGAGACAAGATCCCTGGCCTTTCTCACTACATGTTGTCACCTGGGGTGCGGTGGGGTGGGGTGGTGGGGGGAAGAAAGCCACTGGAAGACTTGAGTGATTTTGCTGTTGTAAAATGTAACTCGCCTCCGCAACTCAGGGTGTGGTCAGATGGAGACATGGCTCGTCGTTTGGACTGATTGCAGCACGGCCCCGTGCAAATGGCGTTCTGGTGCTTACATGGCGCATGGCAGATCACAACCCTTTGCGGCCCAACGCCACTGCCTGGCCAGACCTTTTGGGTCCACTTTCCTTTTTCTTTTTAATTGAGCTGGAAGGGTCATTTCCACGAGAGGTCTCTGCCAGTGCAGTCACACACCATCTTTTCTTGACTTCTGATCACACCCTCTGCTCCTCTCCCATCCCATTTGCTCTGCCACCAGGATGTTTGAATATTTCTGCCTTCTTTTTTAAGGCAGCCCCTGTTCCTTCGCTTTGTATTTATATGGAGAGATCCAGCAGGGTAGACAATCTCTGCTTATAAGGTCAATTAGTTGGAGCTTCATCTCCCTGCTTCTCCCGAATTATACAACTCTTTGCTCCCTCTGCAACCTTAATGTGTCACCTTCACCCAGACATTTCCACATTGTATACGAAAAGGACCTTCCTGATGGATCTGGGATGATACCAGAGATCTACAGTATCTGTCCCCCCCCCTGCAACAGGCTGGGTGGCTTTAAAAGAGAGACATTGGAGACCAAGGGACCTCAGATGCTAGCCTTGGTCAAGTCCGTGTTTGTAAGATAAATTCCCTCTTGTCCATCGTACACGTTTGTGTAGTCGCTGGTAAGCAAACTGTAGTACTAAGCATCATCAGCACCAATAAATTATTGTCCTCACAGCTCAGTGGGTGTGACATCTGGTTCTAACTGCGATGCAACTTGATTTTCGTGGCCTGCATACGACTCGGTTCCGTAAACGCCCAAGAACGGGAAATGGTTTCTCAATGCAAAAATGAAAATGGGAACCATGCTTTTACCCAACCAAGATGATGTGCTTTCAGAGCGGGGAGAAGGGGAGACGGAGGGAGGCCCTTGCAGCTGCTCGTGCAGAGGCACAACGGCCAGCCTCCTTGAAGTGCAACTAAAGCTGTGCTGGCAAACTTTCCTACCCGACAACAGAGGGGGATGAGTCGGTGGCAGGTCCAGGAGATCATGCAGGGGTACGCCAGGCTCCCTCCTCAAAGAGGAATCAAGGTTGGACTGAGCACTCCTCCTGGGGGGAGAAAGAATGAACCAGTGAGGCAAGCACCAGAGATCCAGCCACCCCTTCCTGCTCAGTAACTCGTGCAGAGTTGCGCAGGCAGAGTCTCTCCTTGGTGGCCTCGTCTACCCGGAGGCGGTGGATTGAAGAAGCCACAAGGCTTCGCAGTTCCATGGAAGGGGTCCTGCAGGGGAAGCAGCCTCTGTCTTCCTCCTTGGGGATCCTCCTTGTTTCTCGAAAAACTCAGGAGGTAGGAAGTGAAGGTGGAGATTTGTGCGCTGTTGAGCACACAGAGCAGGGAAGGAGAGCATTCAGCTCTCTTCTGCAAGTCAAGATCAATGCTTTTTTCCTCCTCTATCCTGCTCACTGCCCTTCTGGAGCCATGGCTGCAGGGTCAAAATCCAGGGACTTTCCCGGGATTAGGGACTACGACATCAACCCCCTCCCCTTCTGAAGCTTTCCCGTTCCTGCTCAGCATGGAGAGACATGGATTTTTCAGTACAGTAATGCCTCGGATAAAGAATGCCTCGGATAACAAATTTTTCGGATAAACACATTGAAATTTCCAGGTATAGGGCTGCCTTGGATAGCGAATGTTCCCTATGGGCTGCCTCAGATAACAAATGTTTCTCTTGTCCATTTTTGCATTGCACTGCAGGGGGATGTTCTGGAGGGTGTCCCAGCACTGCAAGCCTTTAAAGGGCATTTTATAAAGAGGTCTGGAACCTCCTCCCCCCCAGCTCCCCCCCTTTTTTAGACCTCCAGAACAGATTAATTGGTTTCCCATTCATTTCAATGGGAAACCACATTTTGGATAACAAATTTTTCGGATAACAAATTGCTTCTGAGAACAAATTAAACTTCATTATCAGAGGTACCACTGTACCTTGTTGCAAGCTATAATGAAAAGGTTTTGAATGTATTTCGGTCTTGAACGGGCAATTAAGAGCTGTTAACTTGACAAAAGACCTGGGCCTTGGGGAGCGACTACTAGACCTAGACCGATTCACTGCCTGCATTTTCCGAGTCTCCATACAAGCTGTTGTTCCAAGCCATGGTTCCCCAGATATTTGGGGACTGAAACTCCCAGAAGTCTTCATCACTAGCAGTGCTGGCTGGGATTTCTTGGGAGTTGCTGTGCAAAAAGTTCTGGGGAACCAAGGCTGGGGGGGGGGGGAATCACTGCCTCATGGGGCGCAGGTGGCTATGGAGCTGGCCACAAAAGGCCCTGCGCTGGCATTAGTCCCAGGCTCGTGGTGGCCCAGGTCTTAGTAATAAGAGAGCCAAGTCTGTGTGGAACCCAATGGCTGCCAGATGTGTGCCCTGCATGTAAACAGCTGGATTCAGATCTGCCTTTGCATGTCAGGGTTACACTCACACTTCTCTTTTCCCAGCCCAAGAGCTGGTGTTGTGTTAGGCATGCAGGGCCGCCTTTGACACCTCGTGGGAAGGAGCGGGGAAAGAATGAAATTTCTTTCCAGGGCTGCGTTTTAATCATTTTCTGCCTGTTTTGTCGTCTTCTGGCTGCAGTCTGCAGAGCTGACGGTGGGATGCTTCCTCGGGGTCAAGGCGACGCTCCCGCCCCGCTGGGCGGTTTCACAATGTGTGTCTCATTTCACAAAACCTTAGGAAGCGTTTCCCAACGTCTGTGACTGAAACAGAGGATAGCGCTAACTGGACACTTCCTCCAAGTGGAGGGAGGGAAAGAGTGGGGTCCCCCAAGGTTCAGTACTGGGACCCCTGCTTTTCAAGTAGGAGTAAATAGCAAGGTAGCCAAGTTTGCTGATTGCACTAAATTATACAGGGTAGTAAAAACAGAGTGATTGTGAGGAGCTCCAGAGGGATCTCTTGGCACTGGGGGAGTGGGCAAACCAGTGGCAAATGTGCTTCAGCATTAGTAAGTGCAGAGTGATGCATATTGGGGCAAAAAAAAAACTAATTACATTTATAAACTGATGGGCTCCGAACTCTGTGCAACAAACCAGGAAAGGGACCTTGGTGTCCTGGTGGACAGCTCAATGAAGGTGTCAACCCAGTGAGCTGCAGCAGGGAGAAAAGCAAACTCAATGCTAGGGATCATTAGGAAGGGTATAGAAAATAAGTCAGCAAGTGTCATTTTGCCTCTTTTATAAATCTATGATGAGGCCCCATCTGGAGTATTGTGTACAGTTCTGGACACCATACCTCCAGAAGGATATTATGGAGATGGAAAAAAAGTACAGAGGAGGGCAACCAGAATGATTAGGGGACTGGAACACCTTCCTTACCATCTGAGGCTGCAACGAATGGGCCTCTTCGCTCTTGAATGACGGCACCTAAGAGGTGACCTGATTGAAGTTTATAAAATTATACACATTAAGGAAAAACTGTTTTCCCTATTGCACAACACTAGAACTAAGGGGCACTCCATGAAACTTTTGGGTGCTAGATCTCAAACAAATAAGACGAAGTACTATTCCACCCAGAGGATCATTGTCTGTGGAACTCCCTGCCAGAAGAAGTGGTGACAGCTCTTATGTTTTTATGACAGGGGGTTGTGTGTGTGTGTGTGTGTGTGTGTGTGTGTGTGTGTGTGTGTGTGTGTGTGTGTTTTCAAAGGCTTTTGACAAGGGCTTTTTTAAAGAAGAGCCTCACCCATGGGTGACACTTTGGCTGTCAACATGCCTCCACCCAGTTTAAAGGAGCTAGTCCTCAAGCTGAGTGAGGACCCAGTGTTGGTGACTGGATCATATGGGGCTGGATTGTTCTTTATGATTAGTAAAGTAAGTGGAGATGTGATCAGTCTGTTTTTGGGTACCCGCCTGTGGTGGGTTGTTTCTGGGCCTTGCACAGCTTGATTGATGATAAAACAGAAAAGAGTTCAGAGAAAAGATGAGGAAGGCAGTAAGACCTTTAATGCAAACCTTCTGGAGAGAATGGAGGACACGGTTTATGTTTTTAGCTCAGATAAAAGAGGATTATGGAGGCAGAGGGATGCTGACAGCCCTGATGGATTTAATAGTAACAGATAAAAATGTGTTTTACTTTGTTTTGTTTCGTTTCCCCTGCGTTCGTGTATTTCATTTTGTTTTGTTTTTAAACGAATTTTTACAAAAATTGTAACAAAATGAAACAGTAACAAAACAATTCATTACTCTATAAAATGGTTCCCCTGGGTCCTAGAGGTAACTAAATGGTTACCTATTTGTTACTAGAGTAACAAATTTGTTACTAGTGTAACAAAATGGTTCATGGAAAAAACCCGGCATTTTTTTTTTGTTTCATAATGAAATGCTGCCTGTCGTTTTGTTCATTACAAAACAATTGGTAAGCTTACAAAATGATAAAAGAGTGTTTCATTTTTCATAAGGTGCCCATCCCTATAAAGCAGAATATCTAGTAAGGATAAACATCCTGACTGCTGACTCTCCTAGAAGATGCCATAAATAATCTTGTCTGGAAAACAACGAAGCTGTTTTATGTGCAGGAAGGAGACCGTAGGACCTCCTTATCTGTGGGGAGTCAGTTTCAAGCACCACCACCCCACGGATGCTGAAAAAATGCAGATTATATTTAACACTAGTGAATACTATACATAGCATGGTCTCTGGCTCTCTCTAGTGGCCAGTTCTGGTAACTTCCTCTTTAGAAACACATTTTTCTAGGATTTTTCTTTTAATAGTACACTATTTAATAGTGTTTTCTTTAATATTTGCAGGCTGTGGATAAGTAAATCATCAGATACTGATCTCAGGCATAAGGGGGGCACTACTTCATACGTTCCCATCTTGTCTAGTGCTGATCGCTCTGTCTTGCAGCAGCTCTCCTGGTTGTGGGATGGTCTTGCTTCCGGCCCTATCTGGAGAGGCTGTGATTGAACCTCTGCAGACAAAGAAGCTGCTCTGCCATCTAAGCTTTGCTGTCTGGAGAATTCTGGGCGCTGTAGTGGAAGGCAATACATTGGTACCCCTCTAGAAAATGCCCCCCAAAGGGGCATCAGGCAGGGTGGAAAGGCTGGCTAGGCCTCTTTACTACAGGTACAAGCAATATGGGTCCCTCCAGTGCTGATAGACTACAAGTCCCATCATCCTGGGTCCTGTGCTTCACCAGTCTTGCTCTGTGACTGTATAAATTACAGCTGCAATTTAGGACCCCTGGTTTCCTTCCTTGGCTATGCCCTGAACTCATTGGGAGCTAGTTAACAAGCAAGGAAGGAAGAAGGAAAGCAGGTAAAGGGCCTAATCCCTGCACAGCTGGTGTGCAGAAATGCCCTTCACAACCTTTGGATGAAACATGATTTGCAATTATTAGACCACGGCATTGATTTTTAGCGGAAGGGCAAGGGATCTCATTGGGAGATCTTAGTGCAAGCATGTTTCTCCTGATAGCTGCCATGATGGGATAAGCACTAAAGGAATACCGTTCTCACGGAGGCTCGATGTTTGGAACAAACACAAAAGTGCTTGCAAGTCTCTTGAAAGAAGGAGGAGCATCACCTGGTTTTCCTCCAGAGTTCTGTGAATGAGCTAACACACGTTTGGGCTTTTCAGATAGGTGCTCAGGAATTCTTCCTCTTACTGGAGCACAATGATCTGATGGCCCGTCCTGAGACAGAGCACAATCCTGCGCTTATAGTACAAGGGAAAGTGTGTGGCCAGTTAGGATGGTGGAGCATGGAGGGAGGATCGTGAGAAATCGCATGAGAATCTCCCCGGTCCATACAGAACTGCTATCCAATCTTGGCTTGGGTCCTCCATCAATCAAATGCTTCTTTTCAACCTTTTAAAATCAAAAGAAAGTGGCTTGAGCTGTCCAAGAGAGACATACGGCACACTACAAGAAGGATCTTACCACTGGTGCAGATCAGCAGCTGAATATGAACCAACAGTGCAATGAGGATGCCCAAAGGGCCAATGCTGTTTGTTTGGTTGTTTATCTCCAGCCCATCCAGTGACTAGGCTACTAATCTACTAATACAAGTTAAAGGTATACTTGCACTTGTATTCCTGCACTGACCAGGCAGTTGAGTTTAATAGCATTATTAGATCCCTTCCGATTCCAGAAAAGAAGTGGGAATTCCTGAAGTGTTAAAAGTGAACAGATTATCACAGCAAATGCAAGATTAAGAACATAAGAACCTAAGAAGAGCCATCCTGGATCAGGCCAAAGGCCCCTCTAATCCAGCTTCCTGAATCTCACAGTGGCCCCACCGGATGCGTCTGGGAGCGCATGAGACTAGATCTCCTGATACTACTCCCCTGCATCTGGCCCTTGAAGTACCCTGGTTTTAAGCCTGGAGATTACACATCTCCATCATGGTTTGTAACCCATGATGGACTTTTCTTCCAATCCCCTTTTGAAGGCATCCAGGCCTGATGCCATCACCAAATCTAAACAAACATCCTTGTTTGTTTGGATTTCTGTTTTTGTTTTCGACTGCTGGTTTGGAAATAAGGACAGGGCTGTTCGAGGCTGAAGGCACAAGTAACAATGCCAGCAGCTTTGATATAAGATGTCGGGTCTGAGCCTGAAGCTAGAAGATGTGACAGCATTTATACTGTGGCTCTTAAATCCTCTCCCCAAACCAATGGGGCACTTATTCATAACTTGGCCTCTAATTTCCCTCCTCTTTCTCAGCCAAACTACTGTGAATTCTTTAAAAAAAAAAAGTAGAGTTAGCACGAAATGGGCCAGCTTGGACGTGACATTCTCAAAGAACAAGGATTCCTCAGTGCTAGATTCCAGTGTACGCACAGATACTTAGAATACCAAAAGGTCTGTCTCAGCAGATGGAAATAAGACCTCACTAGACGCTGGACTAGAGCAGTGGAATGGCATGGCCCTTCCGATGCTGCTGGACTACAACTCCCAGCATCTCTCATCCCTTACTGGCTGCACTCTGGAGGGCTACATTCCCCTCCCCCCAATCCCTGACGTAGACCAATTGCCAAAGAGGGTGAGAAATACAGGGTGGTTTCCTAACGCTGAGCATGATGCCTTCACCAGCATCCTCACTATGGGCCGTCAAGTCCATCCTGACTTCAGACAACTTCTTTGAAGGGTTTTCCAGGTAGAGAGTACACAGAGGTGCTTGACCTTCCCTCCTTCTGTGGGTCTGCCCGTTGCAGCTTGCCCCATGCCACACAGACAGCCTCTGCTCGCTCAGTAGGGAATCAAACTGTCAACCCCTAACTTTGCAGCTGGATATGGAACTAGAGATGGGCACGAAACGAGCGATTTTTCGTTTTCGTTTTCATTTTTTCGTTTCGTTACGCAACGAAAACGAAACGAATTTTTTTAACAAAACGGAAACGAAAACGAAACAACCAAATTTGCCGTGTTTTTCGTTTTCGTTGCAGCAGATGCATTGAACTAAAAAGAATGCTAATGAAACAGCAATTTTTCATTTTTGTTTTTGTTTTTTCATTTCGTTACCTAACGAAACGAAAACAATTTTTTTTGCAAAAAAGTCATGAAAACGAAAACGAACCGAAACGGACCCCTAAACGACCAAACGACAAACGAAACACCATTTTTTTGAGTCGTGCCCATCTCTACATGGAACTATCTGGCCATCGCTGAATTTAAAAGAGCAAAAATGAATTGCCATCGCTGGCTAAAATTAAAATAAAAATACACGCACCCTTGAGGTGCGAGAATGGCAAGAAATACAAGTCTCTTCTTTTTCCTCCTGAAACCAAAGTCCTAATAAGGCATCAGCACCACCTAGTGGTCACAAATAAGAGCAGGAAATACACCCGTGTGACAGGTTCTCAAACTCAGGATGTAGATCTGGATTTGGCTGGCTTGTGGGTGGTTCTGCTGCTACATGTGAATTTTTCCTTATTTTTTTTAAAGTACAAAACCAGCAAGCTGTTAAATGTCAGCAAGCGAGGTGATAGAGAGAAGGAGAAGAGGGGAAAATGAGTTTTCACCAACAATCAAATAGGCGGCAGATTTCTACGGAGAGGGGGGAACCGAGACCAAATCAAGCCAAGCATCTTCTACGTGTTGACAACACTTCGCTTCCCAACACATGGATCTGTCTTCCAAGGGGGCTTACACAGTACAGGTGCGTCAACCCACGAGCTCTCTGCTCTGCCACTTTGCAAATCCTTAATGCAACCGAGGACCCAAAGGGAGATGAAAAGGGAAAGATCTAAATTCCTTGGACAAAATTGGTTTTACCAGTTCTACACCCCAAGTGGGTTTCCAGGGCTGAGCAGGGATATGAATGCAGGCCTCCTGGGTCCTAGACTAACAAAATACCCACCACACAATGCTGGGTATCCAGGTGTTAATTTCTTTTAAATACTAATACACACACATGCAAGAGACACATCAAAGAAACAGATTATTTCCCATTTATTTCTGTAGCGCTACACTGTGCACTAATTCCAAATCGCTGTCAAACACCTTATGCTTTCTAATTCTAAGCAAGCAATAGGTAAAAGGTAAAGGTTCCCCCCCCGCACATGCACGCTAGTCATGTCCAACTCTAAGGGCGGTGCTCATCTCCCTATTCAAACCAAAGAGCCAGTGTTGTGCAAGTCCGTGGCCACGTGGCCGGCATGGCTGCAAGTGAAACACTGTTTTACCTTCCCGCTTCTTATGGCAGTACCTATTTATCTGCTTGCATTTAGATGCTTTCGAACTCCTAGGTTGGCAGGAGCTGGGGTTCACAGCAGGAGCTCACTCTGCTGCATGGCACATGGGATTCGAACCGCTGAGCTGCTGACTTTGTAACTGGCAGTTTTCAGTGCTCTAGCCTGCTGAGGCAACATGCCCCTCTGATGTTATGAGAACATTTAAA
This sequence comes from Phrynocephalus guinanensis, assembly GCA_037367245.1. Classification (NCBI taxonomy): domain Eukaryota; kingdom Metazoa; phylum Chordata; class Lepidosauria; order Squamata; family Agamidae; genus Phrynocephalus; species Phrynocephalus guinanensis. The sequence continues at coordinate 13,665,747 of CM074751.1, read as the reverse complement.
ATGTTCTGGGAACTAGATGACAGCATCAACAATAATAATTGCCATCATGTCCATGCTTCGCAGTTGTTTCTCATGACTGAGTATTCCGAAGAGATTTCTCATTTCCTTCTCCTGGGGTGCCCTGGGACCACTCAGCTTCCCCAAGGCCACATAAGTTGGTTCTACTCCCAAGAGACTGGGTGCAGTAACTGAACTTGCAGCCTCTGGTTCTACAGCCAAATACCTACCTAGACAGTAAGAGAGAGAGAGAGAGAGAGAGAGAGAGAGAGAGAGAGAGAGAGAGAGAGAGAGAGAGAGAGAGGAGCCTTTTCAGGTGTGTGCCCTGTGTTGTCAAGTTAGAACCAACTTCTAGCAACTCTAACCAGGGCCGGCGCTTCCATTAAGGCGAACTAGGCAGTTGCCTAGGGTGCCAAAATGGAGAGAGGGCGCTGGACAGCCTGCAGCCCCCCCGCCCCCCCACCGCTGTCTGTCCCCCCACCACCCACCAGCTGCCCGTCGCCGTCCGCCCATTGCTGCCCACCTCCCCCCCTGCCCGTCGGCCCCTGCCCCGCCCCACCACCCACCTGCCCCGCCCCACCCCGCCCCCCACCTGCCCCTGCCCCTGCCCCTGCCCCTGCCCTGCCCCCCCTCCCCCCAACCCCCACCCCTTGCCTAGGGTGCACAAAAACCTAGCACCAGCCCTGACAGCACCTTTCAAGATTGTTTAGTAGGGAAAACAATGAAATAGCAAAGGAAGACAAATAAGGTAATGATTCATCGTTGTAGTCAATGGCATGTCCAAAACATGGACTGGAGTATGTAGATTCATGGAAGGGAAGGTTGGCAGGGAGGAACCTTTTTAGGATGGAGCATCACTCCAGAAAGAAGCGAGGAGCAGATGGCTAATGACGAACCCCATATCTGAAAACAAAGACGCCACCATGTGTTTTTCCAAGTATCCAAAGTATCCTGGGTCAAAAAACAGAAACAAAAAGCATGCTCCCTGATGACACCCCGTGGACCAACTGTTTTTTACAGCAGAACATTGTTTGCAAATGGAAATATTATAAATGGAGGAATATTAAGAACAGAAAAAAGGACTGTGGAATAGCGCCATGTCGATATAGCGTAGTAATAACTTCAAAAAGAAATTTTTAAAAAGAACCCCAAAAGTAGAATAAGAAAGGCTTTGATGTGGAATAAACAGTACCCCACGGTCGCTTGTACTGGTATAAAATGAGCACCAGAAGAGCATCAAGGATCCCACCACTCCGAGACCTCGTACAAAGAAAATGGTGCTGGGTCGCGCTTCGGGGGCAAGACTGCACTTTATTTTGCTTAAAGTTTGATGGACGTGGGGGAGGGAATTTATGTTGTGCAACAGACATCACTTTCTAGTGCAACAAAATGGACATGGGATAAGCGCCTTAATTAGTTCTACTCCCCCAGAGTTCTCGTGGCTGTCTGAAGATTCAAACCCTCTTCTCCCGGGTTCTAGCCTGTCAATCGATTCACTACACCACGGGGGGGGGGGGGGAATCAGGAGGGAAGAATCAGGAGGAAAGAAGAAAACCAGTTTAAGTAACCACAAGTCCTTCCGGTTAACTGAACCATCAGCTGAAATGGCCACAGACATCTCGAGGGCTTTTCAAGGGATGACGACAACCTCTCTCCCCACCCGCCCTCGGTGCTAGCAAGGCATTGGGGAACCCTAGCTCACCGGGCGAGATTCTCCTACAACCAAAGAGCTAAGCTTCCCAGCCCCTTGTGCCTCTGATGGGGAAGGGCTGCTGTCTCACAAAAGCACAGACCACAGCAAGGGGATCACCAGGAGACACGCGACGAATCTGCCTTAAAATGGGCTCCAAAGCTTTAAGAAGCAAGGGGCCTACAGAAAGAACTTCAGGGGTTTCTCACCATCTGAATAAACAGTAGAAAACCTTCCCCCTGAGACAGAACATACAGATCCACTACTTTGGGGTGGGGGTGGGGGGAAGAAAGCTGCTGGTTTTTTTCCTCATCGAGAAAATGTCATCTCATCTGATTCATACACAAGTGGCTTCCTGTGTGCATCTGAGGGTATGGAAAGAAAGGTTTCTTGGGAGGATTTTCAAAATTCAAAGGGGAAAATGTGTGATTTATATATATAAAGCACACCTTTCCCCCAATGAATTTGGAAAATTGACATTATATCTATCTATCTATCTATCTATCTATCTATCTATCTATCTATCTATCTATCTATCTATCTATCTATCTATCTGTCAATTAAGTTTTACAAGGTTCTTTCAGGCCTTGTTAAGCTTTCTTTCAACCATGGTGCACAGTGGTGGCCTTCTAGATGTTATCAGACTGCCGTTTTCCAAAACCTTCCCTAGCGACTTGAACCTGCAAGGGCAGAGGAGGCGTTGAAAACCAACCCATGCCTGGAAGATGATAACCAGCTCACTAGAGATGGGCACGAAACGAACAATTTTTCGTTTCAGTTTTCGTTTTTTCATTTCGTTACATAACAAAACAACAAACAAATTTTGTCTCTAAAATGAAACGAAACGAACAGAAACACCGGAATTTTTGTCGTGCGTTTCGTTTCCTGTTACTGCAATATGAGTGAATTGCTTAAAATCCTTTTAAAAAATCACAAAAATTGAAATAAATGGTAACGAAATGGTAACGAAATGAACGAAAACAAAAACGAATTTTTTGCAAAAATTCACGAAAAACGGAAATGAACCGAAACGGACCCTCCAAACGACAAATGACAAACGAAATGCCATTTTTCTGATTCGTGCCCATCTCTACAGCTCACCTTTGCATTAAGGGTAGCTATAGTGCCTCATTAGCCCTGAACAACTCCAGCAGACTTCCAAATTCTGACAATTGGTAGATAAATGAACGTTCTTCAGCATCCAAGACTGCATTTGCAGAGCAGCTGAGATCAGAGCAGAGGTCCTCAAACTATGGCCCGTGGGTCGGATGCGGCCCACCAAGGTCCTGAATCTGGCCTGCCAGCCACTGCAGTAACCCCCCACTAACCCCCCCCCCCACTTGAGCCCAAAACCTGTCATGCAGCAGCAGCTGCCGCCTCAGCCACCAATGCAAGGGCAAAGACCACCATTGCCTGTAGCATCTTGTGTGTGTGTGAGCAGGATGGACCCTCTCCTACCCCCTTGGAGCCACAGGAGAAGTGGGGCTGCTGTGCAGGCCTGACAGGTGCTGGGTGGGTGGTGGGTGGGATGAAGTGGGTTGGGCTTTCCCTCTCCCCTCTCAGAGCCACACCGGGCAGCTGCATGGTCCGGCCCCCAACAGGTTCTGAGGGACAGTGAGTGAACCAGCCCCGTTTAAAAAGTTTGAGGCCCCCTGAGATAGAGGATGCTGTTCACTGTTTACTCTACTGTCAGCTTTATAAAACCCTAGGAAAAAACTCCTGGAAAACAACTTGGCTACTTCACAGGTGGTGAGCCATCAGGGAAAGATGGACAAGGTACTTTTTGGACTTTGACCCAGACATTACCTGTAGAATAGCAATGTTCACTAAAGCCACCAGAAACATCTGCATTCATTTTGAGAGCCATCGCAGTAAACTGTGCAGGACACTCCTTGATAGGAAGGTGCGTTTATACATGGTTTTCTTTGTCCCCCCCCCCCATAAAGGTGGTTGTACGCTGCCTTCTCATGGATATTGCAATTTGATTTGATTTTACTTGATTATATTTGCAACTTTATCTATTGTGACCGTTTTTAGCCAATACAATAAATAACTGAACGGAACGGAACAGATATCTGGAGGGCTACAGACCACTCCTCTTTCTAAGCCAGCAAATTCTATAAAATGGATTCATCACCCTGGTGGGTGGGTGGACAAAATAGACATGACGTCAAGTATGAAGAGCAGGAGATAAACAGTCCCAGCTGAATTCTGCCCGTCACACACCCAACGCACGGTGATAGAAGTCACCTTTTCACAAACATTTACAGATGCAAGGTGACTTTAGGTCACCTGCTTGGCTGCATCTCCCACCAGAACAGTGTCTGAAGGAAGCATTGCAGGCTGGGTCATTGCGTGCAAGCTTCATGCCTTCCTCTTCCATTTACAAGCGGTGCATTTTCATCCCAAGGCATTTCAAGCAGGCAGTGCGCTCACTGCTACTGATGTCAGAGTAGAAGAACAAAGCTGCAGATCTGAAAATGCGTATTGTGCGCTCTTTGGAGCCTAGGTACCCCCAATTTCTCCTGCCAACGTAGCAGTTCAAAAACATGTAAAATGCAAGTAGATAAATAGGTACCACCCTAAAAAGCGGGAAGGTAAAACAGTGTTTCCTTGCAACCATGCCGGCCACGTGACCAGGGACTTGCACAACACTGGCTCTTCGGCTTGAATATGGAGACGAGCACCACGCCTAGAGTCGGACACGACTAGCACGCATGTGTAGGGAAAACTTTTACCTTTATCTTTTTACTCCCAAATCTATCATGTTTCTGCTGAAATCTGTTCATGGGTTGGCAGAGATGGTGGCCCAATTCATTCCAGCAGCATTTAACCTTTCAGGATCTTTACTTTTGGCCGGCATTTCCAACAAGAACAGGACATTTGTTGTTTTGGCTTATATACCTGCCCCAAGGTGCTACTCTATTCTCTAGGCGGTATACAGTATCATTATGCAAACAACAAGGCCTCCAGCAAGCTAGGTACTGCTCATTTTACTGATTTTGGAAGGATGAGCCAACCCTCGGCCAGCAACCTGAACCCAACGAGATTGAACTCAGGTAGTGAAGAGGTAGAGGCTTGGCTGCAGGTCTGCAGTTTAGCCAGTGTGCCACGGGTCTTCTCAAAAAGCCGTTTCTAGTGGGAAGGGCATAGTAAATTTATAAAACATGTTTGGAAGGTGGAAAATCTACTTTCAATTTGAGCATTTTTGCTAGGAATTGAGAAGAATAAAATCGATTATCCCCAGTATTTCCAAAGCTCAGAAACAAGTGAGGGTTTATTGATAGCCAAAATGGTAATCTCCTACTCAAGAGGGAGGAATCAGCATGTGTCTGTGTGGGTATAAGAATGCCCTGGTTAACAAAAAAATCAGTTTAAAAAAAGAAATTATTGGAAATGAGGATGCCTGTTTTAAGTTTTTTTTTAATGGAATGCCCAGGTTTCTTTCTTTCTTTTTGCTGAGTGATTTAAGACTTGATGTGTGATGTTCGCACGACGAAAAGAACGGGGATGCCTCAGTTTAAGAAAATTTTAAATGGAATGCCCATTTGCCTTTTTTCCCTGAGCTCTGGAACAGATTAATTGGTTTTTAATGCATTCCTATGGGAAACTGCATTTCAGTTTACAAATATTTCAGAATACGAAATGGCCCGGTAAACAAATTAGTTACTTAAACTACAGCATCACTATATTTGCAGAAGTGCAAAATACTTTTTTTTGGGGGGGGGGAGGGGAGAGAAGTCAAAGCAAAACACCCTCCAGGAGGCTGAGGCTTCTCTGTGGCCACTGAATGATGAGTTTGGACCACAAAAGGTGGGTGCATGAGGGGCAATGGAATGGTATGGAGGTGGGCAGACCTAGCTGAGTGAAGCTCTGAATGAGAACACCCAAAAGCAATACACTTTGCAGCAAACCTCACTTGCTTGGTGTATCAAATAGTGAACTGTGGTGAACTTATGGTGACCAAATAAAACAGCGATCTTCAAAATGACCTGTTCTCAACTGCCCTACTCAACACTTGCAAACTCCACCCTGTGGCTTCTTTGGGGATTCAGTCTGTCTCACAGCTGGTCTTCTTTTCCTGCTGTCTTCCACTTTTCCGAGCATACAATAATTATATTTCTCAAAGTATCCTGCATTCTCGTGTTGTTCCTGTTTCAACATTTCTGCTTCCAAAGAGAGCTGAGGCTTGATTTGTTCAGCCGCCAACGCCTTTGTCTTCATGTAGAACAGGGCTGTTCAACTTTGAACAGGCCAAGGTCTACTTTTTCTGCCCCAAAGTGCCTGAGGGCAAAACTAAAACCTCTACTAACGAATTTTATCTGTTCCGAGCACATGATCATAAGTAAAAACTTTCGTAAGTAGAGTAGCGGTTTCCCATAGGAATGCATTGAAAACCCATTAATCCGTTCTGGAGGGAACAGATTTCAATGCGCCATGGCCCTTGAACTGCCCTGCTCGGCTGAGACAGTGGGCTGGCAGACCCAGAACTTTGGTGGGGCAGTGGTGGTCCTTGGGGTGGGGGAGGGAGGGGTGGAGAACTTATTCCCTCACTTTTTATTTGATGACTGGCGGGCTACTTTTGAACCCTTTCTGGGCTACCAGTAGCCTGCAGTCTACCTGTTGGGCAGGCCTGATGTAGAAGACAGCAAAGAGAATAAGAAACACCGAGTCATGGTGCAAAACAGCGTGAAAATCCAAACATCCTCTGGAGCGGCAGAGTGAATGATCTGACAGGTCATGCAATTGGCTACTACTGAAACCAAACATTCTACTACTGAAACCAAACATTTGGCAGTCTTTATTTAAAGCATTTGTTTGTGGCCTAAAAGAATGGATTTTCACAAGACAAGAACGCAACATCCCAGTATAAAGTATTTATTTCATACTCAACAATTAAACACAATTTTTTTACAGTAAATAAAAATGTATTATCCCCCCTCTCATGCATGATCACTGTATTAATCTAAACCTTTTTTTATTTTAAAATGTGAAAAAATAAAGTGTTTCCCCCATTTCGTCTTCCAGTCGGATAGCACTGTGCACTAATGGAAACAACATGTAGAAATCGTATTAAGCCTAGCCGTGTGTGGGTGTGCAGTTTACTTGCCATTTTGATCTTTCTTGACATAAAATGTGAAGATGAAATCAACAAATCATCCCGTAAAAAATAAATATCAAACGAGAAAGAAACAAGAGATCGGCAACATCCCCGTCTTCTAAGGACCACCCGGGTTGACACATTATGCATGCTCTGTTTTGTCCATCAAAATGCAGTATAGTTCACGGCTGCGCCGTAACAAGATCGCTCAATGGTCACAGCACTGTCTCGCGGGGAATAAAGAGAGGCATTTTAGTCACAGTACATAAAAATACAAGGTAGGTGTTTTTTTTTCTGGACTAAGTGACATTCTCTTTGAACTACGTTTTCCACGTTTCGAGTGATCCACTGGCATTCGCCCATTTCACAATGGAGCAAGGATTTTAAAAATATTATAATCAGGAAACAGCACCTCCGTGCTCCTGGATCTGCTAAGGGTGAGGAGATTTTCTACAACAGTAAATAATTCATTTGGTATTTCTTGCGCCGGTTTTTCAATTCGCGTTGCATTATTCTTTGGCTCATCCCAAAAACGTTTTTGGCACGGCATCTGCGAATCGTCCCCTCAAAGCCGTGACAGCCCTGCCTTTCGAGAGAACGCATGGTGACAATCAAGGGCTCAAATTCATTAGTTTTGCGGATGGGTTTTTTTTTTAAGGTGTGGTTTAAAACGTAAAGCGACCTACGCGTTTCTCCTCTCTGTTCAGTGTGGCTGCGAGAAAGAAGGAACACTGCGTGCGGAATCAGCCAGCATCGCCAGAGGTTCACCAAAAATCACACCAAAACCATCCTCCAGGAAACCTGACTGCATTTTTAACAGAAACAATATAGACCGAAACATAAACACCTCGGGAAGTTCCTCCCCCACCCCCCAACAAAGATCAGAGGAGCCCTTTGACCTGTTGAGAAAGGACTGATCGCAGGACACATGCGCAAACTGTCTTTTTTCCCCTCCCCATTTATTTTCATTTTTCTTTCCGTTTTTTTGTTTGTTCTGGGTTTTTTTTCCCCGGAATCAGCACAGGGTCCGATCCCAAGAGGCTCCGGAAGACGATGTCAATCTAGTTCAATGGGACTGCTGTCTTCCTGTCCACTTTCTGCCTCCTCCTCCTCGCCGGCCACCATCAGGCTGTTTAGAAGATTGCCTAGGGACAAAAGACAGGGCAAGCGGGGGATGAAAGAAGTGAGAAGGGTGGCGATCCCACCCCACACACACCCCAACTCCGAGGAGGCCTGCCCAGACCGAGAGAATTTATTATTTATTATTTATTTCATTTTTATACCGCCCGTCTTCCCAGGGAACTCTGGGCGGTTAACAATAGGGTTAAAAAAACAATAAAACGCAAGGTAAATCCAAGAGAAAAAAAAGATTTAGAAGAAAAGGTACAGGTGACAATATTTGAAAGGATGTCATACTGAAGAGGGAACAGGTTTGTTTCCCATGGCTTCAGAGACTAGGACTTAGGACAATGATTTCAAACTACAGGAAGAGAGATTCAATTTAAACATTAGGAAGAACTTCATGACTGTTAGAGCTGTTCGGCAGTGGAATATGTTGCCACAAAGGAGGGTGGTGGAGTCTCCTTCTTTGGAGGTTTTTAAGCAGAGGCTGGGTGGCCATTTGTCGGAAATACTGTGATGGGGTTCCGGCATTGCAGGGGGTTGGACTGGATGCACTTGAGGTCTCTTCCAACTCTATGATTCTATGTTTCTATGATTCTATGATTCAATACAATAATGAGAGAATCATCGGCAAGAAGCGTCAGAGAAAAAAAATTAAACTAAATTAAAGGTTGCCAAATGCCTCCCGATAAAGCAAGGTTTTAAGTGCTTTTTGAAGGTGGGCAGGGACTGTGCAAGGTGCAACTAACTCGGGAGATGGTTCCAGAGGGAGGGGCCAACCACAGAGAAGGCGCGGTTGCGTGTAAGCGATTTCCGCGCCTCCCTGGGCGTGGCCACTCGGAGTGAGAGCGCCTGCGACATTCTAGTGGGTTGGGCCTCAGTTGACCTTTGGGAGATATGCTCCGACAGGTATTCGGGCCCCAAGCTGTGGAGGGTTTTGTAAACCAAAACCAGGACCTTGAACCTTATCCGGAGAACCACGGGCAGCCAATGCAGGCAGGCCAGAACTGGGGTCATGTGCTCGAATCTACGAGCACCCACCACCACTCTGGCCGCCGCATTCTGTAGCCGTTGGGAGTCTCCGGGTAAGGGTCAAGGGCAACCCCACGTAGAGGGCGTTGCAGTAATCAATCCTTGAGAAAAGGTGATGCTTTCCAAATGATGGCACGCTGGACCCTGTCCTTGGTTATTAACTGCCTTCTGCAATGGTGATCTATTATGCCACTAATAAAAACGGAGTTTGGCCAACGTCTACCAAACAGATCTTTAGCTTTCTAAAGGCAGAGACAGGGTTGCCAGTGCTTCATGGGGTCCAAAAAAGTAGAAAAGTGACATTTTTAAAGACAGAAATACACTGGACCATCGTATAACAAACGGTTTGTATAACATAAAATCTGTACAACATAAAAAATTCTGGAGATAGGGGAAATTTGCTTAACAGAATCGCCTATGGGGCGAATCCGTACAACATAAAAATGGTCGCGATTAGGGATTACTCCGTTTTCAATGCATTCCTATGGGAAATTTATATAAAGGAAAATTTGCTTAACATAATTTCATTTCAAACGAATTAATTCCTTTATACAAGGTACCACTGTAGTGACAATAAAGTGGCTTTATGACACATTAAGTAACCAGAAAGTGACTTTTCCCCAACTCCATTTAGGATAATTTAATGTGAGGTAGTGCTGTTTTCGCCACCATTTCAGAGCTCATTGGCAGGATTAGAGAGATGGTTAGAAAATAGGGATAAAATAAAAAACATCAGTATACTTTAAAGCAGGCATCTCCAAACTTTGGCCCTCCAGATGTTTAGGACCACAACTCCAACAGCCCTTTGCCAGTGGAAATACAGGCTTGGCATTCTGGGAGTTGTGGTCCAAAATATCAGGAGGGCGAAAGTCTGGACATGCCTGCTTTAAAGCATGAATATTTCTTTTATTTTTAAAGAAGACTAAACATTTCGAAATTTAATACTGGTGTAACATATCACATCAAAGATTCCATCATCACAATCGCATGTATAAATTAACTTATGCTGCTGGAATCGTCCGGGTTAACGGACTTGTCCTCACCACCATTTCCATTTGTTTTGGGAACACCTTGGGGGCTACTTGAGCTCTGAAATAGTGACAATAGTGCCAATATTTCAGGAAAAGTGACAAAAGGGAGTGGATTTTTTAAAAGCGAATCAAAGTGACAAGAGCGACTCACTGGTAACCCTGGGCAGAGACGCACAAACGCTGCCCCAGTTGTGTAGACCGCTACTAGCACAATAAATAATTCAGTTTATATACATTTTTACGCACACAAAAAGCCTTAAGTCAGGATCTGGTGGAAAAGTGCTGCTTTCCAGCTGCAATGCTCTGGCAAGTGACCGTGGAGGCGTAGCCAAGGGCTGAGGGATGATGCTAAGAGATGAAGTCTAACAACCCCTGCAGAGCCACGTGCTTTGCTCACCACTGCCATGAATTGACCATCCAGGACCCAAGACAGTCATTTCGTTCCCTAAGGAATAAATCCCACCCTTTGTGCTGAACTCACCTAGTAGTCCTCCGTACGATGATGTCTGTTTGGGTGGGACGCCAAAGAAGAGCTGTCCTATCCTGTCTAAATACTAAAACAAAAGCATTCCAAAGAAGAAACGTTAATCCCAGCTCAGTTTTGACAACACAACCAACTCACTGTGGTTCTGGATACAGAAAACTAACTCGACTTTTAACGGGAGATGGGCACGAACTGCCGGTTCATTTATCGCCTGAACAGGCGTGTTGGACGCTTCCCAGCCCCGCCTCCTCCAGCGGGTGCTGTCTATGAGTGGCAGCCTGCTAGTGGAGACGAGGAAGCGCCAAAGATGCATTCAGGGAACAAACCAACCCGCACAAACTGATGAACCGGTGGCCTGCACCCATCTCTAGTTTTAATCAGTTCCTTTTTTCCTGCCAATCTTTAATGTGCTTGGCTTCACCATTCACGAAGGCCAAGCAGGACCTAGAAACAGACTGGCGGCCTCAACTGTGGCGTATCTGATGCCTGAACCTAAGCAGGGCAACTTATCAAGAGTGAAATCTAAGCAACTGCTAGCAAACTGGGTTTCCTCCGGGCTTCAGGACCCACCCCTCCATCTGCCCTTTTTGTGCAATCCCTCCTTGGATCCAAACATTATGGGGGAAAGGCTGTATATTTTTTAAAATTCAAATTTCAGCTCAGTCACAACTCTGTCCAATTTATAGGGGTGATGCTGGCATACTTTACCAATGAGAATAGTGAGAGTCACAGGAAGCACTTGGCAAGCTCTACGGTGCTAGATAAATCACACTAATTCCCCTTTCTGAATAATAAATTTTTAAAAAAAATCTTTGTAACCTGGTTTCCGTAACTGAACCAATATGAAAAGAATTGCACATTTCTTCACAAAACAATGAATAATATTGCCTCAAAAAATAATGAAAGGACCACTCTTTTCCACACTATGATCTACTAGAGAGGGATCCTTTCCAAAGTTCCAGGGGACACTCACAGCAACATTTATTCATGACATTGATGTACAAAGTCCGTATCTCGGCTGACGATGATCATCAGATCATGACAAGGAGGAAGAGTCAAGGTTTCCCTCCTCCAGATCATCTTCTCTCTGCCCAGACATGAACATCAGGTCCAGAGCAGGTTCTGCCAAAGGTGTAGGACCCATAACACGCCAGGACAGATGCATGGCAGCCACCCCACTCAGATGCCGCCCTGGAAACCAGGATCTCTGTGTGGATCTTCAAGTCTTCCGGAAGCAGATGTCCTGGGGGGTCTCAACAGAGCACCCGAGACTTAGTCTGCCAGCCGTAATAGAAACACCAAGACAATTTCCATTCTGTCCTGTGTATCTAACATGAGCCATCCCAGCTCTTCAGCCACATCTCTCATGGAGCAATGTATTTCCTTTCCTTTTCCAACTGATGAAGCCCCCTGGTGCCCTAGGGATAACTGTGCTATGTTTTGGCGGTTTCTGATCTGGCCTAGCCTTAGGAAAGGGCTTTCTCAAGACGGGCAGCAAAACAGTCTCGGGGCAGTGGTGCAAGGTAAAATTTCAATCGGTACCACCAAAACGGTACTAGAGAGGTCTTTTAGGAGGAAAAACAGGTGTGTCCTGTGTGCAGAGAAACCAAAGGGCCCACAAGCTGTGTTTTTTGCCCAAACATGGTCTAAGAAGATGCTCTGGAATGTACTTGGTCAGCATACAGGAGAGGACCTTCTCTAGCACATAGGATTGGAAAAAGCCCCTTGTGTGTCTTGCTCAACCTGTCTGCCTCCTTGTCTTCCACGAGGCTTCTAAAATTGCTTTGTTTACACGTAAGAACATAAGAAGAGTTGGATCAGGCCAAAGGCCCATCTAGTCCAGCTTCCTGTCTCTCACAGTGGCCCCACCAAATGCGTCTGGGAGTGCACGAGACTAGATCTCTGTCTCCTGATAGCACTTCTCTTCATCTGGTCCTTGAAGTACCTTGGTTTTAAGCCTGGAGATTACACATCTCCATCATGGTTTGTCACCTGCAATGGACTTTTCCTCCAGGAATCTGTCCAATCCCCTTTTGAAGGCATCCAGGCCAGATGCCATCACCACATCCTGTGGCAGGGAGTTCCACAGACTAACAATATGCTAGGTAACAAAATATTTTCTTTTGTCTGTTCTCACTCTCCCAACCCTCAATTTGAGTGGATGTCTCCTAGTTCTGGTATTTTGTGAGAGGGAGAAGAGCGTCCCTCTAGCCACTTTACTCATGCCCTGCACAATTTTTTATGTCTCAATCATATCCCCCCCCCTCAGGCACGTTTTTCCAGACTAAAGGGCCTCAAATGCTGTAGCCTTTCCTCATAAGGGAGGCTCCCAGCCCAGTAATCGTTGTATGCATTTCATCTTGCCCAATTCCCCAACGCTTTGCTTATGATGCCGTGATATGTTAGTCACTTAACTGCATGTATTAAATCCAGCTTACATTTGACTGTTACTCAACCATGAGTTAGTTACTCTGAGGAGCCACATCTGGAGTCAAAAATAGCGTAGCAGCAAATAAATAAGAAAGGAAGTGGAGTTTAGTACAATTAAAAGCAACTTACTTCATTATACATGGGATCCCTCTTCAAAGAAGGCTGATATTGTTCACACAATACCGTAAATACTGTTAATTTCCCTCTGAAATAGAAGCAAAATATGCTATAAAACCAGGCTGGTGGCGGAAAGGCAAGAGCTGTGCTTGGTGGCTAGAACGGAGCCATACCCGTCGACTGCCAGCAGCAGGAACCAGATAAAGTTGAGTAACGGCTGTACAAAGGGAGGACCTCTCTCTATGGAAGGGTGCTTCTGGGTGTATGTCGTAAAAACCACCAGCGCGCTGGTCTTGTTTTTCAAACACAGGAACCTGGAGGAACAAGGCAATATCTCAAAGTTACAAGATGGTTCTTAGAAACAAACACGAAACCACATCTAGGAAATAACAGGTCTTAATAAGCTTATTGTTATTCCTGGAATCTGGATAACATCCTTAAGCCTCACAATCACCCTGGGCAGCATTACAGCTGACACCTCTGAGTAAACCAAAGACTGCCGAGAAGGAACCCCATCTTATGCCCTGGGGGCTCAAACCCAGTTCCCCAGGCTCTCCAGATGACTATGTCACCTTCTCCATTATACCACTTGGGGTCTTCCAATTTCCACCCTCCTCCTTTCTAAGACATCGAACCCTTTCTAAGATGTTGAAATCTCTCCCTCAAGGCTTTGAGTTTTTGGTGGTAAGCGCTTTAAGCTGAAACAGGAAGGCATGGTTGGGTCTCACCTGTTGGCTTTCAGTACTGCCTACTACTGGACAAGGCTCCCAAGGACTTGTCTGAAACTGAATTGGACCCTCGGTTCAAAGAGTTCCCCCATCCCACCATGAGAATATGAATTGGTGGGGGAGACTGGTTCAAATCTTGGTTTAATTACAGTCTGACAGCGAGGCCTCGTTATCTTCTCAGCTTTGTTCCCTGCCCCCATAATTAAAATGTCCAGCCTCACAAGGCTACTTTAACTTATTAATCGTGGCATATGGTATCTGCTGGGGATTGGTTCTAAGCCTTCCCATGGATAATGAAAACCATGGATAAGAGAGAACCCCCCCCCTCCCCAAAACAGCGGTTTTGTGACAGTAGCTTGCTTTATGGCTGCTATTTTGAGATAGTAGCTTGCTTTATAGCTGCTGTTTGTGACAGTAGCTTGCTTTGCAGATGCTAAATTATTCATTAAATTTGTTTCCTCTGCCAACCATGGATAAATGAATCAGTGGATACAGGGGTCCTACTGTAATGAGACTCAGGACGGACTGCAATTTGATGACAGTTGAGTTTTGAGAAAGCCAAAGCCCTTTGGACTGCATCTGCTCTGGCCAACCGTCAACATGACAAGAGATATAGCCCAGTACCACCATGAGGGCTGCCGCTGGCCCTCCATGATCTAGAAAAACTCCCCATCAATTCAGATGAGACGGCAGTCCTTCTCATCTGTCCAGGTAAGGCCGGCTCCCATAAGGCTTGGGTTCTCCAAGATCAGCTTTGTGCAGCTGCAACGGCTTGTGTTTCCTCCAGAGATAAGAAACCTTTATTTGAAGAAACTACTAGCCAGCTTTGGGATTCTGGATGCTGTAAGTCCAAGAAGACAAACAGGTAGTCTCTGAGCACCAAGCAGTTTTCCCCTTTGTATGACATCTCTTAAATTGCAAACCATTATTATGCACTGCAGGATGCATTAGCTGAAAAGGCACTCGGTAAGGACATTTTACCTGCAGGTAGTCGTGTTAAGTATGTGCAGGCACATAAGGCAAAGAAATATTGAAAATTAAAAAGAAAAACATGTTGCGGCACCTCAGAAAGCTGTTATGCTCCAATATAAGCTTTTGTGGACCTTCTATGACCACTTCTTTAAGACATCTTGGGGGGGGGGGATACAGAGATCCCATGTTAAACATTCATGCTCGGGGCTAAGAGTCCGTTGTGAGAGGCTGTATTTCATATGTGCAATGATTTATGACCTGTGTTGGCATTCAGTTCCTGTGAAGTCTGGTTCTGTAAAATTCCAGGAGACACAAAGCCATTCTATTCTGGTTCAACCTCTTGATACAGTCTTCTTAAAGTTAACTGAGGGATAACAACTCGCTGAAAAACAGGTGGACCAAATTTGTTTTCTTATCATGCCTTGTTGGCCTGAAGTCTGAACACCCTTCTGCTCCTCCTTCACCTGGGGGTTAGTGAGGCAGCTGAATAAAATATTCCACACAGCAAGAGATTTTTTTTTTAAAAAAAGGTGAAAAGCAGTACACCTACTGTAACACCGCCTGAGCGACAAACATGTCCACCTCACTGCGATATCCCCGAGATGAGGAATATTCCACCAACATATTTGCACATCCTTCGCCGTCTGTGGAGTGCAAAAAGTGGTACCGAGATTCACAATAGTTCTGTTCTGAAAAAGAAGAAAAAAGAATTTTTCTGTTACGCTTCTCCCTCAACAGTATAGTAATAAAAAAACTTGTTTCTGCTCAAAGTGTTCCCCAACCCCAAGGGGGTCACAACGTTTTCTAGGTGCATGTGTGTGTGTCTGCGCGCACGCATGCATGTATGTATGTACTCATATGTATCATTTAGTATGTGTTGTAGCCCTTGTGAAATAGCTCCTCCTAGACCGCACTCTCACTAGGCTTTTAAATGTGTTCTGCTTATATACCGTCCCATCCCACTTCAAGTAGTCTCTGGGTGGTTTACAGTTTTAATTACAGTAATGCCCCCCAGCAAGCTGGGTACTCATTTTACCGACCTCGGAAGGATGGAAGGCTGAGTGAACCCTGAGCCTGCTGCTACCTGGGATTGAACCCCAGGTCGTGAGCAGTTTTAGCTGCAGTGCAGGCATTTAACCACTGCGCCACAAGGCTCCTGTAAAGTTAGGGAGTATTTGCATGTATGAGAAACAGGTCCTTTGGGGGAGAAGGAAACCTCTGCTTTATGAGAAGGGAAGACTTCACTCCACTGAAAAAGCCTTCTTATGCAAATGTGGTGGGAATTTTTCAGGTTTCTTGGCTATTATAAGAAGTTATGACTCAAAGCTGGGAATCACTGCCGTGAGGGATTCAATGAGAGCTGCTCGACTTTCCAAACATAATTTAAAAAAATAATATTACAAAAAGCACTCGATAATAATAATCTAAGGCAGGCTTGTCCAAACTTTGGCCCTCCCGATGTTTTGGGCCACAACTCCAACAGTCCTTTGCCACTGAAAATACAGGCTTGGAATTCTGGGAGTTGTGGTCCAAAACATCTGGAGGGCCAAAGTTTGGACATGCCTGATCTAAGGAAAGCTTGGCTTTCAGAGTAACAAAAACACAGGTTAGACCATAGTCTCTGCAGAGAGAGAGGGAACATGCCAGCAGAGCTGTCTCCACAAATATTTGTTTCTGCAACTGAACCAAGGTTTCGAAAGGAACCCGTTAAAGAAATATACATTTATTAATAATCTGGGAACCTGGTATTGATAAAAATAAGAAAGGGAGAAAATACATGATGTTCATTAAGAGGGTTTAGACTGTGCATATCACGGCTGATCCCAAGAGAGGCAAACCCCCAGACCAATTTTCTTTGCTTTACGAATTCGGCGCTTTAAGCCTAGGCTTACTCAGCACTTTCTTATTTGTTAATGAAACTGGCATTTTTATCCGGAAATGCTTCAGATTATATTAATTTTAATAAACTGGGGGTGTGATTAATAATGGTCATTTTTTGTTTAAGAATCTGAAGAAGACTGCAAAAATATTCTGGCAAGCGACCCGGAATCCCAACATTTCACTTTACATGTAAAATTTCTCATCTAAGCTTTAGAGAAAGACCGAATGGTGTTCTGGTCAGAGTTGTGAGATGTTAGAAATAAGACTGGAAATAAGTAAGACTTATAATTTTACTTCAGCTTGCTTCTCTGTCTGTATCCCCCCTCTCCATTTCCATATACCGTGTTTCCCTGAAAATAAGACACTGTCTTATATTTATTTTTTCTCAAGAAGACACACTAGGGCTTATTTTCAGGGGATGTCTTACTTTTATTAAGTATAATATGCTTGAATGTCAGCCCTGCACACAACCATAGCCACGCCCATCACTAGGTCTTATTATCAGGGTAGGGCTTATATTTAACAAATGCAAAGAAATCCTGCTAGGGCTTATTTTTGGGGGAGGTCTTATTTTCAGGGAAACAGGGTAGAGTGGTATCTTGTATAAAATAATTAATTTGTTCCAAATGAAATTCTGTTAAGCAAATTTTCCTTTTGTACAAATTTCTCATGGGAATGCATTGAAAACGGCTCAATCCCTAATCACAACTGTTTTTCTGTTGTATGGATTTGCCGCATCGGCGATTGATTCTATTAAGCAATTTCCCCCTATCTCCGGAATCCCCCCCCCTTTAAGTGGATTTTCTGTTAAACAAACCGCTTGTTATACGAGGGTCCACTGTATATACTAAACTACCCCCTGTCAAACCAATACTCTGGCAGAACTGACTACAACATCTGAGCCCTCTGGACCACCGTTGGAAAGGGGCAGGAGATGAGAGTCCAGAATAAGTCCCTTGATCAGATATGAAGGCAAGAATAGGCATCTGGGATGCCCAGTTACAGCAGACCTACTCCATCTATTTAAATAAGTCTACTGGACAGGCGTCATTTCCTGGATAAGAGATATCCAATTCCTTTTTTTAAAAATAAAACCCTACTGAGACATGCAGCCAAGTTTCTCATTTATGTCTGCTTTATAAATAAAGCAGATACCGAACACACGCTAATCCAAACGTCATAATCTTTACCGATCGGGCCAGTGAGGGGTTTAGCAGAAATAGCACTGTACCGGCCAAGTCTTGTTATTCCATTTCGTGACAAGCTTTTCCAAGACTGAACACTCAAGATGTAGGAGGCCGGGCTCCAAAGTGCTCTTTCAGGTTAACTCGGCTGGCTGTGTCAACACCTCATGAAACTTCTTCCTTCCTTCTGTAATTGCGCTCTGGTCCTCTGGTGTGAAGTCTAAAACACCTTTGGACTTTGCGCCCATCCGTCAGTAGCTGCGGCCTACCTTTCCACAATGTGATGGCTAGCAGCTGGTGCAATTTCGGATGCCCAAGTTTTCCGGATCCACCGCTGGACCATTTAAGTGCTCGGGACACAAAGGCTACTCGTTCTGGCGAATTTGGATCCATCAGGCTGAAGAGTTTCGCCAGGTTCTCTAGAAGCAATCACAAGAGGCAGGACTTAGCACCCTTCTTCCTACGCAGCAAGGGTGTCCTCTCCCCATCCCCCCTACCCCAAACAAACACAGAGCTGGAGAAAATTCTGAAGAAAGTTAAAACTGCTTAAAAACAAAAGTGAGTCGCTTTACATTGGGGGTGGGGGATGCTGGCCTCCAGGTGATGTTGGATTGCAACGTCCTTCAGCCCACTCTCGGGGTGTCCAACGCCGAAGGATGACACGTGTTACATTCAAGAAGTGGAGAGCCATATACGACTCCACCTTCCTCTATTACAGGGCTGTTCAACTTTGAACAGGCCAAGGTCTACTTTTTCTGGCCCAAAGTGCCTGAGGGCTACTACATTAAAACCTCTACTTACAAATTTTATCTGTTCTGAGCACATGCTCATAACTAAAAACTTTTGTAAGTAGAGCAGCGGTTTCCCATAGGAATGCATTGAAAACCAATTAATCTATTCTGGAGGGAACAGATTTCAATGCACCATGGCCCTTGAACTGCCCCGCTCGGCTGAGACAGTGGGCTGGCACACCCAGAACTTTGCTGGGGCAGTGGTGGTACTTGGGATGGGGGAGGGAGAGGTGGAGAACTTATTCCCTCACTTTTTTATTTGATGACCGGCGGGCTACTTTTGAACCCTTCACAGGCTACCAGGAGCCCTTGGTCTACCTGTTGGGCAGGCCTGGTCTATTAGACAGGAACCACTTAAGTTGACTTCTCTGCTGCCATTCCACGAGACACACATTTCCGAACAAAGAATGAGGGTGGGGGTGGAGAATGTCTTTCTCCAATGGCTTAACACAGATGCTCTGAAGCAATCGGTCAGGATTTTAGACAAGCAGAAAGGAGACCGCCTTCATTCAGAAGACGCTGCCAAAGACTGGCCCTTGCCGTTCCAAGCAAGAAGCATCCTGGGTATAAGCTCGACTGGCAAACGCCAAAACACATTCCCTCTCAGCCGTCCTTCTGCTCACGAACCCTTGGTATCAGAAGTCAAGCTGAAGGACGGGTCGGGGGGAAAGCTTCCTAAAACTCTTCCCAGTGTGTTCCAGGTGGGCAGCTCACAAGGAGAGCTGGATCAACAGTTGGTGCTTACCAAATCAAGACAGTCCGACAAGCACAGGGCAAAAGGGCTGACCGTGGGCAGTGAGCACCTTGCCAAGTGGGCCGGACGGAGAAGTGGCTGTCCTTCAAAACGGCAAAGAGGTCAATTATTGTGCAGGCATTACAAGGCCGGGTCTGTGTTGGGGAGAGGACAGGGCCAAAGATCACGCTCCACCGACAAACCACCGTGTTTGTTCAGAATGTACACTAAAGGGGGCCATTAAAAAAGAGTTAAGTTTCCCAGTAACTTGGTACTAGGGAGAAAAAAATCATTTGGCACTTGATGCTTTCAGTAATCGGGTAATGCCAGACCTTTCTTGCCATGACAGCAGTAAATGTTCAGCATGCAGAAGCAACCATTTTCAGATGATGAGGCAAAAAAGGAGAGGAAAGGCCACATCACAGGCCTCGGGTGAGCGCCGAGAGGCAACTTGCTAAGTGCTGTTGGAAGCAAAAGAGTGACATTGGCAGGAGCTCTCAAGACAGCATGTTCTCCCAGTTCCAGCTGACAGGGGATTATGACACACACGCCAAAAAGGAGAGAGAAAAAGAATCAAAGGGCACGATCCTATTGTTCAACACGAACACTCTGGGTGCGCTCGATCGAGGAAAAGGGAGAAAAATCACACTCACCTAATAATTCATCTGCAACTTTTGCATCTGACTTCTCTAGGGATTCTAAAACAAGCATAGACAAATCGGCAGCACTGTTTTGCTGGAGGAGAAAGAAACAAAAACAGATGCCCAAGAAGCAAAACGACCGTCAATGTAACTCTCGGAATTGGAACACCGTTTATGCTAAAAACAGGATATACTTCACGTTGTTAGCATTAGGTCTGACTAACGTCCTATGCGTTGTGAATCGTTTGAGCTAAGCCTGCACAATTATGCCAGTAAAAGGTGTGTGCCGTTGCCAGCTTCTGCCCCATTCTCACGTCGTGACTACTTTATGATTACTTTATCTCCTGTTGAGACTTTTGCTGCTGGACTGTCAAGGTAACACTTGCCATGACCTCTTTACTAGCTCTAAAAGACTCTTTATTGGCTAAGGAAGATGGGGAGATAGCCTTAATGTATACCCTTCCATATCTCAACTAGAACTGGATCATAAACTGAGGAATAGGCTGATCAAAATATGGTCTTTGCTGATCAATTTTTGGAACTGGCAAATTAGTGAAACTCTTTCCTTTTATTCCATTTGCTACAAATACCTACTGATTACTTGTTAAATTTCTAGAAAATTGTGCTCAACTCGGAGGAAAAAGAAAAGCATTCTTTCACATTCACCTTATTTCTAAAATGTTCTTTATTATTCCAGTGCACCATCTCCAAATGGATAGTGAGGGCTGGACTCAATCTTGATACTTGTATGAGCAGAATACAGTAAAAAGCAAAGTGTTCTGCTTATATACCGCCCCATACCACTACAAGTAGTCTCTGGGTGGTTTACAATTTTAATTACAGTGTGCAGGCTACACATTGCCCCCCCCCAGCAAGCTGGGTACTCATTTTACCAACCTCGGAAGGATGGAAGGCTGAGTGAACCTTGAGCCTGCTACCAGGGATTGAACCCAGGTCGTGAGCACATTTACCTGCAGTACAGGCATTTAACCACTGCGCCACGAGGCTTTATTGCAGCTCTTATACTACAGCTCTGGTGCATCGCGGGACCGCAGTATATGAAGGCAAGGGCCCCTGGGGCAAGCTGCGTGGGCCTGTTTGGGGGCTTTTGCACTGCCCTGAGCAGGCCTCCAATGGGCTTCCCAGGTCTGTCGGACACCCTAAAAGTGGTTTCCGGCAAACCACAAGTGATTTCTGAAAACCGGAAGTGACTTCCTGTTCGCTGGAAACCACTTCTGGGGCCTCCAAAAGGCCCGGGAAGCCCATCGGAGGCCTGTTCTGGGCAGCGCCAGGTCTCAGGTAAGTGCAGGAGGCCCCAAACAGCCCCCCCCCCGCCCAAGTCCCGACCTGACCCAGTATCTACATAACACAATTTTCCCTTTATTGCAGGTTGGGTCTCTAACCCCCACAATAAATGGGGGATTACTGTATGCAGTTTAAATGTTTATACTGCATTCAGATTCTCTTGATATTAATGATATTTTTGTAATCAAGTGACTTAATGCAGGCTCTTCTAAGGCGGCTGGAGTTACACATGCTGCCATAATAGCATATGCATATTCATCCTGAAGAGCTGGTGAGCTTCTAAGGCTTTGGGGCCAGGAGAGGCAGGCCCTGAGCAGCCAATTCTGTGTTGTCCTGTGTTCACACTCATGTATTAAGACTCCTCCCCATTTGGTCTCATGCGTGATTTTGACTTTTTTTGCTCACTTGAAAGAGAGACTACTAAGTACATGTTGGATCGCAAAGACAATTGTCCCCTTCAGTGTTTGCCTGGCCTAAATGCCACAATCACGTAAATAGCATATCAATAGACGGCCTCTCAATCGCACAAATGATTATTATAATTTTGCAAGTATCAGCACTCCACCTCCCTACCCGCACTCTTGCGGCACGAGCTTCACGGAAACTTGGTTTTGAACGGGTCTTACTTGATTGTGACTGAAGAACAACAGGGCCCCCGAATACATAAGTTCTCTTGCTTCTGCGTGTTTACCTTGTGACATGTACCTGTGGATTAAAACACAGAAGGGGGAGTGAGAGGCCATCCAGAAGGCAGCATGAAGAAAGAGGCTTTGTAATATCTGAAGGTGTTTTGGGGTGGGCCAGTTTTTATCTTCAAGGTGCAACAGGCCGTTGACTGAAGGAACATCTAAGGTTAACGAGAACCTATGAAGAGATACCACGCGCACGTGCTATGGATGCGGTCACAGCTGCCCTCTGTCCCTTAACACCGACAGTTTCCATCCACATAATTTCCCACTTAAGGGACACACGATACACATATGCGAGAGGCCCTTGGCTTGGAAGAAGAGAGAAAACTCCCACCCTACAATTTAGACTCCTGTCAATGATTCTTGACAGAAGAGTCAACTGCCAAGCCTCACATCCCCAAGCCACCCTTGTGACCATTAACCTAAAAGATGATAAAACGTAAGAAAAGGAATTTCTTTCTTTCAAGACAGAGAAAGGCAGAGCATGCAAAGTACTATTTGCCACAATAAAGCATTTAATTATGTAGAACGGGCACCAAAAGGTAGATAGTAGAACTTCAAGAAGTCTTGTGGTATTTGAACCACTACGGTCATGTGTTTTACTTGGCAAAGCTTTGTGGATGGTGCCCCCACTTCTTTGAATGTTGTCTCAGTAAACAAATATTTAGACAGTGCAGGGAAGGTGTTAGGGGTGTAGTAATATTCAAAAAGTCCAGCATTGAACCCATTACTCAGCTCCATTTTTCAAGGCATAGTATTGGTCCAGCAGAAACAATCACATCCCCCTGATTATGACTCAACCCATAAAGGTGACTGTTTTAATCAGAACCTACCCAATGCATCACTTCCCACTGCTTTGAAGTATGGGTACAGCTGAGAACAGGGTCCTGTTTTTGCTCCAATTAATAACTTCGTCTCCTCGTTTTATACCGACTTAAGTCTACAGAAGCTATGCTGAGCTTCTCGGGTTCACAGAATCATAGGTGGCACAGCAAAAGTACATGCCAGATTCTGCTATGTAATGCTCGAAAGCATCCCATAATACCACTGTTCAAGGAGAGCCGCTGCTGTGCAAATGATCACAAACGCCACAAAACCATCTTATCAAAGTTGACACAGTGAAGTGTGCTTCTGAGAATTTCACCGTGAGCAGTAACGCAAGGACAACTTTCAAGTCTGCGTCCTTATAAGCCACACTGGAGGTTTGTTATCTAGTGGCACCAATGACTTAAATCGGGGCTGGGAGAAATCTCCAGATTTCCTTGGATGGCCACTGCTGTTGTCACAGACAGCTGGTTACGGTGGCCAGGATGGCAGATTGCCCGCTGCTCAGAAGGCACAAGAATGAGATGGAAAAGAAAAGCTACCTTTTGAGTGCCTAAAGATCTTAAACATGAGTCTGCAATACTTCTCACTACACAACTGTCATATGCTTTGCAGGGAGTTCTGTGAAGCATTTGGACAGGCTTTATTTATTATTCTAAGAGAAGGCAGCATCACACACAGCAGGACACACATTTCTCTTCTGGGGTGTTTCCGCACCCTTGCACCTTCCCCCGTTACTGCTGAAGAAGTCCAGTTGTGAATCTGGTCACATTCTAAGCATCTGAAGACCTGCCGCTCAAAGACATTCCCCGAGTGACACGTGAACGGTTCCTTCCGCTATCCATTTACAAACAGAATTTTAAAATATACTGAGTCCCTTAGGAAGTCCATCCCTCTATCCTGATCTAGATAGCTTATATACAAAGGTGGGCTTGCATGGACTTCTCACTCCCCCCCCCCAAAAAAAAACCCAGGGTCCAAGTCAAAGGAGGATGCAGAGACATGTGTGAATGGGGACACTGCCTGTCCCTACTGAACAAATAGGGTGCATATCTCGATCCATGTCCTCATTTTACATGAATTATTAGACAGCTCAGTGGTTTGAGTACAGCCAGTGGTTGGGAGTTCAATTCCTCACACTGCCTCCTTGGTGGGGTCTGGTCTGGACTCAGTGATCCACGGAGTTGTTTCCACTCTGCGGTTCTAAGAAAATGACAAGGCAGCTACTTACAATACCTGCTGCTTTAAGAGAAAAACATAGCCTGCCTACGACAAATATGCTCAGAGCAGACGAGTGGTTGGCGGCTGCCTGGGGGTGGGAGGGGAAGGGCTGGGAAAGCTCCTGCCCAGATCAGGGTGGTAGCCATGAAAAGGAACCCCAGTGGGGCAACAGAGCCCAGAAAGCAGATCAGCGGCCTGGGGCGGGCATGCCGCGACCATGGTTTGTACAAACTGGTACCCAAGTCTAGTGAAAGTTTACTGTATTTCTTCTATTAGAAAAATTACATTTCTAGTGTGTTAAAAGCATATAGCCTCCCCAATTTCACTAGCTGCACCTAATGAGACAAATCATTGCACACTTTCAATTCTGTCTCAACTTTGCAAAGCCTTTATTTTTCTGCTTATTACGGGGATTGTGTTTGGGCAAATAGTTTTTCAATCTGTTGTACACCACCCGGACTTCCCGAGGGAAAGTCGGGCGGTTAATAAGTACAAAAATAAATAAATAAATAAATAAATAAATAAATAAATAAATAAATAAATAAAACTTTTGGTATCCTTGACCTGGGAATGATGCAATATGAGGAAGCAACGAATGCCAAGAAAACCTACTATCCGTTTCCTTATTGAAAAGAAGCCCCCCCCCAAATGGTTGATTGTTGATATGAAGGGCTGTTGTTCACCAAGAGAAAGTACCCTTTTAAATTATTCCTAGCCCTTGTGGCTGTAAGAAGAGTTTGGAACTGAGTGATGGAATTTCCATTTAATCGTAAGCCAGCTGGTAGAGGCGGCACCTTAGCAGAGAATAGGCTTATTTCAATCTGCTTCAACGCAACGACAGCACTAAAACACAAATGACATTTAGCCACAGGAAACAGGGCTCATCTTTTGAATCTGGCTGTTACTAGGCAGAAGTAAGAGAAGCAGCAGCATATTTTATATAAAGTAGCCTGCCTATCAAGAACCAGGAACATGGTGCTAATTCTACTGACATAGTAAAAACCTATGTACGTACTCATCAAGGCAATCCTCTTTCACACATTAGATCACAGGCTGGCAGACTGCAATTATTTCCACACCAAAAGAGCGTCAGCAGAACTGCAGGCTTCCAAAACACCCTGAGCCTGAACTGATATCTAAACTATGCCCTGAAATATGAAAGGCTGAATTCTCAGAAAAAATTCAGTTTTTCCACTTTGCAAAAGATTGTTATCATTGGGATAAGGGAAATGTGGCAAAGAAAGGTTTATAAAAAAAGAGAGAAGCGGAGACATGCTGTTACTAACCGTAGCCTGAGAGAAGCATATACAATACTGTACATTGACTATGCAGTGCTTTGAAGGCGTTTCTTATGTACCTTTTGCTTGTTTTGCAATGTGTAGCCTGCATTACTGTAATTAGAGACTACTTGCATTACTGTAATTAGAGACTACTTGAAGTGGTATGGGGCGGTATATAAGCAGGACAGTTTGCTTTGCTTCATCAATTTTTACTATAGTATTTGTTTGATTGTTTTTAGTAGATGTTTACTTACTGTTTTTAGCTTTAAATAGCAGTGATGGAATATTATGTTTAAATGATGGAAGCCTCCTTGAGTCCTTTTTAAAGAAGGCAGAGTAAAAATATTTTAAACAAACAAACTCAGTTGGTCTGACTTGAGGAAACTTTCACAATATATGTAGGGGGATACACAGACAGTTCCTATCCTACCTATTCAGATACCTTTGCCTCAAAATGATGCTGCTTCAGTTTGGCCTCTAAGGAGATATGGCCTATGAGGATGCTCATCTCACACTGTTAAAAACCACACCCAACCCAGCTGTGGAACAGGAAATAAAAATTCTTCTCTCACACCTGATCCAGAATTAATTTTACGCTGCTGCACCTCTTGTGTGGAGCAAAGGGTTTGGGTCGCTTCTGCCTACTAGTAAACACACCATCTAGGCCAGGGATGGCGAACCTATGGCACGCGTGCCAAAGGTGGCACGGAAAGAGCTTTCGCCTGGCACGCGACATGCTCCTTGTGCCCTCCCCACTTCCCCCTCTGCTGGACCAGCCATGAGGAATTTGTGGAGGAGGAAGGGGGGCAGGGAGCATGTCGGGTGCCAGGCCGTCCCTGCAGTCGCCGTTGCCATCCCTACTCTTGCTGCTGCCCACTGCCGCCCCTGACCCCCACCTCCGCCAATCCCGCCGCCATCACCAACACCATCCCTGCCCCTCCCGCCGCCCCGCCGATAACCCTGACCCCATCGCCCTTGCTGCCCTCGACCTCGCCCCACCCCTGACCCCCCGCTGCCGCAGATCCCAACCCCCCCACCGCCCCCGTCCCCATCGCCCTTGCAGCCCCTGCCGCCACCGACCCGACCCCGCCTCCATCACCGCCGCCATCCCTGCCCCTCCCACCGCCGACAACGACGACCCTGACCCCGCCCCCTCCATCACCCTTGCTGCCTTCGCCCCCCCCGCGCCGCCGCCGATCTCGACTGCCACCACCCCCGCCGAGTTTGGGCACTCGGTGCCAAAAAGGTTCGCCATCCCTGATCTAGGCTATGTTTCTATGTTAAGAGGAATATGACAGTGGAACCGATGACCTCAAGAAGTGGTGAGCGCTCCGACACTGGAGGCATTCAAGAGAAATTTGGACAACCACTCGACAGACCTGTTTCAATTTAGTTTCCTGCCCTCAGCAGGGGGTTGGACCTGGTAGCCTTATAGGCATTTTTCAACCCCATTAGTTTATGATTCTATAATCTTATAACTCTAGATTCCTGAACTGTTCTGCTGTTCCAGATTACATATTGGATGCACACCAGAGACAACTAATCAAAGATCATTAATTTCATAACACAACACTTCCCACATACATTGGGAATTACTATAGACTAATGGATTAGAAAGTGGCTAAGCGACAAGAAACAGAAGGTTGTACTAAATGGACAGTTCTCCGAGTGGAGGGAGGGAAAGAGTAGGGTCCCCCAAGGTTCAGTAATGGGACTCCTGCTGTTCAACCTTTTCATAAATGATCTAGAAGTAGAAGTAAATAGCAAGGTAGCCAAAATTGCCAACAACACTAAATTATACAGAGAGATTGTGAGGAGCTCCAGAGGGCTCTCTTGGCACTGGGGGAGTGGGCAAACCAGTGACAAATGAGCTTCAATGTTAGTAAGTGCCGAGTGATGAATGTTGGGGCAAAAAACCAAATTACATTTATAAACTGATGGGATCAGAATTCTCTGCAACAAACCAGGAAAGGGACTTTGGTGTCCTGGTGGGCAGCTCAATGAAGGTGTCAACCCAGGGTGCCTCAGCAGTGAAAAAAGCAAACTCAATGGTAGGGATCATTATGAAGGGTATAGAAAATAAGTCATCAAGGTCATTTTGTCTCTTTAAAAATCTATGGTGAGGCTCTATCTGGAATACTGTGTATAGTTCTGGTCACCATACCTCCAGAAAGATATTATGGAAATGGAAAAAGTGCAGCAGAAGGCAAGCCAAATGATTAGGGGATTGGAACACCTCCCTTACCATCTGAGGCTCCAACGGCTGGGCCACCTCACTCTTGAACGACGGTGCCTAAGAGGTGACCTGATTGAAGTTTATAAAATCATACATAGTGTGGGCAAAGTAGATAAGGAAAAACTGTTTTTACTATCACACAACACTAGAATTAGGGGGCACTCCATGAAACCTTTGGGTGCTAGATCTCAAACAAATAAGAGAAAGTACTTTTTCACCCAGATGATCGCTGATCTATGGAACTCTCTGCCAGGAGAAGTGGTGACAGCTGTCAGCTTTGACAGCTTTAAGAAAGGACTAGAGAAGTTCATGGAGAATAAGGGTATCAATGGCTATCACTAGGGATGAAGACGTCTGCTTGGGAATACCCTGAAGCAAATGGTGAGCCACTGTGTGAGACAGAATGCTGGACTGGATGGGCTGTGGCCTGTTCCAGCAAGGCTGTTCTTATGCAATTGTTGGAAGGGGCCTATAAGGCGATTGACTCCAACTCCCTGCTCAGGGCAGGAAACTAAATCAAAGCGGAATGAATTTGTTGTCATGTATAGACGAAAGTGGGACACCTAGTGATGGACAGCGTGAAACCAGATACAACTTTTATCTTAAGTTCAAGGTGAGAGCTTGTCATGTAAGTTCTGCTTAGGAGCCTCTGTCATCCTTTACATTTGATCCCAATCTTTCAAGTCACCTCACTTCACTGTGATTTGCACAAGGTGAGAACCATCAGGAAGAACATGAAGGTCGGGCTTTCTGTTTCAACTCCCTTTCCACATACTTTCATCCAGACCCATGCACGGACATTTCTGGAAGAGAGTCCTATTGATTTTTAACTGATGGGGGAGAGCTGCCTATTTTTATCCGGCATTCTATTTCATGTTTGCATCTTACTTTGATGGTTTTACAGAGATGCATTTAAAGATGTTGGCATCTGCCTCAAGTTTAAGGGTGGCTTAATTTAGGAATTCAACTGAACAAGATGCATCTGTTGCAAAAAACAAGGAGCCACGAACACTTTGATTCCAATCCTATTTATTATAACACAATTTAAATCAACTTAATTATTTAAAAAAATCATCAGTTTTTATCGACTCTGTTTACCTCCCAACTAAGATTAGCAGATGTACTACTAGATAATTTAACTAGCTGGCACCCACTTCCTCAAACACTCTGAACAAGCTTATATCCAACCTATGAAAGATTATAGAATAATCTGCTCTCCATTTTTTGAATTACAGTGGTACCTCAACTTATGAATTTAATCCGTTCCGAATGCATGCTCTTAAGTCGAGTAGACCATATCTAAAATTTGTAAGGCGGCAGTTAAAATGCCAACAGTTTTCCGCTCTTAAGTCAAATTGCTCTTAAGTCAGGGTATCACTGTATTTCTTTTCTTCCTCTTATATCATCAAGATCTCTCTTTACTTACCTTGGTAAAAAAAGTGGCATAAACATTAAGAACATAAGAATAGCCTTGCTGGAACAGCCCACAGCCCATCCAGTCCAGCATTCTGTCTCACCCAGTGGCTCACCATTTACTTCAGGGTATTCCCAAACAGATGTCTTCACCTGCTTACAATTCCTTGCAAATGGCATTGAGAGATATCCTGCCTCTCTCTCCAACCCGGAGGTTGTCCTTAGGCATCCATAATGATAGCCATTGAACATTTGTCAGTCTTGTACTACAAGATGTAACACAGCCGTTTTTCAGTGGAGAGGATATTATGAGCAGTTTGCTCACTCCAAAACATCCGGTCTTCATCGTCTCCTGAAAACAGAGGATCTGTCTAGTTGTGAAGGCTATTCAGCAATGACAGTGCCTCACCTCTGAGTTTTTCTAACTTTCGAAAGAGCTATCTAAACAAGTGGCAGGCATTACATTTTGTTACACCAAATTTCTTCTGTTAATTACATGCCATCTGATACTAGGTCCTTAATCTACAGTTTATCGAAATGATTTTTGCCAGATGATTTATGACAGGTTCTAGGAAAGGAGCCATGTTTGTGGGGGCGGGGGGCGGGGGAGAGCTGCAAGGAGATTGCATTATCTCTAATTACTGCAGTCACGAAGGGTCACTGTACTTGTGTCGCACATATTTAAGCTTTGTACAGTCATGTCACAGACTGTGGAGGTCTTATATTCCAAAGCCTTCTTATTCCACTATTTATCATTTGCCCTCACCCAATATGTCCACTTGGATATAAAGCTAAATCTACCATCAGAACAAAATCATTAAGGTAGTCCCCTGCATGTAGAAGCATGCATGTTTCTGATGCGATACAGCTGCTAATGTTCATTGTGCCATCTAAGCATTCAGTACCTCTGTTGTATCAGGCCAAACCAAGCATTTCACTGGAAGGTTTGCTTATCTTATCTTCTATTTGATTTATATTATTTAAAATATTAACTCCCTTCCATACACACATTTCTCAAAAAGAACTCCAAGGCTGCTTGCATTGTTAAAAGTGGGTTACATCATTAAAAGACAAAATTAAAATTAAAAATAGTACACATTCAAGCTTTGCACAAAACACTGGTGGATGTGTACTTTTAAACTCCATCACCTTTTGGCCCACAGTTACAATGACAGAAACATAAAAGATCACATCCACCACCAAGTCCTACTCTAACTAGTAGCACCTGACAGGTGCAAAGACCTTTCTTATAAGTTGTTACTCCACCTTTTAAAATGGAGACTGCAGGGAGTGAACACAGTACCTTCAAAACAAGAAACTAAGCTCTGCTTATTACCCAAAGGGACAAACAGTCAACAGGACCAACAGGTACTGTAAGATGGGTAACTCTCTATTTCCCCTCAATATCTCCCTGGATCTAACGACCTCACTAATAGCATTCCATCTTGTAAGAAAGCTTTAAGTGCATATTCTGGCATTTAATCATATGTTCTCTCCCTCCTGTCTCCCCATTAGCTAACTGCCTACATTGCTTGTGAATGTATGATATGCAGGGGAAGCAAAGCTTAAATAAATTGTATACTGTGGTACATCTACTTATGAGTGGCTGTACTTACGAGCACTTTGACTTAAGAGCAGAAAAACTGCTGCCTTACAAATTTTAGATGTGGTCTTCTGCTCTACTTATAATTTTTTTATTTTTCCTTCCTTTTTTTAAAGATACAGATGCTCTACTTATGAGTTGTTCAACTTATGAGCATGCATTCGGAATGGATTAAATGCGTAAGTAGTGGTACCAATGTATTTACATGCCATACATTTCCCAGAAAAACTGCTATGTTACAATGCTGGAGTAAAACTGTCTAACTTTTTTATTTCACCCTAGTGATTAAAATATCATCATGGGATATTTTTCATCGCAGCCCTTAACTTTCATTGTCAATGATTTAACACTACAACATTACAAGACAGGTATTCACTGACAAATGTACAACTTGCCAAAACCTGGCTGATCCCATTCGCTCTCCAGAAGTTTATGTCTGTGACCTACACAGCAGCCCCTCAAGAGCCAAAAGATGGCTTTTCTAAATACAGTGGAACCTTGACTTACGTCATTAATCTGTTCCAGAGGTCTTGACATAAGTCAAACATGACTTAAGTCAAATGAACTTTTCCCATAGAAAGTAATGGGAACGTGGATTAATCCATTCCAGGTGATGAAAAAGACCCCCGAAAACAGCAATTTAAAACAAATTTGACTGGGATAGGAGATCCCCAGATGTTCTCAGAAACCTGAGGACTTCCGGAACCACAGCCAGCTATGTTAGCCAAGCTTTCTGGGAATTTGCGTTTCAAGAACCTCTCCACCCTCTCAAAAGCTGATGTCCCCCTGAAGTGACCAAGGTGTAGTTGCACTGCGATTTCCCAGGGATCCCGGCTGGCATAACTGGTGGCGAGGGCTTCTGGGAGTTGCAGTCTATGGATCCTTGGGTCACCTGAGTTCAGGAACTGCTGCTCCAGTCTCCAGCCGCCTCTGGCTGGTTGACAACCTAATCATGTGGCAAGTGGCACTTGGCATTTCCACCTCTTTCCCCCACCCCAAAACCCCAACCGCTGTCAGGGCTCCCACAACATCTACTCATGGTCTGAACCCAAGTGTGTTATTTCTTGGTGGTTCTCCCTTATCTTTCCTCCCCCCCCCTTCAAAGGGTCGGAACCCCCCCCCCCAATAATATCCCTTTGCTCTTGGCCAGGATATGCTGACAACGCGACACCCCTGTGAAGCTAAGCAGTCGGGAGGCCCATCAGCTCCATCACACACACACACACACACACACACACACACCACTACAGTCCCGACCCCACCACAGGTACACACACACACACACACGCAAACACAGAAGCTCTCCTCCCTGAGGTCCCTTCCTCTTTTGGGGGCCAAGGCTCAGCCAATGGCACCAGTGTGTGTGTGTGTGTGTGTGTGTGTGTGTGTGTGTGTGTGAGAGAGAGAGAGAGAGAGAGAGAGAGAGAGAGAGAGAGAGAGAAGTGATGTGTGTGTAAGTGTGTGTGTGAGAGAGAAAGTGGTGTGCGTGTGTGTGTGTGTGAGAGAGAGAGAAAGTGGTGTGTGTGTAAGAGAGAGAGAAGTGATGTGTGTGTGTGTGTGTGTGTGAGAGAGAGAGAGAGAGAGAGAGAAAGTGGTGTGTGTGTGTGTGTGAGAGAGAGAGAGAGCACCAACTCGGGGCGGTGTGTGTGTGTGTGTGTGTGTTGGGGGGGAAGGGGCTGCGCGTGTGTCCGGCGGTTGCAATGCGTGGCTCGAAGCGTCTGGAAGGAGGCGGAGGCGGGGTGGGGTGGGGAGGGGTAGTGGGTGGGGTGGGGCGGTGAAGGGGATTTGGGTGGGGAAGGAGAGGAACGAGTCCCCCCTCCCTCCCTTCCCGGGGGAGGTGGGGTGTGTGTGGGGGGGGGGGGGAAGAGAAAGGTTTACCTGAAGAACAGCGTCCGGTACATTTGGTGCGCCTCGTAATAGTCCCCTTTCTCGACGCTGGCGCGGAGCTTGCCCTCCACGCGCTGGACGCCGCCCCGGTTCCGGCCGCTGCCGCCTCCTCCTCCTCCGCCGCCTTTCAGGGCCTCTTGCTCCGCCGCCATGACTGCGGGGCGGGCAAGGAGGGAGGGAGGGAGGGAGGACGCCCGACGACGACGACGACGACGAAGCTCCCCGCTCGCCTCCCAGAAACGCGCGCGCCTGCGCACACGCGCGCACAAACCCGACGCGCCGACGTAGCTGCGTGCGCGATGGCGTCACGAGCCGCCCCACTTCCGACGGCTCCGCCTAGGCGGCGCTCCCTCCCCGAGGAAAAGGGACGGCGGCCGGCGAGGGACACGCCGCAGCCGGGCGGGCAGGCTTTCGCGGACCGTCACGTGTGACGACGACGGGGGAGAACGGTCACCCGGGCAGTGGCGTTTTCCTTTGGCTTCGCTTCCGCTTTCGCCAGGCTAGCGGTTCGGATCCCGGCGGGTTGGCTTGGAGGGAAGGAGTACCTGCTGGGGCACCACGGCCATATACAGCATATATATATATATGGAGATGTGCTGTTGCTGCAAATCTCTCTCAGTCAATGGAAAGCGAAGGCTTTTAAAGGCAGCTTGTAAGGAAGCTAAGCAGGGTCGGCCCTGGTTAGTATTTGGACGGGAGACCACCAGGGAATACCAGGTGCTGTAGGCGCCTGGAGTAGGAACTGGCAAGTCACTCCAGTATTCCTGCCAAGAAAACTCCATGGACATGGGGTCATGAAGGGTCGGTCACAACTGTAAAGACGCAACACACACACACACACATAAAACTCCGTTATTAATGTAAATATATATATATGTGTGTGTGTGTGCGTGCTGGGCTTACAAGCTGACTTTAAAAGCCTCCGCTGTCCATTGATATATTTGCAGCACCAGCACATCTCCCCCCCCATGTTTTAGAGGCTGCAAGCACACTCTGCTGTCATGCAGATAGCTGTAGGATTCTAGCGGGTGGCGGCATGACTGTTTTGGCCCATGGGGAAGATGACGGGCAAGAATGATGCTTCCTTGGAAAGCAAAATTGTTGGGGTGATGGAGCCGAGAGGCAGGCAGCTTCCTGCCTGCAAGAATAGTGGAGGGACGCAGCAATCGGCCTGGGACTTGGTCAGATCATTGGTGGACTTGACCCCACTGTTATAAATACCAAGTTACCAGGACTCTTCAGGCTGGATTTTTGACTTCCCTGCCTGGAGTGACCAGGGGCTGAGTCAGTCTTGGGCAGGCACAGCAGGAGCTCTACTAGCTTCGGCCTTCACCTATCCAGCTTTGCATCCTGCCATGGTTGGTGGGCCGAATTTTGTTTCCAGCAACCACATGCCTCTGGAAGACTCCAAGATGTGACCGAGATGTCCTTCCTGGCTGTATCCAAGATTTGACTGTCTTGGCCCTTACTCATTGAATGACTTTGTCTAAGCCAGCTTTTCCTAACTCAAAATCACTCTATATGGTGGTTAATGGCCACAGAAAATGGCAGCTTTGTTCAAAGGATCAAGAGGGTAGGAGAAGGCAGGAATTCTTTAGTACAAAAGATTTATATGATATAAAGAGAAACCAGGCAGAATTCTTTGGAAAATTCCCAGCAGGAGTATAGGCGTTATGGTGTATTTACTGTTTTTCCATCTATGTACATGTTGTGATGCATACCATGAAACAGCTGTCTGTGAACTTGTGACAATCACGCAGTAACTATGAGAGAATTTGACAGCTACTTTTCATAAGCAGAGATATGATGAAAAGTATTCAGTATAAATACCAAAAAAGAAACTTTTTATTATTTAGTCTGAAATATTACATGCACTTTCAAAAATTAAAACTCTTAAACATTTTCAATAGGTTCTTATCAGTTTTGAGGCAGCAAATACCAGAGACAAATATCTTGAAAAAGCATTTACAAAAATACATTGCACAAAGTCCTATCTCATTTTTTTAAAAAATAAGTTAGTGTTATGCAAAAATTCCCCAACCCCTCAGCTATCCCCATTTGGGTCTATACAAGATAATTCTGATTTATACATTTAACCTACAGTTTATGAAACACCTGTACAGTCTTTTAGACAGTTCTTGTCATTAGGCTGTAAGTTCTATTTCTTGCTGAACTGCCTTCTGGAAATAAAACTCTTTATAAATATTTAAGGACTCTTGTGCAACATACATGAACTCTATTCAGAAAACCAGTCAGCACCATCTTGTCCTTTCCCAGAAAAAAAAAACAAATATTTTACTTGGATCCTCTCAAAAAGCAGGACAAAATAAAATGTCTATTTAACTCTATTTTAAGGAATCTCTCTTCTAGCAAGGTTTCTAAAGTGTTTTCAAATTAAATTTTAAAAGGACGCTGAGGTGTATGAGAAGAGTTAGTGTCTGGGTAATTCCTATATTCCCCAAAAAGCTACAGTGAAGTTGTTACTGTGTGCACACATTTTTTTAAAAAAATAAGCAGAAATTTTGGAGTACTGCTATGAAACTCATGTATTGGGTTTTTATATTCAATCTGTGGAGTTTCTTCTGGATTTCCAGAAATTTGCGGGAACCTCGGGATATTCAATAAGGATTTGGGCAGATATGAGAAATGGTGTGCATTTAGTTTCCAGGGATAATATTGCTTTCAAAATGCCTCATCTGAGATGCAGCATTTCTAGTCTCTCCTTCTAAGTCTTCTCCACTTCTACATTTCTTCAACTTCACTGCATCTGTGTGTGTCAGTCTTCCTATTTCAATTCCACTTCAGTCATTTCTTATTGCAACTTCCTCCTCCACGGTCCACCTATACTTTCGTTTGACTTTACAATAAAGCAGATGCCAGTTCCACCTCACTTAGCGACTATGACAACCAACTTGCTAAGGAAAATTTTCAAAAATCATTATTTTCTACTGCACAGTTTCTTTTTCAATACCTAGTCCCATTGCCAGTTTTGTTTGAATGAAATTTTAATTCCATTCTTTCTTGAACACTGGAACAAAAATAGTCTTACCAGGTATGTCTTTTGGGGAGATGTGCTACATCCAGATTTTGAAACAACTACACACCAGGCGATGTCAAAAATCTCATCAGGAGCAGAGTGTGGATATAGCATCCTGCTGAGTAATTTATGAAGCACATGAAATGGATTTAGGATTGAGAAATTATGCCCAAAATCTTTTATAGAAATAGTGAACTACACCACTGGTACCACCACATCGTCTCCACTGTTTCAAGATGACCTTGTGCTTGAAAATGCAAACAAATTTCACTGAAATTCTTCGACTGCATAACCGTTTGGCATTAACATATTGCATCCATGGTCATTTTTTTTAAAAAAAAAGCCACATACAGGTTTGAAGGTAAGCCCCAATGTTAAAAACAGATTCCTAGCTGCCAAAAAAGAAGTTTTAAAAGTTTTATATTCTGAAGTAGTAAAGCAAGGAATATCGGTGTGCTAACTGAGTTTTGTGAAAGAGGGCCGTCCCCATGCAACATTTTCCCAGAATGAACACACACATAAAATGATGATTATAAAGCTTTGTGGCAGTTGCAAACTGAGCAAAATAACGGTTGGGTTTGGTATACATTTCTGTGGGCGGTCTATTACTTTGCCTAGGAGGAATACAGAACCTGCAGCACATCACACATCCTCGTTTTCAAAGGATTCCAGCGTCCCAGGCTTTCCCTTTATATACATATAGACAGAGGAAATGTACAACAAGGAGTAGGAAAGTATACATAGTGTTCATTCAGCAGGTCTCCCATGCACTCGGAACCGATAGAGACATGTATATTCTGTATGGCCCCAGTTGGAAAATATTCTTAGCTCCACTATCTGGAATGCTTTTTCAGTTGTCCCCTTAGAAGGAAAACAAAAGAAATAATCAGTAAACAGCTGGAAATTACTAATTTCTGTCGCATAACCCATAGTGCGACCACTGAAGTGAGGTGGCAACTTTCCCCCCACACTGGCTGAGTTTATCCACTGCGGTCCAGGCTGTTGTACTGCAATCAGTCATGTTTGATGGAGAAAATATAGGAGATGGGCTTGTTTCAGGTATTCTTCTATAGCACTGGTTCCCAACCTTGGCTAACCCAGGGATTCTTGGACTGTAAGAAACCCAGGTCAGCACAGCTAGTGGTGAAGGTTTCTGGGAATTGCAGCCCCAATAATAGCTGAGTTGCCCAAGGTTGGGAATTCATTGTCTTAAAGCAAGCATTGACAAATCCTGGGGCGTAGCTGCACATGGGTTCTGGATTAGACATATAATTAGAATCAGAATCCTTTTATTGGCCAAGTGTTTTATTGGCCAAATATTGGACACACCCAGAATTTGTTTTGGTAAAAAATGCTCTCCATATATAAGAAGGAAAATATAAGAATCATATATTCAACAATAAAAACACATTGCAACAACACAATATAACCTATTATTTAAAAAGGAAGAAAAGAAGTAAAAATTACTCAACAGTTTGATAGCACTTGGAAATAAACTGTCTTTCTTTTTTGGTATCCTTGATCTCAGTAATAGCCTTCAATAAACAAACTCAGCATACTAAATCAGATATTTAGTTCTACAGTTGTGCCTTCCAGGGATGCTGACATACCATGACTTGGAACATCTGCAATGGTTCTCCATCCTGTTCATACACATATTGCCCCAGAAGCACACCGTCTTCCTGATACTCATCTTCTAGACCCTGACAAAAGAAAAAGGTTAACGTTTCTCTTGTGTCTTGCTAGGGAAGATGTGAATATAAGATTTGTTTTTCTTAAATCTTTTCACACAGGTAGTCCTGGTTGCCTATTTCAGTAATGACACAAAAGCGTCTGAAGATGTGGATTGTAACCCCTATAAATTTGTTTCACACTGAAGCAAATTTGGTAAATGCATAGATACAAAAATACTATTCTAAGTAGGCCTTTTTAAAAAATATATTGACAATGACACACCAGAGAAAACAGAGAAAGTATAAGACGGGAGTGAACACACATACATGCACACACATGGTACTACTTTTAGGAGAACTAAAGTGTCCATTTAATGCTTGGCTTTTACTAAGACTGCATCAAAGCCTGTGATGTAATAATAAATAATAAAATGTGATGTAATAATAATAACGGCTGTGTACTTGATAAGCTTATTATGAAGAGATGCATCTTAACTTTCCAGTTGTATTTTAACAGAAAATACACAGACTTAAAAGTTCAACTTCCTATTTTCCCATTTCTAGGTATTGCTGAAGGATCTTTTGTGTAACCTATTTGGGTATGCAATGGGGCCTTATAAGAGATTTCAAATACATTTCCCAGCGAGGAGTTCTGAAGCAGGTCTGTTTGGCATAGGTTATATATATATAGTAAGGCAACAAACTGCCATATTTAGAAAACCTTTCACCATCACTGTACATCCTGAAAGAATGGCAGAGGAACGCAAACAAAACACCTTCCTTTTTTTTTTTGGCCTCAGGTTGAAACTTACATATACTGAAAGGTCCTTTGGTGCGCTGGTAATATTGCCTGTTGGAGACAGTGTTTTTGGTATGTGTTCCAGGGTGAAAGCTGTAGGGTAGATCATCATAGAAAGCCTGACAACGAGATACCCCTGCGATCCTCTGAAAGCCCAGCAGTTTCCAGGATACATATCAGGCTTAAGGGGGGGGGGAGAAAGAAAAGTTATGAATGGCACGATCTAAACATTGCATTGGGTAGTGCAAAATTAGAATGTGTCGATGGCTGCACAGTGTTTGTGCTTTTTGAAACTTTGCAGTAAGTCGTTTCAACCAATAATTCAATATTACAGTGATGTAAAAGCAAGAACGTAAGTATGTTTTCATATGCTGACTCTGTAAAACAATTATCTCCTCAAACATCAGCATTTATGGACTAATCTTGTTCTAACAATTCGAGGACAGCAACCACAGTGTTGTTACCAATAGAAGAAGCTCTCTCTTTCAATGCTGTAGCAAAGTAAGTTAACAAATCCCCACATAAGATCTGTGCACTAGTGTATCGTTACCTGTCAGGACTAATTTGCATTATAACCAGCATGTGTCTGACCTACATTGTCAGTTGCCACCGCATACAAGAAGTCGGGGCCAAATCTCTAGACTTGAAAGCCTGGACTTGAAACAGGTATACACAAGTGGTAGTGCTGCACCCCAGAATTCATGGCAGTGTTATCTGGGGTCGTTTTTGCCCTAATTCAGGAAAGTGATTTGTAATCCAATTGCCTGGGATTACAAATTGTGAGCAAATTCAACTACACATGATCTTGCTAAATAGCAATAAAAGGAATTCTGCATGCAAGGGCACCATCATAGAATTCTCACCAGAAAAAGGGGATTAAGACTAAATGATGCCATGGTTTGTGTGCCCCACAAATGTACAGGACTAAGTCCTCTTTATAAACACTGAAGGAAGAGGACACGAGCGATGGAAAAAAAGAGCTCCGTCCAAGCCATTTCTCCACAAAGCAGCAATAAGCTTACCTGTAGTTGGCACAATCACAGTAACTCCAGAACAAAGGTCTTAAACATCCTGTGCCTTTAATACAGATATATGCCTTCTTAAAAAGAGTTTTTAAAATCACCAATGTTTTAATTACCTGGATCACAACCCGAGGAGATTGAGAGAAGTACCACAAAGGAATTCCAAAGAGACTAATTAGTGCTGTTTTGGTCTCGTAAGTCTCTGAACAGCGGGTACTCAAAATGCTGCCACCTCAATGAAACACACAAACAGGTACCCAGTAAGATTTGTTTATACGATGGCGCATCTTTAGCTCGCATACTAAGAAAACAGGAGCTGATTCAGGTCGGGGGCTCCTTTCTCCCACTCCTTTCCCCTTTGGCAGTGAATTCTCCATCACCTCTCCCTAAAGAGCAAAGGGAAATCTATTCCCTTCTTAACCAGGGTTCCTACTAACTCAGGCCGTTATTACACCAGGCAAATGTTCCCCTGGTATTTCCCAGTTAGATCATTGCATAAATTACTGGTCATAAGAGACACAGCCATTACTGAATCCTTTTCCTAGCCAGCTGGGAAGATCGTTTTATTTTGTACTGATGAGGTATCGAAACATTCCTTGCTGGTGTTGCTTGTGTGAAGCCCCTTATTGGGTCTGTTCCCCCTCCCTTCCTCATGCTCTCCAAAGCTGCCTCCTCCCAATCTCTCCTCCTCCTTCCCCTGCTCTTTCTTCCATGCCTACCTGGCCGTCCCCTGCCCATCTGTCCACCCACTTCCCTGCTTCAGACTAGGCGGCAGGCCAAGTTTTTTGTTCCCACCTTGCGGCACCGATTGGCCATGTGTGGGTGCAGCCAGGCTGGCCCAGGTGATGGAAGGGATAGGGAGTCTTATCTGCAAAGCTGACTACCCTACTGGGGACTTTCCACTCCAAACTAGCTCTCTCTCAGGGCTGGGAAAATAGACTCCTGATGGGAGGTGCTGCTGCCTCAGGCTCTCCAGCTGGGCAAAACTTTCCTTGCTTACTGTCTGGCATGGGCAGGCATTGCGTGCATGAGAAAACAAAATCAGTTCTGTGGTGTAGCTGGCCATAACAAAGCAAATGAACCGGTAACGTTAAAAGTAACGGGTATGCTTACCTCGGTATATATACAGTATATCCCATGGCTGTGATTCAGTACAACAGTGGTATGAGAAGCATCGTGGAACATTTCCCTGGTGTGATCAATGCCTAACTAAGCCCAGAAACCATTATTTTCCTCAGTGATGGATTAATTTCATTAACAGAGGGGGGGGGGAAAGCAAGATAATATTGTGGAGTAATATTTAGCGTATCTACTGAAGGGGGCTAGGAGTCCCAAAGCTCCAGCAATATCATGAAGCCTTACCGTGAAGAATTAAGATTTTATTAGTAATAAGAACCCTATAACATCAATGTGTTTAACTGAAACCACTTGGTTGTATCGCCAAGGCAGTCTAACGAGTTTCCAAAGGCGAAAATTGGATTTGTTTGTAGTGCATCTGGCCATATAACAACCTAGGGTTGGTTCCTTCTGTCTACGCCCCACCCACTCTTTTCCTTTTTTGAGCCTTATTAGTGTCTGAGCCAAAGCCTTTTAATAGAGGAGGTATTCATTTGCTAGATTAGTAGCACAGCCTTTGGACTAATGCCCTGAAGGCAGCTTACAGAAACACATTCTTTAGAATCAAACAGGACCATCGTAAAAGAGCTCGAAGATAAACAAGGAGAGCAAGTGCATATGTATGCCAGCTAAAAGCACTGAAAGGTCTAACAGAGCAAATTTAGCTTACAGCTTCAGTAACTGTTCTGAAATCCTATTGCTCAGTTGTCGGATGCTGCATTAGATTACACCTCATGGACTGGCGGGGAATTGGTGAGTCAACTATTTGGTCATATGTCTGTGAAGATTCTCAGTCATCCAGGCGAGTTTATCTGGAAGTTGAGTCATGACTACTGGACTTCTTTTTTGAGAGATAGAAACGTTTCGCTGCTCATCCAAACAGCTTCATCGGTCTGAAATTCAGACCGATGAAACTGTTTGGATGAACAGCGAAACGTTTCTATCTCTCAAAAAAGAAGTCCAGTAGCCATGACTCAACTTCCAGAACTATTTGGTCAGTTCCATTGATTCAAAGGGTCCTACTCTAGTTGCGACTCTCTTCATCACAGCAAGTAACAACCTAGTACGCCGGATGGCATCGACTGAATTTATGGAGAAGTTGACTCACTAAACTCCCCTGATGGAATGGGTCTTCTCTAGTGCAACTTACCACGCTAAGCAGTGGGACGGACTTTTAGGTACTATAAGCGAACATGACTAGGAAAGAGTGCTAGAATTTTGAGACCACTATAGAAATTGCCCTTTTGGGGAAAGCCACCTAAATATGTATGCAATCAAAACTAGATCTGGGGTTTGCATTTTAAAAAAATTATTGCACACTGCCTTCTAAACAGTCTTGGGGGGGGGTGGAACATACCACATGGTCCCATCTGAATTACCTCCAGATTCCAAAGCAAAGTCTACCATGCCAGTCTTGTCTTGAGAATACAGCTTCAGGGCGTTGTTCACAATGATGTGTGCTTGCTGAAAATATAGACGTAAACAGTAAGAGTAACTGAGAAATTGGGAGGAAATTTGCAACACTGAACTTCAGCACTGTGGTACATCAGTGAATGCTGCGCACTCACAAGGGGGCACTTTCTGCCAAAGAGGTTTGCTTTATAATGCCTCTACTGAATTTAGCATGTTTTCAAAGGTAATATTTCAAAACTAATCTTAGATTTTCCATCTTGCTTACCGCTTCAGTGATGCCCGCGATCCCTGCCTCATTCATGACGCTTGTCACGACTTCAGAAGTTGACTTTGTATTTGTGACAGATATGTGGTGAGTTATCTTCTTAAGGATCTGCAACTCCAAATCTTGCAGCAAAACCTGCAGGTCATTCTTGCTCACAAATCTGGAGCTTAGCCACTGAAGCAGTGATTCTGGCAAGTCTCCTTCTTGGTTGCCAAACAGCATGAACTTGACAGACTCTTTAACTTGGGCATCCACCTAGAAATGCATCATATAATAAGTTACACTGCTAATTTCAGATCACTTTCAAAAGACCATAATGGCTATATTTCCAGACTTATTGTTTAAGTAATTATTTCAGATGAATGGGTTGTTGTAGACATGGGTGTTTCATTTCAGAAGGGGTCTGGTTCCGAAACAAAACACGGCAGCACAGCTGTTGTTCGGTACTGGGACCCACCTTCCAGAATGAAATCAACCAGTCTCTTACCTTGTTTTGGGTCACATGGGGCTAAACTCAAACGAGGAAGCAGCCTCTGACGTGTGATCTTTCATTCCCCCTGGCATTGGCCAATCAGGAGCTGTGCAGGGAACATGCATCACCCTGCCTCCCTGTCTAACTGGCCAGCACCAGGGAGAGTAAAAGAAGATGCATCAGAGGCTGCTTCCTTGTTGGGGTTTAGCCCCATGCGACACAAAACAAGGTAAGAGACTGGTTGATTTAGTTCTGGAAGGTGGGTCTCAGTACCGAACGGCAGCTGTGCTGCTGTGTTTCGTTCCAGAACCAGAGCCCCTCCGAAACAAAACACCCATCTCTAGTTAACTGATAAAGACATACATCCACCAAGACTATCATGATTGCCTTGAGTGAGCTTAACCCTCTCTTCCAATTCCAGCCCTGCAACATTTAATCCTCTTTATCAATATTATTAACAGAAATGTCAGGGATAACAAAATATGTTAGTTTACTATTTATAGATGGATGATGTAGTAACTAGGTGAGCCAATCATGTGCTTGCAGATGATCTTGTGAAATACAAAATCTGCTTCATCTGTTGATGAGTACACAAGTATAACATTTTCCATTTTATTAGGCATCTCTTTTAGACCCACCTTTTCATGAATTGTATCCATTTTGTCACAGCAAGTTTTCAAACTCTGTGAATTCGTCAGCTCTGATTTCATGTGAAACAACTCAAGTTCTAGATGCTTAATCTTGGATAAGAGGTGCTGGTTTTGTTCATCTCTGTTACTGCAACACCACAAATTAACACAAGTCAGGCTTCAAAAAGTAAAACTACAGTAACCCCCTGCCTATCGCGGGGGTTAGGGACCCACCTGACCCACAATGACTGAAAATCCATGCTATGTGGATGCAGGTCAGGTGGGGCCTGGGGGGCAGGGGCTGATCAGATGCCCCACCGCCACTTGCTCAGGCTGCTCCAAGACTTCTCGGAGCAGCCTGGGCAAGCTGTGTTGGGGTATCTGACACCCCCCCTCCCGCCGCCACTTGCCCCTGCAGCCCCGAGACTTCTCGGAGCAGCGTGGGCGAGCGGTGGGCAAGCGGTGTTGGGGGATGTGATCGGGCTGCTTCCCAAGACATTCCCTGCCTCTTAGCAGCAGGAGTCAAAATGCAACATACTACCTGTAGCCATACCTAGATGTTTTTGTTTTGGTTGACTCAAGTTCCTTTTGGATCCCCTGAAAATACAAAAATAAAATATAACTGGGCCACGTAAGTCCTTATGCTCTTAATCAAAATACCTAAAGAAGGAAAGAGAAGAAAGGATACCTACATAACAGACACTTGGGATGAGTGGTTGGGGGAGCAGAAGGGAAGGCAGTGGAATATACATTGCAAGTCATCATTTAAAGTCCACGGGACCATTTTGTAAGTCTCATAACATTTTGAGGAGGAAGTGGCAGCTCTCGACTTGAATAGGGAGCTTTCAAATGACTTAAGAGAATCCCTCTTAAACTACTGTAAGGTGGTTGTTACTGTAATCCAACTCTCATTAACTAACAACATATGGCTATGGAGGGTGGGATGACAAGAAAGGAACGCAAAGGCCACCTTCTGTATCTCACACATGGACCTCACAGATGTCTGCTGACCACAGGGCAGAAACTTGAGGTCCATCAACTTATTTTCACTAGGGTCTCTTTGCAAGTGAAAAACCCTTCTCTTTTTCTCTCTAATCCTTATCCAGAAGTAAATCTTGATTGACTGAAACCACTCTCTTGCATTAACCCCAGCACATTTCTTCACTTTTAGAAATTCAGGGGGGGGGGTAATTAAGCTGGATCACGTTTTATAAAAGTGCTGCATTGTATTTTAAGAAATGATAATGCTTGGGAAATATTCTGGTTTGTGAATTTGAGATTTCTGGAACACGTCCATGCACAACCACCCTGTGAATTTGGTTCAGTTGACAAATTATGATTTCCTCAAGGCCATCCAACTGAGGTTCTCAATGAGGAAGGATCTGAGACTGAGTTTCATATTTCCGAGCCCAACACTGCAGCCACTAGGCTACCATAGTCTCTCTTCCTACGTCAATGCTATTTGGGGGGATTTAAAAATCTATTCCCTCCATTGCTGAGCTTCTGCCATGGAACCTCTGGCATTACACCAAGTGAGGATGCCACAAAGGTTATTGGCTTGTCCATCCATTATTGATTTTTTCTACTGGGAAATCTGAAGCGTTTGAAAGAGCTGAAATAGGTAAAGAGATCTTCCCTTTTCTTTTTATTGATCCCCCCCCCCACTGGGAAATCCAGTGGAAAAATCTTCTCAAGCCTATTTATTTCAAAGCATGGTGT
The DNA here is from genome assembly GCA_037367245.1 of Phrynocephalus guinanensis. NCBI lineage: Eukaryota > Metazoa > Chordata > Lepidosauria > Squamata > Agamidae > Phrynocephalus > Phrynocephalus guinanensis. The sequence goes on along the minus strand of CM074751.1, from coordinate 13,621,209 downwards.
GGATTCCACCACGAACTAAGTCTATCAAGTGTGCATAGAATGACAGCCTTCATTAGGAAACAATTTAATAGGAGTAGACCAAGGGAGACAATTACCTCAGATTTTTCAGAGAGTTTCGCAAGGAGATCTTCTACAGCAACAATACGTCTTTCATGTTCTTGATGCAAGGCCAAGAAATCATGCTTTAAAGACAAAATGGGGTAATTTTTAAAGGCACTGTGTTATTTGTTTGTTACAAGACTGAGAGCAAGAAACCCTTGAAATAAAAGAATGCAATGCCAGATCATCTCTCATTGTAGGAAGCCGGACCAATGCAGAAGGATCAGAGGACATATTCAATTCTATTTGCCTTTGAGCAAAATGTGATTAGAAAAAAACAAGGCAACTGAGCAGACTTTTGCACTTATGGCTTGCTATCCAACACACAACCACATATGCAATTGCTTCCTTAACCAAAGGAAGCAGAGGAAGTATAACGGTTGTGCAAAAGCATGGGTAGACTTGCTTGTACAATCGCTTTTTTTATGCTGTGCGAATCCAAAAGAGATTTTGGCCAGTGATCAAAAAGTGCATTTTGTTCTTTGACTAGAATCCATCTGTGTTCAAACAGGCAGGAATTCAAAAAGCGCCTTTAATTCACAGCCAAGAGTTTGTCCGTGGCTTTCTAAGTTTGGACAGTACCCCCCCTCTCCCATCCTTTTCAACAGCAGACACATAGCTTTTCTCTCTCCAGTGTTGCAGCACAAAATGCTTTTGAAACTCCTGGCAAGGATGGAGAAGTAGGGGAAGCTGTTATCGAGACTCACAAACCACCATTTGGCATGGGAGAATAGATTATTGTTCTTTGCCTTATTGCTTAAACAGTGACTCAACTCCAAGCTACTAGTAATTTGTACTGAATGCACTGCATATTTGTTTCATATGAAAATGGGCATTTTTTTCTTCATCTTGATATCTTCAGTCTACTCTAAAGCAACGTGTTTGCTCTAATAGAATGATAATGGCATTGCTCCTGGGGCTAATAATCATAATATGAGCTTCCTATTCAATTTCCTGTATCATTTGTCTTCCTGTAACAAAATCATTACTGGATCTTTTAATGAGAAGTCTATAATGATTGTGCTAAAATTGCCAAGTGGTGAGAGATAATTCCAGACAAAATTACCTTAGATTGTGTTGATGCATCAGATCTCAACTCTGTAAGGTGCTGGCCTACTATGTTTTTTATGAGTATCAACATTTCACTTTTGTCATTCATATGACTAACTTGATCTTGAAAGTTCTGCAGCAGAAGCAGCATTTTATTGTACTCTTTGTCCCGGTGATGCCATTTCTCAGACATTAAGGCCATTTGCTTCTCCAGCTCATGTATACGACTTCCATCAAAAACCTTTAGGCTTTCCTAAAATGTTTACAAATGACATTGATTGGTTTTTACCCCACGTTTCTAGAAAACCATTCAAGATCACTTACAACAAGGGTTCTCAAACTCCCCCCCCCCCCCACACACACACACCACCCTTGTCGGGCTAAAAATATTTCACGGCACAGCTACCCTTAAAGCAGCTTGAATACTTAAGAAGAAAGAACAGTGCAAATTTAATACTCAGTTTTCTTAAATGTGATGAATGAAACTGTTTGGATGAATTTTTCATTATTTTGTTTATGTTTATGGAAAGTTTAGTTAATTTTACCCCCCTTAGTAAAAATATTATTGCCACGACACCCCTGGCATACACTTGCGGCACCCAGCTTGAGAACTGCTGATTTACAACAGTAAAATCACTTCACAACACTACAAGTATAAAGCAATTAACATTAAAAACCTTAGCATGGTCTGGAACGGACTGAAACAACAGACACAGTTAATTTTGACTAGCTGTATGATTCAAAGGCCTGATGAAATAAACTCAACTTTACAATTCACCTAAAACCTAGTAGCAATTGGGCTATCAAGCTTCTTAAGAAGTCAATTTGAAATCTTAAGGGCTGTTCTCTTTATTTCTTACATTAGAAGTGAAGCACCTTAAAATTCAACAGCCAAGTTTAAGGAATAACATAATATAACAAACTGGAGTGGGTAGTGTCTAAAGCTCATTCTTCATTCAAGTGAAATCAATCAAAAGGATATAGCTGATGAATACCAAAGTGGAGAATTTGTTGTACATTTGAACAGAGAGATCCGCTTATATATGTGGAATCCAGAGATTTTGTGTATGTGTATTTGACGTAAATCACTTACAACACAATCACAAACACAGTGTGGCTGAGGTATAGGAGAGCCATGCCTGAGTCTTATTTATTTATTTATTTATTTATTTATTTATTTATTATTCATTCATTCATTCATTCATTCATTCATTCATTCATTCATTTATTCATTTAAGACTATTTTTACCCCACCTTTCTCCTTGGAAAAGGATCCAAGGTGGCTTACAGTAATGAGGGATAATATACAGTCCGGTACAATTAAGACATGTTCAAGTATTTGAGAACAAGGAATTGAGGGACATCTTATAGCATTAATAGACAACATTACATTAAAGCTACGAGGTTATAAGTACTTATAAACACAAAGTCAATGTGAACCTATAGATTCATATAAAATACACATGGTAGTCCATCATTCAGGGAAAGCTTATAAATCTCCTCCTCATGCCCCAGCCTCCCAATCAGATCTGGTACCACTCAGATGCACTGGAATACACTTTCCACCAACCCCATCTGATATGTTCTTAACTGTTCCAGATAGCTGACCTTTCTTTTATTTGTGTGAAACAATTAGTACAAAAGCCTATACATACAAAATTTACATAGATATATAAATAGATATTATATTTTATGTCGATTGCTGTCTGGCTTTATTTTATTTTATATTATGTTTCTTTATTGTATTGCCCAACTTTTTGCCATTTGTAAGCTGCCCAGAGTAGTCTGTATACACTACCAGGTGGGGTAAAAATTGAAATAAATAAATAACTTACATCAGGATGCTGCAGAATAGGCAACGAATCTGACGGAAGCCCCATGACGTCTGTAGAGTCTTCCCACCTGTACGTTCCATGTGTGTTTGTCCAATTCAAAGCTGGCAGTAATGACAGGAGACCATCAAGACCCAACTGCCATAAGCCTGAGGCAAGATGAGAGCAAGAAAAGGGTAAATGAAAAGAAAGGTCCCGTTATGAAGAAAAACTCAGATTTTGTGACTTTGGAAAGGCAAGTTCTGTGAAGTAATTAACAGCAGATGATGACAGTTATTCCATTTTATTTGTGTTCTTCCTCTTAAGAGCTCAGGGTAGCTAGGACAATAGGACAATGGTGCACAATTTAGTCACAGGACACATGCTTTGTACACAAACGGTCCCATGTTTCACTCCCACAGTAGGTTGCATATGAAACCATAGAGTGCTGTGGCACTCCCTATAAACAGCCCTTGAATGATATTGTGACTGGATATAAATTCCTAGTGCAACTTATAGCCCTTCCGCTTCCCCAAATTAGCAGTCCGTTACACCTCTACTACTTATGTAAGTTAACAACTACCTATTTTTCATAAGTACTATTTTGGTTACTATACAGATTCAGCAATTGGATTCTAACTTGGCATCCATTAATGTCTAGTTAAAGAGCAAAGTTGACCACATTTCCTTTGACTGGATCCAAAAGTCAGTTGTGCTCTACACTGGGTGACTGCCGTTTCTTATGTCCCTTTTCCTAAACCATGCATCACCCTCCCCATAGACAGGCTACTAATTTTCTTAATCACTGCACATATTCATGAAGAGACCTCTAGTACAGCCCACCAAAAGACCTATGCCACAAAAAATCTGCTAGCACAAGTGCCAAAAATGTGGGTTTTGTTCTCCTTCTGAAATTGGCTAAGGGGTTCTCAGTTATCTTTTAGGAATATTTCCACTAGTGACTTATTGTCCACCTTTATGATTTTTAATATGTCTCTTCTACAAAGCCCCCCTCATTGTAATATATATATATATATATATATATATATATATATATATATATATATATATATATATATGGATTCGGGTTTCTTCCCGTGTAGAAATCTGGTTGTTTTGGCGACGTTTCGACGAGGTCTCACTCGTCATCTTCAGGCTGGTGTTCTGGCTTCTTTCTTCTTGAAGCAAAGTGTGATCTCAGTTGAAGTCCTTCTATAAATACTGCTGGGGGTGTGTGGTTTGCTTGCTCTGTTGCTGATTGTAGGTTTGAGGCGATCGTTAAGGGCTTAACTGCTGGTGGGTTAGATGGCTGTTTAGAGACATCCTGTGTGGGTGAGGTGCTGGATGTGTGTCTATTAGCCTTTTGTTTCTTAACGACCTTGGTGATGGGCGTTCTGGCAGCATCCTGGGCTTTGGTGGAGTGGGGTCCTGTGTCTTGTGAATTCATTTTGGTCTGGCTGCGTGTCTGTGGTCTCCCAATGTTTTTTTGGCGTGTGTAAGTGTGCTCCATGTGGTGGCTGGAGTGGGGAGTAGCGGTAGATGGTGCAGTCGTGGTTTTGTTATTGGATGGTGTATTGGACATACACACCAACAAACTCCACAAACTGGAAAAACGCCAGAAGCCCAACCCCCCACAGCAGCCCATGAAACAAACAGTTCACAACATATCAGACAGGACACTCACCATCGCAGAGACCAAAGTCCTGTCCAAAGGATTCAACTTTGCAGTGACACATCCCCACTGAAAACATCATATGCGGAGTGGAAGCCAGCCTAACCAAAATCAACCCAGATGAAGCCAACAAAATCAGACTCGAAGTCACCAATATCCTCTGCTCCAGCAAACCACCCAGAAGCAATTTACACAAAGAAGAACAAAAAGCCCTCACCAACCTGAGGAAAGACAACAACATAATCATTCTCCCAGCAGACAAAGGCAATGCCACAGTGGTGATGAACACATCTGACTACCAAGCCAAACTATCCAACCTACTACAAGACCCTGCTTACATACCTTTGAACGCAGACCCCACCACCTACCTGGAAAAAACCACCAAAGCCAAAATAAAAGCCTCACCCTTAAGTGAAGAAATCAAGCCAAGCATCATCCCCAGAGAGAAATCATCCAGATGCCCCAAGCTCTACGGCCTCCCCAAGATTCACAAAGAAGGAACACCTCTCAGACCCATAGTCAGCTCCATAGGCTCACCCCTACAAAACCTCGCCAAATTTCTTGCCAAACAACTCCAGTCCTATGCAGAATCCATCACTTCATACGTACAAAACTCGTTCCACTTCATAGAAATTATAAAGAAACAAGACCTACAATGACCTACTCGTGAGCTTCGATGTTGTTTCGCTCTTCACACAAGTGCCCATTCAAGAAGCCTTGACAGCTATCCACAACAAATACAACCCCCCCCAAGCACATCCTAGATCTGACCAACCACTGCCTCAACACATACTTCATCCACAATGGACAAAGATACAAACAGATAGAAGGAGCACCCATGGGATCACCCCTCTCACCGGTCATCGCAAACCTATATATGGAACACTTTGAAACCAACGCGTTACAGAAGTTGGACGACACCTTTGTTATCTGGCCACAGGGGAAAGACAAACTGAACAACTTCCTCACACATCTCAACAGCCTACACCCCAAAATACAATTCACTATGGAAATAGAAGCCAACAACCAACTTCCCTTCCTGGACGTCCTAATCTACAAAAAACCCGACGGCTCCTTAGGACATACCATCTACCGAAAAAAAAAAACACATACAAGCTACTTAAATGCACAATCACACCACCACCCTGCACAGATCAACTCCGTAGCAAAAACCCTCATCTCCAGAACCAAACGCCTTGCTGACAAAGACCACCTAAAAACTGAATTACACACTCTCTCGAATGCTTTAATTGCGAACGGATTCCAAAAAAACACCATCACCAAACTAATCCAAAAAGAAACACCCCCCAAGAACCAAGAAACAGAAGAGAACAACGGCACTGCCCTCCTCCCTTACATCAAAGGCACCACAGACAAAATCAGCAAAATTCTCCACAAACACAATATCAAGACAGCCTTTTGCACCGAACAAAAAAATAGCCAACATTTTAAGAAACCCCAAAGACAAGATTGAGCTAGAAAACCAAGGAGTCTACGAAATACCATGCAAAGTCTGCCCAGCCACATACATCGGACAGACAAACAGGAGAATAAGCGCACGCATCGCAGAACACAAGAACGCAGTCAGAAAAGAAGAAAAATCTTCCTCTCTCTTCCAGCACATAAAAACAACAGGTCATGAAATTGATTTTAAAAGAACCAAACTCATCTCCAAAACTGAACACTTCAACAGTCGAATAATCATGGAAGCCATTGAAAATAGAGAAACACCCAAACAACATGAATAAACGTGATGACACCTCCCGCTTGCCTGACATCTGGAAAACTAGCCCCTGGTCAACAGACGAGCCTCTGTCACAAAGACTGACACCAGGTCCAAAAGGACACAAGATGCCACCACCTTCCATCCACACCAAAACACAAACCCAGACCCTTCCCACAGATGAAACGAAACCACCATCCAATAACAAAACCACGACTGCACCATCTACCGCTACTCCCCACTCCAGCCACCACATGGAGCACACTTACACACGCCAAAAAAACATTGGGAGACCACAGACACGCAGCCAGACCAAAATGAATTCACAAGACACAGGACCCCACTCCACCAAAGCCCAGGATGCTGCCAGAACACCCATCACCAAGGTCGTTAAGAAAAAGGCTAATAGACACACATCCAGCACCTCACCCACACAGGATGTCTCTAAACAGCCATCTAACCCACCAGCAGTTAAGCCCTTAACGATCGCCTCAGCCACACAGCAGATCACAAAAGAACAAACGAACCTACAATCAGCAACAGAGCAAGCAAACCACACACCCCCAGCAGTATTTATAGAAGGACTTCAACTGAGATCACACTTTGCTTCAAGAAGAAAGAAGCCAGAACACCAGCCTGAAGATGACGAGTGAGACCTCGTCGAAACGTCGCCAAAACAACCAGATTTCTACACGGGAAGAAACCCGAATCCACCCTAACATGCATACCTATACCCGTGAAAAATCTACGAAAACAAATATATATATATATATATATATATATATATATATATATATATATATATATATAAACAGGGGGTAGGTGGGGGGTTGCAATTGGTCCCAGGGTCCGGATTCAGGACCTTGGGGGTCCGCATCCGGCCCCGGGGCCTTAGGTTGAAGACCCCTGATACACACACACACACACACACACACACACACACACACACAACTGTTCAAATCCACTGAAAATATAGTATTCTGCTCTCCAATGAAAACTCATATAAGTTGTATACAACAGTATGCATGTGCCTTGAAAACACACACACACTGCATTGTATAGGAAGCCTCGTGGCACAGTGGTTAAACAGCTGCACTATTGCTAAACCTGTGTTCACAACCTGGGGTTCAATCCCAGGTAGCAGGCTCATGGTTGACTCGGCCTTCCATTCTTCCAAGGTTGGTAAAATGAGTACCCACCTTGGGGGGGGGGGGCAGTGTGTAGCCTGCATTACTGTAATTAAAACTGTAAACGGCTCAGAGACTACTTGAAGTGGTATGGGGCAGTATGTAAGCAGAACACTTTGCTTTTTTGCTTTATCCTTTAAGAGCCTGATCTTGTGTCCCATCTCGTACACATGGAGCAGAAAGAGGTTAATCTGGATCCTTTTGATAGGTGTGGATCACAGGTTGTGCAGGCCACATACACACTCTCAAAATCTCATTCTTGGCATTTTCTGACTCTCATTATAACAAGTTCCCTTGCCAAGATCTCTCAATGTATCAGTAAGACTTTCCATCTTCCTGCAAAAATGAGATCCCAGTCTCACCCCTGCTTTTGATTTTCACCCTTTCTTCTATACAGGAAACTGCCAAATCCTTGGCAGCTGAATACTTTTTCTCAAGAATCCCACTCTACATGAGCCTTTTAAGAATCCTGCACCACTTTGTTTCTCCTGCTCTTTCCATTTGAATCTTGCTCGGAAAGGAAGACACCCACTTATAGTTAAAATTATAAATAACTGTGCAGCTTGATGTTTCTTTTTGCACTCAGCCCTGGGCAGGAAAGATGGCGTGCCAAAACATGCCCACTCACCTAGCAACAGCAACAGTGGAAGAAGAAATAACAACAACCTGAACATCTTTGGAAGGCATCTGGAAGAAAAAAAATCCAGGGACATCAGTGTCAACAAATATGCCACTGCAATTAATTCCCTCAATTTGATATATCCATCTCTATCTGTATCTTTATCTGTATGATCACCATTCAACTGTAAAGACTGACTGATTCTAACACCAATTACATTTCTGACTTACTAGCAACTGCACCATGCTTCCATGTATTCTCGAGTGAACTTTTAAGAACTCTCTCCTGGCAACTGCATCCCTTGCCATGTTTGGACTTCTATACCTGCTTTGAAAAAGAGGGCTTACTCTTGAAATCTCAGCAACTTTTTTCTTCTTCTAGCAGCCTATGAAGGTATCACCCATAGTCTAGTTTAGCTTTTGTTTTTATGGCTGCACAGCTCCAAACCTCTCTTTTTTTTTTTACCGCAATGGAACAAGATACCATGAAAGAGCTGCCTCCACAATGAAGAAGGCGAAAGAAAATATCTACAGCAACAGGACATTAACACTAGGTACTGTGATATTATTTTCCCTTCAATTAGGTCTTAATTGCATCTACCTAGTCACTAGGTCCTAGTGGGACATTTTTTAATTTTTAACTTTCTTCTCCAGCCCCTAGTCGAGAGCAGCCCCCCCCCCCATTAACCTCCTGCTTCTACCCCACCTCTGGCCAACCAGGAGCTCTATGCTTCGAAGAGCCAATAGAGAGATGATGGTTGTAAGCCAGAGGGAGGTGCCCATACCATGCCGCTCTTTGTTTGAGCTGGCCTGTAAAGTCCAGCCCCATTGGACCATGCTGCCCTCTGCCTTCCAAGAAGAAGCCTGTTGTCCATCATGCCAAGTGAACTTTTAAGAACAATCTCCTGGCACATTACATCCATAAGAACATAAGAAGAGCCATGCTGGATCAGGCCAACGGCCCATCTAGTCCAGCTTCCTGTATCTCACAATGGCCCCACCAGATGCGTTTGGGAGCGCACGAGACTAGATACCTGTCTCCTGATACCATTCCCCTGCACCTGGCCCATGAAGTACCCCGGTTTTAAGCCTGGCGATGACACATCTCCATCATGGTTTGTAACCTGTGATGGACTTTTCCTCCAGAAAACTGTCCAATCCCCTTTTGAAAGCATCCAGGCCAGATGCCTTCACCACACCCTGTGGCAGGGAGTTCCACAGACTAAACGCGCTGGGTGAAAAAAATATTTTCTTTTGTCTGTTCTTAACTCTCCCAGCCCTCAATTTGAGTGTATGTCCCCTAGTTCTGGCATTTTGTGAGAGGGAGAAGAGCTTCCCTCTATCCACTTTACTCATGCCCTGAATAATTTTGTATGGCTCAATCATATCCCCCCTCAGGTGCCTTTTTTCCAGACTAAAGAGCCCCAAATGTTTTAGCCTTTCCTCATAAAGGAGGTGCCCCAGCCCACTAATCATTTTAGTCGCTCTCTTCTTGCCATGTTTGGACTTCTATACTTGCTTTGAAAAAGAGGGCTTGCTCTCGAAAGCTCAGCAACTCCCCCCCCCACTTCTAGCCACCTATGAAGGTATCACCCATAGTCTAGTGTTGCTCAAGTGATGACAATAATACTGTGACCATTTGTTTGTCACTTAAACACCTATACATAGAGCAACAGCTGAGTTAGGTAACAGGACACAACTGAGTCAGGTTCTTTTAGCAGTCTCCAAAGAGTTTTCTTTTTTGAATGGTGCCTCTGGAAGTCACAACGTTTTTAGAAGCCAGGTTTACTGTGGCATCTAAAAACCACACAGTGTTGTAATAAACAACTTCATCTACAAACACGAACCCTCACCCTCATCCCCGAAACCTGAGAAAAGCTCAAATCTTGTACAAAATGTTTACAGACCTTGTAAGAAGAAACACATTCAGTAATGAAATCAGGGTAACAAGTTGGTACCATCCAGTTCCGAGCCACCAGAACACTCCAGCAGCTGCCTTCCCTAGAGGAGAACAGATATCGGGTTGATTTGAGGCACGTAACAGAATCACTCTGGATAGCAGTTTTCAAACTTTTCGGCTCTCAGGGAAAGTTCTCCATGCAAGTGAGTGTGCTGGGGATTGCAAAGAGATTCCAGCGCATGTTCTATGGTCTGGTTAGTTAATACAAGAATAGGACACCTAGACAAGATTCCTACAAGACCTCTAAAATCAATCATTAATGGACTGTTTCAACAGTTGTATTTATTTATTATTATTCTGATTAGCCTATTACAGTGATGGTGAACCCTTTAGAGACCGAATGCCCAAACTGCGATTCAAAACCCACTTATTTTTCACCAAGTGCCAATATGGCAGTTTAACGTGAATACAGTGGTACCCCGGGTTACAAATGTTTCAGGTGCTACCCTTCGGGGAAAGCGAGGATTGAAAAAAACTGCTCTTCAATCCTCGCTTTCCCAAACGGTAGTACCCCATCTGCCACTTTGCCCTGGGCAGAGAGGCGGATGGGGTGCTATACTGTCAGGAAAGCCAGGGGGAGTGGCAGCAGCTTGTGGGCTCTTTTGTAGTCCCTGTTTACTCTGCAGCCACGCCGCGCTGGGCATCCCAAAAGCGGCATGGCTGGAGAGTAAACTGGGGCTATGAAGGAGCCCACAAAGCACTGCCTCCTCTTCACCTGGCTCTCTGCACGGAGTACAGTGGCATGCTCTCATTGGAGGGGGAAGTGCCATGGCTGTGAGGGAGGGATGTCGCGTGTCCACAGAAAGGGCTCCATGTGCCAGCTTTGGCACCCGTGCCATAGATTTGCCAACACTAGCCTATTATATGATACTTCAATCTTGGCCTTAACTGGTAGTGATTGATTTGGAAATGTTGTTGTTATTTCTGCAATAATTGTCAGCTATTCTGAATGAGGCTGTACTGCTAAAATCTGGCAAATAAAACAAAATGATAACTAGTAGGCCAGCTGAATTTCATTGTGGTCCTGGGCAAGCTTAAGTGCATTCTAGGCTGCAACTAATACTCTCCTACAACTGCACATCTCAAGGGTTCATCTGTCACAACAAACTGATTTGCCTACTACCACTGCCTTTTTTTTGCCATGGACATAATTCCCTGGAACATAGTTTGAAAACCACTAGCGTAAGAAGAAGCCAAACACACGCAGAAAAACATTGCAGAAAGAATATTGTTGGAACAGAGATTTCTGGAGCAAATGGATACTAGCAAATTACCACATACATGCAGCTTTTAAAATATCATTTCATGGGACTTTTGCATTTTGCTCTATGTCCAAGATCCAGTGGTGCACTTTGTTCTCCATTTCTTAATAGAACAGAGCCTTCTTTTGCACCCCACCCCACCTCTACGCTCTTTACTGTACCCAGGTCTTATCTGCAGGATATTCTGTGGTAGCGGCAATAGAATTCAGTGGAAGCACACCACTGTACCTTGACCTTATTAGTGGCTCAACCAACACACACAAATAAATGTACAAAGTCATGCAACAAGGATTTTAGTAAAGCAGCATATCTATCTAATTGTAAAAGATTCTTGCATGTCAAAGCCACATCACAGTGTCGCTCAGTTGATGAAAACCCTAGGAAAGTAAGATGAACCAAGATGCCCAAGCTTACATGGAAGTCCCCCCCCGCCCCCGACACACCTAAACCCAGAACTTTCAAACAGCTTCCATCTGCTTTTATCACTAGACAAATGTGCCCAACAATATTGGAAGCAGGCATGCTATAGGTAGGTTGGGTTATTAAAATCTGTAAATAAACAGGTTATAACAACCAAGCAACGTCAGCAAATCTTCAAGACTGCTTAAAATAAAACATCTCTCTAGGGGGCAATGTGGAAATGCCCACTGATGGATCGGTGAAAAGTAATTTCAGCTACATGCAACTTTTATGATCTGTTCTTTCATTAGATGTTTCAGAGCTCTCAGGATCTAGGAAGGCAGGGCTGGGTAGGGCAATGAGAGATCAACTGCATGGCCAGGAGCAATGAGCCTGTACAGGAGATGTTTTAGTTCTTGCAGAAGTGTGGGGAGAAGACTCATATTCAAAACAGCACCTATGTGAACCCCTCGCTTAGAGCAGCATCAGGCCTTGGGTAAATACAGGATGAGGTGTAAAACACCAGGCCTGAATCCCACGTATGGCCTCCTGGCTCTTTCTGGTGTCCTGGAGCCATATCCTATAGTGAGGTGAGAAGGTTATGAAGGGGTAAAAAAAAAACCCTTCAAGTAGCAGCTGTCCTTTCAGGGGAGGTATCCTCTCCTTAATAAAGCTTTTAAAAAGGCTTCTCTCTTTTCACAACTGGATATGGACTTCTAGCCACATGTAGTTTCATGTTTGTGTTAGTGCAATCCCTAGTAGGTCCTGGAGGAAGGATATAGATACTATTAGGGCTTGTCCACTTTTTTTTATTGTTCACCGCCCCGAGTTCCTATAGGAAGATGTGGCAGTATATAAATGCAACAAATAAATAATAAATAAATAAATTGATTCAGAAGGAACTAGAAATGGGTTAGTGGCTCTTATGGATCTCTAGAAAGGAGATTCTTTCCCCAGGTGTCTGGCCATTAGCTTGAAGGATCTGCAGCTCCTGTCCCTAATCAAGTTATCTGGATGGTGTGAGGAATTCCCATGGTGTTTAATTAAAGCACTTCTTGTGTAAAAGGCCTGTAACATTTGAAACAGCTCTGAAGTTCACAATTTTAATTAATCCTCCGATCCTGCCTACTGTAAAATGCCAGGATGATCCAAAATGCAGATTATTCATGCAAAAGCACTATGACACACACAGACAAACAATAGTAACCTGGAGACACAACAGCCAGCCAAAGGAGTGACAACACCTTCCTGGAAACAAACCATCCTGTTGTTCCCAGTCTTTGCAACATACGTAGCAAGAAGGAACCTAGTACAATACAGATTAACATGAACACAGAAAACAGGAACCATTTTCAGTTAAAACCAACATAGTACATTCTCCACAATTTGACTCCAAATCCATATATAGAATAAAGAATTGAACCACAACAGACAAATGCTTTCAAGAAATGTACCAAATCGTGTTATAAATTACATGTCTTGAGAAAGAAAATTACTTCAGTGAAGGAGTAGTATGACAAAGCAGCTTACTAAAATAGCTACATCATCATTCTGAAGGCAAACCTTTGATAACTAGTCAACAATAGCAATTTAGAAAGAGACAGTTTTAACACAAATATTTTAGTCAGACAGAACTGTGGAGATAGAGGAAGGTGATAAGCTGTCAAAACCAGAGATGAATGTTGAGGGCACATTAAACCTCTCAAGAGGACTGAGTTCAGGATTCAGGGTCATTCTACCCTGTCTTCTGCTCAGTGTTAGGTAACATATAATTGCATAGAATGGTTCATTTATCTGGGCCTGGCAATCCTAAACCCCTATTATATGTTCTAAATTTTTCATAAAGGCTTGAGCTGGGTTTGGACGTGAGTAAACAGAACTTGGAGAACAATTCTTCAAATTAATTCATTCTGGCAGCTAAAAAAATCAGTTATTAATTGATATTAGCTATTTTGGTTCTTAAAATCAAACAACACTATTTGATGTGTCTTGTTTTATGAGTTTACAGTAATTTTCAACAAATGGTTAGTGGGTGAACCATTTGAAAAATTAGCTAACACATTTCTCCTCGTTTTAAGTTCAACAGATGAATGAATCAATATTTTTTGTATGTGAGCCAGGCAGTTACTTGTTTTCATATCATTTTTTAAAACTACCTTGCCAGGTGATTTGAAGAAACAAGATTTGGTGGTGGGGCTGGGGCAGAATGTTGGCAGGGGGAAGAGAAGAATTCATTATCAGAACCTAGGAGTGGCCCTTGACACACATTGCACTCAGCGGTGGACATGAAAGAGAACAACAGCCACCACCTCATTGTCTTTTTGTGTTTGGCTCATCTACTTATTTGCTAGAATCCTGTTGGCCAATGCCGAATGCAATGTGTCTGTGGTGAGAGCACTCCAGGTGCTGCGTGTTCCCTCTGCACTCCTTGTCCAGCTGCCCCATTCACATGTTGGTGCATGCTAGCCTGTTCCTCCTCCTCCTCCTCCTCCTCGGGCAGCTGGCCATTCCAGGCAGTAGCAGGGACTTCCCCCTCCTTGCCTCCTCCCGTAGCTCTCCACTCAATGGCGGAGGGGTAGCAATCCACATTTTGGGAAAGTGGGACAACTTGAGTCATGCCCACCTCTAGCAGTGATCTCCAAGTTCCAGTTATGCAACCAAGAGGAAGGCGCCTCATTAAAAACAAATGAAAGTTGTGCTTGCATTAGGGGTGAGTAGCCTCTCATGTGCAAGTGATGGGGAAAAGAGGACCTACATATAGAACGAATTGTTCCGCACACGGTGTATATGATAAGGTCAACTACCGTATATACTCGAGTATAAGTCGAACCGAGTATAAGTCGGGGCCCCTAATTTAAAGCCAAAAAACTGGGAACATTTATTGACTCAAGTATAAGCCTAGGGTGGGAAATGCAACAGGGCCTGGCTACTCCTCCTTTGTGAGCTGTGTGTGTGTGTGATGTTTAAAATGACTTTTAGCCACCGAGGCAAGTGCTTGAGTTGGTGGCTAAAAGTCATTTTAAACATGGGGGGGTCAGGAGAAGTGGGGCACAATGTTTAAAATGACTTTTAGCCACCGACCCAAACTTGCCTCAGTGGCTAAAAGTATTGACCCGAATATAAGCTGAGGACCTCTTTTTTCAGCCCAAAATTAGGGCTGAAAAACTAAGCTTATATTCGAGTATATACAGTATATTTCTAGGGCAAGTTATAATTGGTATACTTCCATATCTAACACTATGAGAAGTGGAGCTTTGTTCTTTTCTCCTTTCTGGTACAGCCCTGCATCTTGCCAAAAGCCTGCTCCGGAATGGTTTCTAGCTCTCCAGAGCAGAGCTTCATGGCCAGGAAGAAGAACGTGCGGATTCCAGCAAAGAAGAAGGATGCAATGGAGATACATAGAATCGGATTCTGGTCCAGATAGCATACTAAAAATGCAAGGACGCACCTCTGGAAACTTGATGTGTGCATTAACCCTAAAAGGTTATGTCAAAGTCACTTCGTCTTATGCGCACTTTAAGCTCCCCAGAATGCAGTGAGACTTGCTGCCAAATAACAACACATCTAACATTTTGCACTGTCCTCTATATTAGTGAAAAGGCGCTGGGGGCAAAGAAGCCATGGTCATGAATGGGCTTGAAATAAAAGCAGCCACGTGGGTAGGTTAATGAAGTCCATGTTGAAGCCCACTCCAGCATCACTCACTGCACTCGCTGTATTAGTATGTTTTAGTACTGTATTAGGACTTCCTGGGTTTGGAAGTACCGCTTGGCACCAAGATCCTCTCTATTTTATTCTTCATTGAAATGGACTAACGGCTCCTTAAGAACAAAAGATCTCTAAGCTTACTATCTCAGGAACACAGTGGCTGAGACCCAGGGTCATTCTCACCATAAAATGTATCTGGGATAGGTAGGAGAGGTATTAATCCCTTTTCCACTCCCTTAATGACCTCCTGTCTACCTATGGCTGTTAGGTGATTTATTAAATGCAAAGCTGAAATGACCATAATCAATTTATTTCTGACATGAGAATTTAAATATTCAACTTCTGTTTTACCAGACACAAGTCTTCCTAAAGATTCTCATTTTCTGTCTGCCACAGTCTATTTTTAATGCTATAATAATCTACCAGGCTCTGTTTTCCTGACATGTCTGCGACATCTGCAGGCTGGGGATTAATTGTGCCAAGCTTGCTTTGCATGAGGGGTCAACCTAAAATCATAGCAGGAGGTGATGGGCATTGCCGATGGAGCCTCTGTTCTTAAGAGGTCATCACGACAGTCAGTCTAATCTACTTTACAAGGAAGTTCTAGGAAAAGCGGTCAGAGAGTTTAATGACAGAGATTGTGATGGTGATGAAGAAGCAAAAGAAATTAAAATACAAACAAATTAAAAAGGTTCAAGTCAACCTGCAGAGGAAAAGATGTGCGAAATGGTCCTTGCTACCCTTTTAGACCTTGAGGATTGCATGTGGGCTGTTGTGTTTGTTTCAAGGTGTTTCTTCCCCTTACAGTCATCACCTGTTGGTTGTGGTAACAATGAATTAATATAAACACATTCACCAGTAAAATAAACAAACAAGACAGGGATGTGCCAGATACACCACAGTTATTTTCCAAATAACACTCTAGTCTGAGATAGCTACACATTCTGTCCCATCAGTTTAGTTCTGCAACAGAGGCTACAAAGCTACACTCCAAAAGGGACCTGCTTTAACCCTCTAGGACAGGCCTGCCCAACAGGTAGACCGGGGGCTACCAGTAGCCCGTGAAGGCTTCAGAAGTAGCCCGCCAGCCATCAATAACAAGTGTGAGGGGATAAGTTATTCAGCTCTACCGCCCCTACCCCAGGGACCACCACTGCCCCACAAAGCTCTGGGTCTGCCAGCCCACTGTCTCTCAGCTGAGCAGGGCAGGCCGCTCTACTTACATTTTTTTTTTTTACTTATGAGCATATGCTCGGAACAGATAAAGTTCATAAGTAGAGGTTTCAGCATAGTAGCTCTCAGGCACTTTTGTCCAGAAAAAGTAGATCTTGGCCTATTCAAAGTTGGACAGCCCTGCTCTAGGACTCTGCTGTGTTTTCACAGTCAACAACACAATGGAAGAAAGACAAGGAACCTTCCTTGCCCTGATGTGTCACTAACTATAGCTCAGAAAAGGGGCCATGCTGCCTGGATATTTTTGAAGATGTAGTTAAAAATGTTACTTTTCCATGCTGTGCTATTAATATCAACTTCCTGTAACACTCAAGACACCCCTGTTCTAAGTCAGCCATCACTGTTGTGGTTGATAGTTGAAATTAAATCCCACAGATAACTGCATCTATAAAGGTAGCTAATGAAGTACAGAAGACTTAGGCAGCGATGAAACATACAAACTAGAGTTTCCTCTGAGTGCAGGATGATGAATCGCGGGCAACATGCAACGGTTTTCAAAGCCTCCAAAAAACTTTGGACAATTGCCTTATCACCCAGATTTCTAACCCAAGTTCCACAAAAATAAGATAAAAAGTTAAACCATACTTACACAAGGATTCCCCATTCATGCCCAGGTGGGCATCTTCCCTGAGATATTCTTTTACATTCATGCTTCCGCAGTAATCAGAATGAGCTGCAACACAGAAAGGAGAGGTGGAAACAAGGACAGAGATTTGCACATGCTGGGGGAGGGGACGGATGCAACTTTCAGGACTTCCCTGTGTATGCCCAACTGCTCCTGTAGGTGCAGTGTAATTTTTCGTAGTTTTTTTTTAACCAATTTTGGGGCAAATTAAAAAAGCAGCTTCCTAGGCAAGTGCTCAGGCAAGGTGGAAAAGAGGACAGTAGAGTTTTACAGCATGGGTGGTTGGTATGAAGGATACTCAAACCTAAAATCCCAACGGGTATGCATATTTCAAGTCTTGCTGATCTCTGAATTGCAATGTATAAGTGACATTCCTATTTGTACACGAAAAGTCAACCATTTTCTTTTTGAGAAAGTGAAGGTGGCCCCTATGAAGCCTGACCAGGGCTATGTTTATACATACATGCCTTTGTTAGAATGAATTCACATTTCCCCCTTAAAAGTTTTTTGACAGAACATATATGAATGCTGTTCTACTTTGCGGCATGAGACTTAATTCTAATTCTACTTTCTGGAGATAGTTAAGAACATTTAAATTATTTTAAGATATTTCTTGCAAATATTTATTTTGCTAGACATCTTCAAAAAGACCAAGGAAGATCAGGTCTTACATGAGCTCCCCCCCACCCCCCACCAAACAAAAACCAAAGGGCACAAGGTTTTGCTTCACTTCTTTGGGCTCTAGCATATGAGAGCTTCATTCTCCTTAACGTACTAGGTTCTGCACTAATCTCATCAGTATTTTGCTAGCATGCCATCCATCTTGCTCAGTACAGTGACTTTCCCCCATACCCTTCTGTACCTCTTGGTCTCTTTTGAAAGCATCGTTTATTTTTAATATTGCTTTAATCCAGGAGAGCAAGTTTACTGTTGCAGCACTTCATATTTGAAGTCAACGTGTAGTGAGAGGCAAGCTTCAATAAGCATACAAACAACATCAGCAACAAAAGCTCTAGCACAGAACTGTTAAATACACATTTCTTTAAAGATTTCTTAAAGAAGAGAGAGGCACCCACTGAAAGAGAAGTTTGGATGTGCACTGCAGTACGTTTTGCATTCTTTCTCAGAAAAGGGGAGCAGAACTTTTGTTTTATCTGGAACATCCCTTTATTTGGAAAGAGGGTCACAGAAAGCCTTTACAGGATACTATTTCTCGTTAAGCATAAGTAGTAAAGAGTAAACACCAAAACAGTTCTTGATGGAGAAAAAGGAACCAGTGCAACCACAGTTTAGGTCACATTGCTGGTGAATCTTCAGACCATTATGCTTTGGGAAGGGCTGTAACACATTTGGTAGAGAATCTATTTTAGCTTGTTCCCAGTGCCTCCAGGAAGGAACAGGATGACACTTCTGACTGAAACCCTGAAGGGTCGCTGCCAGTCAATATTGATAAAATTTGCTTAGACAAATCAAAGTCTGACATGATTCATATAAGACAGTTTTCTGTATTACAACTGCTTTATTATACATTTAAAGACTTCAAAGCAGGTTTCCCATATGGTTTAGGGGGTTTAGCTTATGATTTGAAAAACACAATTCCAAATTTTTCTTAAGCATAATATATATGAAGATCTCTGTCTTTCATGATGAACACTATGCAAAAACAGCTCATGGGTTTCCAGTTGTTTCAACACATGTTTCTTATTAAAATAAACAAAGCTTTTGATGGCAATATCCTGCATTACCTTCATCAGGGAAAGCAAGATATAAACTAAAACAAAGCTAACTTTAAAGACACCCAGACTGAATCAAAACCAGACAGATAAGCAAGCTTGGGCAAGGTAACTTTAAAGGGCCAGTGTTCCACAATGACCAATATATTATTACATAAAAGTAACTTGCCAAGTCTATGTGATTTACAGAACAGAGGCCTCCAGAAAGCACTAAAAATAACACCATTATATCTCTTGATAGAATTTATTTACTGGAATTTATTTTATTTTACAGTTTTCTTTTTTACCCCACCTTTCTTCTTGGAAAAGGACCCAAGGCGACTTACAGTAATGAGGGATAATATACAGTCCAGTGCAATTAAGACACGTTCAGGTATTGAGAACAGGGAACTGAGATTCAAATTTTATTAAGAGAGCCTCAATAATAATTCTGTTCCCAAATTGTCTGGTTTTAGACAACACTTGTACCCCATTCCAGTGCAGCTGACGATACTTGATGCAATTTTCAGCCAGTCCAAATTTGTCAGGCTGTTGTAATCTAATACTGTATATGGTGAATGTTCAGATATATAACAGATCTTCCAGTCTGGTCTATATACGCTTGACCACAGCAACATGGTTCTCAGAAAATGCCCAGGACTCAGTCCTAGAGGATCGTAAACTGGGTGGACCATTTATTTAATTTTATTTGAATAATAAAAATGTGTTGACATGACTGGAAACCTATGAGCTGTTTATGCATATTAAAAGTGTTCTGCTTATATACCGCCCCATACCACTACAAGTAGTCTCTGGGCGGTTTACAATTTTGATTACAGTGTGCAGGCTACACATTGCCCCCCCAGCAAGCTGGGTACTCATTTTACCGACCTCGGAAGGATGGAAGGCTGAGTGAACCTTGAGCCTGCTACCGGGGATTGAACCCAGGTCGTGAGCACAGTTTTACCTGCAGTACAGGCATTTAACCACTGCGCCACGAGGCTCATCTATTATATATAGATCTACGCCAAATTAACACACGAAACATTCCATGACAGAATCATGTGTTACCTGCAGTTGCTATAGAAAATCCTAGTAGCCCTATGAACGTATTTATATAATGTAAACATTGAAAATGCACAGTTGTGACACACACATATTTTTTGGCATTCATGAAAAGCGTAGAGCTTTGGTTACTGCATACTTGAAAAACATAAGAGACAAAATCAATGGATGCGTAAAATACACATATCTTAAAAGTGCAAATGAGAGCAAATCACCAAAGTAGACTGTGATTTGTTGTACTTTTAAGGTTCATATGCAAAGGTGACCAAAGCAATCAAATAAATTTCAGGTACAGCATATAAACACATAAGAAAGAAGAAAAAATCCTCTAAAGATTTAATATCTGAGACAACGGGGTTTATCTATAATGCAGCTGACAGTTCCAACATCACCCCGTGCCATTTCAGGGCGCGAAAACAGAGAATTAACACACCAGTACATCAAACCTATATACTGATGATTTGGAAACAAAAAGAGGCATATAGTGGGCAAGTGAATGCAAGGAAGAAACCAGAGTGATTACTAGGGAAATTGTTCAGTGAAATAGAATTTGCCCACAGAGACAGATACCCACACATCAAAGTCACAGATATCGTGGATGGACAGAGAAGACAATCTTAAAACAAAAGGTACCTTTACAATCATAGCCCAGCTTCAGCAAGATTATTTGGAATAGCTGCACTATGAGTGATGTAAAAGATGTTGTGGTATACTTGGCCATTCGCAGAATCTTATTTGTGTAGAAAGGGAGGCCCCCTATTAAAAGAGCATTAAAACAGCATTATTTTTTTCCATTCTCTATTGACTGGCACAAAGAAACGCAACCTAATCCAGTTTGGTCTATAATGTTCGTTCTTTTCCTTGATTGCATGACTCTGACATACCAAACGGGCAGAGTCGCCGCTTTGGTCTCTCTCACAGAGACATTTCTTTGCCATTTCCAGAGGTGAAATAATTAATGTTTATTATTCATTCCAGTGACTGACATCCTTGCCAGAAGTAAGGACCAACTGCAGAGCAAAAAATCTCCATCTCTGACTCTACAGCTAGATATCCCACTCACTGAGGTCTCCAACCAGCTTCTCAGCTTCTGCCTTTGTCATATACTCAAAGAGGGAGGAAGCCTAAGTTGAGGCAATCAACGTTACTGAAGCATCGTATCAACTGCATCTATTTTTATGGAGGTTGATATCAACCCAAGAGCTGCAAGAGACCACAGGGGGTGTAGAATGCCGTGTCAGACACAGCTACCTGGAAAGGCACTACCACAGATCAGGTACTTGAAAGTGAGAAGTCAGGAGCTGTTCTTTCCTTTCCTTTTCTCTTTTAAACCCTCCTTTGTCCAGGTGATACTGTGCATTGAAGTGACCTCAACGTCTCTTCATAACTCACTTCCATGTGACCCTGAAGCAACCTTGGATGCCTACAGCTTATACAAAGAAAGCCAATTCTCAAAAGCCTCTCTGACCAGTGACCAGATGTCCTCCTCACATGGACGCAAGCATGCCACCGGAGCTGACCAAATGCCTCCACAGTAGAAGGGAAGCTGGCTATCAGGAGATCCTACCAGGCTAGAGGGATATATCTATTTTCTATTGTGCAAGTACCTAAAAGATGATGCATTGATGCATTTCCTATTAAAAAGAATACCATGTTCTCCTAAAAGGGGATCAACAACATACAAGCGCCTTGTCTGTGCTAGGAATGGTCACAGATAAAACATCACAAGATCTAACAAATTCTAGAAAATTACAAATTCTCCAGAATTTAAGAATAAGCTCTAAGATAACGTATTTTCCCTTAGGTAAATTTTACAGATGACTATTGATTTGGGGGTTGGGGGAAGCAATATGACCTCAAGACAAAAGAAACAAGTAGGTAGATTTCTTTTTAGCTATTATGTTGAACACAGCAACACAGTGTAATTTTAGAGCCAGAGCAAAAGACCTCATAGAAGTAACAAAAAGGATTTTGCCAAGTGAACTTTAACATAGCATTGTATCAGCAGCATCAAAACATTTTACTCTTGCAGTATTCTCATCATAAGACAACTACAACTGTGTGACTTACTGGATTTGTGTTTTTGGCTTCTGTCCCTGGAATAAATTCTGGAGGATGGCATGTGAGGAGTTGAGTATGTTGTGAGGACCTCCTTCCGCTCTGAAAGCATACTGCAGTCGTGGCACGTATAGCCATTGCTCAGAGCGCTCTGGTTCTCGGTTGCTGTTAGGTCTCCATTGCCCTGAATCACTGTAGTACCTTCACCTGTTGAATTGAAAAAGGTGACCTAACAGACTAAATTCAATGAATGGGGACAGAAGCTATCAGAATAACAATAATAAAAGAAATGTCCTGTTACCTTTGAGATCGCTGTCATCATCGAGCCCTAAAAATGAAAGAAATCGTTTTTTGGAATAAGAACATCTTCCTCAGCCACTGTTAATAAGAACACTGAAGAACTTTACTACACACAAGACAATTAAAATAAAAACAATTATTTGTGCCATCTACCAAACTGGGTTCCATTTCCAGGTGGAAATGTAAAGCAACAAAAACCTGTCGTTTTAGTTTTCACATGACTATTGAAAAGGCCAGAGAACTGGAAGCATATGATGTTTCTGTTGCTTAGTTACCATTTCTTTTGCTCTACCAATAGCTCAACACAGTGCAGTAAAACAAGGTGGATAATGCAAAAACCAACACTTACAGTACTATATAAGTTAAGACAAGTTTCTTCAGCCTGAACAAAGGGAGGCCTACAACTAGGCTAGTTAAGTAACACACAGCCTAGAAACTACGACAGCACCTTTTAATGCTCACTCTGGATCAAGTTCTTCTCTGAGAGCAGTGCTGCTTTTTTGTGGTCCAGTCCTGTCCTTACATCACAGTAAGTGGAAATCTGGCCTGAACAGGGTCAGACCTTGAGTCAGAGGATTATTAGGTATGAAAAAAGAGCCTTAAATGTTTCACAGTTTATCCATCTCCCTGGGTTTCCTAGTGCCACAGATATTCTTAAATACATATATACCCTTTCCATCTCCAAAGAGACAATATTCTCAAGGCTGGCTAGCCAAAGGCTTTGACTCAAATCTCTTCTTGTCAATTTACAGTGACAAAGTAATGACCGGCTCCAGTTGGAAATTAATGAGCTTGTTCTACAAATCTAGCAATCCCTACACAGCATGCCTCCTTGAGAGGAAATAGGACATAAGCTGCTTTATGGGTGACTTCTGTCTTTCCATTTCCCTCTTCCTGTAATTTTCCAGGCACCTGGCCATTTTTTAAAAAAAAATGTGTCAATAGTAGTACCGGTAATTCTTCCATGACTGTCCAAGCATATAATGTTCACACATATTGATCTTAATAGGTTGATACTTGGATAAGAGACCACCACATAATACCAGGAATATCTAGAAAGCCCTAGAAATGAAACCATGGATAGTTCCTAACAAGCAGAGGTGGAAGAAGTGGGTTAAGATATACAGTACTAACAATCTAACTTAATACAAGGCAGCATGCTATGTTCCTGTAAGACATATACATAATGCAACAGATACCATCTTAGAAGAGGCATGATGTTTTGTGAGAGAGTGAATTGGGAATGAGACTAAGAGAGTGCTTGCCATCTGCAGCTCATATATTAAATCAGATCATTGGCCCATTGAATGTACTACTTTAAATGTTGTTTTGTTCTGTGCCTTCAGAACAGCTTTGTAGCAACTCCGATTTAACCTCTACCTGCGCTGCCAAGCAAGGTTAGTTCTGGTCCCAATGTACAACAACTTTTTAAGTTTCTTTGATCACGTGTACCAAAAGCCCACCCTTTCAACTTAAACCCATCAGAACAGATGCATTTATATCACTTATAGATTGGTTTGCTGCTACTTACCCCAGAAATGGTCAACAGTCGTCTGCTCCTGTATTGAAGACTCGTCCAATAAGGTTGACAGAAAGGATCCATCACTTGTGTGGCTACTGAAACTACTGTGGCTAAAAATGGAAGAGCTGGGCACATTTTTTCTTGTAGTGTGTCTTACAGAGCCAGACTGTTTCACCACATTTCCACGTTGTTTTGTAATTCTTAAAGAAAGCATAAATGTTTGAGGCATACGTGTGCAAATTTTACTAAGACATAATAATATATCCAAGACAATGGATTGAATCCTATTTAGTATTTTTGCTGGTGGAACTTTATCAGCATAAATTTCAGTAGCAAATTGCTGCAAGAAGTCACGACAGGCATTTACAGTTGTGCACCAGATCACTCAACTAATGTGTCATGGCAAATGCCTGTGCCAATTTCTCACCGCAATTCACCAATGAAACTTACGTCAATGGTGTTAAGCCACTAAACGCAAATATTGGGATATCAATTCTGGCCAGTTAGTAGGAGTTGGAAAAAAAGAGGTTATGAGACTGGACCTTCCTTAATAACACCAATGGTTTTTGGGCTGTCTTAACAAAAGAAGCAGTTTGTTCACAATGTGGCGTAAGCAATACCTGATTCAATGCGATATTCACATGGAGTCAATATAGTCAGAAAACTGTATTAAATCTGCTTCCTTGCTTTTGTTTTCCTTCATGCTCCTTCAGTTCATTCTTGTCTGTAATGGCAATGCCATAGGAATGCCACAGCTGTAGTTGTGTCAATACAGATGCCTCCCACTTCAGATATGATAATGAACTGTAACAGTTTCTAAACATGACTGAACTGAGGCAGTGTGTGTAAACTATCAGTGTCCAGAGAAGCTGACTAAAACCCCTTTCCTGGGAACTGCTATTATCTGGATAATCAACAGAAAGAAAGTGTTATCTTCGTTGAAATGCTCCAAGAGATCTTTCATACTGCTTCTCAGTATTCTTGAAAGCACATGAAACATTAAAGGGCCTGATTCAGCCTTATCAGAGTTCCAGGAGGCATGCTTTCCTTGATCAGGAGCAAAAGGCATCTACTGATGTTTCTGGCAGACCCAATGGCCTGGCATGATATCATACTCCTCCCTGAATATGTCAGAACCACGAGGAGGGAGGTCTCCAGTGACCACAAATGATGTTCATTAGATAAGGCCAGCCCAATTTCGAAGAACCCTAGACAGACCAATCTGGTTTTAAACATTTCAATAAAAAAACAGAATTACCATTATCCTGTGTTAACCCCATAATTCTTATCTTGAAAACAGTCCCAATGAAAAAAAAAACAATGGCTTCTTAATAAAGAGGCCTAATCTAGATAAAGTTAAGCACACTCAAATCCCATTGAGAGCAAATGGAGAAATTTAGTGCACATTTAAATCTTTGCTATATATTTAAAAAGGGACTTTTCAACGTACTTAACTCTAGTAGGCAGTCTACTTGTGTAGCACTAGCAATGTGTCTGAATGTTCCCCAATTACTTTGGCAAGACCTATATTTCAAGCTATGCAAACTAGTATAGTTTGCTCTGGCTCTTTAAACTCAGTAGGCTTCACAGTCAAGATGCACAGACTGGGCATCACATTCAAAGCCTACACTGTCAAATCATTTTCTCGGGCATTAACCCAAAGGATGCTTCACATGTTGTTGTGTGCTTCACACACTAACCCAGTCTGTGGGCTTTGTGTTTTCATAAGGCTACATTTAATATTTTGACCAAACGCTTAATATATTTTTCCTTGACTGTACTGCCTCCTTTCACATCATTTCTTAAACATGTCTGTAATCAGTGACCACCGCTGAAAGATCATGAATTAAAAACATAAATGAGGACAGGATCACAAAAAACTCTTTCTGTCTAATGGCAAATAAAAACCAAAAAGACCAAAATAACCTTGATTGCTGTAAGCTTGCTTAGATTAACAGGACTGACATATCAAAATAAGAAAATCTAAATAATACATTTACGGACTGAAGGCAACATGCAAAAGGAAACAGAAGAATGCTTAGAATTTCAACTATCACAGCTTTTAAATACACATATTGTATGTAAGAGAATTTCCCCCTCATGGATGTAATGAACACATCAGAAAATCAAGCCCAGATAGACTGTGTGGATGGCTACTCTGAGACCTTCTGGCTCTACCTCCAATATCTAACAAGCACTTTTTAAAACACGGTTTAATAAGGAACTCTTAAGTAGCAAACAGTAAAAATCCACTGTTTAACAAAGAGGATGGGATCTTAACAACAATTCTCAGAATCCCCTAGCCATAAGGTCCAGGGAGAAGTAAAAATATATGTTTTCCAAGTTTTTGTTCTAAGCAAAACCTGACGTAAATGAGGCCCATCCTCAGAGAGATTTGCAAAGCCGAGGGGTCATGTTCACTTCCGCTGTAAATGAATTTAAACTGTTGCAAGCAATGGGAATGTTCTTTTTTCACCTGCCAGAAATGCAGTTACATTCATCAAGTTTCAAAAGAAATTATTTTGCTATAGAGAAAAACAAGCAGAAATAAGAATGTGGACTTGTGCTGATCTAGATAAAAGGAAGAAGAACGGTGATGGAAAGTGGGTGATTTACCGTATGCTACACAGAAATCAAAAGAAATGCTTACTTTGGTGACTGTTCTACAAAAGCTTTCTTCCCTGCGTAGGAGCTACTGCTGCTGCCACTGACATAGGCATTCTCGTTTTGTGCATCCTTGGTGGTAGTGTACACTTTAGCAGAAGAACGTAAGCTGCGCCTTGACATTCTAGGGGAATCAAACACCGGATCCAATTTGTTTTCTGTCTCAAAAGCCAAAGCAGTTGAGGAGTAACTTGAACTGTAACAAAAAGAAAGAGGAAAAATATTTGGAGATCTGTAGCATAGTCTGGCATCCTGTATCTCAAGAGCGAGACAGGAACACATTCAGTTGGGGGTTGTAATACCTGTATAGGTTGCTCACTGGTTTCAGATTCAAATTCAAGCTGACAGATTCAAGTTGCTGGTCCTTAAGTCTGGGAACTCCTGTGTAATTTGAGATCTGCCTGTCTCAGAGAGCATTCACTCTCTGATCAGAGCCTACCCATTTACTAAGATGATCTGAGTCGTTTATGCTTATTATTTGGGGGAGGGCTACTTGCAATGATTTATATGCCGTTGGGCTGTAATTCCCATCAGTTCTAGCCAGTGCAGTTAATGATGAGGATGAGAAGAGTGCCACCAATATCTGTATAAGTTGCTTAATTGATACGGGCAAATGAAATCAATGACAAGGCAGAGAAGACTATTTCTGGCAATAACCCTGAGGTTTTGAAACAAACTTCTTGAAAGTGTTCTACAATGCCCCTCTATATCAATATCTGAAAAGAACTAGGAGGTGGAGGAAACTTCAAAAAAGATCATGAGGTGATATAAGCATATTAGGACATATTTTTAGGAGTCTAAGCAGTATTACCTGCCAAACTACCTGTTACAGCTGATGCAGTGTAGTTTTCAGAACTACTCTTCTTCCTCAGCAACATGCAACCTGGGTTTGCATCACTCAGTAAGGTACAACTCTAGTGTACCATGAAGAATTAGGTATGCTTGGTAAGCAAATTATGCTTTTAATGGTAAACAAACAATTGCCAAGACAAACAATTGCCATTGTGATATATTGAACTATGCTATGCATGTTTATTTGAAGAGACAAATGTGTATCTTGTTCATAGTAAGCCAGAATTCTCAAGAATTTTTCCATTCATTCATTCATTCATTCATTCATTCATTCATTCATTCATTCATTCATTCATTGGATTTCTATACTGCCCATCTGGCATACATGCCATTCTGGGCGGTTTACAACCATTTCATCATAAGTGGGTCATATACAATATATAATAAGATAAAAAAATAACAAAACATAATAGTATATAAAAATAAGGTCAAATCAGCAGCATCAATCATAAACCAAATATCCAAATGTTCAGATATGTATGATATCTAAACATGCCCATAGTTTCAGTGATACGCATCATTGACTCCATGTTTTTCTACCTACCTACCTACCTACCTACCTACCTACCTACCTACCTACCTACCTACCTACCTACCGACCGACCGACCGACCGACCGACCGACCGACCGAACTACCTACCGACCGACCTACCTACCGACCTACCTATCCATCCATCCATCCAAACATGCACTTGCTGGAATACTCAGTCTGGGCTCTAGATCAGATAACTCAGAAAAATTAGTTATCTATGAAAGGCTAGCTATTTTACGGTGAAAGCAAAATTATTGAAGTAGTAAGACATAAAAATACGGTAATACTTTACCACTGGCAGCTAAGTGGAAGGAAGGGAAATTAGTTTTATTTGCAGGTTCTTGTCAACAGGAAACAATTCTACGGAGAAAATTTCTCTGTAGTGGCCTTTTCCAATACAGATCAATGTATTAAAGGCGAAAGAAATACCGTTTATGGTAATTAAGAGAGGTACAGAGGAATTTTGGAGAACAGGTGCTAGAGATTACTTCAATTTAACAAGTGCAGCCATTTTTCCTGAAAATCATGATTTGTGAAGATCTACTCAGGCAGTATCGTTCTTCAGCACCACTTGGTTTCCCAAACCTTTTCTCTTTTTATTGAGCCACTGGCCCTCTGATATCTCCCTACATCGCACGCACGCACGCACACATGCACACACAAACACACACACACACACACACACACACAAAGGAGGAAAAACTGCCATTTCACTTTGAAATGCACCATCTTGTGTACATTCATGGAATTATGTATATAAAATACTGTGAGAATGAATTCCACACACTATATGCAAGTTCTGCAGCTCACACTGTTAGAGCTGATTTCTAAAACATTTTTGTGGAATTGCATTGCAAAGAAAAATAGCATGTCAAACACTCTCTTCATTGCTCTCTATTCATCTGCATCTCAGAAATCTAAAGGTTTCCTGACATCTGGAACCAAGCAACACAACCCACATGTTTTGTGGCTCAAAGTACCACTTTTACTCTCATAGCGTTTCACACAGCATGTGTGTTCACTAATAGCTTTCACTTTTTTAATTACTGCTGGTCATTCATGCATAATACACTCTTGCTAATAATTACTCTGTGAGGTATGTCGCTAATATTTCTATTTTGCATAAGGGACCTGTAGTTGCGAAGTAGTAATTGCTCAAGAGTACCTGGTGATTTTGTTCTAGGTTGGCCATGAAATAAAGCCAATCAGGTGACAGTCAATATTCTCTCCATTAAAAATAATAAACTACAATGAAAAAGCAATATTTGGAACATGCTACAAAGGTAAAAAAAATGCAGCAAGCTATTGTAGGTTAGCACTAGTGCTTTGGGTGGACTGAATCAGCAGTTTTCAACAAATTCAAGACTCCTTGAAACTGAAAAGCTTCCTACGTGGATGACTCAAACTTGTACATAAAATTAATAACAAGTTGCAGCATCTCAGTCTAGGTATAATGCATGGAATGGCAATAAAAGACCTGCATGCATGACTGTCCCATCGTTTCCCTGTACATTTGTATAGAAATTAATTAATATTTACAATTATTTGAAAGTTGCATTAATAATTACCAAATAATTATTAGTACAAACACAAAAGCACTATCATTAGAGGTAACAATGAAAATATAAGTAACAGTGGATTTGTGACATTGTCGCTGTTTAGCAAAATATTCCTCAAACAGCAAGATAATTTTATTGTATTGTGTTATTTAACCATCTTTAAACAAGTACAAACCAAAACAAGCTGGGTGTGGTTCTGGAACTCTTTACTAATAGTGATGTACAGATCCTGAGTCACTCACTGTCTTAATCACCAGTTGAACTGGCTTAGGAAAATAACAACCCCCAAAGCAAAAACAAATGCTGAATAACTACATGCATGCCCCCAAAGAAAACACAATGAGCTCTGCAATCAACAACCAAGTTTCTTTCCTTGATTCAGAATAACTTAAAATGTGCCACAAGGCCCAAAATGAAAAATGAAAAAAAGGTTTATAATGTGCAACTTCTCTATAAGTTAGAAGACTCTCACCTGAGTGCATAAGTATAGCCAGTGTTCTCTGGCACACATTGGGGAGGGGCATACGTGTGGAGACGTGAAAAATCCATGGTCACTGTTTCAAATCATACTGTAAGAAGGTGAAAATACAGTACTATAACAGTTTAGAAGACAGAGAAGGAAGAGGTCTTGCTTACTTCAGCCTGTTTCACGACACTGCAAATGGTGCTGGAGGCAGGGTGGAGATCCCGCCCCTACCCGTCAGAAATAATATGTTGTTTTTTTAAAATGACTGCTAATGTTAGATACTCCTTATCAGAAGTCACACAAACCTAAATATTTCCTCTTGTGGAAACATTTCCAAAAGCCTTCACACAGACTATGTTCACCATATTTTCTGAAATGTTATAATAAAATATAATAAACTATAGCTGTAACTATATTGCTATATGTAGTGTGCATATTATTGATAGATGGATAATAAATACAGTAAGTAAAAACTCTGCATGATTTTAAGATTTTGAAATCTACAATCCAAACCGACAAGTCAACAAAAAGCGATGGATTTTTATATTACACACTGTTTTCTTTCCAAGCTTCATTCCGTGCTACAGGAAAGAAGGCAGTGAGTGAGTTTGGCTTGACCAGTGTTTTCAAAAGGACAGCCCTGTTTTGCTGGGACTGGTTCAAGTTCAAGTAATCATGTGGACACCCCGCCCCCCCCCTCGTCAGATGCTTATACATACACTACAGAGGATGATCTGAAACACAGTCACAAATATAGAACAAGATCTGCAATTTTGGAACTTGTTTCAACCAGGAATGTTTAGGGAGGCAATTTGAAAGACGAGATAAGGGAATTAACTAGATTTGCTCACCTAGTTGCACTATGGGCATGCTTTTTAAGCAAAATCTCAAATGCAGCGAAGTATTTGTGCTATTGTTTGCAGTGGTTAAGTCCACTGTTTGGAAGACACAAATGAAAAATTCCTATAGGGGTATATGCAAACCCTTTTATTTACTTGAAGTAGCTCTTCAGATTCTAATTGTAGTTGAACACACAGTAAAATCCATGAGAAAGGCCCCCCCCCAATTCTAAGTAAAAACCAAACACCTTGGGGGAAACCCATTTGAAAACTTAACCTAGTTATCAAGCAAACAATATCATTATTTAATATTGCAACATTGCAACATTCTAAAGTTTGGGAAGCAACGCAAGTAAAAAAGAAATACAAGGAAAGCTTGTTTCACAAGAACAATAAAACCAAAGCTTTTTCAGATAGGTTTGGGAAGCCACGTTCCTTAAAAACTTCTAGGGGAAAGTTATCTTCAAGGTTAACAAATGTAGTTAAACAAATGTAGCCTGTTTTAAATACAACACCTGGACACACTCTACTTGCAGTGTATACTAGATACATGCCAAGACTTCTGTTCCAATGACTTCCATCATATTAAAATGGCAGTAAGAAGCAGTATACAGTAGTATCATACCCTGGTGCATGCATGAAAGAGACAAAGAGGGAGCAAATCTATTGTGGGCTCTCTGCTAAACTCCCCCCCCCAAGAATTTAGTCTTTAGCTTTCTAATCTACTGAGAGACACACCTAAAACCAAGTATCCAATACAGTATCTAAAAGAATTCAATTCACTGATTTTTGTGTTCAAATTACTCTCATCATTTTTTAAAACTAAATTTAATTCCAAAACATAAAACTCCCATACACTCAACAGGTACAAAGTCACTTTGGGCAGATTACGCCCAACTCCTTAACATGGAAAAAAAAGAAGAGGCCTGGACATCTCAATTCATGCTTTCTCATTAGCCTAATAACAAGTATTACTCTCACAATGGTTATGGAATTCTTAAGGCCAACATAGTTGCCTTTATTTTTTTGACATCACAATACAAATAAGTATCAGCCCTCTAATATTTGCAATGGTGCATTGTAGGATTTTGTCCTGATTTTTACCTAGAAAGTATGCCACAGCAACCTGTAGATTAGAAGATGGCAGGAAACTGCTGGATAGCTCAGTGGTTTAAGCACCTGGCTACAGAGCCAGAGGTTGGGAATACAAATCTCCTCTGTGCCTCCTTGTCAGTGGCTGTACTCTATGATCCACCTGTGTTAGTAAAGGGCTTTTAGTATAACTGCAAGAAAATAAACTCAGCTAGTGACATGTTTACAGAATAGTTTTGATCTGTTCTATAGGAACATGGAAAGAGATCATAAAATCAATTAGATAAACTGCAGTATCTCTCCTTGTTCTAATGTGTCCACAAAGGCAGACATATTCACTCCTATTTATAAAACCAAGAGCTCATAGTGTAAACTAAAGGGTGTGGTTTCTAACTGCTGTTCAAACTAGGACATTGCCTGATGCCGTGAAACAACCCAGAAACATAGCAAGCTTTGCTATGGTCTGAGTTTGTCTGTGAAGTTCTCAGTCATCCAGGTGAGTTTATATGGAAGTTGAGTCATGGCAACTGGCCTTCTTTTCTTGAGAGACTGAAACATTTCACAGCTCATCCAAACAGCTTCGTCAGTCTGGGGAAAACTAGTGCCTACTCCTCCATTTTATAGTTCACTTTGACCTGTCACCCTGGTCTGAAATAGGCTCATAAGATGAACAATGGCCTGAATAGGCTCCGTAGGTGGACAATAGTCTCAATAGGCCATTAGGTGAACAATGGTCTAAAGTGTTGAAAACTATAAAGCAGGCAGGTCCAAACTTCAACCCTCCAGATGTTTAACATCAGGAGGGCCGAAGTTTGGCCACCACTGCTATAAAGTATTGGCCCTCAGCTATGGCCTTTGTGGTGGAGGTGTGAAGTATTTTTGATTTGTCTGGGTATTGTTGAAATCACAGCCTGATAAGTAGCAGAGCCCCACACCTCTGCTGAGAGAGGGGTTTTCAATACTCACATGAATGGCTTCCCTGACCCCTCTCTCAAACCACCTTTCTTCTCTGTCTTATATGTAGACATCCTCATTTTTGAATGCGTTCCCTTTGTCCTTCAAGTGGAGGTGTATTGCTGATTCTGGCCCTGAGCTGTTGCCCCTCCTATGTTGGATCACCCTCCTATGGCAGTGATGGTGAACCTTTTAGTGACAGAGTGCCCAAACTGCGAATCAAAACCCACTAATTTTTCGCTAAGTGCTAATATAGCAATTTAACACGAATACAGGTGGCTGTGCAGGGGCAATGTCGGGTGCCCACAGAAAGGGCTCTGAGTGCCACCTTTGGCACCTGTGCCATAGGTTCGCAAACATTGTCCTATGGTCTGAGTTAGCCGTCTAACAAGCAAGTACATAAAAATAGTGCCACAGCATGATAATGCGTCTAAATATAATGCCTTTGCCACAGGATTTAACTAACTGTGGTTTGGTTTAGAACCAGGAAGGTCTGAGTCATGCCAGATACGTTACTTGGTCACAGGCACCACAGACGTGCTTGCAGTGCAGTGCCCCAAGATGTTAGGTTGGTTCTCTCTCCCTTCTTGTCCTCTTGAGGCAGGTCTTTAAGCAGTAGGTGGTCTCAAGAATGAGGGTTTTGAATATATAGGTTTTTCATATTTTTAATCTTGGATTTTAATCTTAATATTGGTTTGATTTTAATGTGCTATTCATATGGTATTGTAAAGTGTTTTATTGTTTTATATGTTGTGAGCTATCTTGGGTTCCCTATAAGAAAGGCATTATATACAAATAAAATAAAGTAAAATGAAATAGAAAATAACAGATTGCAGGTCACTGCAACTAGTTTTAACAGACCTTGTCCAATCCTTGCACCCTTTACTATTGTATGTTACAAGGGCACACACTCCCAGAGCTTTGCCTGGATCAGTAGAAATAAACCTTAGATATGTGTGCAAAAATTGCGTTTTCTTACATTAACTGACATCATGCATGCGGTTTCCCAAAATATCCCTTCTTCATGTTGTCTCTACATCAGGACATCATTAGCCTGCATGTTACAATTCTAATTTCTAGCAGATGGACTAAAACATCTCCACTTTCCAAATATATCATTCTCTTTCACCTGATGAAATATGAAATACCTTCTGTAGAAAATAACTGTCATTAATTAAAAATTATTCAAAATAAATCCCTGAATGTCCTAGTGGCAAATGTATTGATTGAGGAAAAATTTAAAAAGCCCGTAAAGAAGCAACACATGGTAATGCTCCCTATGCTTTGGTTCAGATGCCATGTTTCCCAGAACCCAAATTTTGGCAGCTATCATGCCGTCTCAGGTGCCTGGTTTACTCTTTCTCTCCTCTTCCTGGCTGATATGAATTATGCTTATGTATGAACCCACATTAACTTTTTTATGTTCAAGGTAGAATGAAATCAAGTTCTAATTCTAATTTCAACCTCTGGTATGAACGCAGACTTAAGGTTCTTCATACTCAGTGGCTCTGCTGGCTCAGATGAAATGCTAAACAACAATTAATCTTGGCCACGAATGAGAAGGGAATGGGGAACGACATACAAGTCCATTAGCTTTTCCCAACTGCTTGAGTGGTTTGGTGATTGCGCAGCATACTGCTTGAACTGGGCCAGCATAGGAAGATTGTAAACAACTACACAGCTGAATAGTAAAAAGCTAACAAGGCTTGGAAACAAACCGGGTTTTGTCTACAGCAACATCCTCCCCCAGGACTCAAATAAGAGCGAGGGGGCACTGTTACTTAGCAAGCAACATGGCCATCAACAGATCTAATTTGGACCTGGCTGCTCAACAGCTGTCGTCATCTTCCTGGAACCCCACATATGAAATGTTACACTGTGAGGGAAGGAGTTTTAATAGACACAAACATTAATGCGTTCTACAGGAACTGGGCACATACCTATTACTTGCATACATTCCACAGCCCTTTTCCTAATAAGAAGCAAGCTGTTTAATCATTAGGATTCTTTTCCCACATTAGGCCTCTAGCAAGCTTTCAAGAGCAAAAACAACTAAATATTTTCTTCTTTGCAATATTCTGGCACTTTTACAATTATAGAAAGAGAGACCTACAAGATTGCTGGAAATGCCAAAGCAGTACTTCATTCTTCTGTTGTGACCATCCTGAAAATGTGTTCTAGTGAAGTTTTTAAAGTTAAAGCTAAATAAATAGCAGCTCCCTAGATTAAATGAGAAAGAATCCTGGCAGGTGGGAGTGAACCAAACTCTGGCCTCTGGCATAAGAAAGACAATCAGAGTCCCATCTGTGGAAGACAGAGTAACTGTAACAGAGAGAAAGCCAGAGAGTAACAGAGAAAGCCAGTTTGATGATAAACAATCCAAATGTTTTCAAAGACAAAAAATGTTTCTCTTAATAGCTAAGCTCTCAGCCAAACCTTGTTGGAGAAATGTTAAAATGTTTAAAGTCTCCCCCCCCCCTCAGTCTGGAATATCTTATAAATGGGGCACATTTCTACTTTTGTGTCCCAGTTGATCAGTGAGGCTACAAAATAAAACAGGCTGAACTTTGATTTCATCATTGTAAGGCTAATTACACTGGTGACAATGAGGCCTGTAATAAGACTTCCTGGGGTAGGAACTGGCAAGCCACCCCGGTATCCCTGCCAAGAACATCCCATGGTCAGAAACAAAAGGCTAAAAGATATGACGCTGGAAGATGAGCCCCTCAGGTCGGAAGGTGTCCAACATGCTACTGAGGAAGAGCGGAGGACAAGTACAAGTAGCTCCAGAGCTAATGAAGTGGCTGGGCCAAAGCCGAAAGGACGCTCAGCTGCAGACGTGCCTGGAAGAGAAAGGAAAGTCCAATGCTGCAAAGAGATATACTGCATAGGAACCTGGAATGTGAGATCTATGAACCAGGGTAAGCTGGATGTGGTCAAACGTGAGATGGAAAGAATAAACATTGACATCCTGGGCATCAGTGAACTTAAATGGACAGGAATGGGTGAATTCAGTTCAGATGACTATCACATCTACTACTGTGGGCAAGAATCCCATAGAAGAAATGGAGTAGCCTTCATAGTCAACAATAGAGTGAGAAAAGCAGTGCTGGGATACAACCTAAAAAATGATAGAATGATCTCGGTACGATTCCAAGGCAGTCCTTTGAACATCACAGTAATCCAAGTTTATGCTCCAACTACCGGCGCTGAAGAGTCTGAGATTGACCAATTTTATGAAGACTTACAAGAACTTCTAGAACTGACACCAAAGAAAGATGTTCTTCTCATCATAGGGGATTGGAATGCTAAAGTAGGGAGTCAAGTGATAAAAGGAATAACTGGCAAGTTTGGCCTTGGAGTTCCAAATGAAACAGGGCAAAGGCTAATTGAGTTTTGTCAAGAGAACAAGCTGGTCATTGCAAACACTCTTTTCCAACAACACAAAAGGCGACTCTACACATGGACATCACCAGATGGACAATACCGGAATCAGATTGACTATGTTCTCTGCAGCCAAAGATGGAGGAGCTCTATACAGTCAGCAAAAACAAGACCTGGTGCTGACTGTGGCTCAGATCATCAACTTCTTATTTCAAAATTCAAACTCAAACTGAAGAAAGTAGGGAAGATCACTGGGCCAGTCAGGTATAACCTAAGTCAAATCCCATATGAATACACAGTGGAAGTGAAGAATAGATTCAAGGAACTAGATTTGGTGGACAGAACACCTGAAGAACTATGGATGGAGGCTTGTAACATTGTACAGGAGGCTGCAATGAAAAATATTCCAAAGAAAAGAAAATGCAAGAAAGCAAAGTGGTTGTCCAACGAGGCCCTACAAATAGCGGAGGAGAGAAGGGACGCAAAATGCAAGGGAGAAAGGGAAAGATACAGAAAATTGAATGCAGACTTCCAAAGAATAGCAAGGAGAGACAGGGCGGCCTTCTTGAATGAACAGTGCAAAGAAATAGAGGAAAACAATAGAAAAGGAAAAACCAGAGATCTGTTCAAGAAAATTGGAGATATTAAAGGGGCATTTCGTGCAAAGATGGATATGATAAAGGACAAAAATGGTAGGGACCTAACTGAAGCAGAAGAGATCAAGAAGAGATGGCAAGAATATACAGAAGAATTATATCAGAAAGATCTGGACGTCCCTGATAACCAAGATAGCGTAATTGCTGACCTGGAGCCAGACATCCTGGAAAGTGAAGTCAAGTGGGCCTTAGAAAGCATTGCAAACAACAAGGCCAGTGGAGGTGATGGCATTCCAATTGAACTCTTTAAAATCTTAAAAGAGGATGCTGTAAAGGTGCTGCATAAGATATGCCAGCAAATTTGGAAAACCCAGCAGTGGCCAGAGGACTGGAAAAGATCGGTCTACATTCCAATCCCAAAGAAAGGAAATGCCAAAGAATGCTCCAACTATCGCACAATTGCACTCATTTCACATGCTAGCAAGGTTATGCTCAAAATTCTACAAGGCAGGCTTCAGCAGTATGTGGAAAGAGAACTTCCAGAACTACAAGCTGGATTTCGAAGGGGCAGAGGAACTAGAGACCAAATCGCCAACATGCGCTGGATTATGGAGAAAGCCAGAGAGTTCCAGAAAAACATCTACTTCTGCTTCATTGACTATGCCAAAGCCTTCGACTGTGTAGACCACAACAAACTATGGCAAGTCCTTAAAGGAATGGGAGTGCCTGAACACCTTATCTGTCTCCTAAGAAATCTATATGTGGGACAAGCAGCAACCGTCAGAACTGGATATGGAACAACTGACTGGTTTAGAATCGGGAAAGGAGTACGACAAGGCTGTATACTGTCACCTTGCCTATTTAACTTATATGCAGAGTACATCATGAGAAAGGCCGGTCTGGATGAATCTCAAGCCGGAATTAAGATTGCCGGAAGAAATATCAACAACCTCAGATACGCAGATGATACTACTCTAATAGCAGAGAGTGAGAAAGAATTAAAGAACCTCTTAATGAGGGTGAAAGAGGAGAGTGAAAAAAATGGGCTGAAGCTCAACATCAAAAAAACTAAGATCATGGCCACTGGTCCCATCACCTCCTGGCAAATAGAAGGGGAAGAAATGGAGGCAATGACAGAGTTTATTTTCTTGGGCTCCTTGATCACTGCAGATGGCGACTGCAGCAACGAAATAAAAAGACGCCTGCTTCTTGGGAGGAAAGCAATGGCAAACCTAGATAGCATCCTAAAGAGCAGAGACATCACTTTACCAACTAAGGTCAGGATGGTTAAAGCTATGGTTTTTCCAGTAGTGATGTATGGAAGTGAGAGCTGGACTATAAAGAAGGCTGATCGCCGCAGAATTGATGCTTTTGAGCTGTGGTGCTGGAGGAGAGTCTTGAGAGTCCCCTGGACTGCAAGGAGATCAAACCTATCCATTCTGAAAGAAATCAACCCCGAATGCTCACTGGAAGGACAGATTTTGAAGCTGAGGCTCCAGTACTTTGGCCACCTCATGAGAAGAGAGGACTCCCTGGAAAAGGCCCTGATGCTGGGAAAAATCGAAGGCAAAAGGAAAAGAGGACGACAGAGAATGAGATGGTTGGACGGTGTCATCGATGCAACCAAAATGAATTTGACAAAACTCCGGGAGGCAGTGGAGGATAGGAAGGCCTGGCGAGCTCTGGTCCATGGGGTCACGAAGAGTCGGACACGACTGAACGACCGAACAACAACAACTCCCCCCCCCCCTTGGCTGATGTCATGCCATAAATTTTACAAGCAATTCCCTGAGTCTCACAGGAATTAGCATTCAATTGAAAGAAATTAAAACAGGCCAAAGTTAGATCAACAATAAATAGATGGGGACAATACAGAGATGGAAAAAGATTGAGAACTGTCAAACCTTCATTCTCTAATTCTTTTAAATCTAAGATTCTTGATTTTCTCGATTGGGTGAAACTACTACTTTGACCTAGAGGCTTTGGGTGTTGCATAGAACACTTCCTATAAGGTCGGGGGGGGGGGGGTTGAAATAAATGCAAAACATTGCCCAACCACTGTATGAAAAGACAATCTATCCCTTAGATCACCTGGAATCTGAAGTAGCAGTTGGAAAAGAAAACTGGGAAGGTATCTTCTGTTTAATTTCTTGCTAATAGTTATGTGTCATGTTGATTGTCAGGACTACCATGTGTTTACTTTTGTAGCCTCGTCTCAGATCTTTGGGAACCGCCAAGTTCATCCGGCAGATCTGAATTCCAATCAAGAAATTTCCCCAAAGGACCAGTATCAAGGGATTAGGCTGCATTGTCAGTGGGCATTTTACCAGGACAGACTCACATCTATCCTGATTTATAGGAATAAGGAAAAGGTAAATGTTCCCCCCTCACACATGCGTGCTAGTCATGTCCGACTCTAGGGGCGGTGCTTATCTCCGTATTCAAGCCGAAGAGCCAGTGTTGTGCAAGTCCATGGCCACGTGGCTGGCGTGGCTGCAAGGGAAACAGTTTTACCTTCCCTCTTTTTATGGTGGTACCTGTTTATCTACTTGCATTTACATGCTTTCGAACTTCTAGGCTGGCAGGAGCTGGGGTTATGAGCGGGAGCTCACTCCGCTGACTGGCACCCGGGATTCGAACCACCAAGCTGCTGACTTTGCATTAGACAGTTTTCGAAGCCTTAGTCCGCTGAGCCATCATGCCCCATTTTATAGGGATACTATCTACCTATCCATGTTGTGCATCAGCAAACCTCATAAACCTTCCTGTTGTTTAATTTGTTTCTGCTATGCCTCTTGCCCTAAGCACATCCAATCTCTCCTGATTTGGGAAGCTAAGCAGGGTCAGCCCTGGTTAGTACTTGGATGGGAGACCACCAGGGAATACCAGGTGCTGTAGGTGCCTGGAGTAGGAACTGGCAAACCACTCCAGTATTCCTGCCAAGAAAACTCCATGCACATGGGGTCAAGAAGAGTTGATCAGGATTATAATGATGCAACACACACACACACATGCTTCTTGAGGTACAACTAAGAAGCCAGAAGCATATACCAGACAACTTTTTAAATGGAAAATGGAGTCAATGGCAGCTTTAGAAAATACATGGTCTTTTTGGGAATAATGTTTCAAAGCTTCTGCCTTCTGCTTGAGGTCTATAAGGAGAGGAACAAACAACATAGTACAGTTTTTATTCTTACTGAAATGAATGCTAGAGCTAAGAAGCCTTGTTCTTCTTGAAAGGTAAGGCAGAAAATGAATATGGGAGGTGGGGGAATTGCTCAAAAGAGGCACAGTGGTAATTTGTTCTGACTTCAGAACAAACCGGTTATCCCTCCCTGCTTGTTCATCTGTCTGGTGACAAAGAATTATCTGGCAGCATGGGGCATAGGAAGTTCACTCCAAAAGTTAACTGATCTGACAAGCGCTACAAAAAAGGGGCATCATTTCTCTTGCATTATTCTACAGATGACAATAATGCAATTTGAATTTCCATACTGTATATACTGAACATGCAGAGAAGAAGCATATGCATTATAGGTACCATAAAACATCTGCCATCACCCACAAGCATGGAAGATGGCCCAGTACGTGCACAAGGCCCACTTCCACACTTTCCACAGAGTCAGGGGTGGGAAGGGTAGATACCAACCTCTTCGCACACTGAGTTGTGTGTGTGTGTGTGTGTGTGTGTGTGTGTGTGTGTGTGTGTGTTGTGTAGTGAAACTGAAAACAGAGTTATTGTGCAATACGTTCACCGATAAAGTTGTACTATAATTTAAGCAAATAACAGGAGTCAAAACAAAACTATAAAATGTTTTTCTATTATTATTTTAAAACGTACAATATTCTGGGCAGATCTGCAATGACTTCAACAACTCTAGTAAATAAGTGGCATCAAGCAGGTCTCAAGCTTTCACTTTCTGCTTTTTTGAGGGGAGGGGCATTGCATCAGATTTTTAAAAAAATCAGTATGACTACCATCAGGCTTTTTCTTTCTTTCTTTTCCCTCACACAATCTCCTACATGGGTCTGGTTGATAAGGCAAAAGTGGTCAAAATAAGTGCTCAGATATTCTTTTCAACCATGATGAAGCAGCACAATGCCGTTGATGAAACTCGTATGACATGTCTGATCTACTGTAACTCAACAAATTCAGAACCATGGACATCCTTTTCCTTTTTTTCCTTTACCTCACAAACAGAATCCAAACAGAAGTTTCTCTTTACTTTAACTTTGGATGAGAAATGAGAATCAGGGGAAAATAGTAAACATTCACAGAAAAAAATTAGATGATCCTACCACAAAATACAGATACACGATTGTTGCCAACTATATAGAAAGGAGTAACAGACAGTAAAATGGGTCCCTGTTTTAGAATTTAAAGGGACAGTGTTACTGATCAATCAAATATCTAACCCACTGGTTTATAAACAATACCTGCTATTTAAAAACAGTTTTAAAAAGGGCTACTTTGAAGCTATAATTTGCTCAATATGTACATTTGAAGCCACTTCTCAAAACAAACTGAGTTCTGACCTCTTTCATTGCGACACACTGAAAAACAGACAATAACAAAACAGCCTACAAGTTGAAAAACTTTGCTCCTGTCTCAGGAACTTACATGCTAAATAAATCTGTGTGATTTAAGTCCTCTTATAAGGAGTATCTAACACTGTGCAACTCCACATGCTGCCCCAATACTAGGGACGTAAAACAGGCTGAAAAAGCAAAGAGCATCAAGCAAATAACCAAAGTAGCACAAACAATAAAGTAAAATTTTAACACAGTATTTGAAAACACAGTAACAATCATATGGAAAAAACTGGGTATTTTGGGAAACAAATCTGTTTTAGCATATAGTATTTAGTACAAGCTTCCTCTGTAGCATTATTTAAGTTGCACCTGTCAAATGGGGCAATTTTGACAATATTTTTAAAGTTTTCAAATTTACTCTCAAGAGGCACAATCATAGTTGTAATGCAGTTCATAGGATCTAGAGCATACAATAATATTTTATATATACTTCAGATAAAAAGACTGGTTTCACTTTGCAACCTAGAAACCCTGCAAGAGGGCAGTGATTTAAAAATCCTCGTAATCGCGTTTTATGCACACACTGTACCAGGTCCACATTTAGTAAAAGACAAATAACTAATGAAAGCACTGAAGAAACAAGTTAGCCACTTGCTATTAAACACTCATGTTGCCCTTTAATGTTCCAAATCATCAGACCCACACAACTGATCAAGAAACAGCTGCAGAGATACACCTTCAAACCTGGATCGTTTCAAAATGCAGCATCATTCACTCGTTATAGGGAGAAGAAACCAGAAATCATTCTTCAGTTCAGCATTGTATTCCAGAACTAGGCAGTCTCCTGCCTAATAATTCAAAACAAGTTTCAGTTGACAGCACATTATTTCTATTCCACGCTGCAGAATCCCAAAATGGCTTCCTAGCCTCAACAAAGCCTGAAGGCTCAGACTAATCTAAGCCAGCCTCTTAAAGCTCCCATTGTCAGTCAGAGGCAGGCTTTGAATTTATTGGATGAAGCAACTTTAGCCAGCCCACAACATTTAACCCCTTAATACCCCCATGATGAAAACCCTTTTTGATCGGGTTTTATTTATAGCTGCTGGTTTCCACAGGACTATAAAATCTCACCTTTTAAAATAGATTTTAGCAACTAGAAGCTATAACTGTCCATCAGGCTCCCCTCCTATAATTCTTGCTTTCCTTTTTTCCCCTAGGCAACAAGCAAGACACACCATAACATGCATTATGTATTTATTTAAAAAAGGAATGAAGAAAAGCCATGGTAGAGGAATGAACCCAGGCTCCACTCTGCTTTTTATAGAAAAAATAGTCTCTTTCTCCTGTTAGTTGGAGCTCTATAAAGGCTTTGCTGTGCTGTTTTATGATACTTGGTTGCATCAACAGAAGCATAGTGCCTAGAGATCAAGGGAAGTGATAGTACCACTCTATTCTGCTCTGGTCAGACCCCACCTAGAGTACTGTGTTCAGGTCTGTGTGCCTCGATTTAAAAAGGATGTTGACAGCCTTGAACGGGTCCAGACGAGGGCGACCAAGATGATTGAGGGTCCGGAAGAAATGTCTTATGAGGAGTGGCTTAGGGAGTTGGGAATGTTTAGCCTTTCAAAAAGAAGGCTGAGAGAGGATATGATAGCTATGTTTAAATATTTGAAAGGATGTCATATTGAAGAGGGAACAGGTTTGTTTTCCATGGCTTCAGAGACTAGGACTCGGGGCAATGGTTTCAAACTACAGGAAGGGAGATTCAATTTAAACATTAGGAGGAACTTCATGACAGTTAGAGCTGTCCAGCAGTGGAATATGCTGCCACAGAGGGTGGTGGAGTCTCCTTCTTTGGAAGTTTTTAAGCAGAAGCTGGATGACCATCTTTTGGGACTACTGTGAAGGGAGGTTTTGCATGGCAGGGGGTTGGACTGGATGGCCCTTGAGGTCTCTTCTAACTATGATTCTATGATTCTTTATAGTTGTCTACTGCCATATTGTTTGAATGTATGTTGTTATGTGGGGTTACAAGTGTTAACTTGTAAACTACCTGAGTAGTGCTTTCCCCTATTGGGTGGTATACAAACCAAACCAAATAAGTAAATAAATAAAAACCCCTCTCATTTGTATTCATTCTAGCAATTTAATACATACAAAGCAACATTTGCTAGAGGTATAATACATCAGAATATATTTAATATTCATATTTTCCTTGTTCCAGCAAGTGCTGATTGGTTTACAGTTAAAGACTGGAATACTCCAAGTACTTCATGTTTCCAGAAATTTTGTAACTCAAATCCAGTGATTTCAACTAGCTCTGTTTTATGCCTCCACTCTGTTGGACAATCCCAACCATGCCTTAGTCCCTCTCCTTATTTTACTGCTGTTGGGAGCCCTCACTCTTATACACCTCCCTATAGGATCTAAAATCCCTGTAAAAAGTGAGCTTCCATTTCTAAATGGAAATAGGTTGCTGTGCCAAACTCCTCCTCAGTTTAAAACCACACTGACATAGCACTGCTGCATAACACCACAGCAATCTTTGATTCATTCTATTGCATCAAAAGGACAGAAATCAATAGTGGATTACCCACCCACGCCCGAACAGTAATCAATATACAAATAAAGCACATGAACTATTGTATTGGCCTGAAATTGTATCAGGTCCACATTCTATATCAGTTAGGCTGCCATGGATGCCCAGCACACTGCAAAAGGTTTTGGTGTGTCTCTAAGGGCCCACACCTATGGCGGCAGTCAAATCTATTAGTCCATCAACATCTGCAGACACCCATATTTCAGAACTAATAACGTAGAAAGCCATATTTTCAACTTGGCTGGTGCACCAGCTGGTGCAGTACAGAAAGGAGTGAAGTCCTCCTCTATGGCTGCCTCAATACACTAATGTTTGAATAGTATCCCCTAACTCCGTCAGTGGGTTATAAAAATGTTTATGGCCTTTAAAAGCCAATTACAAAACATTTAAAGAATCGGATCCATGTTTAAATATTGCTTAAATACTATTCTTTATATTGCTTGAATGCAGTGTTTGCTTGGGTAATGAATTTGAAAGCTAGGGATTTCCCTTTTCTTCACTAGCTTGCTTCATCACTGGTAGCTTTGCTCACGTGTTTATGTACACAGATCTGCACTTGGCTGAAATACTCTAGGGATCAATCACCAGATTCCATCAATTTAAAGCCA
This sequence comes from Phrynocephalus guinanensis, assembly GCA_037367245.1. Taxonomy (NCBI): domain Eukaryota; kingdom Metazoa; phylum Chordata; class Lepidosauria; order Squamata; family Agamidae; genus Phrynocephalus; species Phrynocephalus guinanensis. The sequence goes on along the minus strand of CM074751.1, from coordinate 13,576,527 downwards.
ATTCTTAAACAAAACATTAAAAACTTGAAGGAAAAAAAATAAGCAGTCTTTAACTTGTTTCTAATTTAGCCACTAAACTAAGCAAGCAGTAAACTGCATAAGACTTGCAGAAATGTCAACTGGTATGTTTTAATTTTCTTAGAACCCCAGCATTCCTGAGATATAGAAACAAACAGACAGTGTTCCAGTAATGCTTAGATAATCCAGTGGTAAAAAGAAATTTGCCCAAACAAACTGGCAGGGCAATCCAATAGGGCCATTCTAAGTTGAAGTGCTGTTTTAAAAATGGGCAGCACACGTACCATGGGAACAGCATAATATCAATATTTCAGATAGATAAACATTGGCTCTAATGGATCCTTGGTCTCCAGCATGTTCAAGTCTGAGCAGGAAGTGATATACAGGTACTGTATCGTTGGAGTGTTTTTCAACTCACTAAGGGAACACACATTTCAAAAATATTAAGCAGTTGGTTAAAGGTTTTACAGGACTTGATTTTTAAATACAGTTTGTATGTTCTAAAACTGATAATAGAGTAGACAGTCTCCAATATCCCCAACAAGGGGTATTAGGAACAAATCCTCCTGGTTACTGTTTATTCCCTCCTTTTTGAAGTGTTCAAAGAGGGTAAGACATAATCCAAAGGATTCAAAAAACCCTCTCATCCTCGTATCTCATCCACAGACAAGAGTGATCAACAGTTAGGATATGCAAAGATTCATGCTTTAGCAAGGCCACATAAAGTTAAATACATATCACTTGCCTTTCAACTAGTACTTTATGTGCTATGTGCTTATACTGTAACAACTGCACACATCCATACATTTTCCTGTGTATGTATGCATGAAAAGCCTTGATAAACCCCAACTCCTTAGTGTGTTTATATAGCAAAATGGTTGATTCTTGAAATAATAATGAGAATGCTGTCTCTAAGTACAATCAAACTGGTTTCTAAACACTGGGATATTGAGTTGCCCATCATGCCTCCCAGAAGGAAAATAAAAATGATAGGTATGTTTTGTTTTCAGCGATAAGAACATATTTTCTGCCTTAGGAAGTAGCAGTTTTCCCTTTACACAACCTCCCCACCCCACATCAAAATCAAAATTGATGTCTTGAATTTGCAGTCGTTTTGATAAACTTTCAGGAACTGGTGTAGCTCTCCATAGCAAAAGTATTGGCTCAGCTACTCAATAGAAATGGGAAAAGGGTAACAGATGTCAAAGAAAAGGCAGAAGTGCTCAATTCCTATTTCATCTCAATCTTCCAGACAATGTGAAGATCGGGGGGGGGGGGACAGGACGGGACTAGATTGGCTGAAGAACTCTTAGAACCACTGTCCAGTATTTTCTTCAAATCATAGGGCATGGGTGAGCTACTGAATGATTGGATAAAGGCTAATGCTCCTATTTTCAATAAACGCAATTGATGGAACAAATGTCAGGTGGATACACAACTGCCTGCATACAAAACAGAACCATACTGAGAAGGTCAAGTCTCCAAAATCCCATTAGGTACTAGTTCCTCTCTATTCAATCCTGGTTAGGGAGGCCTCATCTTGAGCACTGTGTCCAGTTCTGACCACGACACTTCAGGAAGGATGCTGACAAATTGGAACAAGTTCAGAGAAGGGCAACAAGGATGACCAAGGACTGGAAACCTATCCTTACGTGGAAAGGCTGAAAGAACTGGGCATGTTTAGTTTTGAGAAAAGAAGATTGATGGGAGATAGGATAACACTCCCCAGATATTGTATGGAAGGTAGTCATACAGAGGAGGGGCAGGATCTGTTCTTGAGCAACCCAGAATGCAGAACACACAACAGGTTCAAATTATAGGAAGCCAAATTTCAGTTGAATATCTGGGGGGGGGGGGAATCCTTACTGTTACAGAAGTACGGCAATAAAACCAATTACCTCAAGAGGTGGTGATTGCTCCAATGCCAGAAGCATCCAAAAGAAATTTATACAACCATGTGGCAGATATTTGCGTTCCTGCCTTGAGCAGGGATTGGCCTTGATGACCTTGTAGACCCCTTCCAACTTTCATTGGTCAATAGGCTTTATTGGTCAACAAGCTTATTCAAGTTGCCTATCCCTGCACTTGGGCAGTCAGAACCAGAAATACAAAAAACCATTCACGCCCATGCAGAGAGAGAGAGAGAGAGAGAGAGAGAGAGAGAGAGAGAGAGAGAGAGAGAGAGAGAGAGAGAGAGAGAGAGAGAGAGAGAGAGGGGTGGTGGTGGTGGTGGTGATGATGATGATGATGATGATGATGATGATGATGAAAGAGTATGCTCATACTCTTTGGACATAATAGCTAATTGTCATGTAAAAATTCAAGAAAATATTTCAATATATAGGTCAGGTCCATCTTTTCCCACTTAACGTTTCTGTCCTCTAGTTCTATGAGCAACATATTCAAATTCTGTCTGGATTTTGCTTGTTGTGGTTTCCAGATTGGTCAGCACACATTATTATTTTCAATTTTTTAATATCATTCTGGCACTAGCATGTTCTAGCCTCTATTGCCAGGGCTTCAACTCTTTGGCCTGGACTACAATATCGAACAGTGCATAACTATGCTTCAGATCCGTATAGGCATACAGTACCAGTATCACAGAGAAAATGCAAAAAGATAAATGTTGCAAATAAATAAAAAATTATAATGGTAGAACAATGCTACTGGTACCAAGTCCAAGAATACAACATCCAGAACTTCCTTGCAGGGTTTCCTACATTTGAGCAGCTGTCAAATTCTCCTTGACCAACATGAATAGCCAACAATATACAAGATGCCAACCCAGAGCAGTTGCATCAGTGCTGCTGACCAGAATAACATCTTTTCATTTCAAAATCCCTCAACCCAGATACAGCACACTGTTTGTTTACCAGCTGTTTGCTAGAAACATGCAGATCACTCTGGAGCTAGAGCCATAACAGTGAAGGCACAGAGAACTGTGTTGTTCTTTTCTGGACAGGGCATCTATCTGCCAAGGAGACAGAAGGCACCAGCTGCTGCTTAAGTAGAACTCCATTAAAACCCTGTGAGCTTGGATTATCCTTACAGTACTAACTGTTTGACATTCCAATGTGAAGGAGTGTCTGCAAACAGGATATATTTACTGGCTTCTCTGTGGATTCCTTGCTCTTTTATTATATATGTTATGAGGAACAGAAGGCCAATCAAGCCAGCAAAAGGCTATCCATATGTTTCTACCAGAAATACCACTGCAAAAATGGGTGTTTTACTTAATTGTTCAATTATGACTTTTTTTTCCTGTTTCTTACAATGCAGTTTTATCTAATGTTCCTGCAATTTAAAGTCCCCCCTAAATGAAGTACTGTACTTCAATTCAGGAATTTTTTTCATTTGCATCACCTTCCATATTTTACTTTCCACATAGTTTTCCCAAGGGCTCAAGGCACACAACAATGTAGCTACTATTCTATTAACTGCTGGATGCTAAAATCCAGTCTGAGTAAAACATTTCATACTGTTATATTTCATACTGTTACTGGGAAAGGGGTAGGCTCAAACTTTTGTGAATCTCCAATGAAGATAATTCTAAAGTTAGGGAGTAGTCAATAATGTTTATCTTGTGAACATATGGAGGCCTGGTTTCATATACTGTATCTGTCATAAACACCACAATGGGGGTACAAGCAGTCACAAGAGAATGTATTGTCTTTATCCAGAACTAAATCAGTATTTTGTATACATTAAATGATTGCAATCCTTCCTAACATCTGGAATTTTATGGTTGGACTTGGTGGTGGTGGTGGTGGGGTGTGTGTGTGTGCCTGCAAAACATAAGTTCATCTACTGAACAACAGCCCTTCTCAACCCTTACATACACAAGAAATATACTCTTATAACCTTTTCAAAGTAAGTTAAGCATCTTGTGTGTGTGTGTTGTGTCGTTACAGTCATGACCGACTCTTCGTGACTCCATGTCCATGGAGTTTTCTTGGTAGGAGTACTGGGGTGGCTTGCCAGTTCCTACTCCAGGCGCCTACAGCACCTGGTATTCCCTGGTGGTCGCCCATCCAAGTACTAACCAGGGCCGACCCTGCTTAGCTTCCGAAATCAAGCGAGATCGGATGTGCTTAGGGCATCTAGGCAGCTTGAGTGGCATATTAATTTAAGTGAAAGCATATTTCGGTCTTCTCTTCCAAGCTATTCAGTGCAGATTATGTATACTAAAAAATAAAATAAATAAATATTGGCCTCCAAATGCAATCTCCAAGAACAATCTAACCTGGGTTAGGATCTTTTTTTGCCATAGTGGAGCATAAAGGCACCAGGAGTAGAAACACAGGACTTCCTACTGGGGCAAGTTTTGCTGGTTCACAAACACAGATCGCTACTGAAAATAGTTCACCTATGCTTGCAGAAACAGATCCTGGGGGACCCTCCTGTGAGCACTGAGAAAAATCAGACTACCTCTGTTGCACTAGTATATGTGACTGAATAGCACCAGGCCATTACAATTATTTTTTTTTCTGCTAGGAAATAGTTTTACATGGAAAAGCTTCATATAGATTTTTATGAGGTACTCAGACACAAATCTGAATATTTTTACCCATGGGCAACTGGGTATTAATACCTGTGATGATATATACTGTACATCTATTTCATAAAATGTCCTACAGTACTTAGAAGCAATTTGTAAAGAGGAAAGTTAAAATGTTCAACATTAGCCTACAACTATGCTCTCTAAAGGTGAGTGAATACAACAGAAAACAGAGCTCTTACCCATTCAATAGATGTGTTAAAATAGTAATTTCAGTAGACCAGGCTTCTCTCAACCAAGTGATTCTTGAAATTGGCTGAAGTTGATTCTTGAAAAGCATATACCTGTATAGGTGAGGTAATGGAGTGGGCAGGTTCACTAGCTGATGACAGAGGCCCTATACCAGTGATGGCGAACCTTTTAGAGACCGAGTGCCCAAACTGCAATTCAGAACACCACTAATTTTTTTGCAAAGTGCCAATACAGTAATTTAACCTGTATACAGGTGGCTATGAAGGGACAATGTCGGATGCTCACAGAAAGGGCTCCGAGTGCCACCTTTGGCACCCGTGCCATAGGTTCGCCATCACTGCCCTATACTTTGTAGTTTTGTTAGAAAAGTTTTTTTTAATAAGGTGCAATTTATATTTGAGAACTGGGCCTTTTTTAAAAAGTTTTTTTAACTAAACGGTGCAAAGCACAGAACCTGCCTCAGCAGGATCTATGAACCTGTACACTTCATCAGTTCATACGTAGATGCCCTTCAAGAACCAGGATTCATCTTAAAGGACTAATGGCAGAAGTTGTCTCTGATATAACAGAGACAATATGGTACTATATTTTAACTAAGACAGAGGTGCATTTATCACTTCATTACTCTGATCACGAGAAAATACTTAGATTCTGATCTTAAACATTCATTTAGTATAAAGTGACTGGGAATAAGCACAAGAAAGGACTTAAACTCTCCTGAGAGCATTAGGAAATCCCACAATCTATCTGGAGAGCCCAATGCTAACAATTAATGGTTCTATCTGAATATTTAAAGGGAACTTTTGAAATGTTGCAAAACTTAAAACTGGGTCATAAGTAAAACCTGCAGAACTACATCACATTGAATGAAACTTTACTAAGTTTACCTTTTAGAAATGATTTTAGCCAGAAGAAATGAAAGGTAACTCTGAAAGCTTTGAAAGATACAACAAAAACGCTGAAAAGAAACTATGGATGTGCATGACATTTTAAAAAATGAAACAGGCTTAATAGTTAATGGGAGAAAAGAACAGAAAGCGAAACTGGCTTTAAATGTGTATATCCCACTTTTTATTCCACCAACACCTCACAAGATAAAAGTATTCCAATAGAAAATATTAGTCACTAATAAACAGAAACATCTCTTAAGATTTCCCTTTGCTTCTTGTTACATTCAGAGAAAGAATTAATACACCAATGTTTAGGCTTATTTCTTTCCCGGTCCTAAATTTCACCATCCATCTCCCTTTCCTACTAGACAGAGGAGAAGACCAAGGTGGAAGGGCTAAAAAGACCCAGGCAACATCCAAAGGAAAAATAAAAAGAAACAATAAAAAAAGTCCAAAAAACCTGTGTGGCACCTTAAGAACTGTTACATTTTAACATGAACTTTCTTGGATCCCCTCCACTTCTTACAGCATATGGAATACCATGAAACACAGAATTCACAAGTGAAGCAAAACAAGTTGAGAAGCCATGTAGCTATCACAAAAACCAAATACAAAAGTAGAACAGGTGATACTTTTAGGCTGCTAGAAAAATAACAAACAAGTTGCTAATATTTTGAGGGCGAAATCCCTCTTCTTCAGAGGTGTACCAACAGGTTAAAACACGGCAAAAGTTGACGTTGCCAGGAATTATTTCTTAGATGTAAAGTCCTTGGCAAGATGGAAAATATGCCAGTTAGTTTCTTAGTTGCGGCCCGGAGCTTAGATGTTCTGAGGTTGCAATCTGAAGTAAAGGGTGGTGTTTTTATTGTTCCAGTCCTTCAAACAACATGAGCCCTGACATTCACAAGGAAAGCCTTTTATTGGCTTCAAGAGTGTGGCCTGTGGAGGCTACAACTCAAACCCAGCCACTTAGGAACTACAACCTATGCATCCTTCTTATTCACTTCTTTCCCCTTCAGGTTCTATATTCAATAAGTTCAGACTGTTTTCTAGCTGCTTTTATGTTTGTTTGCCCGCCTTCTTGCCATGTCGGAATTATTCATATTGTTTTGTTTTTATTGTGTTGATTTTTTTCCTTTGCTTTTGTATTTATTTATTGTACACTGTCAAGAGTTCCCTTTGGGAAAGTTGGCGCGGTTAATAAGTATAAAAATAAATAACTGCCCAGAGCCCCCAACACACCACATACACACAAAACACACAGCCAAAGGGCCATGTCGTGAAGGATGCTAGGACCTATACCCTCCCCACCCCCCAAAACACAGACAACATTACCCAAACTCTGGTGTGTGGTGTGCAGTGGGGGGGTTGGAAGCAGAGGTGGTGAACGGACCCTGCTCCACCTTCTAAGTGTGTGTGTGTATACTGTTGCTGAAGTGTGTGTGTGTGTGTACTGTTGCTGAAGTGTGTGTGTGTGTGTGTGTACTGTTGCTGAAGTGTGTGTGTGTGTGTGTGTGTGTGTGTGTGTGTGTGTGTGTGTGTGTGTACTGTTGCTGAAGTGTGTGTGTGTGTGTGTGTGTGTGTGTGTGTGCTGTTGCTGAAGTAAATGTGTGTGTACTGTTGCTGAAGTGTGTGTGTGTGTGTGCTATTGCTGAAGTAAATGTGTGTGGACTGTTGCTGAAGTGTGTGTTTGTGTATGTGTGTGCTGTTGCTGAAGTAAGTGTGTGTGTGTGTGTGTGTGCTGTTGCTGAAGTTAATGTGTGTGGACCGTTGCTGAAGAGTGTGTGTGTGTGTGGACTGTTGCAGTATGTGTGTGTGTGTGTGTGTGTGTGTGTACTGTTGCTGAAGTGTGTGTGTGTGTGTGTGTGTGTGTACTGTTGCTGAAGTGTGTGTGTGTGTGTGTACTGTTGCTGAAGTGTGTGTGTGTGTGTGCTGTTGCTGAAGTAAATGTGTGTGGACTGTTGCTGAAGTGTGTGTGTGTGCGTGTCTGTGGACTGTTGCTGGTGTGTGTGTGTGTGTGTGTGTGTGTGTGTGTGTGTGTGTACTGTTGCTGAAGTGTGTGTGTGTGTGTGTGTGTGTGTACTGTTGCTGAAGTGTGTGTGTGTGTGTGTGTGTACTGTTGCTGAAGTGTGTGTGTGTGTGTGCTGTTGCTGAAGTAAATGTGTGTGGACTGTTGCTGAAGTGTGTGTGTGTGCGTGTCTGTGGACTGTTGCTGAAGTGTGTGTGTGTGTGTGTGTGTGTGTGTGTGTGTGTGTGTGTGTGTACTGCTGCTGAAGTGTGTGTGAGAGAGAGAGCGTGCGCGCGCGCGCGCCTTGTGTGGAGGTTAGTGGGGAAAGAGGCTCCTTCCCCAAATCGAAACCAGCTGAGGGGGGGGGGCGGCGGCGGAAGAGGAGACCCCCGAGGAAGGAGGGCTCTCTCTCCGCCAGGGAAATGCGTATTATTTTTCCCCCTCCCCACCTTCCCTTCGCGCCCCCCCCCCCGCCGCTTCTTGCCTGAGGGGGACACTTCGCTCGAGGCGACCGGGAGGAAAAAGAAGAAGAAGCAGGAGGAGGAGGAGGAGGAGGAGGAAGAAGAAGAAGAAGAAAGCGGCGCGGGAGGCGAGAGAGACCAGGCGCGGCCCCGACGCGGAGTTTACCTGACAGGCACGTGCGGCCGCGGCTGAGGCGAGGAAGGAGGTTTTCCCTCCCTCCTCCCTGCCCCCCCCACACCACCCCGCCCCGCCCCGCTCCGCTCTGATTGGAGCGCGGGGTGCCGTCGAGCTCGCCCGGTTGGCTGGGCGGCTTGCCAATCACGGGCTCCCTCCCCGCCCTTCTCTCTCTCTCTCTCAACCCCTCACGCGCCACCGTCGCGGCGGTTAAAATTCGAAAAAAGAAAGGGAGGGAGGGAGGAGGAGGAGGAGGAAGAAGAAAGCAGCAGCAGCAGCAGCAGCCCTGGCCAATCGCTGAGGAAAGGGGGCGGAGACTGAGTAGGCGGGGTTTGCCGGCGCCGAGGCCACGCCCCCTTCCGCCTGCCCGAGAGGGGCTGGTCCCTGCTGTTTAGGCGGGTGCGGCTGCTGTGCCTGTCCCACCTTGGCCCAGGCGGATGGGAATTGTAGTGGTCCTCCAGCGGGGCCTTAGCACTGCCCCGCCCACCCTCTCGACCCTCTCCCGCCCTGGGTGATGGCTTTGGAAGGTGATGGGAGTGGCGATGGGGGACACACATCCTGCCCAGGGTTTATTTCTTTTAATTTTGGTATAAATCGGTGTTTTCCAATCTGGGAGTTCAGCCCTGCAAGGGTGTGTGTGTCACTGAGTGTTTCCTGTTTGTGGTGCATGTGTCTCACAGGTCTTCTAGTAATGTGTCCTTCAATAAATATGTACAGTAGGATCCCCTATCCACTGATACATTAACCACTGATTCAGTTATCCATGGTTGGGAAGAGGAAAAAATAGTAATGCAGCAGTCACAAAAAAGTGTTCTGCTTATATACCGCCCCATACCACTACAAGTAGTCTCTGGGCGGTTTACAATTTTGATTACAGTGTGCAGGCTACACATTGCCCCCCCCCCCAGCAAGCTGGGTACTCATTTTACCGACCTCGGAAGGATGGAAGGCTGAGTGAACCTTGAGCCTGCTACCAGGGATTGAACCCAGGTCGTGAGCACAGTTTTAACTGCAGTACAGGCATTTAACCACTGCGCCACGAGGCTCTACTGTCACAAACAACAAAGCTACTGTCACAAAAGGTTTTTTTTTTGGGGGGGGGGAGGTGTTCTCTCTTATCCACGGTTTTCATTATCCACAGGAAAGCCTGGAACCAATCCCCAGCAGATACAGGGGTCCTATGGTATTGTGTAATCCTGAACCACTTGGCTTGTCCCAATTTGCTTCTGACAGGTGTTAAATAATTGCTTCTTTGAGTTTCCAGAGTGAGATCTTAAACTTGACATGTATGTATGAGAAACAGGCCTTTGCTCTTGCATAACACATGTATGAGGAAGGGGAAGAAGGAGGCCTTTACCCTCTTAAAATGCCTTTTTATGCAGCTATGGTGCAGGTTACCTGACTGTTATAAAAAGGGGTCACGGGTAAACTTAAGAGAAGGCAAAAGATCAAGGGTGGTGACCTTGGAAAGCCTATCAAGTTTTTTCTGTTCATGCATTCAAGTTGCTGCAGCTTTTTTAAATTCTCATTTTGAATCATTGAAATCTAAGAGCGAACACTGGAGCTGGGCTCTGTGCAAAAAATAAAAGTAAAGTAAATAACATTTAAAACATCACCCTTTTGGTCGTTGTTATGGCAAAGCCGTTTGCTTCCTCCAGTTTACTCAAGTTTCTTTGTGACATTTATAGGGTTGATGGCACATGTGGCCTTCTCAACATTGCTGGGCTGCCGTGCCCATCCACCCTTCCAGTGGTGAGGGACCATGGGACTCGTAGTCCAACAGCTTCTGATGGGGCCACACATTCGGAGCCTAAGCTTGAGGGTATTTTTTTAACTGCATTGTTTGACATGAATGGCTGGTCACAAGCAGGCTCTTCTTTTCCCATCTGCCACCTCCAGTACCCTATTGTTAGTTACACAGTAAACAAGATCACTCCTCCTGGGAACTCTATTGTGGGAGATTTGCCAAAGCGTCTGGCCTTGTAAAAAGTAACCACAGAAGGAAACAACAGGCAGCAAAACATTGCCAACTGTTATGTATACAGGCGTAACAGCGAGACCATACACCGGAGTCCTGCTTGCACCCAAGCGTGCAAAGTCTGCATTTGCTCGTCCTTGTTACACTGTACCTAAATACACAATGTATCAGGCCTGGGCATCTAGTCAGGGTTATAGAACAGTGTTGGTGAACCTATGGCACAGGTGCCAAAGGTGGCACTCGGAGCCCTTTCTATGGACACTTTGCAAATAATTCGTGGGTTTTTAATCACAGTTTGGGGACTTGGTCTCTAAAACTTTCACCATCACTGTTATAGAACCATGTTCCCTATCAGGCAAGGTACTTAACGGTTTACAAGTTTGTTTCATGTATTTATTTCATGGATACACCTTCCTTCCCAAGGAATTCTGGACAGGTTACAATCCTGTGAATTAGATTAGGAAGAGAATTATTGTCCCACTCCTGTCTGCCTTTGGGGTGTGTGGGGATTTGACACAGAAATGGACCGTGGGCACTTCTTTGGCAGCCTGTTGTCTCCGGTTTTAGCCTCATTGTGGCTTCCCGCTGAACCTGTAGAGATAAACTCCACTGGGATCATCTCTGAGCACTTATCTCTGAAGCAACGAATACACAATGTTATGTGCATGGCTGCATTTCATCTATTTAATGTTTTTTTTTTAAAAAAAACCCTAGGAGATGGCCTATATGTGCTCAGAACTGGAACTGTATAGCACCGCTTGAGTGATGCAGCAGTCCTCACTCAAATGACAGATTTCGGGTGAGAATGGCCCTTTCCAGAAGCAGTTGTAAGAGAACCATTGGTGAATTGGTGCCACCGCCGTTGGCTTGCTTCCCATGGCAGAAAACAAAGGCCAGGAAAGTAGGGCGGGGGAAGGCTGCAGAATGACTGCTTTGCACATTTTGGCCTCAATGCAAATCCTGTCTAAGAAGCTACTGTTTAACTAAAAAGCAAAAAGACACATTCAGCCTTGTACCCTCCTAATCAGCTTCAAGGTCAATCTGGTGACATCCCTCTACTAGCTACTGTCGGAGGGGTGGTCCCGACAGCGGCAACAGGTCTTTGACACTCTCTGCTCCCAGGAGCCTCCTCCAACATGGCAAGAGTCAAGGATGGCTAGCAACCAAGGAGGATGGCATAATCTGCCCTCAACACCTGGAGGGGCAAACGTTCCCTCCATCCTATGCTCAGGTACGCTCAGAGGCTGTTCCACTTTTCCTTCCCAGGTTGGCTTTAAGATTCATTGAAATATATGATATCTACATATTGGAAAGTCAACCCGTCCCACTGTAAACAATCTCATTTATTGAAATGCCAAGTTTCCATGGTGCAAACTTGATGGCTCCAGTTTTAATAAGTGACAGAGCCATTGGACTGTCATTGAGGCACTTAAGATCCAGCGTCTGCCCAGCCTGTTGATTCAATGTGGAACAGCAGCTGATCACAGTAGGCTGGAGTGCGATGTTTGTGCACGAATGCTATCATTTTTTTCTGCCAAGATGTCTGGGGAGAGAAGACCTCCTTCTTTCAAAACGTCTGTAAAACACAAGACAGTTATGATAACTCTTCCTCGCTTTTCATTTTCTGTCAAATCAAACTCTTGGTACAAGAAGGAATACACTTTTCTGAAAGAATTTGAGCACAGCAATGATCCAAAATCATTTCAAGGAAATGCTGTATCTTCCCGTCTGTAAGACGCTTCCCCCCCCCCAATGTATAAGACAACCCCAACTTTTCCAACCTGCATTACAGTTTCACAACAGCACAGTTCTCTCCTTGGTTTACTTTCATGTACAGTGGACCCTCATACAACAAACGGTTTGCATAACATAAAATCTGTACAACATAAAACATTACGGAGATAGGGGAGATCTGTTTAACAGAATCATCTATGGGGCGAATCCATACAACATAAAAATGTTTGCGATTAGGGATTACTCTGTTTTCAATGCATTCCTATGGGAAATTTGTATACAGGAATATTTGCTTAACATAATTTCATTTGGGACCAATTAATTCCTTTATACAAGGTACCACTGTATAGGACTACCCTCAAATTTTAGTCTCACAATTTTAGACAAAAATATAGTCTTGTACACAGAAAAAATACTGTACTCCATTAGATTGCATGGTGCATTTGATTCATTCTCTAAAACAGAATGTTAAGTTTCCATGCCTAGCAGATGTATACCGAGAAACAAAATACTGTATTTATATTGTGATGTGGGATCAGGAAGCCAGTTCTCAGTAATGGGGAAGAGTGCTGGCTGTTTGAAAGGAAATGCAATTCAATCATTTGGCTGAAAAACATAAGAGGCTGATCATATCAAAGATAAAAATAAGAACTAGAAATATGTATTATATGCATATCATTAAAATATTCTCACTGTTTGTCTGTAAGAAATGACTTCCACAGGGACTCCACCTGCCAGTTGCTTTGGCAGAAGACTGGCCAACATTAAAGCTGGCGATTTCTAAGCAGGCTGCCTGAATTATGTCTATTCAAACCCTCATTATATTCATAATTTCCCCTTTCTCCATTCCCATTTCTTTTTCTGCTATGTGTCATGTCCTCAGCTGAGTTTGTAATGGAGGCAGGAACTGTTCTCCTTATCGTATAGACTATGGCGGGCCCCTTTAAGCTGCATACAAATCGATCAATGCCTTAAATTAGTAAGCAAACAAGATTATCTGCTGAAGCAAGGCTTTTATAAACTTTATGCAGCAGCCAAAATAAATAGCATTATGGCCACAGTTCAGGGAGGCACAGAAACGATACCTGGGCTCCGAATGGAAAGTATCAATTTACGTTTCTTTAAAAATGGCATCCTAAATGGCTTTTGCAATGGAACAGTTTTAAAAACAATTTTATGGTTTGGCATTTCGAGAAAGTCGTGTGCCTGTTGTTCCAGCAAGCAAGCAAGCAAACAAAAAATCTGGCTGGGTTCATGCTGCCTGTGCAGCAGACCTGAAGTGTCTCGGTGGATTCTAGTTGCCCTCCCTTCCTCTCTTTGGACGGATGTGTCAGGGGGCTGGTGCTTCCAATGACTGACAGGCGGCTTGCAAATGGCCGTGTGTGACGGACATTTATACTGCTGCATACAGAGGGATTTCTCAGTGCATGTCAACCCTCGAGTGGTGTGCTTCGGTCTCCATGCCAAACTGGATGTCATTCCTGTTTACATCTTCCCATGACATCCTGAGGGGCCAAGTAGCTTTTCCATTCTTCTCTGGGGATTCTTTGACACGCTGAGATGTCACGCCAGCTTCTCCAAAGGCGGTGGTGTGCATTTTCTGAATCCCACCATTTGCTGAAAGGCTTACCTAAGATGGCAGATTGGATGTTTTGATCAGGATCATCGAGGTGAATCAATAGTATCTGATAGGCAGCCTCTATGTTAGCTTTCAACAGAGCCTTCTCTTCATCACCCTGGATGCATTTGAACCAGCGGGTCAAGGCGCTGGCAGCAGCGAGGCGGACATCGTTCGAGGCATCTTCCAAACAACTGAGGAGTTCTGCAAGAGAAGTGACAGCATCTAGATTGAACTCAAGAGAAATGAACAGATGCCAAGTATGTTCTGAAGAAATTCACCTGCCAGTGATTGCTCTGATTTTATTTTATATGCTATATACCAGGGAGGTCCAACTTTGAACAGGCCGAGGTCTACTTTTTCTGGCCCAAAGTGCCTGAGGGCTACTACACTGATACCTCTACTTACGAATTGTATCCATTCCAAGCACATGCTCGTAAGTAAAAAAAAATTGTAAGTAGAGCAGCGGTTTCCCATAGGAATGCATTAAAATCCGTTTCCTCTGGAATGGATTGATTTTCAATGCATTCCTATGGGAAGGCTGACCATGCACATGCTTCCCTTGCACCTGCTCGGTCATCTGGCCAGTGGGGGGAACAGGAGACAACGTCATGGCCCTTGAACTGCCCCGCTCGGCTGAGACAGTGGGATGGCAGACCCAGAACTTTGCTAGGGCAGTGGTGGTCCTTGGAATGGGGGAGGGGTGGAGAACTTATCCCCTCACTTTTTTATTGGTGGCCGGCGGGCTACTTTTGAACCCTTTGTGGGCTATCGGTAGCCCATGGTCTACCTGTTGGGCAGGCCTGCTATATACCAGTGATGGAAAACCTTTTAGAGACCGAGTGCCCAAACTGCGATTCAAGACCCACTATTTTTTTTTTGCAAAGTGCCAATACAGCAATTTAACCTGAATACAGGTGGCTTTGAAAGGGTGATGTCGGGTGTCCACAGAAAGGGCTCTGAGTGCCACCTTTGGCACCCATGCCATGGGTTCGCCAGCACTGCTATATACTGTGTTTCCTCCCAGCTCTGTGCTGGGCTTCATCCTTATAAAGCATTGTGAGGCAGATCAAGTTGGGAGGATGCAGTTGATCCCATGGCTACATAATCAATTTCCACGGCTATGTGGCAATTCAACACCTGGGCCTCCTGAGTTCTGATTCAGCCTTCTATCCACACTGCTACACTGGCTCATACAACAATACAGTTTTGAAACATAAGCAGGGATGGTCAGTCCACGACACGAGTATTTAGGAACAAAAAGACTTGTACATCCTGGTGAGGATCCATCCATTTTCTCCTAAAGCTTTGACAGCTTGTTCCACAGTTTACAGATTGGACGGTGAAAACACACCATGCTACACGAGAATGTTCACATAACGTACTTCCATATGTGCCTTTCCACGATCATTCAGCGTATTTCATACCTGAGCAAATTTTGGCGAGGTCAAACCGTTTCCCACCGCACTCCAACAACATGCCAACAATCCGGCAGGACAAGAGGCGGGTCATTTTGGAATCTTCCCCCAGCGTGGTCAGGACTTCAGACAAGAGCTGATCTCCAACACTTTGCATCTGAAAGCAAGAAAAGGAACCACTAGCTGGGGGAATCTGCCGAGGAAGAAGCTCTCCGCCATTTGCAATCAGCTCATTTTCCATCATCAAGTCTAATGTAACGATTGGAAGAAGTACATCTGAAAGGCACCGTTCAGTATTTTGTGTCTGTGTTTTTGGCAGAGGGGGACTCGTATGGGTAGGAAGTGAAGAAGGTAGACCTGGTGGTCAATCAAAAAGAGGGGACCACACATGACCTGGAAGACTACTTTGAAAACAAGATTGACTTTCCAACAGACTTTGCGATGTCTGTGGCAAAAGGTTTCAATTTGAAAATTCCCACACAGTATCTGCCTGCCTGACTGGCGTGCCCAGAGTCACTTGCTGCATGCCAGCCGTGTTTCTGCTTTCTCAAGAGTGTTTTGTTTTCTGAATGGCCATCGTCTCAGCACCATGGGGTGCAAACCTTTTTTTGGGGGGGGGGATCTGGCTCTTTTTTTGAAGACAAAGAAAGCAACTGCAAGATCTGCAAGGGCCTGGTCCTTAAGCAGGTTTTCAGCAAGTCCATTAAATACATTAAAGTAAGCATTTCTTTCCTATTCCAGAAGATGGTGCTCACGGTCAGATGTATGTTCTAAAAACCAATATTCAAGCCCAGACCCACCTTACTGTCACCCTGCAACTATATCATATACATTTGCTCCACCCCACGCCCGTTTTACACTTGTTTTTCTCTTGCTCTGCCTCTCCTAAATGCTAACTGCATACAGTTCTGCCTGCTATAGGACAAAAGTCATTATTATACCTAATTATGCAAAATAATGTTTTCATAGGAACAAAACTAGAGGGCTGTGATATGTGTGTGTGCCTATGTTCATGCAATATGGATTTGTGATCTAATCTTCCAAATTGTTTAGTCTGTCAGCTAAATGAGTTTGATTGCCTTGGCTATCGGTAGCCACAATATCCAAGCAGAGACAAAGAGGATAAGTCAACAGGCATTTATAACAGGCCTCCACCTGCATGCTTGACATCAAGCATGCTTGGTGTCACTTTCTTGCCAAATCGTAGCAAATTTCTCAACCATGGTGGTATCCTATTTCAGGCCTGCCCAACGGGTAGACCGCGGGCTACCAGTAGCCCACAAAGGGTTCAAAAGTTGCCTGCCGGCCATCAATAAAAAAGTCAGGGGATAAGTTCTCCACTCCTCCCTCCCGCATCCCAAGTAGAGATGGGCACGAATAAAAAAATTGCATTTCGTTTGTCGTTTGTAGGGTCCATTTCGGTTCGTTTCCGTTTTTCGCGAATTTTTGAAAAAATTCGTTTTCGTTTTCATTTGTTTCGTTACTATTTCGTTACCATTTATTTCATTTTTTGTGATTTTTTAAAAGGATTTTAAGCAATTCACTCATATTGCAATAACGAAACGAAACACACGACAAAATTTCCGGTGTTTTTGTTCGTTTCGTTTCATTCCAGAGACAAAATTCGTTTGTCGTTTCGTTACGTAACAAAACGAAAAAATGAAAACGGAAACAAAAATTGTTCGTTTCGTGCCCATCTCTAATCCCAAGGACCACCACTGCCCCAGCAAATTTCTGGGTCTGCCAGCCCACTGTCTCAGCTGAGCAGGACAGCTCAAGGGCCGTGGCACAGCACCTCAGCTTGTTCAAAGTTGGACAGCCCTGGCCTGGACAAAGTTCTTCCTGATAATGAAATAGGAATCCTAGTATGCTATACATTGTCGTATTTTCAATGCATTCCTATGGGAAACCGCTGCTCTACTTAAAAAGATTTTTACTTACAAGCATGTGCTTGGAATGGACAAAATTAGTAAGTAGAGGTTTTAGTGTAGTAGCCCTCAGGCACTTTGGTCCAGAAAAAGTAGACCTTGGCCTGTTCAAAGTTAGACAGCCCTGTCCTATTTCATCTGACTGCCTCACTGTTGCTTTATCCCTCCTCAGTTCTGAGATACTGTTCGCAGCACCTCTGTTCTCACCAGCGGTGCTCCGTTCATCATGCCTGTTGTACTCTGCCTGCTTCAGCCCTGTCCCCAACAGCCTCCCAGGTTTCCAGCTAGTACTTGAGTTTCACTGTTTCAGAGAGTAGGGGTCCGGGGTGGGGGAATAGTTTGGGCGAGCCATTTTTCCAAATCAGAGTCAGATCAAATAGGACAGATCAGTTTGGTGACTCTCCTTTGCAAAGATTCCAAAACAGACACTATCCTGGACTTACAGTATTTTCCTTCGTGCTCAAAGACTCAGTCACTCCTTAGGTGAGAGAGGCCATGGAGCCATGTTTCATCTTTTCTTCTCTACTATCCACACTATGGTTAGTTGAGTTTATTTCCCTATACAGCATGCTCCCCTGAATTCTGTAGTAAAAGGGCCAGTTCAAGTCTTCCCTCCCTTCATTCAACTTGATCTTTCCCTTAACGACAAAGGTACACACACACACACACACACACACACACACACACACACACACACACACACACACACACACACACACACAAACTGAAATACAAAACAGTACAGAATAGAGCTAAACTTTTGATGATAGACTACAGATGGAAAGAATGCAGCTGCTACTGTTGTGGGAACTCCTGGAAAATCTGTGGGTGTGTATCTAGCAGTTACCGTCCTCCCCCCCCCCCAAATTGTATATATCTCTGGGCCAGGATCCAGCTATGTTCTTCCACACCCAGCATGAGTGGAATGGGGACTTTCCTTCACTCTCCTCCTGCTGGGGCCTCATGGTGCCAAAAATCTGTTTTGCTCCAGAGGTGCACGGAGAGCTACCAGAGGGAGGCGAGGTTTCTGCACAATGCTGGTTCTTGTATCCTAATTTCAATTCCTGGTTAGGATAGGAACTATAATTAGTAGTCACTATCAGCCCTGATATGAATGCAACATAATCCAATTTAAGGAGGCACAGGAGGAGGACATTAAAAGCCGGTGTGACGTGCCAAGGTTCTCAATATGTGTCTCTACACGTTTAAAGTAACTTGCTAAATAATTTGAACAAAAATTAAATGTCAAGGGCCAGCTGTTCATATCAGACTATGCCCTTCACAATCATTTAAGAACAGATCAATTTTACTCTGCATGGGCTTTCAGTGTAAGTAAACTAGTTTAAAACCTCCATATAAAAAACTTATAAATTCAAAGAAGGGGCGACCTCCACCCTCAACCCTTTGGCAGGCAAGCCGTTTCAAAACTCTGCCCTTCTCAAGTTCGATCATACTATTTTCTTCACAAATATTTATAAACTGTTGATGTCTCTAAATCTTAAAGGACATGACCCTACCAAAAACAAACAATGCACCATGAGAATTGTTTTTTTTTAAAAAAAAAACCAAAATCCAAAACTGATGTTTTACTATACATCTTGCTCACCTCAACATGTTATAAATTTACTGTTTTCTTCGTGGTTCCTGATTCTCTCTTTTCTACGGAGTGCCATTTTTATTTGCAGGCTGAACCACGTACAGTACAGTGGTACCCCGACTTAAGAGCAGCTCGACTTAAGAGCACTTCGACTTAAGAGTGGAAAACTGTTGGCATTTTAACTGCCGCCTTACAAATTTTAGATATGGTCTGCTCGACTTACAAATATTTTTCCATTATTTAAAAAAAAATTAACTTATTTTTTTCAAATTTTTTAGACAGTACCCCGACTTTAAGAGTAGTTCGACTTAAGATCATGCGTTCAGAACGCATTAAATTCGTTAAGTCGAGGTACCACTGTATATGCAAAACTCATCTTCTTAGGCTGTATTTTGGAAACGGCTTGACTTGATATTTGTTTCACTGCGGAGTTTTGTGTGTGTGTGTGTGTGTGTGTGTGTTGGATGACAATTGTATCCTTGGTTTCACGGAACCGGCTGACAGGGAGGGGGGAGAGGGAGGTTTACCTCTTCCGAGGAAAGGAGTTCACTGGAAATAAGAGCCCAGAGGCAGGAGACAGCCGTGGTGCGGATGGTCGCGGCTGTTCTCCCAGCTTGCCACCGCAGATTCGGAGCCAGGATGTCTTTTATCACTATCTCAAGGTAGTTACAGAATGCCCTGAAGCCAAGAACAAAGAGGAGCGGAATGGAAAAAAAAAAAGCTTTGTGCAAACGTGATGGAATGACTGGGGAGGAGGAGAACAATTTTTTTTTGGCCTTGAAAACAAAATCACAGGAACAGAAGGAACGGAGCATGAAAGAGAAAAAGGGGAGGGGGGAGGAGAAAGCATAATTGATGACAGTGTATGTTAGCAATATTTCATTACTTAAATGTCTTTCGAGGGTAAAATAAGTGGAGTTGGTATGAACCCCACCAGAAAGAAGAACAGAGGCAGGGATCATTTTGCCTTCGGGCTCTGGCTTCCTGTCATCCGGACAGGCCCCTTGCTCTGGTATCTGGGAATCCGGCTATTCCTCATTCGCATGCAGAGGCTTCAAAGCATATAGAAGAGACACACATTTTCAGAATATAACACCCAGAGCACGTGGCTCTTGCAATCTTAATTCAAATGGCAACCTTCCCCAGAATGAGGAACGTTGTTTTAGATGTTCAAATATGCTTCCTCTCATCTGACCATAACATCTCTATTTTCTTCTGGTGTAAGGAGCTACAGAGATTCTCTTTCTCTCTGAAATAATGCCAAACAGAGGTCTAGGTCTATAATAGAGGTCTGCCTTGATCTTAAAATTCTTCACTCCCAAAACAAAGACAATGGGAATGAAATACATCAACAATCAGGCTTATTTGAGGGGGGAACTAAGTAGAGATGTGAAATGAAGCCACAGAAATGGATTCTCCAAGGTTTCTAACATTTACTATCAAAATATGCAAAATAATTACATTTTAATCACTTGTGTTGCCACTTTCCCAGGCCTAGTGGTTTTCTGATAGTTACACTCAAGTGCTAAGAAGCTTTGACAAATCCTGGAAAAATGTTTTTGCACTGCTGGACATGATGAATGAATATGCTCATGGTACCTGCTGTAGAACACACTGCCCAATGACCAAGAGTCTACCCAGCTAGAATTTAGCATGGCTATTGAGCATCTACCAAACATCTAAACTACTAATGTTGGCTCTCACAACAATAATTTCCCAGTTCTGTGGGTTGTTTTCCCTCCAGCAGATGGCATTTAAGAATCAAGAGTGAAAATAGCAAGCAGTTCATAATATCAACCTCCTGCAGCACACTACTCAATACACTTCAGCCCAGTCTTATCACTCCTGCTTTAACAAACATACAGGATGTCTCAGTAGAGCAAGAGTTACAAACACAGTGAAACTCAAGTTGTAAACTGCCCGGAGTTCCTTCTGGAAGACAGGCAGTATATAAGCTCCTAAATAAATAAAATAAATAAATGTTCTATTGAAAGTGTGTCACTCCTATATTAGATTTCTGCCAGCAAGTGATATGCACCTAAGGTATACCAGGACTAGAGATGGGGACAGCCAGCTAAAATAGTGGTTCATAAAAGCTAACGAACCACGAATCTCTCACCTGTGGGGGAGGGGGGAGAACGATATATGGAGATGAACAAAAAGGGGAAATATTCTTTTAATATTTGTCCCTTCCTATTTGTCAGGTCTGGAGACCCCAACAGATACGAAGGGATGCACATTAAATGAATCAATGATACTTATTAAATATCACAATTTTTTTTAATTGTCCACATCTCTAATCAAGACATTTAGGGTTTTGAGTGCCAAACGATCTGAGTCTCAGGTTGATATGTGGTAGTTCCTTGAAGCTGTTGCACATATCAATCTCTCTCTCTCTCTCTCTCTCTCTCTCTCTCTCTCTCTCTCTCTCTCTCTTTAAGGGGACACCCCTAAATGTGGCAAACATTTCATCCTAGGAGAGGCACCCCAACGTCTTGACAAATCTGGCATTTCCTTCCTGTACCTTTTTTTGGTCCTGAACTCTCCTTTTTCAGGTGTAGTCAGATTTCACTGGTGGTTTTTAACATAATAATTAAAATCTATGTGGCTGGGGATTTTTTTCTACAATCCCCTCCACCCACCCCTCAAATCCATGTTTGGCTCCAAGGTGGTCTTTGCTAAATGACCCTTGGGAACCTACACATTTCTGCTAATGGCGTCTTTTAATCCCTTAAATAAAATGTGTCAAAGCCACAAAAGAGTTAAAAACACCTCACAAAATGCAGCACCACTTACTTGCCTACAATGGAATGTTCTCTGTGAAGGTTAATAACATTTAGAACTCTTTCTCCTGTTTTTTTTTAAAGTATCTGTGAAGCAAAACAGGAATAACACTGCCAAATTGTTCAGCAAATGGAGATGTCTTCTCAAGAGCTGTTTGAAAAAGGTACACTGGAACCTGTCAGTTGGAACCATTAGCTCTCCCTCTCTCTCTCTCATTCTTCCGCTATATGAAAGTGGACACCTCTTTTAAAAAGATGAGGTGGTTCTTAAAATATGGAACTATGCTTTGCTCTTACTCTGAACCTTCTTGTTTTCCCAGTATTGTTTCTGGTATTTCTAAAACACCATGATCACCAACTTGCAAAAATGAGAATGCAGTTAAAACACCTCCCTTCCTTTAAAGCACGTCTTCTAAGTACCTTGAGAAGACATGAGAAGAAAAACAGAAAAAAAGTGAGGACAAGATCATAAAATACACCTCTATAAGTAAAAAGAACTGCAGGCCTTGAACCAGTACTGGAAAATGTGTTGCAGGTTTTGCAAATGTTAACGGGAATAAAAGACACAAAGGACATTTGCCCCAAAAGAAGGAAGCTGAATTGCTTGAACTTCCACAGCATAAACTGTGTATTATGAATCAGTGGGCTGCCTCCTAAGGAGGTGCATTTTTTAACGTGGATGTGCATTTCTTAACATGTAAGGGTAATTTCAGGAACATGAACACATCTTCTCTTGAAAACAAGACAGCACCGTCCTTTTGCGAACACAGGACTGCAGTAGCTGCAAAACCAACAGAAAATCTTCAGGCGTTGGTTCTTCCAAAATGGAGTCAGTTGTCAAAACAGTGGTGCCAGATTTTAATCTGTTTGTTATGGAACTGCTGAAAAGCACAAAGCCAGGCCCAGAACCAAAGAAGGCGATCCTTCCACAAAAGTGTTGTGATCGGCTTTCTGGAAAAGTCTGAAAGGAGGCTGCTTTTTAAAAACTGACTTGGACCAAATAAAGCAATTCTTTTTCAAGGAAGGATAAAGTTGGGCCTCAAAATGTTTCTACTTCTAGCAAAGCCGTGGTCTGTAATCCAATCAGTGGAGCGTCTGTTTGAACGCCTAAGCACAACCTTGTGGGTTGGACACCTCAGGGATTTGGAGTGGTGTGTGTGTGTGTGTGTGTGTGTGTGTGTGATTCTGCACTGTGCCTTTCAGACAAACAGTCAGGCCTAATGGCCTTGGGGAAGATGCTGCCACAAAGGAGGGTGGTGGAGTCTCCTTCTTTGGAGGTTTTTAAGCAGAGGCTGGATGGCCATCTGTCAGGGGAACTTTGATGGGGGGTTCCTGCATGGCAGGGGGTTGGACTGGATGGACCTCAAGGTCTCTTCCAACTCCATGATTATATTACTTCTGAGTAGAAAATTCAGGGAGGGATTGACTTGATGGCACATAATTACTGCAATTAGACTCTACGAGGTTAAGATTAGCATACACTTTTCTTTCTGATCTCCTTAGGGCCGTTAGTGCAACTAAGCTCCTCTGGTGATCACTCACATTACCACAGTTTGGAGATAACACAGAAACCTTCCCTAACCACCCCTAAAACCTGAGGCTATGGACTGTCGAGGGTTACACCTCTTGCCATGGTATTTGGCGCATGCTGGAGCTTGCTGACTGGATGTAGACTCTGTTAGTAGCTAAACTTTGGCATGAAACTGGAAGCAGCAACTTCGGAAACGACCTTCCCACGACGCAAAGCCAGGCCCATCCCTTAAACATTTTGTACCTCAAGGGCTTCCCTTATTTCCTCATCGTATGTCCTGTGCGCCTCAATATTCACTGGCAGGAATCTTACTATGCACAATATTGCCACATGTTGTTGCCACACAGTGTGCCGATGTAAAGGCTGGTGAGAAGCAGTGAACCCAACTCTACGTTACACAAGCTTTCCACAATATACTCAATGGTTGCATAGAACATTTCCTACTGGAAGCAAGTTTAGGAACTTCGTTTCTTCAGAAGCTTCAAGGCCTCTGTAAGTCCAAAGCACTGTTCAAAAACCATGCCACAGGCTGGACACAAATGGAAATCTGTGACTTGTTTTGAACAGTACTTTGGTGTTTTCCTGTTTTTATTCTCAATCTCTTTCAGGGTGACACAGTGTTTTTATATAACATTCACAAATACCACACGTGGGAACAGATACCATTGCAATTAAAAACCAAATTACATCTTCTCACTAAGGCATAGAAATCACGACAAATGTTTCAGTGACACGATGTGACTCTTACCCTTCAGAATTGAGCGTCTCATTCGGTTTCTGAAGCAGCTGGCACAATGTTGCGAACAGCTTCAGGCGCATAAGGGCATCTCTGGATGGCTGGAGGCATGTTTTAAGGATGCAAACAAAATCCTCAAGAGCTCTGCCTATTACAGGACCTAGAACATAAGTGGAATTATATATATGTTTCCATCCTTCCGAGGTTGGTAAAATGAGCACCCAGCTTGCTTCCTGGGCCTTCTGGAGGCCCCAAAAGGGCTTCCCTGTGAACCGGAAGTGACTTTCGGATCGCTGAAAATCATTTCTGAGGCCTCTGAGAGCCTTTCTAGGCCTGCCGGAGGCCTCAGAAAGGATTTCCGGTTTGTAGGGAGGTCCTTTTGGGGCCTCCAGAAGGCCCGGGAAGGCTCTCACAGGCCTGTTTAGGGTAGGGCCAGGCTGGGGGTAAGTACAAGAGCCCCCAGCTAGCCCCCACCCCACCCCCAGGCCTGACTCAACCTGCATCCGCATATCACAGATTTTCATTTATCGCGGGTCAGGTCAGGTCCCTAATCTCCGCGATAGGCGGGGGATCACTGTATAAATTATTTGTGTTTATTTTGCATTGTATTGTACACACTAATTGTTGTTAACTGCCCAAAGTGGCCTCACTGCCAGATGAGCGGTATAAAAATCAATCAATCAATCAAACAAACAAACAAATAATAAAATAAGTCAAAACAACAACAGCATAAACTTCATGTTCCCCCTATACGGCTGGAAGAACTTGACTTACCTGAATGAGTGGCGATGACATGCAGCTGGAGTAATTCTGGCGAGTAGGAGGTCCAGCAGTCATGATTTAAAGATACCCATTCCATCAGCTGACCCATATGCTGTTGGTACAGGCCTACAATACCTTTCAAGTGCTGCAACTTAGCCAATTCGATCATGGCATCTTCTATCTGTTGGATGGAGAAAAGAAAGATAAAGAATCAAGGAGGTGCAATGGGGTGGGCATGACTTGTCACTCACCCCCCACACCCCACCCCAAAGGGCAGAAGTGACCAGGGTTAACAACAATGCATCAGACTGCTACCACTCCCTCAGTTCCACTCAGTCCAAGGTAAGGGACTCTTCATACCTTCTAGGATGTTCTTGAAACTTGGGGAAAGCATTGCCAACACCCTTTTAGCCTCTGCTCCCACAGAATTGCAGACATGGAGACAGGAAACACTTAGTGATACATGGAGTCACTGCAGCTAGAATTTTGTATGCTACGTATTGGGGGGCGGGGCGGGGCAGAGCGAGATACCGTAATGGGAAGAATTGATAGAGAAATGCTCGGAAGTCATGGAGATGGACATATTAAAGTGTTCTGCTTATATACCGTCCCATAGCACTTCAAGTAGTCTTTGGGCGGTTTACAGTTTTTCATTACAGTATGGAGGCTACACATCCCACTCCCCCCCCCCCAAAAGGAAGCTGGGCGCTCATTTTACCAACCTCCGAAGGATGGAAGGCTGAGTCAACCATGAGCCTGCTACCTGGGATTGAACCCCAGGTCATGAGCACAGTTTTAGCTGCAGTACAGTACAGGCATTTAACCACTGCACCACGAGGCTGGAACGTTTATTAGCAGGAAAGTTAAAGGACCTACCAATGGGGAAAGCATGTGGAAGCCGGGGACTGTTTTATTGCAGGGCTGTGGGGGTGGGGTGGGGAGACTGTAACAAGTTTCGAAAGAAAACTAAAAAAAGGAAATAGATGGCCAACAGAATTAACAAGAGCAATAATTATTTGATAGTAAGGCTAATGCATTATTAAATGTAATATGCTGAAATAAGGATAAAGTTTATAATAAATATGATGTATTAGTGTGGATATTGAAAATTAGAAAACAGATATTGAAAACATCATTTTAAGGCTATATGAATGACTTTTTTAGTACATATATTTGGGGAAAGTAAAAGACATGGCGCAGGGCAAGGATCATTATATTTTTGGAGAGAAATGAGCCATGTAAATTAAAAGGAAAAAAAATCCTGACTATGGTGAGCAACACTGGATGTATTAGGTATTATGAGCTTTGATTTGAATTTGAGTTTGTTTTGTTGTTAATAATTTTGTTCCCTTTGTTATATTTTTAGTATTAAAGTAAGAGTTATTTATTTTAAAAGATACTGTGACAAGAACTAAAAAAACAAAATCTACAACAAAAAGACAACTAACAAAACCCAAAAAACAAAGTGAATGCACAGAAAAAGTAAAGTACTATAGACCTGACCAATTAATCACACACACACAGAGAGAGAGAGAGGGGGGGGTAAGATTCTTGTGACTGTTATGAGTTCACTGGTCAGCTAAGGAAAGTCTGTTTCTCAGAGTATGTTTATCTGAATACCATCAACACAGTAGAGGCATTTGAGACCTGCCTTATCAACCTGCTTTCCTCCATAATCATGTTCTTTCAGGAATGTATTCTTTCAAGCTAGCAGATTTCCAGACCGAAGGCTGAGACCTCCCTGTCTTTGAAACAAGCTTAAACATTTTTGTTCCATCTGTCATTCTTCCTGACTCTTATGTGTACAATCATGCAAAATTAGCCTACACCAAAGGCAGAGCTTTTAAAGCTAACTTTCAGAATTATGACTTTTCGGAAAGTGCCTCTTAGTGTGACAAGAGTCATAAATATCAACTCACATTATCATGCCTAGAAGCAACAGAACAGGAAGTAAAGCGGGCATTAAACGAAGGAGCAAGCCGGGTAACAAAGCCTGTGTTGGCCACCACAAAGCATTATAAAAAGATGGGTGATTGATTTATTTGGCATTTGATGAAAGTGATTTACGATGTTGTGAGAGTCGTTGGGTGAAAAAAAAAATAAAAATGAAAGGCCAGGCTCCACCAAAGGCATCTTACACTCTTGCCTCTGATTCTAAATAACGACAGAAACATTTTAAAGAGTGGAATTGTCACAGGGGTGAAAAGGGCAAAGGCAGAGATACATCCTTGAACAACATACCAACAAGAAGAAAAATCCTATTCTAAAATGATGGTAGTATCATCTACAGCTCATTTTTGAGTATTTTCTAAGCTTTTACAACTATAGGATGAATAGTAGGAATCAGATTGTCTTGAAGGGGTTGCTCTCTCTCTCTCTCTCTCTCTCTCTCTCTCTCTCTCTCTCTCTCTCTCTCTCTCTCTCTCTGTGTGTGTGTGTGTGTGTGTGTGTGTGTGTGTGTGTGTTTGTATTTTTCTAAGATCAATTCTTCTGTAATTATTTTGAAAAGAACCACTGGGGCCCTTGTCAACAATGCTAGTTCCAGGAGATTAAAACAAATCCAGCCTTTGAGACCTTTTCTTTATGGATAATCTTTTCCCTTCAGGAAAGCTTCAAATAATGAAGCCCAGATAGGATTCTGAAATCCTGCCGGGGAAAGGTTGGATACAGTGCATAATTAGTAATGATAATTAAGTAAGTCTTGATTTTCAGCTTTTCACTCAGTGGCTTAATGAGCATAACTTAGTGTGAGAACACCAGTGTTGCATGTAGATAATTCTCAGATCCAACCCCCGCCGCCACCAGCAGGTCATCAGATAACCAGATGGGGAAAAAAGGCTTCTGCAGAGACCCTGGAGAATCGTCGTGAGACAGGATGGTACTGTACCACATATCTAATTCGGTTCATAGCATCGTTGTCTTTCTGATGACTCATAGGACTGGCCAGTCATTCCATGGCAACAGCACGCAGCTGGAAGCCTGTGGCCCTGCAAATGTCATTGGACTTCAATTCTCATCTCTCTGGACAATGACCAGGGATGGTTACAATCTGGGGTCCTCAAACATCTGGGGTGGGGCACGGGTTCCCCGCCAGGAAAGCAAGAATGGGCAGAATTACCAAGAGTAGGTGCCATTTCAGGCCTTTCATTCTGGTCTCATTGGGTCACTCAAGTGCCCTTGACACCCACTGACCCACCCCGAAAAGAGAACCCCGCTGTGAAGGTGGCGACTTGTGCCCCGAAGACTTCTAGGGGGCAAGCTGAAGGGCAATTTACAGACTATCCTCTGGCACTTTCCATCAGGAAGTCCCCAAGCAGTTGGGATGCTGGATATGGTCGAGAAACAAGAAAAGGCCCCAAAGGGGCTCAGGTTTCCGACTGCCTGCTTTACACGTCCTCAACTTTTCCCCATTTTTAAGAGTCTGCTTCTCTGTTTATGAACATCCGGTTAGATCTGGACAGTCCTGCTGAGCCCCATTACATTTTGCTTCAAGCAAAGCGGTCTGAAAACACTAGACGGGATCCCAAAATGGCTGTTCCACCAAGATTACCTTTTCATGCAAGTGTCCAACATTTTCTGGTACTGCCATGATTGTTATCAAAACCTTGGTCAACTGGAGGCTTATTTCTTCACAGTCTTCTTGGCAAATGTAAATGACAGCTTCCACACAGCAGAACAACTGGGTCACGTAGACCTATGAAACACAGACCAAAAGTACATCTTTTCACAAAACATGCGCTTTGGCAATAAATGTTTCATGCCCTGCTTTGATCTGCTTCAATCCAAACTATTTCTTCTTAGGGTAGAGGAGAACCTTTCCGCAATGGAGGCTAATGTCTGCTCACTCTAACAGTTACAAGGAACCCAATGAAAAAGGGTGGAGTCCGGTCATGGTAGCCCTCCTGATTGGAAGCCATTGTTACAAAGACAGCCCTGAAAATAGCCGACCAGGTATATAGTCTTTGGGCTCATGCTTGATTTATGTACAGGGGTACCTCGGTATACGAAATTAATGCATCCTCTGATATGCTTCGTCAAGCGGACGTTTCGTAAACTGTAAAAGCTTGGGGGCGCAATGCATCCTGGGAAAGGAAGTCCTTTGAAAATACAGTAAACCCCCAGGGGTTAGGGACTCGACCCGACCCACAATAATTGAAAATCCGCAATATGCGGATGCTTGGTCAGGTCAGGACTGGGGGGGGCTCTCTCTGGGGGCTCTTGTACTTACCTCAGGCCTGGTGCTGCCCAAAACAGGCCTGCAAGGGGCTTTCCAGTCCCCCCAGAGGCCCCCAAAATGCTTTCTAGTGATCTGGAGGTCACTTCTGGTTTACTGGAAGTCACTTCCGGTTTGTGGGGAAGCACTTTTGGGGCTTCTGATGGGCCTGGGAAGGCCTTTCCTCCTTACCCCAGGGGGCCTTTTTTCATATACTGTGGACCAGCGATATATCGGGACCGCAATATATGAACCGTGAAAGGGCAGGGGACAACTGTAATAATAAACTGAGTGTTTTCAGAAAAAAAACTTTGTAAACGGAGGCATTCTTTTCAATGGATTTCCTTTCGTGAAGTGAAAATTTTGATAACCGAGGTATTCTTAAACCAGGGTACCACTTTATAAGGACTCTGAAGGTTAGCATCCTGGGAAGTGGTTTTTTTTTTGTTTTTGTTTTTTTGTTTGTTTGTTTGCATTCTCCTTACCTCCTCAGTTCGCAGACAGATTTCAGGCCTGGAGAGGATGTCTGACAAGTACACCAGATGAGGCTGCAAGAGTTTCCTTGGCGAACCTCGTATCACTGCTGCTAGGATTATAAGGTAAGACGGCATAGGTGCTTTCTCAAGGTCCGACGTGATTAACTTGAGGGACACTGCTGGGCTGACAAAAATGCCAATCAGCTCTGCTGCTTTGAGACACTGGGAAGAAGAACACACACAACACAAGTTGACCAGACCTATCAAGCTTAACATGTCCATTTTTTTTTAAAGAAGTGAGGAGGTCAGCTGTTTTCTCCCTCTTCACCTCTCCTTTTAATGCTTCAGAAACTGCCTTGTAGGCTTTTCCATTCTTCCACTCACTCACGATTATATGCATGGCCAGGTTTTCTTGAAGGGTAGCGAGAAAGCTCAAAACGACTGCTCACAGGGCGTCTTTCAACACTCGCCTCTTAAGCAAGTACAATTCTGAAGACATGGAATTGAAGCACATCATGTCCAGCATTCACAGGACAACATTTTAGCTCACTGTTAGTCAGAAGCATACACTGAATTTATTTACTTTTTAAAAAAAGACTCCTTCTGAGACACTCCACCCCCTCAGCACCAAGTTTTAAAAAAAGTTATCTAGCTTTTATATTTTAAAAACTCCAAAATTGCACTGGGAGAAAAAGCCTTAGCTTCTCCTCAGATAGGAAGTTAACTGACAAAGAGCATACCTCTTTAAATTTACACTGATTATTCACATTGGTCTTTCACGATAATGGCACAATATTTTCCCCCTTGTTGTGAATAACAGTTCACAAAAGGGACACAAAACAAGGACGGCCAGCTTCTTAAGGCACAAGTTCTAAATGGCAAATAGTGATGTGGGCTAAAAATGTCTTCCATACTCGGGAAAACGGCAGGAAGAATTAAACTTGCTGGATTTGAACACCAATTAAGGCCATCTCATGGAATAAAGATAACTGATGGAGGATTGGAGCAGAGAGAGAGAGAGAGAGAGAGAGAGAGAGAGAGAGAGAGAGAGAGAGAGAGAGAAGGAACATGATAAATGAACCTGAAGGGCCATGAACTGCACATAGTTTTAAAGCGGAATTTATCCCCCTAAGGCATTTACACTTTAATCTCCTGCTTCTTTCTAAGAGGCTGTTAATGGTGTGCTTTGCTGGCACCACAGATGAAGCATAATCTCATCATCAATGCATAATAATCAAACAGAAGTACATTTAGGTGAATAACGCCCAGGTAAGTTTTCCATTTCTTGCTTACAATTAAGGATCCCTTCTGAAACATTTAAAAATAGTGCCCAAAGACAGACACATAGGTCTCAACTAGAGCAGACCATTTAGTCACTGAGACCTACACAAGTGTTGACGTTCTAAAAATGCATGGATTCAACGGATCTAAAAATTGGATTTAGATCCAAGGATGTAGCTGCATCGTGTCTAGTAAGGGTAATAGTTATTGACCGCAATCATATGGGTGGTTTTTTTTCCTCCTGAAAAATTTCCAAATAATGAAACTTCTGTAAGTTAAATGAGATTTTTTAGAAGACTGAGTAAGAGAGATGGGCATGAATTGCCAAGCTGTCCGTTTGTTTTTCAGCCTAAAATATGTTTGGTGCTTCCTAACCCCACCTCCTCTGGCAGGCAACCAATCACAAGCCATGCCTTGGCTCTCCTGGCTCACCTCCTCTAGGCCCAGGCATGTCCAAACTTTGGCGCTCCAGATGGTTCTGGACCACAACTCCCACAGTCCTTTGCCATTGGAAATACAGGCTTGGAATTCTGGGAGTTGTGGTCCAAAACATCAGGAGGGACGAAGTTTGGACATGCCTGCTTCTGAGTGGGTGCCTGCTGGAGGAGGCGGGGCTGGGACATGCTGAAAACCCGTTTGGCTGAAAAACAAGCCAGCATGAACCACCAGTTTGACTATTCGTGCCCATCTCTACTGACTGGTATTAAACTTCTTTTCCAAAGGGGAAAAAAACTTTTTTTTAAAAAATGCAATGCAACATGAACAGCCTGAATCCTGTTGTTGATTTATACGTACACAAGCTGAACTTGCATAACTCGGGGCAATGGTTTCAAACTACAGGAAAAGAGATTCCATGTGAACATTAGGAAGAACTTCATGAGTTAGAGCTGTTCAGCAGTGGAATATGCTGCCACAAAGGAGGGTGGTGGACTCTCCTTCTTTGGAGGTTTTTAAGCAGAGGCTGGATGGCCATCTGTCGGAAATATTGTGATGGGGTTCCTGCATGATGGGGGTTAGAATAGATGGCCCCTGAGGTCTCTTCCAACTCTATGATTCTATGATTCTATGAACTCGATGTAGTGAATTACTACTAATGAGGTGCTGGTCAAGTCACATAGCCCTCGCTGACTGTACAACAGGCATATGCCTACTAATGTGACTGACACCTCATTAAGGTAGCAGAAATTTCACTGTAGATTTATGTACTGTACATATAGATCACCAACAGGATTCTGGTTGAAAGCCTAGTGAATAAACACAGTATGAATAAAATTGCTATAGATGCTTTATTACTAAAAGCTAAAATCAAAGTTATAAGTATTTTTAGGTGCTAACTGCCAGGCAGCCTTTGTTTCTGTGCATAACCCTGGATCACCCCCCCCCAAATCTAAGTAATGTAAGGAAATGGTACATTTTGAGTTGCAGGGCCGTAAGTGTGTTATTTTGTTGCTATGTGTTATCAAGTTTGGAGGCATAATAGGATTTTCAAGGTAAGTGAGATATTTAAGGAGTAGCTTTATTACAAGTGAGCTTCCCTGGCTGAGAAGAATTTCAGCCCACTCTGAGTTGGGCACATTACACCACAATAGGCATCTCCATAAAATCAAATACAGTGGAGCCTTGTATAATAAGCGGTTTGTTTAACAGAAAATCCTCTTAAAGGAAAAAAATATCAGGAGATAAGGGGAAATCACTTAACAGAATTGCCTATGGGGCGAATCCGTACAACAGAAAAATGGTTGCGATGAGGGATTAATCCGTTTTCAATGCGTTCCTATGGGAAATTTGTACAAAAGAAATTGGCTGCACAGAACTTGATTTGGAATGATTTAATTCCTTGATGCAAGGTACCACTGTATTTACCAGTGTTCAAATACAGTAGTACCTTGTATAAAGGAATTAATTCGTTCCAAATGAAACTGTCTTAAGCAAATTTTCCTTTATACAAATTTCCCATAGGAATGCATTGAAAACAGAGTAATCCCTAATCACGACCATTTTTATGTTGTACGAATTTGCCCCATAGACAATTTTGTTAAGGAAATTTCCCCTATCTCCAGAATGTTTTATGTTGTATAGATTTTATGTTATACAAGCCGTTTGTTATACGAGGGTGCACTGTAAAACAATTTTCAAATACAGATTTAAATTTATCTGGAAAAATTAAAACCCATTAAACACACTTTCGTTATGCTGCCCCTCCCCCCAATTCCAATATTTTAAGTTAGCTATTTTCCACTGTGAGTGAAACATTTACAATGCAGCGCGCAAAATACAAAACTCGAAAAAGAAACGTGTTGAATCCACAGAAATCCGCTAAAGATGGCGAATTAGATATCCATCAGATGGCAGCGGTAGGTTATTAGGAAAAACCCATCACCAGTGGAGTGTACTGAAATGAGCACACGTACATTCTTCACCACGATTCTGTGCTCGTTTGAGCAGACGCGGTATAGAGTCCGAAGGAGCAGCTCCAGGTGCTGTGTCATGTGGTCCTCTGCATGCTGCAACAGGATCGTCAGAAGCTGGGATGCCTTTATTTTTGTGCCTTCTACCCAGTCGGTCATATCGTGGCAAAGCCCTGGCAGAATTTTGAAGAGGTTTCTGGTCACAAGCTCCCGGCACCCTAGTCCCGGACGGGTCACTGGGGTAGAAGAGGAAACAGGAAAGAGAGGCTTCAGAGAGAAGGAGATCCCTTCACAAAAACGTTTCAGATCATTTTTGGCATTTCTTGATTAAGACCAAACATGCCCCAAATCTGTCACATCTGTCAAATCTGTCACTGTCCTGGTGGAGCAACATCCGCAGACATAAAATGTGTCAGCAGTTCAGCATAACTATAAATAAGGTGATCTTTGCCTTTCAACAGCTAAAATCCCAGCGGCGCAGCATCAAGTCAGCTCCAAGAAAGACCCATCTGCTTTTATTCACTATAGATACTATAGCATGACCCATACTTGTCTGAATCATTAAGAACTTAATCAGGGAGCTTTCTCAGTGAATCCTCCAGCATCAAAGATAAGAGGCCTGGCAGAGTGGGAGAGCGCAGAGGAGCTTACACAGGCAGTATTATTTCTCGTTAGGCTAAATTATTCCTTAATGGGATAAAATTATGAAGCCATAAGCTTCATGCCTGCTTTTATTTTTGTGTTGGTATTACTAGATTTCACCCTTAAAGCCTACGGTGTTTCAAAATGGGATCCAAGGTTTATTAATATTGATTGTGCAACGCTTTAGTATTCTTCATTAAATATAAAAAGTAGGAGGTACATTTCAAAAATGAAGTACAGTAGGACCCTAGTGTCCGCTGGGGATTGGTTCCAGGCCTTCCCATGGATAATGAAAACCATGGATAAGAGAGAATGCCTGCCCACCCACCCCCAAACTGCTGTTTCCTGACAGTAGCTTGATTTATGACTGCTGTTTTGAGACAGTAACTTGCTTTATGGCCACTGTTTGTGACAATAGCTTGCTTTACAGATGCTATTGGTGACAATAGCTTGCTTTACAGCTTGCTTTGTGGCTGCTGAATTATTTAATTTTTCCCTATGCCAACCGTGGATAACTGAACCAGTGGATAATGAATAAGTGGATACGGGGGTCCTACTGTACATCCCACTCCAGCCGTGCAAAGTGGTCTTGACGCAAGATGCAGACTTTCACCCAAAAAGAAAGCCCTGGAGCCTTTTCCCAGCATTGTGAGGGACTCTACTTGTGTGGCAATCTGGTGTTATTTTTTTAAATGAACACAGAAGTATTTGTGCAGCACCTCCTTAAAGGAAAAAATCTTCAAGGGCTTTGTGAGACACAGTTCCTTTCTGTCATGGAAGAGAGCCCTTGGATTATGGAAACTGACGGTAGACAACAAAGAGGTCAAATGCAGAAATTTTGCCTCTGAAGACAAAGATCGAGAGTGGCACCCTATTTGACCAGAGGCGCAGTTTTTCAAAAGATTTTGACTGGCCCCTTTCAACAGCTCCCTTCATTTTCTGAAGCAAAAACACAGCTATTTCATCCACATATCTCATGGCTGTCAAAGCTTCAATCCCCACCGTGTCTGCATCCCTTTCCTAAGGCAATCTCTGTGTGTGTCCCCCCCCCTTTCTTTTTCTTGGTAGAAGTCAACCTATTGTTAGGACGGCATCAAATTTCTTCTCTGGCGTTCTCTTGTCAAGGTGAGATCAAAGCAAAGGGAGGAAGAGGTGTCAGTCTCCTTGGCTTGCAGCTACAAGGAGTTAGGGGTTACGACAATGGCTCCATAGGTGGTGGAAGAAAGGGGAAGGAAGCCAGTGGGCTGTGCACTTGAGAGGCAAAGGAGTTCATCATAAATCATTAGCTTTGTTTACACAAAGAAAAAGGAAGAGAAGCAGGTACCGAGAGAGACACCCCACACAAGGCTGGAAGTAAAAAATTAGGGTGCTCATATAGGAAAAAAAACAGCAGGTGCTGTCAAGTCAATTCTCACTTTTGGCCAATTTTTTGAGGTTTTCTAAGCAGATAATATTGAGAGGTGGTTGGCCATTCCCTCCTTCCAGGGGTGCCCTGAAAGTTTTTCTCTGTGGCTGAAATAGATATGGCAACCAGATTACTATTACATAGAGACACAATAGATATTTTAAAAAACAGCAGTAACCCTTGGTAAGTAGATGTCCTCTCTCTCTATCTCCCTTCTCTTTTGTGCATACTGGAATATTGTTTCTGTGGATGTCATCAAAGCAAAGCATCTGGCTTGCAGACAACTGTAATCTTCATCTTCTTTCCCCAGAGCGACACTGGGTGCCCTGTGGGCCGAGAGTTATTCTCAGGAAGTAAGGATTACATGTCAAGGAACATTTGTTTTCTGTTTGCCGATGTACATCTCTATCATATCATATTTCACACCTTAAAAGACAAGCATTAATTTCTAAATGTGCTTTTGTATTTCACTCCATTTCTGTCTTTAAGAGGAACACTTCCTTTAAGAGGAAGTGTTCTGCATGCATCACATCGGACCGATACAGGTCTAGAAGCTGTCAATTTGCATCCTGAGTATTTTGTGCTATACTCACATCCTTGGGGATAATAAGGTGGCTCAGAATAAAAGTCAAGTTTATCCTTGATGTCTCCTTCATTTTCTTTTTCCCACTGCAAACCAACTTTTTTCCAGTATGTTAGAGCAAACTCCCTAAATGTAAAACAAAAGCACAACAAATATTGTTCATTATAAACAATAGAACAAAGATGCTTTCCGCAAAAGGCAAAAACTGTAATTCATTTTGAACTCTCCTGTAGTCATTCTTAAAAGCTACTTCTTTGAGGTGAGAGCTAGCAAAAGCCTCATTTCAAACTTCACTTAGATTGCACTATGGCTGTTGATTAGGAATGGATTGATGGATCTATTCCTAAACTATATGCCACAATTTTAGGATCAACTGGTGCTGCACCATCCCTGTTGCCTATTAAGACATTTTAGACTAAAACTGGATTTACTACCAACTAGAGCACCTTCTATAGAGTCAAGAAACTGCATTTTAACTCAAAGTACCTTGCTTCTTAAAAGTTTTTCAATATGAATAAACGGTCTGGCTAGAACTGAAATCAATTAAATTCCCCTAATTGCTATAAGGAGAGAAAATGACATTGCAAATGCTGAAGCTCACATATGCAGGAAAGATATGGAGTTATGTGCCTGACATCTCATGCCCCAAGAATAACACCTGGATACGGATAGAAATCTCTAAAAGGGGGAAGGGTTTGCACATACACCAATTCACGTGTCTACTTCTGAACAATCAGAATCTCATTTCTGCAGGTTTTCTGATGGTTTGTAAGTCTTTGTAAAAATGTTAATAGGTAACAGACTGGGAGTCAAAAAATTTCCCTAAGCACCCACAGAGGGATGCAAAAAGCCAAGGAATTGTTTTAAAATACTAGAACAATCAACTCAAAACTCTAAATGACCAGAAATGTCTACTTCTGTATTTGATTTTTGAGGTGGGAGA
The DNA here is from genome assembly GCA_037367245.1 of Phrynocephalus guinanensis. Taxonomy (NCBI): domain Eukaryota; kingdom Metazoa; phylum Chordata; class Lepidosauria; order Squamata; family Agamidae; genus Phrynocephalus; species Phrynocephalus guinanensis. The sequence continues at coordinate 13,540,189 of CM074751.1, read as the reverse complement.
AGGCAGTGACTCTTTTCAATTTCAAAACCAGGTGTATGTGGAGGGCCACCACCACCACCACCACCCCGGATTGCCAAAACATCTATTTTATAATTCAAAGTGCTCTTCTGTCTCTTGTTCTGCTTACTTGTACTCATGTATTTCCTCAGTAAGACCGCTGAGCAGCAGAGGGATTAACTTGTGAAAATAAGAATATCGGTCTCGCAGGTGCAGTAGCCATTCTCCAGTGACACTGATAACAGCCTCCCTAACCTATTGGGGGGAAAAGCCAAGAGGAAAAAAATGATATGGTACATTCTACATCTACAGGCATGTAAAGACAGGATATGGTACAATAGAATTAGGCTGCTAAGCTTTTCAGGGTTTCTGAATGAATCAGGGTATTTAGAAAGGGAGAAATGTGTGTAATGACAGAATACTTAAGAGACAGATCACACATTCTGAGAAAAGGATTAAGCAAAGTGTTCTCCCCATAGCACTTAAAGCACTATATGGGCAGTTTACAATTTATTTATGCAGGCTACACATTGCCCCCCCCTTGCGAACTGGGTACTCATTTAACTGACCTAGGAAGGTTGGAAGGCTGAGTGAACCTTGAGCCAGCTACCTGGGATTGAACCTCAGGTCCTGAGAACAGGTTTAGCTGAGCAGTACAGCCGTTTAACCACTGCGCCGCGAGGCTCTTACCATCTGTTCAATGGTAATGCCACATATTACATTTTATCTTGCAGCCACATCTGCTAGCCAGGACTAGGGAAACCTGTTGCCCTCCCAATGTGGTGGGACGGGCAAACCCACCAGCTTGGGCATCCCAACAGCTGGTGGGATATAATGGGAGCTGAAGTCAGTCCAACAACATTCCGGGGGGGGGGGAGGGGGGGAGGACACACCTTCCCCTTCCCTTTTACACTGAACAATTGGCTGGGATTCAAACCTAGCCCAACAATATTACCTGTGGGATGTCATCAAAACACCGCTGAGCTAAATGAGGAAGCACGTCATCCAGAGACTTCACATTGCCAAACTGTATTGTTGCTCCCGTAGCCTGAATGGCTGCAGCGCGGACTCGGTAGTGCTGGTGGGAGGTGGCCTTCATTAGAGGATTGATCAGGCTTTCCGACTGTAGGTGAAAATGCTCTGGGAGGAGAACAGAAAATGCAATCACGTGTTTACAATTTTCATTATTATCAATTGCTTTTCAATGTATACTTCTATTGCATTGTTAATTTTACTTATTCTCGCGTTGTGAGCCGCTTTGATTCTCTTCATCGGGAGAAATGACAATAAACAGAGAGACAAACTTGTAGGTATTGTACTTCGTATATTTCATTGTAATCTCTTGAGACAGTGGCTTCTTCCTTTGGAAGACACCATTCCTCTCCTGCAGCTACCATCTACAGTTTCTGCAGATCACCTTTTTAAAACAGGGAGGGGCTGTATTTATTTATTTTTATTTTAGAATATTTTTACCCCACCTTTCTCCTTGGAAAAAGGACTCAAGGACTCAAGGCAGCTTACAGAATGAAGGATAATATACAGTAGAGCACAATTAAGACACGCTCAAGTATTGAGAACAGGGAAATGAGGAATATCTGACAGCTTTAAAAGACGACATTACATTAAAGCTACAAGAGAACGTGAGCAGTTAAAGGGGAGTCAAGTTCCATGTAAAGTTATGAGTGATGGAAACTAACATTGGAAACATAGTGTCATTGTGAACCCATAAGGTGATAAGTAGTTATAAACACAAAGTCTTTGTGATCCTCTGTGTGTGTGTGTTGTTACAGTCGTGACCGACCCCATGTGACTCCATGTCCATGGAGTTTTCTTGGCAGGAGTACTGGAGTGGTTTGCCAGTTCCTACTCCAGGCACCTACAGCGCCTGGTATTCCTTGGTGGTCTCCCATCCAACTACTAACCAGGGCCGACCCTGCTTAGCTTCCGAAATCAAGCGAGATCGGATGTGCTTAGGGCATCTAGGCAGCTTTGTGATACTGTAGATTCATATAAAAGACACCATCATTCAGGGAAAGCTTGCCAGAAGAGAAAGGTCTTTCTGGATTCAAATTTTCAACTTTGATTTGAATCCTCAACTCGGCTAGGAAGGATTATGATCCCAGCACATAAATGCAGTGATTACAAACATCTTGTCATCCAAATGTAAAGATGCATTTTCCACCTACTCCAACAGTTCCTTCTTGCTGAAAAATTTTGTTTGTTGTGACAGATCAAGCAACATTCAAATTCTTCCCAGGATGATCAATCTGTGAATCTATTCTCGAAGGCTTTCACAGCCAGATCTGATAGCTGTTGTGAGTTTTTCCGAGCTGTTTGGCCGTGGTTCTGGAAGTTTTTCTTCCTGACGTTTAGCCAGACTCTGTGGCTGGCATGTTGAGAGGGCAAGGAGCTCAGGGAACAAGGAATTCTTTCTGTGCACTCACTCTATACCCCTATTCCTATTCTCCTACATAGGACAGTGATAGCGAACCTTTTAGAGACCGAGTGCCCAAACTGCGATTCAAAACCCACTACTTTTTCGCAAAGTGCCAATACAGCAATTTAACCTGAATACAGGTGACTGTGAAGGGGTGATGTCGGGTGCCCTCAGAAAGGGCGCTGAATCCCACCTTTGGCACCCGTGCCATCAGTTCGCCATCGCTGACATAGGATAAGTTTCCTCTTTCCCACAACTTTAAAACCTCAGTCTCGCTCACTCTATACCCCAGAGAATAGAGAGAACTCACAACAGCCATCTCTGTGAATCCCTCCCGGTTTGTGTGTGTGTGTGTGTGTGTGTGTGTGTGTGTGTGTGTGATTTTGTAGGGGAGGTTGAGTGTGTGTATGATTGTGTGTGCGTGAGAGAGATTTTGTGTGGGGATTGTATGATTGTGTGTGTGCGTGTGATTTTGTGTGTGGGGATTGTGTGTATTTTGTGTGTACGATCGTGCGTGCGTTTGAGAGAGAGATTTTTGTGTGGGGGGTTGTGTGTTTGATATTGTGTGGGGGGGGATTTGTGTGTATGTGTGTGTGAGAGAGGGAGTGATGAAACCCCCCCCAAATCCCCTTCCTCCTCCTTGCCCCCCCCCGTGTCCCCGTCCTCTCCCCCCCGTGTGTGTGTGTGTGTGTGTGTGTGTGTGTGTGTGTGTGTGTGTGTGTGTGTGTGTGTGTGTGTGTGTGTGCGTGCGTGCGTGCGTGTCCCTGTGCGTGCGTCCGTGTGTCTCCGTGTGTGTGTATTTGTGTGTCCCCACCTGGCAGGGCCCTGGCACAGGCGGCGACGGCGGCGCAGCCTTCCAGCTTGGCCTTGGGGTAGGGGTCGAGGAGGGCGCCGCCGAGGACCCGGCCCAGCTCGGGCAGGTAAGGGGCCAGGGCGGCTCCGTCGCACCCTCGCAGCAGCAGCAACCGCCGGAGGAGGCGCAGGAGGCCCAGCCGGACCTCCTCGCACGGCTCGCCGCGCTCCCCTTCCATCGAAAGCGCTCCTCCGAGGCGGCGGATCAGGGCCGGCAGGAGGAAAGGCAAGGCCCGGGCCGCCGCCGCCTGGCTCCCGCCGCTCAGGCCCAGCGCCGTCACCTCCAGCGCCAGCTCCCGGCAACGCTCCGACGGGTCCGAGACCAAGCAGCGGGTCAGCGGCCGGAGCATCAGCTCCACGAAGGCCTCCTCCGCGGGCGCCGACCCGGCCCCACCCGGCGGGCCCTGCTCCTCCAGCGCCTCTCGGAGGGCGGCCAGGGCCTCCAGCCGCCTTTTCCTCGAGTCCTCCTGCAAGGCGGACAGGTGGCGGGACAACCCTGGCTTGGACTCGGCCGCCGAGCGGACGAGAGGCTCCCCGGCGGCGCTCTCCGGCTCGGCCATGCTTGCTAGGCCCCGTTGCTAAGGCCGCCGAAACCCCGTTGCTAAGGGCTCGCGGGCGGCCTCGCGGCAACGCTTGCGACGGCCGGCGGCGCGCTTGACGGCAAGGGGCCGGAAAGTGAGGGAGCGGCGCTGAGAGGCCAGCTTCTATTCCCTCCCCCCTCTGGAGAGAGGGACGTTCTGAAGCGGAGGCCGCGGTGGGTGGACCGCATCTCCCAGCAGCCCTTGCCGCAAGAGTCAGCGACAAGGGCTTCTGGGAGTTGTAGTCTATCAACCGCCCAGAGTTCCCTTTGGGAAGATGGGCGGGATATAAATCTAATAATAAATAAATAAATAATAAACCTCTGGCTTGCCGTGTTTCAAATCCTTGTGCTGAAAGCAACCAACCCAAACCCTTGCTACACGTTTGCACAGAAGGGAGGACCGTTGGGTTTAATAATAGCAACAATAACAGCAACAACCACCACCTTAGAACTGCAGAGCTGGGATTGACCCTATGGAAGTCCAGCCTGAAGGCCCAGTCTGTTAGGATTATTTTTATTATCTCGATGTTGAGTCATGGCAACTGGAGTTCTTTTCTTGAGAGAGTGAATTCCATCTGTCAAGAAAAGAAGTTGAGTTGCCATGACTCAACCTCCAGATAAACTCATCTGGATGAGTGAGAATCTTCACATTATTCTTATTATTATCAATGAAGTGTGGAAGGGGTGATATATATTTTTTAAAACTTCCTGAGATTTAAACTAAGTTCCTCCTGCGCTGCTGGGCACATTATGCAACAAGTGCTTTTCAGTGAGTCCGGTCTTCAGCTTCTGTTTCTGCATTTTCCCACGTGATATTCGCTGCATTTAGATCTTCACAGAAAGTCACTCGCCAGGTCTTCTGCCGTCTTCCTTGTTTTCTTTTTCCTTTAGGACAGGCATGTCCAAACTTTGGCCCTCCTGATGTTTTGGACCTCAACTTCCACAGTCCTTTGCCATTGGCAATCTAAACTTAGAATTCTGGGAGTTGTGGTCCAAAACTTCAGGAGGGCGAAGTTTGGACATGCCTGCTTTAGGAGGTGTCCAGAGCATTGCAGTCTTGCGGATCCAATGTACAGGGAATCGAAGAATCACAACTGCCCAGAAACCCTAGGCAACAACTCACAGAATCCCATTTATAGTGGCTGTGGGATTTCAAGTGCTATAGCCCCCCCCCCAGAAGGGGAGGGACTTTTCCTATCTAGGTGGTTTGCAGTGGGTTGGAGGAAGCTGCCTTGGTAGAGAGGAAAAGGAAGGGCTGAGGAAATATAAAAAGGCTCGTGCCTGCCCAGTTTTTCAAAGTTAATATTCATGGCCATGCCATGGCTATGACAGTTGGAGGTTTGGGAGATCTGCAGTCCTCAAACTTCAGCTACGGTACCTTCCTTCCGCCCATGCATGCATGCAAGTGTTCATCTTCAGAATCTCCTGGGGAGATTAGGAAGGGCTGAAGTGAAGCCCTCAAAAGCAGCTGGCAGTCATGGCAACAGCTCTCCTTCCCAGTTTTATCTCTGCCACAACCCTCCAAGGGGGTCAAGCTGGGGGGGGGAGGGAACTGACCCCAGGTCACCCAACCAGTTAATCATCACCCTCCCCATCACTGCCTCCTTTGGAATGAGACAAGGAGGCCTTAATATATTTTTTCCCAAGGGTTTTGATTTGTTGTGGGTCCACTGCCTCATTCCACCTGCAGTTGCTTTAGCAATTGTTATTCTTCTTTGCAATGGTTCTTTCCTGGGAACTTTGTAGTATTTTTGTATCATTTTGATTACACACACAAACTGACTTGCTTAAGAAAAGACGTGCTATATTGTAACAAGAACAACAAGCAATTGTGTATCCTTTTACAGCAGAAATACTTGGGCTAGCCTACCTTGTTCTTAACCTTGACTTTCAACCAGCATCCCAGCACTACTCAACAATGGTAGAACTGAATTTTGAAAAGGAGATGTGCATTGTCATCATCCCCTAGAGTTGACACCTTTCAGTGAGAGTCCAAAACCTGTAGGCAGTTGCAATGATCCATTATCAACATGCCATCTATGTTGGCATTTCTTTCCAGAAAAGGTGCGGTCTTTTGCAAAGCCAGTGGGTTTTAATTGCCCATTCAAGTCAACTAGGCACCTTTACGGCTATAGAGGTTTTTATTTTTTAATTGTAGCACATTTTTGTGTGGACCGCAGCCTATTCTCCTCCCCCCCCCAGGTGGATGAAGTGTCCTCTCAGCAGACGGACATTTATATGCAGTGTCTTGGACGACAGAAGCTGTGGTAGAAGTGGAGAGCTCCAGCATGTTAATGGTCAGTCAGTGGCCCTTAAGGGCCATTGACAGTCCTTAGGGATGGTGAATGACTTGGTTCCAGGGACTAAACGTCCCCTTCAGAATCTCCCCAGCTTTGTGGCTCTTTGAGGAAACTGCTTTCTCATTCCACACATGTACATTTGGTAAAGACACGAGAGAGGGTCCTTTTGGCCACTGCTTCCAGACTGTGGAACCTCCATCCATGGATGTTCAGGTTGGCCTCCCCCCTTGGTGTCTTTCCATTGACAAGCAAAGGCCTTTCCTTTTTTTAAAAAAAAGGCAGGGTTTAAATAAGGAAATTGTGGTTAAGGAAAAGATTTTAATGGGGAAGGCATGTTTATCTTTTTAAATTAAATATATTTTAAATTCATTGTCTTTATCCCTTGTTCATGGCTTGTTTGCTTGTTATTTTTAACATTGTAACATTGTTGTATTTTAATTGTTTTAGTATTTTTTCCCTCAATCGTTTATAAGCCGTTCCAAGTCCCTCTGTTGACAGAAAGGTGGCAATGAAATAAAATAAAATGATGGTTAATTTTTTTCCACGTCAGTGGTGGATTACTGGTACTATGCAATGAAGCAGATTCACATACTGGAGGTGGGGGCAGGTCTCTGTTTAATTACAGTGCAATCTAATTAATAGAATGAGAAAGTGCTGCTAACAGTTGAGGTCTCTATGCTCATCAGGTTCTGGCAGGAGGGTAGAAATAAACCCACTCTCATATGGAGCCGAGACATTCAGGACCATGTAATCTCAGAAGCATACAGCAGTGGTGGTGAACCTTTGGCACTCCACATGTTTTGAACCACACCTCCCACACTCCTTTGTCATTGGCAATACAGGCTTGGAAATCTGGGAGTTCTGGTCCAAAACATCCGGAGTGCCGAAGGTTGGCCACCATTGGTATACAGTATTGCAGGAGACCCCCCCTCCCCCGGTAGGGGGGTGAGGTCTGCAACACAGCTCAGTGAAAAGATGGACGTCCAAGGCTCAGACTAGAATGGGGAAACCAGATCTTTGCCCCAGGCCAAAAAACTGATAAGCCAGCAGACTCTAGTGGTGAATCTACTGGAGAGTGTTAGAAAAATCAATAATGATTATTTTTGGGACATATTTTCTCTCTCTCTCCCTCCTTCCCCCCTCCCTCCCTCCCCACCCTCTGTGTGTGTGTGTATGTGTGTGTGTGTCCTTTCCCTTCTGTTCCCCATTCCAAGCATATACCTTCTTTTTAGGGAAATACACCCCCTTCTCTTCCTTTCTAAAGGGGGTCTTGCAACAAACCCAGGTGGGAGAGGGTGCCACTTGCTGCAGGCCATACAATAGCCATTTCCAGCTCAGGGAACCCAGCGTGGTGTGGAGGCGGTTGTGGCCGATGACAGCCATGAAGCCCTGTGATGTGAGGGCAATGTGTAGCCTGCATTACTGTAATTAAAACTGTAAACCACCCAGAGACTACTTGAAGTAGCATGGGTCGGTCTATAAGCAGAACACTTTGCTTTGCTTTTAGAGTGAGGGTCAGTGTTGCTTGCTCATCATGAAGCCCTGTGTTATGAGTCTCTGATGGGGGTGGGGGGAGTGGGGGCCCCGGATACTCCATTCCAGCATCCTGACTCCACCGACTGACCATCTCAGGCCAAACAGACCAAGGGCTGGCTTCATTATCAGGCAGCTTCTAATTCTCCCTTTGGAGAGGGGGTGGGTGGATTTATTTATTTCCCTCGTGCACTGGCTCTGCTGTTGGAACCCTGCTGAATGCTTAGGAGGGCTTAGGAGCACCTCAAAGGATTCCTATCCAGCTGGTTCTCTCTCTCTCTGTCTCTCTCTCTCTCCAGGCGGCGGGGGGGGGGGGGGGAAGGCGAATTTGCTCTTGACTTCCTGTGTGCGGCTGCTGTTGCTAGTGGGTAGGGAGACTTTTAACGCTTTGTGTGCAAGGAGAGAAGCGACGTCAGGAAGGAGGGAGGCAGCTCAGTCTGGGGGTGGCTGTGCTCCCCCTCCCCTCCCCAATTTCTTCCTCTTGTTAAGATTTCAACCGGGGGCTTTTCTGATATTGCAAAGGGGAGGGAAGAAGGAGAAAGAGGTATTTCCCCCCCCCCCCCCCATACACACACACCCGCCCCCAGGATCCAGCCAGGAGGAGGAGAAAAGCGTCTGCAGTGCGGAATAACGGGACCGGGATAAAAAAAAAGGAAGAAGCCGTCGCCGGTGGTCCCTTGTCGTCGATCCAACAAGGCAGGTATTTATTTTGATCGACGGGGCTCCCTTGAGGCGGCGCGTCCCCATCCGATCTGGTCCCTGCCAGGAAGGGATGGGGCTCCTCTCTCTTTTTTTCATTCCTTTCCGGGCATTCTCTCCCTCCATCCAACCTTTTTTGCTGGCTCCCTTTGCTTCTCCTTGTTCTCCCAGGAACAATGGCTGAGGTTTCATCCAGCCCCCCTGGAAGAAAAGGCTCCACGGATGGATGGAGGCATGGAAAGAGGAGGAGGAGGAGGAGGAGGAGGAGGAGGAGGAGGAGGGTGGGATGCCATCCTTCCCTGTGGTGCTTGTCACAGAGAGAGAGAGAGAGAGAGAGAGAGAGAGAGAGAGAGAGAGAGAGAGAGAGAGAGAGAGAGAGAGAGATGCGTTGGTAGGGGGTGGTAAAAAGAAGCCAAGAGGAGTCTCACTTATAAACCAGAACTAAGCCCCCCCCTCCCCCGTGGATGGTATGATGGAGCCCACAGTCTCCATGCCATGGGCACTAGGAAGGAGGCTCTCCCCCTCCACCTTCAGGTTTGAAGATTCGAACCTCAGCTCACTTCTCCTGCCTGCTTCTCCTCCAATATTTGCCTGGAAAAGAGACCCCGAGGTCTTTAAAGCTCGCACCCTCTCTGACTGCTCTGTATCCCCACAACATCAATCTAAGGGGGGGGGGCGACCTTTTGGATCTAGTACTTTTGGATCGGGCTCTGTTGCCGTTTGAGATTCTCGTGTCACCGAGGGTGTGTTTTTCTGCCTTTTGGAGGATGATGAAGCGGCTTCTGCGTGTCCGAAATCTCCAGCGGCATCACCCCAAGAGGCCTGAATGGGGGTTGTCCCCCAAGGAAGACCTCTGTCCCCACACATCATCTTTCGGTTTGGGCCCCAGGAAAGAGGAATTGCGAATTTGTGAAATCAACATGGGTGCCCGGATAAGATCATGTTCTTGTCTGCTCATTCCCCTCATTTTAGCGTTGGAGACTGTCGTTATTTGCAGTGACAAACATGGTTCGTTTCTTTCTGATGGAGCCTGGTGTTGAAAATACATGGGCTGCATCATTTTTCTTGCTTGCTTGTCTTCTCCTTGGTTCGTTTGATAACAGATGTCTATCCCATCCAAGGTGTTATTTTTCCCCCCCGCTAACAATTTTTCTTCCCGCCTCCTAAAGAAATCGAGGGTGCTTCGACGCACGTCCAGTTTAAAAGTCACGAAGTCTCTCCGTAACATGCAACGTTCCCTACATCTGTTGGAAATCTATTGAATAAATTCAGAGACAAGCATTTATTGTTACGCAGCGGTGTAGTGTCACACTGCTTCCTATTTACAGCGACCCCATGAATTATACACCACCAGGAGGCCTTCTGTGGTCCTGCTTAGGTCTTGTAAAATAAAGGCTGGGACTTCTTTGATGGAGTCCATGCATCACCCATTAGTTCTCCCTCTTCTCCTTTTTCCTGGTTATCATTGTCTTTTTTCCAAGTGCTGATCAGTAGGGTAAATGATTTGACTGCTTTCTTTGGCATTTTTAAAAAGATTTCTTTTTAAGAGAAGGAAAAAAATTGTGTCAGTTTTCAAGTGGCTAATTCATCACCCCTACAGACCCCAGATCCTCAGGAACCAAGGCCTATATTTTTTTTAATACAAAATTCTCGACTAGCAAGTCTGGCTGGTGTAGAAATCCATGCTTAAAATCCTAGCGTATAAGACAGTGGTGGCTAATCTTCAGCAGTCTAGATGTTTTGGACCACAACTCCCAGAATTCCAGGCTTGTATTGCCAATGACAAAGGATATGATTGACATGTACAAAATCATGCAGGGCATGAGTCAAGTGGATAGAGGGACGTTTTTCTCCCTCTCACAAAATACCAGAACTAGGGGACATACACTCAAATTGAGGGCTGGGAGAGTAAGAACAGACAAAAGAAAATATTTTTTTCCACCCAGCGCGTTGTTAGTCTGTGGAACTCCCTGCCACAGGAGGTGGTGATGGCATCTGGCCTGGATGCTTTCGAAAGGGGATTGGACAGATTCCTGGAGGAGAAGTCCATCATAGGTTACAAACCATGATGGACATGTGTAATCTCCAGGCTTAAAACCGGGCTACTTCAAGGGCCAGATGCAGGGGAGTGGTATCAAGAGACAGATATCTAGTCTCGTGCACTCCCAGATGCATCTGGTGGGGGACCACTGTGAGCTGGACTAGATGGGCCTTTGGCCTGATCCGGCATGGCTCTTCTTATGTTCTTATGTTCTTATGTTCTTATGACTGTGGGAGTTGTAGTCCAAAACATCTGGAGTGCCAAAGGTTTGCCACCACTGCTTGTTGAGGATCCATGATCCCTGTGCAGGGGAAACATTTTAGAAAGGAATGAAAGTACAACTACCTTTAAGCCAAGCCCTGGCGAAAGTACCATGACTGGGAACAGTTCCCCTGTAGGTTTGTTTGCTGCTCAGAACAATGGTAGGGAAGTCGCTCCCTTTTCCTTATGCAGGTTTTGGGGTCTGCTTCCAGGCACCAAGATGGCCGCCTCATCCTCTTGCAATCTGGAAGACGATGAGAGCCTGAAGGGATGCGAACTCTACGTTCAGAAGCACAACATCCAACAGATCCTGAAGGATTGCATCGTGAACCTCTGCATCGCCAAACCTGACCGGCCAATGAAGTTCTTGCGGGAGCACTTCGAGAAACTGGAGAAGGTCAGTAGCTGTGAAATAGACACGCTGGGCAAAGCAGGCATGTTCTTAAGAGAAGGCCAAATGGAACTGCAATATGGATGTGGAATATACTCAGGAAGCTGCTTGGTCCTGAGTTAAAGCGCTGGTGCACCACCAAAACTCTGCCATGACTCCTGGGTCTTGTCTGGCCATGCCTGGGGTGGTGGTGGTGGCAAGGGCATATCTAGGAGGGTGGGCGGAAGGGTGCTTTTGCCCCAGGCGTAGCAAGCAGTCAAGCAGGCGTGCAGGGAGCGTGGTGGCTGCGGTGCCCTCTCCTCCTCCTCCTCCTCCTCCTCCTCCTCCTCCTCCTCCTCCTCGCCTTGCTCACCGCGGGAGATGTAAGGTGCACATGCACTACCGCATGCACACACACACACACAAACACCCCTGCAACTACACACATGCCCGCCCACCCCATGCCCGTAGGATTGCCCCCCCCCCCTTGCTGGCTGGATGCGATGAGGTTGGAGAGGGCCAGACGGGCGCAAAAACAACTTTGTCCCCAGGCGACCCAAAACCTTGCTATGCCACTGGGTGGTGGTGGTAGTGATGGTGAGGATCAAACCCATGAGCTTTTGGCCCCAGTGGCATGGGCTCCACCAATGAACGGTGGCGTCTTCTCCGCAAGCAGCTTCTTTTGCTTCAACGTTCTCTGAAAAATTTCAGCCAGGATTGTGTTTAAAAGGCCTCCGTCAGTCTGATGTAATTATAAGATTGTGTGTGTGTGTTGTGGTGGTGGTAGTGGTGGTCATGGTTTTTAAAGAAATACAATGCTGGGTAGATGGCAAGCCACAATCAGCTTGTACTGAAATTTATTTTCATGGGCTGTGATCTCTTGAGGTCTTTCCACTGGATCCCATGCTTCTGCTAGGACTGAGGATCCGTGTTGGCTCCTATAACTTTTGTACACCCTAAAAGAAAAGAAAAAGCTGCCTAGATGCCCTAAGCACATCTGATCTCTCCTGATTTCAGAAGCTAAGCAGGGTCACCCCTGGTTAGTCCTTGGATGGGAGACCACCAGGGAATACCAGGTGCTGTAGGCGCCTGGAGTAGGAACTGGCAAGCCAGTCCAGTATTCCTGCCAAGAAAACTCCATGGATATGGAGTCATGAAGCGTCGGTCATGACTGCAATGACACAACACACACAAAAGTAAAAAAAACCAAACAAAAAAACAACACCCCAATATCTGCCCAGGCAGTATGGGAAAATATATTTAAGCAGGTCTGCCATGTTCTGTGAACACAAGAACGGGTAAGAAATCCATGCAAATGATGAAACGAGGCTATGCTGTTGATTAGTCTCCCTGTAGTTTATTGGTGTATATATGTAATAGCGATGGTTTGTTTTTAAGTATTTGCTTCCGCTGTCAGAACAAATTGCAAAATACTTTGACGGGTTCATACATAAGCGTGAAGTGTCTGACTTTAGTCAGGGGAAAACTGAAAGGACTGGGCATGTTTATCTTTGAGGGAAAAAAAAGAGTGAGTGGAGATAGCATAACCCTTATCAAATACTGCATGAAAGGCAGTCATACAGAGGAGGGTCAGGATCTGTCCTTGATCCTCCAGGAACACAGGACCTATAATGATGTGCTCTGTTAGGTTTTCTGAAACCAGAGACGCTGACAAGCTGCAATGGAAAGAATCCTGAAGGGGATTATCTCCTTGTAGAAAGTTCCACACGTGCATGTGTTTGTGTATTTAAGGAGGAATGTTTGAGCCTCTGTTCTCTCCTTCCTGCCTCCTGCTGCTGTGAGCCTTGACTCCTGCATTTCTCCTCCATTTTGCTGCGTCCCTGTGTACTCTCTGTTACCACTGTTTACGTTTGTATTTCTGAAGATTCTGCTGGGTGTCTGTCTATGTTTGTAAGAGAATTCTACATTTGTTTTTCTGGAACTGTTTATAATAAATCCCAGCTTTTTTTTTTTTTTTTGAAGAAGTCTCCACTAGCGTTTGCAACCTTCTCGCTGTGCATGTATTTACTCTGCTAACAAGGATATTCTCGGCAGCCCAGTGGAAGTGTGCTGGACCGAGACAGTAAACCCTCATAGGTCATTGAAACCTCAAAACATCATATGCTCAAGTTACACGAAGCCAAACCTGGGGGGTGGGGAGGGAATCATCTCAACTGTTAGAGCAGTACAGCAACAGAATCAGTGACCTCAGGAAGTGGTGAGTGCTCTAACGCCGGCGGCATTCAAGAGAAATTATTAGACAAGCATCTGTCAGCTCTGCTTTGAACTGGATCCCTGCTTTTGAGCAGGGGGTGGGATACGGTGGCTGTATAGGCCCCTCCCAGCTCAGTTGTTCTATGACTCTATGAAATCATGTGGCTGAAGTCCAGTTAGCTGGTTCTTATGGTCATCATGTAAACGGTGAAGCTAGGGAAAAGCTGAGACTAACCTTGGGTGGACGTCTTGTTTTCTATCGCCTCTCTTTGACACTTGGACGAAAGAGGCAGTCTGTTCATCAATGTTAAACAGGCCACATGGGATGCCCCTTGAATGCTGGGCTCCAGTGTTTACCCTCGCATGGGCCTCCTCTTAAGAAGCTAATCAGCTGAGGCCGTAGCGATGGTGAGACATGAACCAGAAGCATGCAAGCGTGCATTGCGTAAAAGCTGCTAGGCCTTTGTTGCCCATCTGAAACTAAGCCACTCTCAAATGCTGTATATCCCAACCTTAGGTCCCTAGATGTTCTTGGACTGCAACTCCCAGAAATCCTTGCCAGCACAGCTGGTGGTGAAGACTTCTGGGAGCTGCAGTCCAAGAGCATCTGGGGATTTAAGGTTTGGGAACTCTTTGTGGTTCAAGCCAGTGAAGGGCACCTTACAGTGAAATTTGGGAGATGAGCATACTGTTTCTTATTCCACAGGGTGCATATGTCTCAGGTGGAACTTCTCTTTGGCTAGCCATGACTGCCTGTGAATTTATAACAGGGGATGAGTGTCAATGACCTTGATGTTGAGGGGCAGCAGATCTGCTCCAGGGTTTAATCTAAACTCCTCGGGATCTCTCCAAGGTGCTGAACCCACACCTACAAGGCTCCACACCTTCCTATTAAAACCCAGAGGAGATTTAACTTCCCCTTCCCATAACGCTAGCCTCACCATGCTCCTCCACATCCATTGGTTGTCTGCTCACCCAGTTGGACACCTGGCTTCAGAGCTGGAGGTAAGGAGATCAATTTTCCACTGAGCCTTGTAGGGGAAGGTCCAGTCTATGTAAAGCTGCACAATCCCAGAGTCCCACCAGTAGAAGGAAGTAATAAGCCACTCCTGAGTGCTTTATACCTTGAAAAGAATCAGTATAAGCCAGGATCAACATGACAGGACATAATTATCAGCTCTGAATTTATCTGTATCAACTGGCGGCCACTATCCTAGGTTTCAGACTGGAGTCTTTTCTGCATCTCTCTTGGGGTTTCCGGGGTTGAACCGTTGGTTGCTTTTGTATGCCACACGTGAGCTGTTCCCCAGAATGTCCTCTGTGGCTTTTTCCTCCAATCAAAAGAGCAAAGCTTAGGGGCTTTCCTATCTAGATATGTGGGCATCCTATTCCTTTTGCCCGACCACATAATGCAACAGGCATATATCTCCTTGTCAAGCGACTGTCAGTTAAGAAGTGGACAGAGGCATCTGCTGTGGTGCACCAAGTGACATAGCTCCATGCATGACCACGAACGCCCATGCTGGCTTTGAAATGCTGGAGCAATTTCCCCAATGAGATTCAGGCCAGTTGCATTTACAACAGAAGTTCCCAAACTTCTTTCGCCCCATAGACCACTTGTCTATATTTTATTTTCTGTAGATCCCCCTGCCTGCCTAATATTGAATTTTCCTAAGCTTATTAACTTGAAATGTGCTTTTGACAGCTGACACAGTGCTGCTCACTAGAGATGGGCACGACTTGAAAAAAATTTTTTTTTCGAGTTGTCGTTAGTCGGGCCGGTCCCGTTTCGGCTCGTTTCCGGTTTTCGCGAAAATTCGCAAAAATTAGTCGGTTTGTTTTTTTCGTTTTTTCGTTGTTGTTAGTACTGGTTTTGGGGGGGGGAGCGGGCTCCTGGAGGCACCTCTGTGGGGTGGGTGCCTCCTCTGGCCCGCTATAAAGGGAAAGTGGGCTCCTCACCCACTAGGAAGGGGAAGCAGGCTCCAAGAGACCCCTCTACATGGGGGTCTCCCCTCCTCACCTGCTGCTGCTGCAAAATGCTATGCAATAGCCATATGGATATTGCATAACAGAATGTGCAGACAGTGAGACCAGTGAGAGTGATAGCGTCATGCCCGCCCTGCACAAGGCTCTCGCACCACCATGTCTCACACAGAAGGGAATTGTACTTGCTGCGTGTAGTGCAATGCAAGCAAGTAGATCTGGCTTTAAGGTGGCTTAGTGCGGTGGTCCCCAACCCCCGGGCCGCGGACCGGTGCCGGTCCGTGGACCGGTCGGCACCGGGCCGCCTGGGGAGGCTGGGGAGGCTCCTCCCCTTTTCCTCCGCCGCCCTCCTCCTCCTCCTCTTCTCTCCCGCGGGCGGCCGGTGGAGGAGGAAGGCTGGAGGAGCGCAGGAGGAGCCGCCGCCGCCGCATTTGCCTTTGCCTCCCTCCTCTGCCCGCCGGCGGCGGCGGCGCATCCTCCTCCTCCTCCTCCACCCTCCACCACCAGCAGCAGCAGCCACGGCGGCGGCGGCGCATCCTCCTCCTCCTCCTCCACCCTCCTCCTCCTCGCCCTCCACCAGCACCAGCAGCAGGAACCCCGTTTGGCCCGCTTGCCCCTCCTCGCCTCCTCCCGGCCCCAACCCCCCTGCCCTGGGGGCCGGGCGCGCGGGGGGCCGGCGGGGAGGAGGGGGCCCCCTCAGTCAGAAGAGCAGGTGGGTGCCCCTCCTCCTCCTCCTCCTCCCCCGGGGCGCGCGCCCTTTGGCCCCTCCCTGCGGCCGCGCTCCAGGGCGGAGCCCGCCCCAACACAGGCGCGGTCCGGCGGCGCCTCCACCGCCGCCGCCGCCGCCATCCCCCCCGCAATTGTCCCCGCCCCGCCGCCGCCGCGACCCCCCCGTAATCGCCCCCCCCCCCCCGCCGCCGCAATCCCCCCCAATCGCCCCCATCCCGGGAGCCGCCGCCGCCGCCTTGCTGCCCCCGCCGGCCTCGGCCCCCGTCACCAGCCTCTCGGGGCTGTCCTGGGAGCCGCCGCCGCCGCCTTGCTGCCCCCGCCGGACGCGACCCCCATCACCGGCCTTGCGGGGCCGTCCAGGGAGCCGCCGACGCTGCGACCCCCATAATCACCCCCGCCGACGCCGCGACCCCCCCCGGCCGCCGCTGCCGCAATCCCCCCCAATCGCCCCCATCCCGCCGCCGCCGCGAGCCCCATGCAATCGCCCCACCCTGAAAGAAAGAAAGAAAGAAAGAAAGAAAGAAAGAAAGAAAGAAAGAAAGAAAGAAAGGAGGGAGGGAGGGAGGGAGGAAGGGAGGAGAAAGAAAGAAAGAAGGGAGGGGGGAAAGAAAAGGGATAGAAAGAAAGAAGGGAGGGAGGGAGGGAGAAAGAAAGAAAGAAAGAAAGAAAGAAAGAAAGAAAGAAAGAAAGAAAGAAAGAAAGAAAGAAAGAAAGGGGAAGGAGGAAGGGAGGAAGAAAGAAAGGGGGAGAAGGAGGAAGGGAGAGAGAGAAAGAAAAAGAAAGAAAGGAAGGAAGGAAGAAAGGAAGGAGGGAGGGAGAAAGAAAAAAGAAAGAAAGAAAGAAAGAAAGAAAGAGAGAAAGAAGGGAGGGAGGAAGGGAGGGAGGGAGGAGAAAGAAAGAAAGAAGGGAGGGGGGAAAGAAAAGGGAAAGAAAGAAAGAAGGGAGGGAGGGAGAAAGAAAGAAAGAAAGAAAGAAAGAAAGAAAGAAAGGGGAAGGAGGAAGGGAGGAAGAAAGAAAGAAAGAAAGGGGGAGAAGGAGGAAGGGAGAGAGAAAGAAAAAGAAAGAAAGGAAGGAAGAAAGGAAGGAGGGAGGGAGAAAGAAAGAAAGAAAGAAAGGGGAAGGAGGAAGGGAGGAAGAAAGAAAGAAAGAAAGGGGGAGAAAGAGGAAGGGAGAGAGAGAGAAAGAAAAAGAAAGAAACGAAGGAAGGAGGGGGGGAGAAAGAAAGAAAGAAAGAAAGAAAGAAAGAAAGAAAGAAAGAAAGAAAGAAAGAAAGAAAGAAAGAAAGCCGCCCACCGGGTCCTCGCCGCCGCGGGGCAGCCCCACATGAGGAGGAGGGGGGCGCACGGCAGCCCCCCTCGGCCCCCCACCCGCCTCCTCCCCCGGGCTCTTCGCTGCCGCCGCCGCTGCCCCGTGCTTCCCCGGTGTCTCTGCCGGCGCCCGAAGGCAGCGCCTGCTCCTCCTCCTCCTCCGCGGGAAGGATCCAGCCCCGTCAGCGGTGGCAGTCCACGAGCAAAGCCGGGCCTCCCCGGAAAGGAAGAGTCCCAACTGGCCGGTTTGCAAAGGTGAGAGGGAGGGGCTGGGGTGGTGCGGTCGTGCGTGTGTGCGTCTCTCTCTCTCTCCCCGCCCGACCCCCCCATTCGCATTCCTTTATCTTCCCCCCCCTTCCCCACCCCCACCCCCACCCCCACCCCCGGGCCACGGAAAAATTATCAAAAATTTACTGGTCCGCAGGGATAAAAAGGTTGGGGAGCACTGGCTTAGTGCAATGGCTAGGGTTAGGCTAGTGACGGGTAAGGTTACGGTGGGCTAGTGGGTTGCACCTCTGGGTGCCTCTCTGACCCACTAAGAAGACAGTCTGTGACGTATGGGTACGGAGTCAAGGGTTAGGGTTAGGGCTAGGGCAGGTTTTAGGGGGCTTTTTGGCACATCCCAGAAGTCTCCATGGCCAAGTGGCCATGCGACTGGTGGGATGGCTCCAAAAATTTGCATGGTTGTCCACTCCCACATGGCTGACCACTCGGCCAGCCCATCATTGCGCAGGTGTAAAAAAAATAAAATAAAATAAAATCAATGGAGGACAGAGGAGGAGAGGAGAGACATTTTGTTGCAAGAAAAAACCCACTGCTACTGTGAAAAATCTGGCAGTTTATAAATTTTCGCGTGTTTCTGTTGTGCTTGTATGTTTTTGGACCACGATTTCAAAAACAATATTGCGTTTGCCGCCCCATTTTGGATCCCCCGCCCGCACCGCATGGCATGGTGAAATGGCAACTCGAGTCCGGCTGCCCAGGACGGGGGGGAGGCGGGACCCCCCCTCCAGAAACCACCCCTCCGGTAGGTGCCCTGCGCCCTTAGTCAAGCAGGCATTTTTCCGCCTGCTTTTTTGGCCCGGGAATGGGTGGGGGGAGAGTTTAAAAGTTTTTTCCTGTGCCGTCCGTGCCGCTTGCTTGCGCTTTAATTGCGGGCGGGCGGCAGCGAGACTGGGCTTTTTGCTGGCTGCGAGCCTGCGGCGAGTCCCACCAGAGCAGCCCAGGACGGGGGATGAGGGGGGAGGCTGGGGACCTCCAGAAACAACCCCTCTGGTAGGTGCCCTGAGGCACGGCAGGCATTTTTCCGCCTGCTTTTTGGCCAGGAACCGGGTTTTTTTAACTTTTAAAAACTTTTTTTCTGTACCGCGTGGCATCGCGCAATCGCGCAATGCAAGGAACGAGCACGACAAATCAGACCAAAATTGTTCATTCGTCGGTTTGAGCTCGAAGTCTGGCGGAGTAATTCCCGTTACCGTTTCCGTAGAGTAACGGAACCGAGTAACGGAAACGGAAACGGGAATACCGCTAAGTCGTGCCCATCTCTACTGCTCACTTGGAACCAAAACTTGCTGAATAGGTTTGGTGTAATAAGACATTTACGGAACACCTAAATGTTGGTGATGACCTGCCTAAATGGCGACCCACTCACATGGACCCCCGTTTACATTTCGTGCACCCCTAATTATTTTTCTTGCTGACACGGACCCCCTGCAAGTCAAAATCGAACCCTGGGGGTCCATAGAGAACACTTTGGGAACCCCAGATTTACACCAAGGAAAAAAATAAAGCCAGTGGGACTTTTGGCTGATGAATTATTTATCTGGTGTTCAGTTATTTATAGGACTTATGCGTCACTTTTTTTTTTTTTTTTGTCCACCGGGGTACCCAAAGCAAGGTGAAATGAAACCACCGTATAGAAACAGAACTGACACAAAGCCACACTTCAAAGCAAACCAAAGAGAACTCCACAGCAAGGGTGGTGCTACAGAACCAAATTAATGTCCTGACTGGAGGGCCTCTGTTGAAGATCCCAGATTCTGGACAAGCTCGCATTGGCTAATGATACTCACCCAGCAAAGATCTTTGCTTGTTAAGAAGTGGTCTGGGCTGGACCTACCCTTGCGCAAAGTGGAGCGAGTGTCCCCCATGATAATTGCAAAGGTACCCACTTTCTTACCTTCCTAATTTCTCCAGAGGTTTTTGCAGAAAGACAGAGCCACATGGTGGGCCCATCTAAGCCACTGCTCTTGAAAATGACTATCAGAGGCTCTCCAGGATTTTAGGTTGGAGCTTTTGCACCGTTCCTTGCACATGTCAGTGGCTCAGCAGAGCAATGGCACAGAAAGCAGGTGCTGTTTCCCAACGATACTGCTCCTCTTTTTGAAGCCACGAAGCAGGAAGGATGGATCCTGGATGGAGAATATTTGGTCCACCAGATGTTTTGCACTTTTTATCTGAAAAATACATTTCAATGTCTTTACCTGAAGTATTAAGAAGGGCCTTTACTAGAGCCAGATTTAAATTGTTGGATTCCATGGTCAAATATGGGCATTTTCACCACCTCCCTTATCACGAGACAACCTGTATTTGTAGATCCCCTTCTGTTGAAAATATTTCTCATGTTCTCTTTGATTGCCAATTATATGTATCCATCAGGCTTGAATATCTATCCCCCTTTTTAGAAAGAACAGTCTATAGGGACCCCATTCACAGATTGTCGTATCTTCTTTTGGGCTCTAATGTGTATATTGTTTGCAAAGTTGCCAAGATTGTAATTAAAGCTGCAGCTTTAAGAACGCAATACGTTGAACAAACTGAAGTATCCTGTAAAGGAGAGCGATATATATGACTTCTGTATATTCTGAATTTGTATTGTAGGGTACCCTACTGGATGATGTTGCATGTAATTCAATGTATTTTATATTCTGTGTTTTTATTGGTTGATATGGTCATAGGACTAATCAATAAATTTACTTACTTATTCACTAGTCTTCAGCCCTGAGAATCATTGGGCATTGTGGCCCAAAGGAAAACATGTATAAAAGTTTCACTCCATGGGCATCTGGATTGCATCTGGATTTTTTTTTACCCCAAACCCAGAATGAAGCACATGGGTCCTTTGTATCAACCCTCCCCCCCCCAGGCCAAAAGGGATTTGTATGTCTCATAGTGCCAAATGGGGCTGGGTCAGGGAGGGGGTGGTGGTATATGACCCATGTTTCTTTGTTTGAAGAACGGGGGTGTGACTTAAGAAACAGCCTTTTACAACTGCCCTTCTTGCCTCCAACAAGACTCCTGCCGTGGCTACAACATCACCTAGCCATGGATTTTAAGACCATCATCTAACTAAGGAATTTAAAAGTAACCTCCTGGTGAAGAACATCTTTCACCATGTCTGAACTTCTGGAACCTGCTTTGAAGAAGGGTGATTGACTGCACTCGAAAGCTTGCAATGTTCCTTTTTTATTTTTAATAGTGGCCGATGAAGGTATCGCCTGTAACCTATTTTTGCAATTGTGTTTTGTGATGGCCATGTGGCTCAACTCCTTTTTGCCTTGATTTGGATTGCTATTGAGTTCCTGCCCTTTCTTTCAGCTTCAGAGAGGAGAAGCGACAGCATCATATACTCCTGCAAAGCTTAAAGAAGGGAGGTAGATTTGATTGATCTCCTCGGAGTAGCGACTGCCTTCCCTTGTTCGTACTTGATATTTTCGCCGAGTGAGCTCAGCAGCACGTTATGTTTGGCAGGGGCTGAGTTTGATGTTACAGTTTAACGTACTATGAAAGCCGTGTCGGCAGAGATGCGGAGCATGAATTTTGCATGAAAAGCTGGCGTGGAGCAGTGACGGCAGCTCTGTTAGACTAAATGCATTTCGAAGCCCGAGGAGCGCAGCGCGGTTCTGCTTGACAGGGAAACAGTCACGGAGAGCACTGAAATGGAGGTCTTGGGAAACTTCTCGTTTGGAGAGGGAAGATGGAGCCGGGATATTGGCTGGAATGCCAGAGGAGATGTGTCCAAGGATTGCTAAAGACTAAAGCAAGGCCTGGCTCTTAAATCTACACTCATCTATCATAACCAGGGCTCGCAGTGGCTCTTTATTATCTTAGAACAGTAGTGCCAGAAGGGACCCGCCTGAGCCCCTGTCAAGGAGGCACGAGTGGGAATCAAACTCCTGATCTTTGGCTCCAAAGCCAGATGCCTAAGTCAATGAACTATCCAATGGTTATAAAAAAAAAGTCACCAGTCATTCATTGCTGCTTCCCATGAGAATCTGTCAATGCAAGTCATGATTATAAAAGCCCCCTCTTAGTAATGCATTGCTAGTTATGCCTGTATGGTGTCATTTTTAATTACGTAGTTTGAGAGAAAAGTAAATACAGTGGTACCTTGTATAAAGGAATTAATTCGTTCCAAATGAAATTCTGTTAAGCAAATTTTCCTTTATACAAATTTCCCATAGGAATGCATTGAAAACGGAGTAATCCCATTTTTATGTTGTATGGATTCACCCCATAGGTGAATATGTTAAGCAAATTTCCCCTATCTCCAGAATTTTTATGTTGTACAAATTTTATGTTATACCAACTGTTTGTTATATAAGGGTGCACGGTAATGACAAAAATAAAATAATACAATCAAAAATCACCCAGAATGATTCTCAAAAGGAAACCGTTTTAGGAGAGAGAGACAAGTTAATATTACTTGTTATTTTTCCAAAAAGCAACGGGTGTTTCTTTTCATGAAGGGTCATTGCTAAGACCTTTCCTAGACCCCCCTCCCCCCAAAATGCACTTTTTATCGCAAAGCTCTGGACATGAAAAGAGTGATGGAAGGCATGCAAAGGTTCTGATCTGAAAGGTCACATGTGAGGACCTCAACCAATCAGGTTACTCCTGGTCAATGAGCTGCAGAAGAAGGGGGTGTCATAGCATCTTGAGAAACTCTGTGACATCACAAGGCACGAACACCTGCTTGAACAGCAGCAACCCAGGCATCTGATTCCTTATGGTAATTCAGGTTTGGATGAACAAGGATAATGGCTAAGTCCATGTAGAGAGGTTGAATGAAGCTAATTGTGATTTTAGGGGATCAGAGATGGTGGCCAACCTTTGGTTCTCTAGCTGTTATTGGACCGTACCTCCCATAGCACTCCACCTCTGGGTGTGCTGGTTAGGTCTGATGTTGCATTTCAGCAACCTCTGGAGACCCTCAAGTTGGCTGCCTCTGCTAAGAAAGTAAAGTACCGAAAGAAGGTGAGCTAAGGAAACTGAGGGCTGCAAAGTTATTGTGTGAAGCCGCATGGTGCAACCTGGTTTTCTCCAGCTGTTTTTGACCTCAAGGCCCCAAAAGCCCATGCCAACATGGCCAATGGCCATGATGGAGATATGTCATCTCCAGGCTTAAAGCCAGGGTATTTCAAGGGCCAGATGCAGGGGAGGGGTATCAGGAGACAGATATTTAGGCTTGTGCACTCCCAGACGCATCTGGTGGGATCACTGTGAGATACAGGAAGCTGGACTAGATGGGCTTTGGCCTGATCCAGCATGGCTCTTCTTATGTTATGTTCTTATGTTCTGGAGGCATACTTAGCAACAGATTAGGAAAGCCTGGGAATTATATTTGGTTAAGTGGTGACAGGCCTTGATGCTGCAGGCAGGATAGGAGAACAAGCAGAGATCCCAGCCAGCTGAGAGTGGATCAGTCCCAGGAGGACTCAGGTGACAATTGGAAACTTTTTAAAAGGCTGAGTGAAACATGTGTGGCTCCCTTTGGCTTCCTTCCATTGATCGGACTGGAACCTGCAATACCAAATTCTGTCTACCTGCAGTGGTGGCACTGAAGTGCCAGCCAGCCCCTCCTTTCTCCACCAGCCACCAGGATGGCTCACAGATTCGCATTGAAACATCTAGTCTAGGCATGTCCAAACTTCAGCCCTCCAGATGCTTTGGACCACAACTCCCAGAATTCTAAGCTTAGATTGCCAATGGCAAAGGACTGTGGGAGTTGTGGTCCAAAACATCGGGAGGGCAGAAGTTTGGACATGTCTGAAGCCCTGAGTTCAGAGTCTTGAAAACCTCAACCAGTAAGTGAATCCAAACAGTGCTTCAGCCAAACCTTTGGACAACAGCTTCTAGAATCTTCTCGTCAATATTTTTGTTTCTAGTTATGTTGCTCAGGTCAATAACTGGCCTTAGTTATGTTGAAGCTAACCAGGGTTCTTTGAGATCAGAACAAACCAAAAGCCAATTACATGTCGTTCTAATATCTAAGTTTGCCTCTTCCGTCTCTCCTTTTCAAAATCCGGCTCCTTCCTTGGAAACATCAAGTATTGAGAAGCCAAGAACAAGCATGAAAAAAGAAGGATGTCAAAGGATTGTTTCGCGCCTGGAGGATCCAGCAAGCATGGCGAAAGTAGAGTAGAGGGCTCTATGCAGGTCCAAGGAACGTCAAGCGATGGCACAGGAAACACTGTGATGGGTTCCATGCACGTCCAAGGGATAGCTAGCCAAAATGCAGGGAAGACTGTGACGGGATCCATGCATATCAAAGGAGGGAACATCTTGGTGGGTTCTCTGCAAGTCAAAGGAACATCCAATGATGACACAGGGGCAACGCTGGTAGGCTCCATGAAGGTTGGAGGAACATCAACCACCATGCTGGGGAAGGACATGCCCAGTGATCCTGCAGCAAGGAAAGGGGTAAATGTCTCATCACTTGTCCAACATTGATCGCACTACAGGGGAGAAAATGGGACAATGGGAACCAGGACTTAACTTGTGTTCTCTTACACTCAAAACCAGTGTGTATGGATCGGTTAACCATAAACTGGTCATGTGAGTGTATAACAGGCATGTGAGATGTTTGATTTCTCTTCCACCTCCATCGGTTCCATCTCCTTTGCATCCCATGTCGTATCTGGGTTGGGAGTGGAGAATATAAGGAGAAGGCAAGATGTGGAAGAGGGAAGGGTTTCTTCTCCCATCCCTTGCAGGCACCATCGGATGTTTAAACTCATGTCTTCTCCCGTGTTTCCTAGCCAGATCAGCAAGTGTTGTGCTTAGGAGGTCATGCAGTGGGGCCCCCCAAACTCTTCTACTCCCAAAGTGGGGGAAGGTTTGGGTCAACCCCCAGATTTGCAGGTGATGCCCTTCCTCAATGCTTCCTGGACCCCTTTCTCTTGGCCCTTTCAAGTCCCGGTGTCATGTTGAAAGATGTCCTTCTGTAACTTGGTGTGGCAAGGTGGGATAGTAGATTGGCTAGACAGGTGGAAGGTAAGCAGAGGTGGTGGTAAGCAGGCGGCGGCAGCTGTGCCGCCGTCACTGTTGCATGCACCAATGCAGGAGGTAGCTGTTGCACTGCAACCCCTAGCAGTAATGCAGCAATGAATGGGAAAGTGCACAGATTCCTAACTGGGACAACCTATCTCAAAACAACCCTGCTAGGGGTCAGCATCTGGTGGGTAGGCCTCTTGTTGAGTTAATGGCTGTTAGCTACCTGTAGAGCCTCATGGCAGAGTGGTTCAATGCCTGTCCTGCAGCTCGGGGCTGCTTTGACCGGCAAACGGAGGTGAGCCTGCATTCTTTTGTCCCCTTTTTTCCTCCCTCCCCTCACGCAGACAGGATCAAGGAAGTGCGGAGGGGTGGGGACGCAGGAAGAGCAACGAACCCCCAAGATCTCTGGTCCGAATTTAAGTGGCCAGCGGATCTTAGGGGTCGTGTGAAAAGGCCCTAAGTTGAGAGAGAACAAGGAAGCTTGAGAAGGTAGTGGATGATGCCATGATCCCTGCTCCTTATCATGTGGCTTTAGCCTGGTGAGCTCAGATTCCACTGATAGCAAGATAAAGCAGAGGGATGAAGAATGAGAGAGAGAGGGAGAGGGAGAGGGAGAGATGCAGCATGGGGGCCCTTCCTTGGATAAAGCCATGCCGTCCATCCCTCTTCCTGCCCTTTAAAATGGGGCAGCTACATCACTCTGCCTAATAACAGGACTGGCCCTGTGGATGTTCATCTACTGGGGGTTGGTTCTCAGATTCTGTACAGCGAGGAGGAGGAGAGGGGAAGGGTCTTTTCTGTCCATGGTAATTAAAGTCACTTGGCTTTAATTAGATCAGCAACACTCATTTTGTTAATCCGTTGGAGATCGAACCCAGCTTGGGTTTGATTCTGAGTGTCCTTTGTTAAGTTTGTTTCTTTTGCTGAATGATGTGCAAATACACATTCCCCGCCCCCAAATCCAGAGATATAAACATGCCCAACAAAACCCCTTGTTTACACCAGGAAGCCCTGGAATCATGAGAAGTACCTTATAGGAAAATAGCAGAGCTGAAATCTTGCCAAGGTCACTTGGCATCAGATCCAGATGGATGCCTGGTTGACTGATTCCCCAGAGGTCACAACCTTTCACTCAAAAATAGCATTGATGGCTTTGTTCTTATTTCAAGCGGGGACAGACATTAGTCTTCTCTGCTCTGTTACTTGGAACAGGACTCATCAAGGTTCATTGTCTTCCAAATTGCCCAGGAAAGACAATATACTCAGGGCTTGTGTTTCAAGGAGCATATCTTGACTTCTTCACTCCAGATGAAATAATAATAATAATAATAATAATAATAATAATAATAATAATAATAATAATAATAATAATAATAATAATAATAATAATAATAATAATAATAATAATAATAATAATAATAATAAATCCTGTTGCAGCACCTTCTTCCCACCCTCACTGAAAGCCAGGAAGCAAGTCTCCAGTAACTCCCCCTTTCATTCATACTAGGAGACCATTGGCCAGTGTGGTGGAGTAGATGGAGTGTCAGAAGAGGGACTCAGAGATGGACCTGGGTTCAACAGTCCAGTTGGGCGTGGAGTCTCACTGGAGGTGGCAGTGCTAAAGAACCTTCTCAACTCTCTCCCAGATATTGGGAAGACTTGCTAGAAGGGGCTTGATGACCCAGAATCACAACAGGGAACCATACTTGCTAGCTTAAAAAGAAAGCAGGGTATTAAATTCCACTACAGAGATTGGTTTAAGATCATGGCTCATTCCACAACTTCTTAGTTCAGACAGAATGAGGGGTTATAGTTGCCTACCCGTTTGTGTCCTGGGTCTCTCTATGGAAGACCAAGGAACTGAGTGCTGCACAGAAGCCGTTTCAGGGAAGAATGATGCCCTGGGTCCGTCGGCATCATCTGGCTGGCAATCCTTTGCAGATGGCTTCTACATGTCCCTAATTGTAACCCTTCTCCAGAGTCCTTCTCTGAGCTTCTAAGGCAATGGTGGTGAACCTTCGGCACACCAGATGTTTTGGACCACAACTCCCAGAATTCCAAGCCTAGATTGCCAATGACAAAGGACTGTGGGAGTGGTGGTCCAAAAGATCTGGCGTGCCAAAGTTTCACCACTACCGTTCTAAGGGAACTGGGAATCCTGAAGGGAGCAGGTCGTCCATCAACTGGCTAAATGCTGGAGATTGACATGTCCTCACTGCCAGGATGCAGGGCTGTTTTTTTCTTTGTCACTTCGTTTACTTCTGGACAAGATCCTATGCTGCGATGACCCCAGACTGGATGCGTGTATACTTCTGGTTGTGCTTGACTCCTGAGAGATTGAGACACACCCTTGGTCTAGATGCCAAATTCATGGTATCTCCACACTTGTCAAGGATGGGTACCATTCTAGTGTATCAGGAGAGCCTGTTGTCATGACAACAATTCCTCCTCCCTCTCCCTTTTTTTTAAAGGATGCATGATGTCACTTGGAAAGGAGTTTGCGAGAAAGCTTCATGGCAAGCTGTGTGAGATGACCATCGTTTAAAAGAGCTCCTCTTGAGCAGATGTATTTATTGTTCCATTAAAAGGTTTACAGTGGCTTTATGGCTGCGTGTATGAATAGGGGCGTGTGTCTGCTTTTATTCCGGGATATATGGTGGTGGTGGGGGGAAATGGCTTTTTAAAAGCTCAGCCCTGCATGCTGCATGGGCTGCAGCATCTCGATTCAAAACCTCCTAATGGATTTTCATAGCTAGCCATCCAAGGGCAGCATCTTGACAAAACCAGCCAGTCCTTGATCTGCACCGTGCCCAGAAAGTTACTTGGTAGTGGTGGAAAGACCCTGCTTTCTTCTCTCGTCCTCTTTTTTAAATGAACCATCTGGTAACTTGCTTGTTTATCTTTATTTTGTTGGGATTTTAAAAGGTGCGTGGCAGGGGAGGCTCATCCCGAAGACATATGGAAACGGGATCTCGGTGCGATATTATCTAGGATCATATTTCTTGGTGTTCCTCTTTCTTGTCCTCAGGTCCCGTTCTGTGTAACTTGGACGTGTACTTTTATTTATTTATCTACAGTGTTTTTCTGTGCATAGGAGTATATGTTTGTCTAAAATTGTTAGGCTAAACATTGAGGGTCGTCTTATACATGGGAGCCAGCCAAGGAGAGAATCACGCAGCTGTGAAATGGTTATTTTGGGTTGGAAAGGTCTTATAGACCTGAAAATATGGTATTTATGTCTTGGTCTGGATCTTTTTGATGGGAAAGCTCTGTGTCCCCTGACTGTACAGCAAAGTTAAATATAGGGGTCTTTTTTTCCTTGTCCAGCATGGTAACTTTGAGTGCCACAAGCCGTTTCACAGAGGGGCTGCACTTAGAGTGAATGGTGCATCAAACCAGGGGACGGGTAAAAGGCAGCAAGGTTGTTGTAAGAGTCGAGGAGAGGGGTGCAAATGGGCCAGGTTAAGGGATCTGTGGTGGTATTGAGGGAAGGGTGACTAAAATTGTTAGGCTAAACATGAAGGGCCGTCAGTGGATCTGTTTGGGGTATGGAAGTTATGGGGAGGGTCCTAATATGTGTGACATATTTTATCAATAGTCTCTAAGATAATCCAAAAAAGTGTGTGTGTGTGTGTGTGTGTGTGTGTGTGTGTGAGAGAGAGAGAGAGAGAGAGAGAGAGAGAGAGAGAGAGAATGGAAATGATTTGTGCTAGAAATATTCATGGCATAGATTTTTTTTAAGAAAAGGTAGTATTATAACCACTTCATTCCTATCGGGCCGAGCACTTAGCTCCGTGTGGCTCAAACCCAAATGCCAATATGCCATCTAAATGGCTTTTCTTACGAGATTGTGGCCTGCCAGCTTTGCTCCTGTATCCCGAGTGAAGTAGTGTGTTGTTGATTCAAAATACGGCCGTATTTTGGAATTGAAAATACAGCCGTGTTTCTATTGGGTGCTGGTGGAGGAGGGAGTGGCAGTCTTACCCCTACAGGGTTGGGAAATGATGTGGCATTCCGGCATTGGATTGGTGCCATCTGCTACCAGTCAATGGGTGGGTATGCATAAGTCTTATGCACCCACCCATTGACTGGCGGCAGAGGGCACCGAGGCTTCCTCTAAATTGGAATTTCAGGAGAGTGCCCGGAAAATGCACAACTTCATTAGAGATGCAGTAGCAAAGGTGGTGGTCTTTGCTCTTGCAAAGAAATTCCTGTGCTCTACAATTTATGCAACATGTTGTGGGTCCGCAAGTGCTGATGTCCATCCCAGAGGTACCGTGCTTCTTTGGCACCTTGTTTCCCAACAACTTTTGTAGCTGTGCTCTATTGCACATTTGCTTTTTTAAAAAGCACTGCTGTGCATCAGAAGAGAGATCTGTTTCTGCCTGTCTGTTGTGTTTCAAGGGCGTGTGTGTTGTACACTGTAAATGTAAGACAGGCTAAGAGGAATTTTCTGTGGAGCTGTGGAAACTAGTACTGGAAGGAAAGCTTTCAGCAGAACATTATTTCCAGCACCCTTCTTAACAACATAAGAACAGCCTTGCTGGAACAGGCCATCACAGCCCATCCAGTCCAGCATTCGGTCTCACACAGTGGCTCACCGTTTGCTTCAGGGTATTCCCAAGCAGATGTCTTCACCTGGTTACGATTCCCTCCAGATGGCATTGAGAGAGATCCTGCCTATCGCTCCAACCTGAAGGTTGTCCTTAGGCATCCCTAATGATAGCCATTGATACCCTTGTTCTCCATGAACTTGTCCAGTCCTTTCTTAAAGCTGTCAAGGCTGACAGCTGTCACCACTTCTTCTGGCAGGGAGTTCCACAGACCAATGATCCTATATCAGGCATGTCCAAATGTTGGCCATCCTGATGTTTTGAACCACAAGTCCCAGAATTCCAAGCCTATATTTCCAATGGCAAAGGATTGTAGGAGGTGTGGTCCAAAACATCTGGAGGGCTGAAGTTTGGACATGCCTGTCCTGTCTGGTAAGATTTTGGGGAAGCTCTGTGGGTTGACCTTGTTTATAGACAGGTGAACCTGTTCATGGCCAAGTATTGAGCATCTGGTCAAGTTTATGAGGAAGCTGGTCTCTTTTTGATCTTGGGGATGTTTTGACTTCCTCTAGGACAGTGCTTTGGAAATGTTCTCAGACTGCAACTCCCAGAAGGCTTCATCAGTAGCCATGCTGGCCAGGATTTCTGGGACCCGTAGTCCAAGAACATCTGGGGACCTTCAGGTTGGAGACCACTGCTTTAGCACTTCAGGATAGACACAACTTAGTGTGGCCATGACCAGTGTTTCCAGGGGTGGGGTTTTTGTTTGATTTGTTTTTTAAAGGAGGGGATGTCCAGAGTATTTTGATGCCTCCAGAAAGGGTCTCTCTAAGCCCAGGTTGGTGTCAAAAGTCTTGGTCAAATAAAGGTGACGGTCTCTCCAGAAAACTTGGGTTGGCTAAGGTTCTCCTTGTTAAGTTTGACTAAATCTCCTCTTTGATGTCTATATTCTCTGTGATGGGAATGTTCTAGATTAGGCACGTCCAAACTTTGGCCCTCCTGATATTTTGGACCACAACTCCCAGAATTCCAAGCCTGTATTTCCAATGACAAAGGACAGTGGGAATTGTGATCCAAAAGATCTGGAGGGCTTAGGTTTGGACATGCCTGTGCTAGAGTGAACGATCAGATCATGCAAAGCTGAATGATCTGTCCATTGTTTGGTGTGAGGTGTGTCCATTCTGTAGCACTTTAATTGTCTCGCAGGGAAGATGGACGGGGATGCTTTGACAGATAACTATGTAAAAACGGTTTCCCGTGGATAAGAGGGTTTTAAGGTAGTTTTAGTACATAACCGATGAACTGCTGGATATCTCAGTGGTTTAGGTCTCTGTCTGCAGAACCAGAGGTTGGGGAGTTCAATTCCCCACCAGGTCTCCTTGACAGGAGCTGGACTCTGATCCACAGAATTCCTTCCATCTCTGAAATTCTAAGCTCATTAAAGTACTTCCAGTTTCTACGGGCCCTGTGATAAGGCCCTTCCTACACCACAGATCCATTTATCTACTGGATAAAGTCAGAACATGGGGAAGTCAGCCAGCTGGATGTTATAATTCAAAATTTAAAAATAAAATAAAAATAAACGTTTCAAAGCTCTGCAGAACGAAACAGCTCTCCACCACAGACCAGGGTCTGTGAAATGCCATCTTGATTTCCCCTGGTGCCTTGGTATAATACCACATTGGGGATATTAGGCAAAAATTAAAGTGCAACTCTCAAGGTCTAGCTGGGGAAGAACACTTAGAATATATATGTTTTGGACTCCAGTACCCAGAATCCTGCTACCCTGCTGGCTGGAGGACTCTGGGAGTTGTTCTCCAAGAAGTTCATGTTCCTAAGCAGAGGTCCATTTGTTGCTTGTCTGATGCAATTTCACTCCAGATGAGCGCCCCCCCCCAAGTAGATGTCTTACCGCTAGACCAAAGAAGTCCAGCTTGGACATGGGTTGGGGTTGGACTGTACATGTAGGTCATGTGACAGCTGGCAAATAGACTGCACTACAATGTTCCAAAAGCAGTCCAAATTGAACATCTTTTCTTGTTTGATCACACCCAGAGGTTCTGCATGGGAGTTGTCTCTCCTGGAGTCCTCCCTTTTCAAGTTCATATGGAGCTAGTGTTTCAACAGAAGGGGGGAAAGCCCATCCCCACTTCACCATTCTTGAGCAGGGATAGCTCAGTGGATTGGTGTGCCTGGGAGTTCAAATCCCCATTGTCATTAGTTATGTTAGCTGTAATTTTTAAAACTAAAACTCGCGTCCCGCTGGTTGTGGGTGCAATGATCAAGAAACCCAATTTTTTCTGTGTGAGAGATTAGCCCTACCTTGGAAGGGCTGCCCCCAATAAATACCACACCACTACACAGCTCACATCATTAGACATCTGCCTGTTCCAACCATTCCTCACTCTCATCATCCTTCCAAAATTAACTAGAGGATCTCGGAACCCAAAGGCAAAGAAGAGGTGTGTTGGTTTGCTAAAATGAGCTGAGGCTTGGCTCCCCTCGGAAGGCACTGGCCAAAATGCTGCAGCTCAAATATACTATGCTAAAGTAATGTGTGATAACGTAAACAATATCCAGTGTGGTGTAGGGAACAGATTGATGGATTAGGACTCAGGGGACCTGGGTTCGAATCTCCACTCAGCCATGGAAGCTCACTGGAGAGAGTGGAAGTGGTAGAACCAGCCCTTAAATGATTCACTTACCTTGAAAGTCCTATCAGGGTCACTATAAGTCAGTTCCGAATTGATGGCAGGTAACAATAAACAAGGGGATGCGCAGTAAGAGTAGGCACATTTGAATCAACGCCAACCTATGAATCGGAAATCCCCATTGATTCAAAAGGCCCATTCTTCCTCCAAGATAAGTGTGAGAGTCAGATTGATAGTGAGCCGTCTGAGAAAGCAGCTGTGGACCTGAAGGTGGCTGAAGAGACAATGGAGGGTGAATGGATGAGAGCTTGTGAAAGTGTTGTTCTGAAAGAGGAGAATATAATGGACGATCCTAATAAGGAAGTATTGTGGGTTGCTGACGATGCGCGCGATACGGGAGGGAAGCACGAGGAAGTGATTGACAGTTGGGGAGAGAGAGAGAGAGAGTGGAGGCGCAAGAGGTGGCAGTTGGAAGAGACCAGTAACTGACAGGGGCAGTCAGACAGAGAGCAGCTTCCCTCAGGAGGAGGAGAAGAAATGGAAGAAGAGAGAACCTGAGGAATTCAGGTGGTCTGTGCAAGTCAAACCTTTAAGGCGGCCCGAGACAAACGAGGAGTTCCAAATCGAATGGTGGAAAGTCAATCAAGAAATCCCGGTAGCTCAGTGAGTGAGACTCCCATGCTGTGGCATGGGAGTTCAAGTGCCTTATACCGCTGTATCTTCAAGCTGTCAAAAACTGTCTGTTAATAAAAATCCCTTTGAAGTTTCACCTCAAACCGACTCTGGACTCGTCTATAGATCGGAACCGACCTTAGAGAGATTTGAACCCTCACAAAAATCGGAATCTTGGGCTGCTATCCCACATCCAGAAAATACGGAGGAAAGTAAAATGCGGATACCCCACCACCACCGGAACAGTCACATGGTTGAAAATGCGGTTCCTGTGTCCCCATGGGCGCAGTTCAAAGAACCACATCGTTTGTGTCCCCCACGAGCGGGAACCACAACACAATGGAATGAAAAGTTTTCGATGTGGATTTTCCGAGTCCCCACGGACTCAAGTACCAGTTAAAAATCTGCATCAGAACTGAGACAAGCTTTGCACCACCTCGAGACCAGGTACTTGCAAAATGCGTTGGGTCACGCTTAAGTGGGCGTGGTTGCATTTTTCACCCTTTAATGTCCACTGGTCATGAGGACACAATTTTATTAACCACCTCTTTGAGCAGTTTGAAGCGGTTGTTAGTGGTCGTGGGATAGCAGCCTTGGTGTAGGGGCAGAGAGCTCATCTGTGTTGATTTGTTCCTGAAATGAACTTTCTTCCTGGCTAATTTTACCACCAACTCTGCAATGTATGTATGTATGTATGTATGTATGTATGTATGTATGTATGTATGTATGTATGTATGTATGGATGGATGGATGGATGGATGGATGTATGGATGTATGTATGGATTTGATTTGATTTGATTTGATTTGATTTATATACCGCAAACATCTAGCAAAAAAGCTACTCTGGGCGGTTTACAAACATATACAAAATACAAAAACAGATTAAACAACTTGAAATAGTAAATAAAAACTAATCAATCAGACCAAATAATCAAATCATCATAATAAAAAGAACAAATAAGCAAATAAGCACAAATACTATAAATCAAAATGATTTGACAATTCAAAATAAGAACAAATGGAAAAATAATAATAGACAATTTTCATAAGGTGGGGGAAAATAACAGTGTCTTATTTATATAGGTTGGTTGAGGCAGAATGATCAGGGAAGGCCAACCTATAAAGCCAGGTTTTCAGTAATTTCTTGAAGATTTGTAGTGAGGGCACCAGACGAATCTCTTGGGGAACCTGGTTCCACAGGTGAGGTGCGACCACCAAGAAGGCTCCAAGAAATCTAATTCACAAACAGAATGCTCTTGACTGGTCTCAGTTACGCTAGACTTTGAGTTCCTTCCAAAGCTGGCCGGTTTATGGATCGCAAAGGGTTGAGGAATCCTGTCTACCCAACGGGGAGGTAGAACAGTGCGGGTGGCCCCGCTAGCCATGTGGTTAATTAATTACCATCTTAATCAGCCCGTTGTGTTGATAACAGGAAATGAGTTAGGGTTTGCTCATGGGTCTGTCGTAACAGGAGAAAGAAAAATATCAAGTGTTTAAACTGTTTCCTAATCAGGTGGCATCTTCCCAAAAACAAAGAAGGTTTGAGCAGCAAGAAAAACACATGATTAATAGAATCGGTCATTGGCAGCAGCGGGGTGAGCTAGGAAATGTACGGAGGTGGAGATAAGAGAGCAGGGAGACTGAGACACCGCCCGAGTCTTCTCGACCCGAAAACCCTGAAAAAGGGTCACCATAAATCAGGATGGACTGGATGGCACATGATGATGATGATGATGATGATGATGATGATTCCTGCAAAGGAAGGTGGGGGAAAGGATGGACATCCTAGGTAGGATCTCTGGCTTTTATCTCACACATTTTGCCCTAATTTCAAAGGCAAACAATTGCATTTAATTACAGTGGTTCTTGTATAAAGGAATTACAGTGGACCCTCCTATAACAAAGGGTTTGTTTAACATAAAATCTGTACAACATAAAAAATTCCGGAGATAGGGGAAATTTGCTTAACATACTCTCCTATGGGGCAAATCCATACAACATCAAAATGGTTGCGATTAGGGATTACTCTGTTTTCAGTGCAGTGGTGTGGTATTTCTCTGGAGCAGCCCTTCCAAGGTCAGGCTAATCTCTGACACAGAAAACTTTGGGTTTCTTGATCATTGCACCCACAGCCAGCGGGACGCGAGTTTTAGTTTTAAAAATAACAGCTAACATGACCATCTGTGATTTGATACATCATCTCCCTGTTGTGAGCCTTGCTGTAGTCTGAAAGCAATGCCTTTCAAGGGCAAGAAGACAGGCAAGGGACTCTGGGTTGTGCCCCCCCCCTATGGAATTGTTTCTCCAGGGATGATCACTTGCCAGCAACAAGTGTGGGCTTTTTGTTGCTAAGTTAAGCCTACCTTCCTGCTCCCAGACATCTAGTGGGACATTCCTGGTAGATTTATATGGTTGATTATCCTTGCAATTTATTCTTTGAAGTATGTGATCCTTCCTTCCTTCCTTCCTTCCTTCCTTCCTTCCTTCCTTCCTTCCTTCCTTCCATCTATTCCTATCCTTCCTT
Source organism: Phrynocephalus guinanensis (assembly GCA_037367245.1). Lineage (NCBI taxonomy): Eukaryota > Metazoa > Chordata > Lepidosauria > Squamata > Agamidae > Phrynocephalus > Phrynocephalus guinanensis. Next base: position 13,505,211 of record CM074751.1, on the reverse strand, counting down.
CCTTCCTTCCTTCCTTCCATCTTCCTTCCTTCCTTCCTTCCTTCTATCTTCCTTCCTTCCTTCCTTCCTTCCTTCTATCCATCTATCCATCTATCCCCCTATCTTTCCTTCCTTCCTTCCTTCCTTCCTTCCTTCCTTCCTTCCATCTATCCATCTATCCATCTATCCATCTATCCCCCTATCTTTCCTTCCTTCCTTCCTTCCTCCCTCCTTCCCTCCCTCCTTCCTTCCTTCCTTCCTTTATGTGAAAACTAGGAGGTCTAACTAAGCATTCTATAGTGGGAAGTTGGAAGAAAGACCTCAGAGGGTCTCACCCCACATTATAGGGCACATGCTTTCCCTGGGTTCCAATATTTTCCTTCTAGACCAGTGGGTCCCAAACTCATTCAAATCATGGATCCCTTGACCTCCTGGCCATTGGCTTCACTCCCCCTAAAACCCAACAATTTTGATGAGGGTGGGGGTGGGGGGAGAAAGGAAGGAAGTCCAGTCTGAGTAGTACTTCTGTGGATTCTGTGGCACCACCACAGTACACGGCTTGGGAGCCACTGCTCTAGATGCATGAGCTCCATTGGTGTTGCAAATGGAGCCCTTGATTACCTCCTTGTGACCAATCCCATAAGGTAAGGAAGCTAACTTGTTAAAAAAGAGAAAAAGAATGAAGCAAGTTCACACAGAGACAATCAGAAGTCTGTACCGTACCAGAGAGATTCACTTCCACTGTTGTCCTAACTATATTGCCTAGTAGAGATGGGCACAAAATGGAAACATAGATTTTCGTTTTGTTTCTTGAGTAGTTTCATTTTGTTTCATTTTTAACAATTTTAAAGTAGTTTCTTTATGAAATGAAATGAAACGAATCACTATCTCCCCTGGGTCCTAGAGGTACTAAAATTGCTGGGGAGCTTCCTCAAGCTCTTCCCCGGATGCCCCTGAAATTTGGAGAGGTTTAGGGGTCAGGGGGCTGAGTTATTAAGCTCCAAAGGGGGTGCCCCTAGGAAAAAAAATCTTTCTAATTGATTGAATCAGGATTCGGAAGCCAAGATGCAGCAGTGCTAATCACTCGCCTGTTTTTTTTTGGGGGGGGGGGCTCTTGCAGTTTCCGGATTCAATTAGAAAGATTTTTTTTCCTAGGGGCACCCCCTTTGGAGCTTAATAACTCAGCCTCCTGACCCCCAAACCTTTCCAAATTTTAGGGGTTTACAGGGAAGAGCTTGAGATTCCCTGCTATTTATTCCTCTGATGAATCTTTTTTTAAGAGTGGAAAAAATGCCATTTTGTTTTGTTTCATGACGAAACACGTCCTATCGATTCATTACATAAAGTAATCTGTTATGTAACGAAACGATGAAACAGCATTTTGTTTTTTGTTTCCTGACCATTTCTATTGCCTAGTTTAAAAAACAATTGTACACTGTCAAGTTGAGTTTGACTTATAGTGATCCATTTTGGGATTTTCCAGGTAGAGAATACATGGAAGTGGTTGATCATTCCCTTTTTCTGGGGACATCTTAGGGCTGTGCAGCTTGCCCAAGGCCACCCAGGCTGGCTTTTCTCCCCATTGGAGGAATCAAACTCCCAACCTCTGGGCTCCACAGACAGACACCTAAGCTACTGAACTATCCCTGCCAGCTGGTGGTCTAATTTGTGCCCTTCCCCCCCTCTCTTTTTCTTGCAGGAAGAATGCAAACAGATCTTAGCTTGGCAGAAGTCCAATTCGCAGTCTGATTCTCACGATGATGAAATTTCTCCTCCACCTCCAAACCCAGTGGTGAAGGCACGGCACCGAAGAGGGGGCGTCAGTGCTGAAGTTTACACAGAAGAAGATGCAGTTTCATATGTTAGGAAGGTAAGGTCTGATGGATTGCCTCACCCTCCTCAGTAAATGATCAACTGATGGAGGTGAGATATGTCTGTGAAGATTCTCAGTCATCCAGGTGAGTTTATCTGGAAGTTGAGTCATGGCAACTGGACTTCTTTTTTGAGAGATAGAAATGTTTCGCTGCTCATCCAAACAGCTTCATCAGTCTGATGTTTCGCTGCTCATCCAAACAGCTTCATCATCCAAACGTTTCGCTGCTCATCCAAACAGCTTCATCATCCATGTTTGCATGAAGCTTCAGTCTGATGAAGCTGTTTGGATGAACAGCGAAACATTTCTATCTCTCAAAAAAGAAGTCCAGTAGCCATGACTCATCTTCCAGAGGTGAGATATGGTATGGTTTTGTTTCAAGTGCATGAATAGGTCGCTTCTGACATTCAAACATCTGAAATGTCCCTGTGCTGGAGATCCAACAGAACGAGGGGAGGTAGTTGAACTCAGAGCTTAGAAAGTTACTTTGAAAAACTAACTAGTTATACTTAGCGTTCCACAGTCTGGGAAAGTAACTATCATCATATTTACAGGTTTTAAGGTCAGAGGTAGACATATCTGCCTGTTCTTACAAAAAATAATGATGTATGTTACACCAAATTGTATTAAAACATGATTGACTTAACATCTATCTAAAAGAACACGGGTGTAAACATAGCAGAGCATCCACCCTTTAAATACTCTTAGCTGCCAGGCATTTGTGAAAAATCTGCATGTCAAAAGTATGATGAGTGGACAAAGGTTGGCACCCTGGCTCAGAAATCCGAAGGCTGTTTTAAAAAATATATCTGTGGTATTTATTGCTCGTTGGTGGCTGGATTATTGCTCCAAACATACAAGCTATTTGTGCCCTATGAACTAGTCAGTGTAGGGCTGAAAAATACAGAAAAACACTACCTTCTGCCCCCTAGTGCCCACTTCTAATATTGCACTTTGTAAATACAAAAAGGCAGGGAACAAAACAATCCATACCTATATAGGATTGATAAAAGAGTAGAATAAACCTTGAAAAATTGCTTTCAAAATGCCCTAAAATGCCATTAAAAAGCAATTTTTGAAAGTACTTAGAAAACGTTGCTTGCTAGCAATCTCAAAAAGAAACATTATCACTACTTTGTTGACATTTATTATTACAATTTAGTTAAATTCTCATTACTTCAAAACTTAACCTAGAGCCTTTTCACATGACCCCTAAGATCTGCTGGCCACTTAAATTCGGACCAGAGATCTTGGGGGTTTGTCGCTGTTCCTGTGTTCCCACCCCCTCTGCGTGAGGGGAGGGAGAAAAAAAGGAAGAAAAGAATGCCGGCTCACCTCTGTTCTGCCGTCTCGCTCTGCTCCCGGCAGCATTCCAGTCTCTTAGTATCTCTTAAAGGGACAGGGGGGCAAAACAACAACAAACAGAAGCGAGGAGAGCCCGGCACTCACTACATTACATCCGCATCAGGAATTTTTCACCCCCAGAGAGCAGGTACTTGAAAAGTGTCCTGGGACGTGCTTAGGTGGGCGTGTTCGCACTTAATTTTTTGTAAACTCCAGAGCTGGTGGGGAAACAATTTTAAGCTCTGGATGTGGTAGCCATTTGCTGCGGATTTTAGGGGTCATGTGAAAAGGCCCCTAGTTACTTCCTACCTCTGTTCTACCAACAACAGTACACCAACATATTTCACCATTGCGCTTGACCACAGAACTTTGGTAAACTTACTTTTTGTTTTTATTTTATCTGATGTGTTGTTCCAACAAAGTAACTTTTGGGACGTCTAACTTAAGAGCAGATTCCACAGATAACTTGTCAGTAGCAAGGCATTTGGTTGAACCCAGGCAACTCTCTCCCATTCTCTCTCTCTCTTCTTCCTCTCCTCTTTGATTCTACTTTCAGGTCATTCCCAAGGACTATAAAACCATGACCGCCCTGGCAAAGGCCATATCTAAGAACGTGCTGTTTGCTCACCTGGATGACAACGAGAGAAGGTATGAGATTGCTCTTTGGTTTTGCTTTGTGCTTCCTCTGACCACTGCGAGTGGGGTGTCTAGCTACTGTAGGGAAATGAGTATGGGAACAGACACCCCACCCCACCCAAATGCTGAGATGATCAGTTCCCTCTGTTCTTTGCTCCATCTTGGCCCTTGGCTATTCCAGGATTCTTTTGCTCTCAATAAGAAGAGCCTAGATCAGATCAAGAACCTACTGAGGCTGCTTTTACACGACCCCTAAAATCCGCTGGCAACTTAAATGCAGATTCCCCCCCAAAGTGGTTTTTGTTCTGCTTCATCTGTTCCCACCTCCCGCACTCTGATTTCTATTGCTTCTGTCTGCGGTGAGGGGAGAGAGAAAAAAATGCAGGCTCACCTCCGCCTGCCCTCGGCAGCAGCTAATTCTTCCAGCCCATTAGGATTCCAGTCTGTTAAAAGGAGGGGCAACCCAACAAAAACAAACAAAAAGCGGAGGAGGGCCAGGCATGCAATGCTTTAAAACAGCAACAAGGAACAGCAACAAGGATTTTACCTCCTCCAGACCAGGTACTTGTAAAACGCGCTTAAGTGGGCGTGGTTGTACTTTATTTTTAAAAAGTCCGCTGCTGGTGGGAAAACAACTTTATGCGCTGCATCTGTGAGCATTTTGCAGCAGATTTTAGGGGTCGTTTAAAAGCAGCCTGAGTCCAACATTCTGGACACTCTGGGGCCAACTGGTTGCTTATGGGACTTTGCAACTGCACTGCCCCCTGCTTCACATTCCCTAAAATTTGGTATGCCAAGATATCCTCTGATACTTAAAGCAATATACAGGCCTCTTGGCTTTTGTTGTTATGTGCCTTCAAGCTGGAAGAAATGAGCTTTCAAGGTAAGGGTGATGTTAAGAAGTATGTTTACCAGTCTTACCTTCATGGCTGGGCCAAGATTTGAACCCGGGACTTCTGAGTCCAAGTCCATCACTCTTTCTACTACACCACCACGCTGGGTTCCATTTGGCTAGTAGCTGTTAATGATCCGGACCTCCATGGATCCTTAATAGAGATGGGCACAAAACGAACAATTTTTCGTTACTGTTTTTTCGTTTCATTACGTAACGAAATGACAAACGAATTTTGTCCCCCAAATGAAACGAAACGAACAGAAACACCGGAAATTTTGTTGTGCGTTTCGTTTCCGTTACTGCAATACAGTAAACTGCTTTAAATGCTAAAAAAAAATTAAAAATTGAAATAAATGGTAACGAAACGGTAACGAAATGAATGAAAACGAAAACGATTTTTTTGCAGAAATTCATGAAAAACGGAAACGAACCGAAACGGACCCTGCAAACGACAAATGACAAACGAAACTCCATTTTTTCTATTCGTGCCCATCTCTAATCCTTAATACTAGCTGCAATTAAGGGTGCTTTCAGATAAGCTGCTGCCTTATCTGTTCCTCCTGGTCAGCTTAAAAAAAAATTGTACATGAAATAAAAAAGCCAGGAAAAGGTGTATAAGAAAGTTTTTAAGGATCAGAGATGCCTGACTGCCATAACATTTCACAAATGAAATACAGAGATTGTTCAATAAGAGGTTTGCCCAGAAACATCGTAAGCATCACAGAATAGCTTCAAAGGTAGGGGAGACATCGAGGGAAATCCAACTGTGTGAGTTTAAAGCAAAACCTAGCATGTACAGCACTGACTGGCTAGATTCTATAAGGTCTCACTTGCTCCCTGTCCTGTGCTTCTGGAACAGATTTTGAACTCTGCAAAAGAGCTATGCTTAAAACGTCAAAATACTAACAAAGAAATGCAAACATTATTTATTATATTTATTTATTATATTTTATACCACCCGTCTTTGGAAGGAACTCCAGGCGGTTAGCAAAGGGTAAAATAACAATAAAACACCAAAGACAATGCAAAATAATAAAAGAAAGACAACGGCAAGAGGCGTAAAAGAGAGAAGAAAAGAGAGGAGGAAAAAAAGAAAAAAGAAAATCAAATTAAAGGTCACCAAATGCCTCCCGGTAAAGCATGGTTTTAAGAGGTTTTTTGAAGCCGGGCAGGGACTGTGCAAGGCGCAACTCACTCGGGAGATGGTTCCAGAGCGAGGGGCCAGCCACAGAGAAGGCGTGGTTGCGTGTGAGCAACTTCCGCGCCTCCCTGGGCGTGGCCACTCAGAGTGAGAGCGCCTGCGACATTCTAGGGGGTTAGGCCTCAGTTGACCTTTGGGAGATACGCTCCGACGGGTATTCTCCCTTCAACAACCCTGGGATTAGGGGTACTGGGCCCCATGTACTCCATATTTTATATTCCCCAAAATGTAACCACAAAGCATGGTTTATTTTACACACACACACACACACACACACACACACACACACACACACACACACACACACACACACACACACACACACACACACACGGGGGAGACAGACAGACAGACAGACAGAGAGAGAGCAACAGAACAAGATAGAGCAGTTTTCTCTATTATGGTTTTCTTCCATAACGCTGACAACCCTTTTCCTACAGTAGCCTGTGTGATAAGTCTTCCTGGTCCCTGTGACACCCCTTAATCTAGAGGCTGAATTAGAACTGTCATGTTTGGGGCAAGCAGGCCACTTTGGCACCTTCCTGGGGTCGTCCTGAGTGACCAGGGGCACAGCATTAATTAGAGATTTCTTTATTCATTGGTATATTTCTTTCTTTACTGAACAAAAGAAAAGGTAAAGGTAAAGGTTCCCCCTGCATATGTGTGCTAGTCATGTCCGACTCTAGGGGTGGTGCTCATCTCAGTATTCAAGCCGAGGAGCCAGTGTTGTGCAAGTCCTTGGCCACAAAACCATGCTGTTCAGACGTGTTCTCTTTTTAGAGTGCTTTTTTTTTTTAGATGATGGCTTGCATGGAAGGAAGGAAGCCCTTACCGCTTGCATTGTAAACGTGCCATTTACACCATAATTGGAAGGAGAAGCAGTCTGATACCCGCCCTTTTAAAAAAGAAGAACCAGTGCAACTTGTATTTCAATTTTACATTCGGCACACCCATAATGAATCTTCTGTACAAGTGGGGGCTGCAGGAGGCATCCCAGTTGCTCCACAGTTTAACACGGATGGAGGTTTGCTGGAATCCATGAGGGAGGCCATGCCACCTAGCTTTGCACACACCCCACACCGCCTTCTGAATGGTGTCATGCCTTGCGAGGGGGCAGCTGGCCACTTCTTGCTGGTGCAGTAAACAAAGGGGAGGAAAAGGAACTGTTTTCAAGATTTCCAGGGACAAAGGTGGTCTTTCAGCCTTCTGCAACAGCTGTAAAGTGCCGGCCCTCGACACCCTGTCAGCTGCTGAACTGACATACTGAGCATGTCAGGAAGAAAATACTTCTAGTATTTGCTAACTACAAATTAATCCGCCCCCCGCCCCTCTGTGGCTTTTTTTAAAAAAGTGTGGGCATGTGTTAGGAAGGAGAATTAGATGGCATGTCTGTAACCAAGAGTAAATGTCAGTGACGACTCAGCACAAGGTGACGGGGTTTCTGGGATTGAATTTGCAAAGCTTCTGGGACCAGTCTTGCTTCTTGAGGAAATAAACAAAGTAGGGACCTTGCTGGATCTTATTTCGTCACTGGCAGCAGGACACTGCCTTCAGAGCTGGGACAGGCTCTGTGCCTGGTTGGACAATCTGGGAGTCCGAAAAAGGCACTTTCTGAGTGTATTGTGTTACAGAGGTTTAAATGTTGGTTAAATTCCAACAGCTGTTCCGTAGAAGTGGTGGGTAGAGATGGGCACGACTTGAAATTTTTTTTTTCGAGTTGTCGTTAGTCGGGCCGGTTCCGTTTCGGGTCGTTTCTGTTTTTTCGCGAAAATTCGCAAAAATTAGTCGGTTGGTTTTTTTTTTTTGTTTTTTCGTTTTCATTAGTACTGGTTTTTTGGGGGGATAGCGGGCTCCTGGAGGCACCTCTGTGGGGTGGGTGCCTCCTCTGGCCCGCTATAAAGGGAAAGCGGGCTCCTGGAGGCACCCGTGGGTGCCTCCTATCCTCACCCACTAGGAAGGGGAAGCAGGCTCCAAGAGACCCCTCAACATGGGGGTCTCCCCTCCTCACCTGCTGCTGCAAAAATGCATGCATAGCCATATGGATATGCATACCAGTTGCAGACAGTGAGACTAGTGATGGCAGTGAACCCAGAGCCATAGGTGATGCCTAAGGCTCTCGCACCACCATGTCTCACAAAGAAGGGAATTGTACTTGCGTGTAGTGCAATGCAAGTAGATCTGTCTTAGGGTTAAGGTGGGTTAGTGCAATGGCTAGGGTTAGGCTAGTGACGGGTAAGGTTACGGTGGGCTAGTGGGTTGCACCTCTGGGTGCCTCTCTGACCCACTAAGAAGACAGTCTGTGACGTATGGGTAAGGACTGGAGTCAAGGATTAGGGTTAGCGTTAGGGGGCTAGGGCAGGTTTTAGGGGGCTTTTTGGCACATCCCAGAAGTCTCCATGGCCAAGTGGCCATGCGATTGGTGGGATGGCTCCAAAAATTTGCATGGTCGTCCACTCCCACATGGCTGGCCACTCGGCCAGCCCATCATTGCGCAGGTGTAAATAAAATAAAATAAAATAAAATAAATGGAGGACAGAGGAGGAGAGGAGAGACATTTTGTTGCAAGAAAAAACCCACTGCTACTGTGAAAAATCTGGCAGTTTATAAATTTTCGCGTGTTTCTGTTGTGCTTGTGTGTTTTTGGACCATGATTTCAAAAACAATATTGTGTTCAGCGCCCCATTTTGGATCCCCCGCCCGCACCGCATGGCATGGCGAGTCCGGCTGCCCAGGACGGGGGGGAGGCGGGGACCCCCCCTCCAGAAACCACCCCTCCGGTAGGTGCCCTGCGCCCTTAGTCAAGCAGGCATTTTTTCCGCCTGCTTTTTTGGCCTGGGAATGGGTGGGGGGAGAGTTTAAAAGTTTTTTCCTGTGCCGTCCGTGCCGCTTGCTTGCGCTTTAATTGCGGCGGCCGGCGGCGAGACTGGGCTTTTTGCTGGCTGCGAGCCTGCGGCGAGTCCCACCAGAGCAGCCCAGGACGGGGGATGGGGGGGGGGAGGCCGGGGACCTCCAGAAACAACCCCTCTGGTAGGTGCCCTGAGGCACGGCAGGCATTTTTCCGCCTGCTTTTCGGCCGGGAACCGGGTTTTTTTAACTTTTAAAAACTTTTTTTCTGTGCCGCGTGGCATCGCGCGATCGCGCAATGCAAGGAACGAGCACGACAAATCAGACCAAAATTGTTCGTTTGTCGGTTCGAGCTCGAAGTCTGGCGGAGTAATTCCCGTTACCGTTTCCGTAGAGTAACGGAACCGAGTAACGGAAACAGAAACGGGAATACCGCTAAGTCGTGCCCATCTCTAGTGGTGGGATTCACAGAGCAAAATAACTTCAAGTCCCCCAGTGTGATCTACTTCTTTTTGACAGAGAATCAGTTGAAGCTTAATCCAGATGAGACAGAGGTGCTCCTAGTGAGTCCAAAGGAGATCAAGGAACAGGGAGGCAGCCTGTACCGGATGGGGTTACGCTCCCATTGAAAAAATGAAAAAACAGGTGCACAGCTGGTGAGGAGGTGCTCCTGGATTCATCCTCTTTCCTGGGTGCCCAGGCCTCAGCATTGGTCAGGAGTGCATTGCGTGATTTAGAACGAGTGTGTCAGCTCCGTCCATTTCTGCAGGGATCTGATCTGGCCACTGTGACACACGCCTTACTCACTTCCAAACTGGATGACAGTAGCACACTTTATATAGGGGCTATCCACGGAAAGTCTCAGGAAATGTCAACAGGTCCAAAATGCAACAGCCAGATGGCTGACTGGGATCGGTTACAGGGATCACATCACAACAACAACCCACAAAGAGATTTAGCCCTCTTTCACCAACCCTGGGAAACCCAGTCTAGCTCCTTAAGATCTGAATAATTGATCCAGTACAATTGGAGTCCAAGAGACAAAGATTCTAAGCTTGGGCCAGAGTTATCAGTTATAGTTAGAGATGGGCACGGAACAAATTTTTAATTCATTTTGTTATTCGTTATTTGTTTCATTAGCTAACAAAAGGAATAACAAACCCACCCATCAAAGAAAAACAAAATGAAACAAAATGGAAATTTCTGTTTTCTTCATTTTGTTTTTCGTTCCTGGCACTTACCTTGCCTTGAGTCCTGGAGTCCTCCGGAGTCCCTGACCTTCGGTGCTGCAAAGCAAGCGCCTCTCAGCTGAGAGGTGCTTGCTTCCCCGCGCGCCTCTCAGCTGAGAGGTGCTTGCTTCCCTGCGTGCCCCTTTTAATTTTTTTTTTAGTTTTTATTTCTGGTTGGCCTGGGACCGGCTGGCCCATGGGCCAGACCTAGGTTGTTGTTGTTGTTGTTGTTGTTGTTGTTGTTGTTGTTGTTGTTGTTGTTGTTGTTGTTGTTGTTGTTGTGTGGTGTGGTGGTGGTGGTGGTGGTGGTGGTGGTGGTGATGATGATGATGATGATGATGATGATGTGTTGGGGCCTGCCGGCAGGCACCATTTATTTTTTTTTTTTAAATTTTCCAGCACCAACCAAGCGGCCCCCGGAGTCGCGTCAGCTCTGTTTTTATTTTATTTATTTTTGTTTAATTTGTTGTGCTGACCATGTGGCTCCTGGGCTGGGTCAGCACTTGTTTGTTTGTTTTTTATTTTTTTATTTTTTTAAAAAAATTCCCGATGCCGGGGTTTTTTTTTCCTTTTTCACAGCTGAGAGGTGCTTGCTTCCCTGCATGCACCCCCTTTTTAGTTTTTATTTAGGGTTCACCTGGGACCAGCTGGCCCATGGGCCAGACCTAATTTTTTTTTAATTTTTTAATTTTCAGCTTTGAAAAAAAAAAAAAAGCCCCAGGCAGCGGGGACTTTAAAAAAAATCAAAAAATCAAAAGAAAAAAGAAAACAACAACAACCAAATGCCGACACGACCCAGGAGCTTCATGGTTGGCACAATAAATTAAAGAAAAAATAAAATAAAATAAAAACAGCACTGGGGTGCATGTGGTAGGTACTGGAAAATTTTTAAAAAATGGCACCCGCCAGCAGGGCCCAACAAAACAAAACAAAACAAATACAATAAAATAAATAAATTTAAAACCCTAGGACTGGCCCGTGGGCCAGCAGGTCCCAGCCCAACCAGAAGGTTTTTTTAAAAAAGATTTTTAAAAAATGGTTGCGCGGGGAAGCAAGCACCTCTCAGCTATGAAAAATAAAGTCCTGGGGGGGGGGGGAATTAAAAAATAAAACAAAAAAGCACTTACCTGGCCTGGGAGCAACACAGAAACAAAAAGTTAAAAACAACAAACTAAAAACTAAAAGAACAGAAACGAAACGAAACGACATGAAATACGAAACATTTTTTTTAAAAAATTCATTTTGTATTAACGAAATGAAATGAGGGGGGTAAAGAAACGAATAACATTTTGCTGTTTCGTGCCCATATCTAGTTATAGTTATAGTTGGGGGAGGGGGAGGGGGAGGAAAATGGGATTTCTGGAATGGAAGTGGGCTTGCTGTCTAACCGTCGGGAATTCTGTTTATAGCACAATCTGAACTCTCAGCCAAGTGCAGCACATTCCACCATCTACTACAGGCTCAGTCACAAAGCTTGCCGGCTCCTGCTGGTGAACCCGAGAGGATTGAGTATTAGAGATGGGCACGAAACGAGCGGTTTTTCATTTTCGTTTTTGTTTTTTTGTTTTGTTACGCAACAAAAACGAAATGAATTTTTAAAAAACAAAATGAAAACGAAAACGAAACGACCAAATTTGCCGTGTTTTTCATTTTCATTGCAGCAGATGCATTGAACTAAAAAGAATGCTAACGAAACAGCAATTTTTCGTTTTCATTTTTGTTTTTTCATTTTGTTACCCAACGAAACGAAAACGAAATTTTTTGCAAAAAACATCACAAAAACAAAAACGAACTGAAACGGACCCCTAAACGACCAAACGACAAACGAAACACCATTTTTTTGAGTCGTGCCCATCTCTATTGAGTATATCCAGGCGTGGTGTTTACAGGGTGTCCATTTAGGTCTCTGCCACCTGGTGTCACTGTCTCCAATATTTTTTGATGTCGGTTGGGGGAAAAACCCATGGAATGAAGAGCAGGCACCTAAAGAAGAACACAGAAAGAAGAAAATAACGCTTTGGATTCTCCGTCTGGAAGCAGCCTAAACATTACAAAGACCCAACATTTAGGGAACTTTTTGGACTGCTGTTTCCAGAACACCCCGAATCTTTCTTTGATAGGTAAAGGTTCCCCCCGCACATGCGTGCTAGTCATGTCCGACTCTAGGGGCGGTGCTCATCTCCGTATTCAAGCCGAAAGAGCCAGTGTTGTGCAAGTCCATGGCCACGTGGCTGGCATGGCTGCAAGGAAACACTGTTTTACCTTCCCACTTTTTACAGTGCTACCTATTTATCTACTTGCATTTGCATGCTTTCGAACTGCTAGGTTGGCAGGAGCTGGAGTTAGCAATGGGAGCTCGCTCCGCTGTGTGGCACCCAGGATTCGAACCACCGAGTTGCTGACTTTGCAGCTAAAAGTTTTCAGAAGTCTTAGTTCACTGAGCCACCCCCTTCCTTTGATAGGAGCATGGCGTAAACCTTGAAATATTGCTTTCCAAGAGTCCTGGGGGTGGAAGGGGAAATAAACCACCATTAATAGGTTTAGGGAAATTTTGGCTTTGAGAAAGGAGGTCAGCTGTTGACTGCTTCCACCTCCTTCATAGCTTCATGCATTCCCTACTTGCGTTTGCACAGGAAAGACCTGCGGGTGCTCCCCTTTCTGGATCCTGCACCCATGCAGAATAAGGGAGATGTGTAAGGTCTGCAAGAAGGGTAGCCCTCCATGGCCTTTCAGCTATTCCCAGTCTTGGTTGTGATACACAACAGGTTGTAGCAAGGAGAGTGATAGAGTAGGACCCAAGAAAACGGAGTTGGGATCCCTGCTCAGCCATGGGAACTGATAGCGGGAACGGAATTGGCAAAACCACGCCTTAAATATCTCACTTGCCTTGATGGCCCTCTTACAAGCCGGTTTTGACTTGACGGCACATGAAAACGGGCCAACACTGCAACATGGGCCATGCTGGCAAGGGGTCCTGGGCAAACCAAGCACATCTGGAGGGATGCAATATCCCACCCCAGTTGTAGGATTGTGCATGGAACGGACGGTTTCCAATTTCTAATCCTGATGGTGGTGCGGAAACGCTTTGACTACACTTTTTCGGCCCCATGTTGCCTCTCAAGATTGTGGTTGTTTTACTGATCAAATGGGACACCTTGAGAAAAGAGAGGGTATAAACTGTGACCAAAGAAGCAAACTATGTCCTTATACCTGGCAACTTAAGGCCTCTTTGAGAGATGCTCACGGTACCAGCTCTATCGAGCATTGCGTCCACAAGGTCATAAGAAGAGCCATGCTGGATCAGGCCAAAGGCCCATCTAGTCCAGCATCCTGTATCTCACAGTGGCCCCACCAGATGCCTCTGGGAGTGAACAAGACTAGATCTCTGCCTCTTGATACCACTCCCCTGCATCTGGCCCTTGAAGTACCCCGGTTTTAAGCCTAGAGATGACACATCTCCATCATGGTTTGTAACCTGGGATGGACTTTTCCTCCAGGAATCTTGCTTGCTTTTCCGGGTGCGCCTGGCCTAAGTTGTTTGGAAGCAAAGTTCTGCTCAGGAAGGCTGACCCACGCAATTCCGTGGGTAGTGGCTTTGCTACTTATACTGTTGTGTATGTGAAGTGGAAAACATCCAACAGGTGCTGATGACAAAGCCAGCCTGGCCGCACATCTGGAGAAATGGTCGGCTGCCTTGCATTCCTGCAGCTGTTGAGTCGGCATCTTCCCAGGTTGTTCTGTTTTAGCATTCATGCCGCAGTGTTTTTCCATCACAGCCATCGTAGGACGTACCAGGGTTTGGTGTATTTTCCTTCAGCAGGCACCAGGCAATCAGATTAGCACTCCTCCCCAGGGAGGGGGATACATAACTCCTGCTACATTGGGCCTCCTGCTGTGCGTTTTTGAGCAGCTGAGGCTGAGAACATTGCTAAAACAGACTCCAGAGGAAACAGTCCTGTCCTATTAGGACAGTGAACGGAGGAGAAGGCTGTAGCTGGACAAACAGCCAGACTTGGTCAGGAAGGATGCACCAAAAGGAAAGAAGAGGTGGACCAAGCCATGGGTAGGGAGAGTGTTGCCCTCCAGCTGTTGTGGGATCTCCGGCAGTTTCAGCCAGCATTGTCAAGGACTGAACATGATAGATGGTGGGATCATTCAACATCTAGAGGATCAGAAGTTCCACATCTCAGAGCTTAGAATCACAGTTAGAAGAGACCTTGAGGGCCATCCAGCCCAACCCCCTGCCATGCAGGAACCTCCATCACAGTACTCCCGACAGATGGCCATCCAGCCTCTGCTTAAAAAACTCCACTGAAGGAGACTCCACCACCCTCTGTGGCAGCATATTCCACTGCTGGACAGCTCTAACTTGTCATGAAGTTCTTCCGAATGTTCAAATGGAATCTCTTTTCCTGTAGTTTGAAACCATTGCCCCGAGTCCTAGTCTCTGAAGCCATGGAAAACAAGCCTGTTCCCTCTTCAATATGACATCCTTTCAAATATCTAAACATAGCTATCATATCCCCTCTCCATTTTCTTTTTGAAAGGCTAAACATTCCCAGTTCCCTAAGCCGTTCCTCATAAGACATTTCTTCCAGACCCTCAGCCATCCTGGTCACCCTCCTCTGTACCCACTCGAGGTTGTCAACATCCTTTTCAAATCGAGGCACACAGAACTGGACACACGACTCCAGGTGGAGTCTGACCAAAGCAGAATAGAGTGGTACTATCACTTCCCTTGATTTAGACACTATGGTTCTGTTGATACAACCAAGAATCACATTGGCTTTCCTGGCTGCCGCATTACACTGCTGACTCATGTTCAATTTGTTGTCCACCAAGACTCCCAGATCCCTTTCACAGGTACTATTTTCCAGCCAAGTATCTCCCACCCTATATCTGTGCAATTCATTCTTTTTACCTAGATGCAGCAGCCTACATTTCCCTTTGTTGAAACCCATTCCATTAGCTTTGGCCCAGCACTCTAATCTGTCAAGGTCATTTTGGATTTTCACCCTGTCCTCTAAGGAATTAGCAACCTCTCCCAATTTGGTATCATCTGCAAATTTAATTAGCATACTCTCTATTCCTTCCTCCAAGTCATTAATAAAGATATTGAACAGCACTGGACCCAGAACAGAACCCTGGGGCACCCCACTGGTCACGTCTCTCCAAGCTGAAGAGAGGCCATTTATGGTCACCCTTTGGGTGCGATCAGTCAACCAGTTGCGAATCCACCTAACAGTAGCACTATCAATCCCACTTTCTACTAACTTCTTACGAAGCGCACAATGCCCAAGTTTCTTTAGAGAAAGAATAACCCTTTAGGAACAGACCTTTTGTTAGGATGCTTTGGCATGCATTAGGTACCAGTTTAGAAGGATAGGATGGGAAGGGACAGGAAGAACTTCCTCCCACGATCTTGGATAATCATTGAGTTTTGGTGAATTTAATTTCATGGACCACAGATCACAAAATCCTGCAGGCAGCATTGCCATTCATGCCAGTTGTTCCCAACCTTGGGTGCCCAGATGTTCTTGGACCACGAATCCCAGAAATCCTGGCCAGCACAGCTCTTAGGGAAGGCTTCTGGGAGTTGTAGTCCAAAACATCTAGCGAGCCAAGGTTGAGAACCCCTGGTTTAAGGAAACCATCATCTTAGAGCAGTTGTCCATCAGGTGTACTGGAGTCTCATTTGACAAAGTACGCCATGAATGAAGAACATGTCTACTTCAGTCCACCCTAGATCTAGTTGGACTGAAGCGTCCATCAGCCCCATCCAGCTAAAATTAGCCAGCTCCAGAGACAACAGTCCTGGGCTTGATGGAGGACTAAGGTGACCTGGCAGAAGCCATAATCATGTATTATTTCTGACTGTGAAGGCCAGATCTTATTCTGAGGTCAAGCTTCTTCTGAGCTACCAATTCTAAATGCACTTTTTCAAATGCCAGCTGCCAGGCCCCTCTCAAAGAAGCCTTCTCTTTGGCTGAGGATAGAAAAGCGGTTTGGGCTATTACAGAATCCAGAATCCTGTGCTGTTTGGATGCTTCTGGACTTTTCCTTTCTCAATGGACCTGCTTCGTATGTGATCTTCTCTGTAAGAACCCCTGGGTCTCAACTAGGGTCTCACCACCAGGCCTTCTTGGTGGTGGCCACCTCCTTGCTGAATGCTCTGCTCATGGAATTCCACCAGGCTCCTTCCCTCCTTCTATTAAAAGTTAATTTAGGAGAAAAAGGAAAAGTGAGTTTCGGAGAAGTCTTGAATGTTATCAGTTAGCCAGGATGACTTAGATTTATTATTTTTAGGGAAATAAAACTATGCTTGTGATCTGTTAAGGTTTTGATACTTTTTGATCCTTTTTTAGATTCTTACTTTTGCATCGTAGAATGGAAAATAAAATAAAATACAACTTTTGAAAGGTTAACGTGGCCTCATGTTTTGAAAGGAACCCAAAAGTCAATAAGAAGAAGATGTTTTGGAGTATTTTGTCTCAGGGAAAAGGAATTCTCTTTACTTTTGAACTTGGGCAGTGAAACCCCCTTTTGATTTTGTTGTTGTTGTTCAGTCGTTCAGTCGTGTCTGACTCTTCGTGACCCCATGGACCAGAGCTCGCCAGGCCTTCCTATCTTCCACTGCCTCCCGGAGTTTAGTCAAATCCATATTGGTTGCATCGATGACACCATCCAACCATCTCATTCTCTGCCGTCCTCTTTTCCTCTTGCCTTCAAACTTTCCCAACATCAGGGACTTTTCCAAGGAGTCCTCTCTCCTCATGAGGTGGCCAAAGTACTGGAGCCTCAGCTTCAAAATCTGTCCTTCCAGTGAACATTTGGGGTTGATTTCTTTCAGGATGGATATTTACCATGCAGCAAATCAAACCCTAACCCTAACCCTAACTCTATAACTGTTTGTTACATGGCTCTATTTTTGTTTTGTTCCTACACTGTAGTCCTTCTTATATTTTATGGTCTTCTATCTGTGGGTGAGGTTATATGTTGGTGCTTTTTTTCACTGTTGGAAACAGCCCAGAGAAGTGGCAAGACCACTAGATGGAGCGGTCTAGAAATGCAGTTAATATGTCTACACAGGACCACTTTGAAAGCTGCACCACACCGAGCCAAGGGTGGGGGTGAGATCTTTCTTTCCATTAATCTGGATCTGCTTAGACCGGTGGTTCCTAACCTCAATTCCCCAGATGTTCTTGGACTACAACTCCCAGAAATCCTTGCCAGCACAGCTAGTGAAGAAGGCTGCTGGCAGTTTTGCTCCAAGAACATCTGAGGACCCAGAGCTGGGAACCTCTGACTTGAGAGATGCTTGTTTCGTGCTCCTCAAATCTAGGGATCCAGACATCTCCTCCCCAGTAGTGTTTCCCATTCACCACATATCCCCCCCTCCACCACTGCTATTCCTTCTTAGAGCACTCCCTGTTCTCCCCCCCCCCCCCGCAAAAAAGTCAGATTTAATTAAGACTCTGAAATTCCATCTGGTTGAAAATATCTCTCGCCTGGCCACTGAATCATTTCCTTCCTGGGAAAAAAATACATATCGCACCTCAAAGTCCCTTCCTCTTTGTTATAGGCTCCAGTTTATTGGCATGTTAATAATAATTTTCCTTCCCCCTCCCCCCCATCACTACATCCTTACATTCTCCCTTTACTGTTAGGAGCACAGCATGAACAATAGGGCGTCGTTTTCTCTAATAGGAAAATTGGTGAGAAGAATTATTGGCCAGCTCTAGGGTTCCAAATCCCATTTCCCCTCCTACGTTTCATGCTAGCCTGAGGATGGGAGCAGAACTGAGGCTTAACTTCCCACTCACTGGCTTAACCCAAGGCCTGGAAGTAACTCATTACAGACAACTAGCTACTGTCAACTATTTTCTGGATTTGTAATGCTGTCATGGAAAGACAAGGGGCGGGGAGGGTTTGTTCTTAAGGAGGGAAGAGGGTGGATCCAGGTCTAAGCTGGGAACGTATGTAGTTACAGATAAAAATAGTAGTTAATGAATAACTGTTATCAATATCTAGAATGTAACTAAGTTACATTACATTTCTAAAGTAACAAATAGTAATAGTATTTGTCAAGGTGATGTAGCTATAACTTTTGATGGCTTTTATTAGTCACGGGGTTCTGGGCCACTAAATAGCATTGGAAGAATGTGATAAAGTCCAAGAATCTGATTTTCAAGTGACCACTATGGGATCATGAGAAGAAGGTGTTTAGTATCATTGGACAATGGTTTGTAAGGAGTTACTTTTTTAAAAAAAAAAGCATAATGGTAACAAGCTATATTTTTAGATCTTCGAGTACTGACTTAACTAACCACTTTTAAAAAGTTGTGCTCCAGGATCTGATTAAACCTGCCCATGTCATTTTAAACACTCCTCTCTCCCAACCAGAACTCAACTAATTTTCACACAAAAACCTGCCAAATGTTGGATTTTAGGTCCCGTCAGGCTCAGCCCAAAGCTGTCTCTGTGGCAGATGGGAACGGTAGTCCGGCATCATTTAGGAAGGCCACAGGTCTCCCCACTTCTACTCCAGAACTCCCCTTGGTAACTCACGGGCCACAAGCATCTCTCAATCCTGTTTTTGTGGCTCCTGGCGGCCCCCCCCCCGGGGGGATGAGAGCATAGTTCTGCACCTTCTTTTAGCAGCAGCAACAACAAAATAGTCATACAACACCCCAGCCCCAGGGGTGCATCGGGGGGGGGGGGCAGAAGGGTACATCTTGATTCTTGGATAGCTTCACCCGGATGACTGAGAATCTCCACAGACATGCACCTTAAAACATCTCAGTGGGATTAAGGCCAGAGCCAAGGGACTCACTCCAGGGCTTGGTCAGAGCCAGGCAATGCATTGGTCAAGAACTTTTGAATTTTTTTGAAACAGAGACTTCACCCTATGGAAGACAATAGATAAGCAAGCATATGGCATTATAGGAATGTTACTTCCAAGGAAACAAATACACTTATAAGACATTTGTTGTTCTCAGCTTCTTGGTGACTCTTTCTTACGTGGCTCAATTATCAGTGGGATTGTGTGCGGAAAGCTTGAGAGCTTTTCTTTTGGATTTTGCGGGGTTGCTCTGAAACCCTTCTCGTTGTGGGTGGAGAAGAAAGCATGCTTATATAGTGTCTACCCGCTCATTCCATGTTAGGAACGGTTACATTCCATGAGGTCTCCAAGCAAATTCCTTTGCAAAAAAGAGACAAGCGGGAGACGTTTAACCGTATTTAGCTCAATGACCCTAGGAAACTAGGATTTCTGTGACTTTCACCCACTCGACAAAAGGATGCATACTTTTTTGGAAGGCTCTTCAAAAACCCCATTGTCTGGATGCCCCGTATGTGCAATATTGCCAAGGGTAGTCCAAACACCAATTCCCCTCATGGCTAATCAGTTGCCTACAATTGTGTGTGTGTGTGTGTGTGTGTGTGTGTGTGTGTGTGTGTGTGTGTGTGTGTGAAATGTAGCAGAGAATCAATCTGAAAAAAAAATCTTACCGGTCAAATTAGACGTCCTTCTAATAAACCACCGATAAATTACTCAACCTTGGGGTTTTTCCCTTCTATTTTTGCTGATCTAATTTGACTTAGTGTTTTATCACGTCCTGAGAGGGAGGGGAGAGATTGTTTGCAAATTATTCCCCCCCCCCACGCACTTTCTCTGTAGGTTTTATTTAGTGGGATTAAAATGCCAGAGGGGTGACTTTTTTAATATGAGGGGACCTGATGCAGCATGCTCAGTGCTTGCCTGAACTATATTCCCGCTGAAAGTATATATTTGTGGCATTTGATCTGACAGAAATGGATCATGTTAGTAATAAAGGGGGAAAAAAGAAGAAAAAGAAATTAGATCATTGCATTCAGGAACAGACCGTCACGCTGAAGTTGAGGGCATTGAGTTTGGCTGCTCAAGCCAAGACTTCTAGGTTGATCGTTTTTGTAACATATTTAATTTGGCTCAACATTGCGAATAAGGCACCAAATTAAAGGGTTGTGTCCCATTGTAAAAGACAGTGTTGATCCTATGATTCTATGATTCTATAAAAGCAGACCAATTTTGCTACTTCTTCTACCTATTGACATTTTGGAAGCTTCCCGCCATTTGTCTCTCAATTTAACAACCTAACGTGATGATAACGATGATGATAAAACAGCCACACAGACTCTGCTAGGGCAGTTAAAATCTTAAATACCAGGCATGACAAGTAAGGAGAACCCCTTTTCGCATATATAGTAGCCATGAGACTTTTTGGTCTTCCATTGCCAGCTTCAGTAACGGCAAGTGAAGGCAGATACATTTATCAAATCAGAAAAACCAGGAGTGATTCCGCTGTTCCAGGCAGACAATTCCTGGACACTGGTTTTCACTGAATTCCTTTCTGATAGCTGCCTTTCTGCTAAGGTTGGAACTCCTCGCCATCTTGAATTCGAAGCGGGTTAACGCAGGGCAATGAATGTACTTTAATCTAACAGCGGCGATTCGAAGAGTCTTTCTGTCTCTGAGTATGGGTAACGTCAAAGCTTGCAACGCAATGACGGCCATGTATAACTTCAGATGAGCCTCCAAGTTCTCCCAGAGCATGTTAAAACCTGCAGCCCATGTTTGATAACTGCAGTGTTTTTTAAAGAAGTTCAGAAATTCGGTTTCCTGAGTTGAAACAGCTGTTCACCCCCTGCACACATTATCCAGCAGATAAAGATTTCATGTCTGAACAGATGTTCCACCATTCTTTTCCCTCCTTGAGTTAATATGTAGTCCTGCATTTTGTGCAGCTTGTAACCTCCGTTTTTGTCTCCTTGAGGTTTGATTTATTGCACTTGATTGAGCAAATAGGCACTTGGGATTAATTTCTGTGCAGAATGGCTTTCTCTAGCTGAGGATTTTTCTAGGGGCGAGATAAAGAAGTGAGCTGGGGTGAGTGACAGCCTTGCAACAGTATTATTCTGGGAAAGAGTGTGACAAAAGGAATGGATCGTTTGTGGAGTAACACCAGGATATGTTACTAATTAACTAAAAAAACCAAGAGTGCTCTTGCAAAGCGAGAGTCGTTCAGGCACCTTAACCTGAGGTTTCTGAGCTCCACAAGTTGCACTCAATCATGTTGGTGCTTTCTGATTGATTGCCGGGAGCTAAATCCAAGCTTCAATTGCAGGTTGATGGCTCAGATCCAGCAGCTTTGAAGGAAAGTGTCTCGGGGGGGGGGGGACATGCAGGCACTTGCGTTTGTGATGGGCATAGGAGATAATTTAGTTTAGCATTACACCAAGTCCTTAAGGATGGGGAGGTAAGCTCACATAATGTTTTTTAAAGAATAAGAAACAAATAAAAACAAATGCAAAACAAAGCAAAAAACAAAACAACAACAACAAAACCACCACCTCCCCAATTTTGTAGATCTGCTGAGGGGACAACCGTTCTGTACTCCTTGAAAGTTAAGATGCCAGTCCTGAACCTTCTTTCCTTGAACAACCTGTCAAGTTGTTCCCTCCACTCAAACACTCTATGAATGTTTGATTCCAGTACCACACATCATTAACTGAGAATAGAGATGGGCACAGAACGAACCACGAACCCAAACCCCCCAATGAGTGGGCTGGTTTGCAGTTTGGTACATGACCCAATTTGGGGATCCATAGAATCATAGAATCATAGAGTTGGAAGAGACCTCAAGGGCCATCTAGTCCAACCCCCTGCCATGCAGGAAGCCCCATCACAGGACCTCCAACAGATGGCCATCCAGCCTCTGCTTAAAAACCTCCAAAGAAGGAGACTCCACCACCCTCCTTTGTGGCAGCATCTTCCACTGCCGAACAGCTCTAACCATTATGAAGTTCTTCCTAATGATCAAATGGATTCTGTTTTCCTGTCATTTGAGACCATTGCCCCGAGTCCTAGTCTCTGAAGCCATGGAAAACAAACTTGTTCCCTCTTCAATATGACATCCTTTCAAATATCTAAACATAGCTATCATATCCCCTCTCCATTTTCTTTTTGAATGGCTAAACATTCCCAGTTCCCTAAGCTGTTCCTCGTAAGACATTTCCTCCAGACCCTCAACAATCCTGGTCGCCCTCCTCTGCACCCGCTTGAGGTTGTCAACATCCTTTTCAAATCGAGGCACACAGAACTGGACACAGGACTCCAGGTGGGGTCTGACCAGAGCAGAATAGAGTGGTACTATCACTTCCGTTGATCTACACACTATGCTTCTGTTGATGCAACCAAGATCCTTTTTTGCTGAAGCGAAATGAAGCACTGAAATCCCCAGCATTTTGTTTTGCTTTGGGAAAAGAGGATACCTGTTCACCCCCTTCCCAGGTCATCTCCCTAACCTGCTCCTGCCACCCCTTTGTCCTCTCCTGCCTGTGTCTCGGCTGCCATCCTTCGAAGATGGCTCTGACAGGCTGCTTATGAGCCTGCACCTGCCTATGCCAAGTGGTTCATTTTTCCAGGGGTTCCTGGTGGTTCGTCGTTCGTGGGCATTGTGGTGGATACCCTTGGCTCTTTTCCCCAGTTGGAAGCCTTCAAGTTGATAAAAACACACGTTCCTGGATATACAACCACAGGATTTACAGAGTGCAGCAAACTCAATATGTTCACCGATGAGCTTGCTGATCCCAGCTCAAGCTGAGCACCCAGCTCATTACCTATACTTGCCTAGACTCTTGCTAGATGCAGTGCCATTCCATCTGCAGTGTTGCTTGGGAGATCCATTGGAACTCCATACAATGACCGGTATTGCTCCTGTGCACTGGGTGGTGTGGAATCACTCTCCCATGTGCTTCTGTACTGTCCATTTTATGATCATTTTCGTAAAAAAACTCCTTGATCCACTCTTTCTGACAAAGAGCCTTTGTTCAGACAGTGACAATTTGAGGTTTCTTCTGTCTTCAAGAGAGTCTATTGTGATAGAAAATGTGGCAACTTTTTTAGCCCATTTGGTCAGGACCCACAGGTAGAGATGCACTGAGCTGTTACTTTTGTAATGCAATTATTTTTAAATTTGTATTAGTTTTGTAATTACCTTTTAAATCTGAACTGAAACTGTTTTGTTTACTCCTTTTGTATGGCAATAAAGGATAATTGATTGATTGATTGATTTTTTTCCAATTCATGCCCATCTTCCCCAGAGAGCCGGTCCTGAAACTGAACTACAGTGGTACCTTGTATAAAGGAATTAATTCGTTCCAAATGAAATTATGTTAAGCACATTTTTCTTTATACAAATTTCCCATAGGAATGCATTGGAAACAGAGCAGTCCCTAATTATGTTGTACGGATTCGCCCCATAAACGTTTCTGTTAAGCAAATTTCCCCTATCTCCAGAATTTTTTATGTTGTACAGATTTTATGTTATACAAACGTTTGTTATATGAGGGTCCACTGCATATAGGATTTCTGTGCCACCAACTTTTGATTCACTGAAGTTTGTGTGTGTGTGTGTGTGTGTGTGTGTGTGTGTGTGTGTGTGTGTGTGTGTGTGTGTGTGTGTGTGTGTGTGTGTGCGTGCGTGTGTGTGTCTGCAGTTGTTGGGATGAATTATGGCACCACTTGTTTGCTTGTTTTAAATTTAATGTTTTTGTGCTGCTGTTTTGTTTTTAATTTTTTTTAAATTTTGCTCATATGCCTAAGCTCCCCCCACCCCCACCTCGCCCCCATTTCATTTCCTGGCTTGAAAATCTAATGGTTATTCCACATCAGAGAATAAACCCACTGAATCAGAGAGCCAACACCCTGATGGGCACATCAACACCAATGAAAATCCTTTTATTTTATTTATTTTTTGGTCGTTGTTCAGTGGGTCCACCACCAGGAGGGGTGGATTTAAAGGTTACCTGTTTAGACCTGGTGTAGAAAACTCAGAAAAGTAGATGGTTTAGATGTGCAATAAATAAACAATGAACTTTTTAAAATGCCAATGTGAAAGTCTTCTGACCTGAAGCTAGGATAATAAATAGCAGCTTACTGGTAAAAAAGAAAAACCAGAGAGAGGGAGGGAGGGAGGGAGGGAGGGAGGGAAGGAGAGAGAGAGAGAGAGAGAGAGAGAGAGAGAGAGAGAGAATAAAGGGGTAGTTTTGGACTAAGTTATGGGTGTTGAATGCCCATAGGCACACTGCCTTTTTCTTGAGTAATAAAAGTTCAGTGGAGCAAGGAAAATGCAGAACACCTGTCTGGTCTGTCAGAGCCATAATATATGGATTATAATGGTTTTAAAATTATGAATTTGTGACAGGCCCTTTCCTCATTTCTAAATAGGTCTCTCTCTCTCTCTCTCTCTCTCTCTCTCTCTCTCTCTCTCTCTCTCTCTAAAGCAACGGCAGCAACAAAGAAAATTTCTTAAAAGGGTAATCTCCATCCCCGTTCCGTCTACCGGAGTTGAAGAAGTACCGTGTTTTTCCCGAAAATAAGACAGTGTCTTATATTAATTTTTGCTCCCAAAGATGCTAGATCTTATTTTCAGGCGATGTCTTATTTTTCCATGAAGAAGGATACAGTACACATTTATTATTATCTTATTATCGGGGAGGCCTTATTTTTGGGGGGATGCCTTATATTTCAGCGAGAGGCAAAACTGTAAGTAGGTCTTATTTTCGGGGGATGTCTTATTTTTGGGGAAATAGGGTAGTTAGTTACAAATAACTGTCATTTATTGGGGGAATGAGTCCTGTCTTACTAATTGTAACAAAGTTGTCTCTTTGGAGTTACAAAAAACCCAAAAACTATGCTGGGCGAAATCTCACTTGCTAACCTAGTAAATTGCAACTAACAGAGAAGCTCTGGATCCATCTGTTTCACAGAGGAATGGGGTGGCCAAATCTCCGCTGAGTTAGAGGTTCTACTTTACTTTTGACTTTATTATGCTGTTGCAATGTACTCGCTAGGCGGCCCCCTTCAGCCTAGTTGTGGCTTGATTATGCCAAGTAACCAAGTAATCAAGTGTTGATTGATTGATTGATTGGTTGGTTGGTTCGTTGATTGGTTGAGAGAGAGAGAGAGAGAGCATCCCTTAAGAGGCTACAGGGCTATACTATAGGCTGTGTTGTTGTTGTGCCATACAGTCATGACCGACTCTTCGTGACCCCATGTCCATGGAGTTTTCTTGGCAGGAATACTGGAGTGGCTTGCCAGTTCCCACTCCAAGCGCCTACAGCACCTGGTATTCCCTGGTGGCTGCCCAGCCAAGTACTAGCCAGGGCCGACCCTGCTTAGCGTCCGAGATCAGTCGAGATCGGATGTGCTCAGGCCATCTAGGCCATAGCATAGGCCAAACTCTACATTCTTATTTGCTGCAGAGAGAATGTCTACCTGTATCAAGGCTGATGTGGGATTTCTATTCAGTGATTTTATTAAGCTCCTAAGGCAGTGGTATCCAAACTTTTTGCAAGGAGGGCCAGATTTGGTGAGGTGAAAATGTGTGGGGGCCGACCATTCAGCCACATTTGGCTCCCAGGTCAGACTTTGGACAAGTCTCTATAACATGCAAGGAGGCAGGGAGGATGATGCAGCAATGGAGCCGGGTGCGGGTAGGCTGGGCAGGTGGCTGGGGGGGGGGGGGTTTAACAGAGGCAGGGAGGGCAGGCAAACCGTAAAACTGCAAGCTGACACCTCAATCCGGTATGGGGAGGGGCCAGCTGGCAGGGATGAATGACAGGCTGAGCCGGACGGGAGAAGAGGCTGCAGGCCACTCAGAATTTGAAAATGGGCCACATTTGGTCCCCAGGCCTGACTTTGGACATGCCTGTCCTAAGGCATCAGAATATCTTACCCCATCTTCATCTTGACTCTTCTGACAGCTCTCTGCAGTGGAAACTGGCCATTGCGATGTCAGTGGGGCAGTGCCTCCTGGCAGGTTGTTTTTCAGACCCGACCAGAGCTAGCCACCAAATTGGTCTAGCACCTTGGAAAGCTCCTTTGTGGTTCAAACTAAAACCTAGGGCAGATGCACCTTTCCGCAAGCATCAGAGCCCCCAGCCTCCACTCGGTCGCTGCCAAGAAAGCCAGAAGAAGAAGAGCGCATTTGTGGAGTCTTCTGAACTCAGGATCCTCCAGTTGCCATAGTCCCTGGTTCAAAAAAGAATAAGTTCTCCCATCTCTATAAGCAGGCAAGTGTAGATAGTTGAGGATCCCAGTGCATGTTCTAGAACAGTGGTGGCAAACCTTGGGGGCAATTCAGATGTTTTGGACCACAAATCCCACAGTCCTTTGTCATTGGCCATCTAAGCTCTGGATTCTGGGAGCAGTGGTCCAAAATATCTAGAGTGCCAAAGCTTTACAAACCTAGTGGATTCCTCAGCCCCACGTCCTCATTGGTCACTCCCCAGAGGGGCTACTAAACTCTCTCTAGGCAAGCCTTCCATATGTGTTTGCTCACCTCACAACATCCCTCACCTTTGGCTCGCCTGGCTTGCGGTGCACCTCTGGGCATGGCAAGAGGGCAGCCACTCCCCTACCAGAGGGCTCTGTTCATCCTTGAGGCTCCACGCCCCGGGCCTGCTCAATCCACCCTAGTCTCTTCCATCAGTGTCTATTAATCATACGGGATGGGAGGGGGGTCTCTGTCCAGCAGGACGATAACTCATTAGGAGGAAAGATAATTTATGACTGGGTGTTGCCTACAGCCACGTCGGAGTGAATGTTGGAATGGCCGGAGAGGAAATAAGGCAATAATCGGATTTTGTTGTGGGCGACTTCCTTTATATGGGAGTTAAAATTTTCTGCAGGCTGATTGCTGACCGCCAGGCTGTTGTTCAGGCTTTTTTTTAAAAAATGCCTTTGTTCTCGCCAATCTTATGGCATGGTGAGGCATGTTCTCTGGATCGGGAAGGGTGGAAATTAATCCTCACGACTCCAAAGATCTCTGGTCCATGTTCTTCATTAATTCAAGAGGGCTGTGTGGCTACCTCAATCACAGGAAAGCGGTTTCATTGTCATTTTCATGCGGTGCTCCTATTAGATTTTGGGATTTGTTTATTTTTTTACCCATACCTTGGGCTATCACTCTGTCAACCTATACTGCATGCTGTCTTTCTGGTCTGATCCGCCACAGATCGCTCTGGAAACCTCTCTCAATCCTTCCCTACCCTTATTCCCCCCCCCCCTCTGGACTCCTCTCCTTATTGTCTTCTCATTGTCATCACTTTTCTATCCCTCTGTGAAGATTCTCAGTAATCCAGGTGAGTTTATCTGGAAGTTGAGTCATGGCTACTGGACTTCTTTTTTGAGAGATAGAAACATTTCACTGATGAAGCTGTTTGGATGAACAGCGAAACGTTTCTATCTCTCAAAAAAGAAGTCCAGTAGCCATGACTCAACTTCCAGATTTTCTATTCCTCTTTTTCTCACTACACCTCTCTCTCTCTCTCTCTCTCTCTCTCTCTCTCTCTCTCTCTCTCTCTCTCTCTCTCTCTCTCTCTCTCTCTCTCTCTCTCCAGTTGCCTTTGCACCTCCCTCTTGATCTCCCTTTCTCTTCCCCCATCCTGACATGCACCTCCTTTCTCTGCTTCTCTCCATCCAGATGTTTTGGACCACAACTCCCACAGTCCTTGGTCATTAGCAATACAGGCTTGGAATTCTGGGAGTTGTGGTCCAAAATATCTGGAGGGCCAAAGTTTGGCCACCACTGTTCTAAACCTTGGATTCCCGGATATTCTTGGACTCAGACTCTGAGAAGCCTCGGCCACTTACTGTGCTGGCTAGGATTTCTGGGAGTTGTAGTCCAAGGACATCTGGGTGCCCAAGCTTGGGTACCACTGGTCTGTCCACACCAAATTAGATCTTTTTTCCATATTTCATCTGAAGGGTCTTGGCTCTGTCATCGATGTAGAGCTGTCCTCTGACAAGCCCATAACAAATCTCTCTCCTCTTTTTCCTTTTGCAGTGACATTTTTGATGCCATGTTCCCAGTGACCCACATTGCGGGAGAGACTGTGATTCAACAGGGTAAGCATGGCCACACTGTATGGTGACCTCTCTGGTGCTGAAGGCATCGTTCCTTGACCATCCTTGTTTAAAGAAAAAAATCACATGTAGGGATGGGATTTTGGGATTTTCCGGACTACTGATTCCAGTCCTCTCCATTCTGAGAGTTCCACCTGACAGATGGACAGACAGGCAGGCAAGCAGGCAAGCAGGCAGACAGAAAGATACATATGTGCCAGCTGCTTCTGTTTCTGCATTATGGTTTTTGCAACTGGAACAAAATGCAGTCTTTTTGTTGCACAGGAGGGCAGGCTAGCCAGTCAAAAAGACATAGGCAACTGACCCATCTTTGGCCCATATGTTTTGCTGCATTTTAAAATAATGAACCTCTTACAGAAATTTATGGAACCACTGACATAAATGCCCATGCTTTTCTCCAAGATCAACACACCCACCCACCCACCATCGCTGATGATACAGTTATTGAAGGTCTCCTGCATTAAACAATGATTTAAAACACTTCCACTAGCTCAGGCATGTCCAAACTTTGGCCCTCCAGTTGTTTTGGACAGCAACTCCCACAATCCTTTGCCATTGGCAAGCTAAGCTTAGAATTCTGGGAGTTGTGGTCCAAAACATCAGGAGGGCCAAAGTTTGGACATGCCTGCACTAGCTGTTTCTCCTAAGGATTTCTAACCTAGGTTTACCTTTCATATATAGGTCTAATGCAGGCACGTCCAAACTTCGGTCCTCCTGATGTTTTGGACCACAACTCCCAGAATTCTAAGCTTAGCTTGCCAATGGCAAAGGACTGTGGGAGTTGTGGTCCAAAACATCTGCAGGGCCGAAGTTTGGATATGCCTGGTGTGATGGTGCCAACCATAGGTCCACAGATGTTTCTGGATTAAAACTCTACTGGCTATCTTGGCCAGATTTTCTGGAAGTTGTGATCCAAGAACATCTGGTGACCCAAGTTGGGAATCTGTTGACCAAAAAGAGCAATGATGTGGATTTTTTGCCCCATCAAGGGAGTAATTGCCTGGAGGAATATGCCTGGATTATTTGGGCAAAAGTCAACAATAGCCACCCTTATTGTCTCTAGATCTCCCCTGTTGATCTTTTAAAATGAGACTGAAGACCACATTGCCTCTCCTTGGGCCTTTTTACACGACCCCTAAGATCCGCTGGCCACTTAAATTCGGACCAGAGATCTTAGGGGTTCCTCACTCTTCCTCTGTCCCCACCCCCCTCGGCACTTCCTGGTTGCTGGCTGCCTGCGGGAGGGAGAAAAAAGAAAGAAAAGAAAGCCTTCTTACCTCCGTTTTGTTCCGGACAGCATTCAGATCTCTTAAAGGGGCGGGGCGCAAAAAAAGAACAAACAGAAGCCAGGAGAGCCCCGCACTCACTATCCTTACACCGGATCAAATATTTGTCACCTCCAAAAAGCAGGTACAAGAAAACTGCTGTTTGGTCTTGCTAAAGTGGGCGGGGTCGCACTTAATTGTCTGCAAAGTCTGGAGCTGGTGGGTAAACATTTTCAAGGTCCGGACCTTGCAGCCATTTGCAGCGGAGCTTAGGGGTCGTGTATAAACGCCCCTTGATCTTGAAATGGCAGACTACATCTACTGATATCACCGAAGGTTGATTTAGCTTGGGATGTTGACTGTTATAGTTCAGCACATGCAGCAAGGGAACCAGGCTGTTTCAAAGGATGAGCAAAAACATATTGGGAACCAACTTCCGAGAACCCTCAAAACCAATTGGTGTTTTGGTCTCTTTGCAGGAGATGAAGGTGACAACTTCTATGTGATCGACCAAGGGGAAGTGGATGTAAGTGCGTATGCCATCAAATGAATTGTGACTTATGGTGACCCTTTTCAAGGGATAGAGGCTACTCAGAAGGGGTTTCCCTTCCCTTCCACTGGGGGGAGCCCTGGGGACTGCTCAGTTTGCCCAAGGCCACCCAGGCTGGCTCTACTTATAAAAACCGCAACGGGGATTTGAACTCCCAACCTCTGGCTCCATAGCCAGTCGCCCAAACTCACTGAGCTATCCAGCCACTCGCCTTTTAGCAATGAAAAAAACAGAGAGCTTCGTGTCTGATACTTTAATATGAAAAGCATCAGACATGAGGTTGCTTTCGTTAGGACACTTGGCGATCTGATTTTTATGGTATGTCTGAACCAGAGGTTGAAAAAGCTACAGTGGGACTCCAGTATCCACTGGGGATTGGTTCCAGGCCTTCCTGTGGATAATGAAAACCGTGGAT
The DNA here is from genome assembly GCA_037367245.1 of Phrynocephalus guinanensis. Lineage (NCBI taxonomy): Eukaryota > Metazoa > Chordata > Lepidosauria > Squamata > Agamidae > Phrynocephalus > Phrynocephalus guinanensis. The sequence goes on along the minus strand of CM074751.1, from coordinate 13,475,009 downwards.
AAGAGAGAACACCAAGGAAATCCCCCAAAACTGCTGTTTTATGACAGTAGCTTGCTTTACAACTGCTTTTTCCTCATGACCTGGGGTTCAGTCCCAGGTAGCAGGCTCATGGTTGACTCAGCCTTCCATCCTTCCGAGGTTGGTAAAATAAGTACCCAGCTTGCTTGGGTGAGGGGGAGAGATGTGTAGCCTGCATACTGTAATTAAAGTGTAAGCCACCCAGAGACCACTTGAAGTGGTATAGGGCAGTACAGAAGCAGAACTTTGCTTTTTACAGCTGCTGTTTTATGACAGTAGCTTGCTTTGCAGCTACAGGATTATGTATTTATTTTTTTTCCTTTGCCAACCACGGATAACTGAATCAGTGGATAATGATTCAGTGGATACGGGGATCCTACTGCATTTTTCAAACCTGCTCTTCCAAGTTCTGGACAGAACTGAGTTAGGGCATCGCGACGCATCTCCCTGTTAGCCTCCCCCCCTCCCCGAAAGTTTCCAAATATCCAAATATGAGACCTTTCCATTCAACAATAGAAGCTATTCTGGTGTGTGTGTGCGCGTGCACAAGTGGAACCAGCGCCGTTGTGAGCCAGAGTTATTTGTCCATACAAGCGAGGCTAATGGGGTAGCATAAGCAAACAAATTACTGTCAGTTTAAGAACCCCTATTAACTGCACCTGTAGGGCAATGGGCTCACCATTCGAGAGGTGCTGATTGAAGACCATCAAAGTGGAATGCACCTCAGGGGCCGGTGGAAGCAGAGAGGAGGGCTCTTGTTAATAATCACCCCGGTTAGGTTACACGTACCTTCTGCCTTCTCTGTAAGGATGAGTAGAAGCCTCGGGCGGATAGTTTGTTCTTTAGGGGGGAAAAGTTTGCCTTTAAAACCTTGCTTTGGAGAGCTGGATCCGTAACTGAACATGCCTGCAGAATAAAGAAAGGGTCTTTCTAGCCCTGTTAGCTGTTCACAATGGGGCCTTTAAGAGGCCTGCAATCCATACATTCGCTAAAGGTTTAAAGTGTTCATAATGTAATAATCATCATCTTAGAATCTGCAGAGCTGGAAGGAACCACAAGGATTATCAAGTCCGACCTCGTCATGGAGGCTTGGGAATCAACAGGGGTGTTCAAAACTTTTGCAAGAAGGGCCAGATTTGGCGAGGTAAAAATGTGTGTGGGGGGCGACCATTCAGCCCCATTTGGCTCCCGGGCTGGACTTTGGACACGTCTCTATAACATGCAAGGAGGCGGGGAGGATGCTGTAGCAATGGAGCCAGGGGTGGGTAGCCTGGCCAGGAGGCTGGGGGGAATGGACAGAGGCAGGGAGGGCAGGCAAACCGTAAAACTGCAAGCTGATGCCTCCATCCGGTATGGGGAGGGGCCAGCTGGCGGGGATGCATGACAGGCTGAGCCAGTGGGGAGAAGAGGCCGTGGGCCACTCAGAATTTGAAAACGGGCTGTATTTGGCCCCCGGGCCTGACTTTGGATATGTCTGGCCTAACCCCACAGACAGAGACCTGAGGAACTCAGCTATTAGGCATTATATATTAGGCATTATATATAAAATATGTGATGCATTTGTTTTCTGTTACTATTTGTTTCTGCCTTTTGCCAGATAATTTTCCTTTTTTTTTTTTTTTTGGTATGTTTCGTTTTGATTTGTATTGGGGTGTTTTTGATTTTTGTTCACTTTGCTTGTACACTGCCCAGAGTTCCCTTGGGAAAATTGGTGCAGTTTATAAATCTAAAAATAAATAAATAAATAAATAAATATTGCCCTGCACAAACTTTGCACAGAAAGAGGAAAGCATTGGGGCTAATTCACTATACCCAATGCAGAGGTTAGGGAACATTGCGTCTGAATATAAATCTCAATTTTCATCTCTCAGGGGGGCGGGGGGTGTCTTCAGATCGAGGGACAGCTGTGGAAATTGGACAGAAACAGCACTTGTTAATAGTTGTTGTGAGTTTTCCGGGCTGTTCGGCTGTGTTCTGGAAAACCCACAGATCCTGGCCGTGAAAGCCTTTGAGAAGAACTTGTTATGTTGCTCTTCAAATGTCAATGAGTTAAAAAGGACCATTCTAAGCACTTCTTGAATAGATAGGGGCTGCCACCATTGCAGTTTTAAAATCAGTTCTTCATTCTCCACGAACCAGTCACTGTGTGAAATCCTTATGCTTTTGTTTCACATGTTGGCAATATTTGTTACTATCTTTCACATGTTGGCAACCCTGTTACTACTAAAATAATAATAATAATAAAAATGGGCTCTCAAGTCAATTCTAACTTAGGGTGAGGGTGACCCTTTCCAGAGTTGTCCAGGTAGAGAATACATACCGTGTTTCCCCGAAAATAAGACACTGTCTTATATTTATTTTTTCTCAAGAAGACACACTAGGGCTTATTTTCAGGGGATGTCTTTATTAATTCATTATATATCTATATCTATATCTATATCTATATCTATCTATCTATCTATCTATCTATCTATCTATCTATCTATCTATCTATCTATCTATCTATATATATATATAATTAAGTATACAGTAATATGCTTGAATGTCAGCCCTGCACACAACCACAGCCACGCCCATCACTAGGTCTTATTATCAGGGTAGGGCTTATATTTAACAAATGCATAGAAATCCTGCTAGGGCTTATTTTGGGGGGAGGTCCTATTTTTGGGGAAACAGGGTAGAAGTGGTTTCCCCTTCCCTCCTTCCGAGGGTGCCCTGGGACTACTGTGCCGCGTGCCCAAGACCACCCAGGCTGGTTCTTCTCCCAAGAGACCCAGCGGGGATTTGAACTCCCAAGTTCTGGCTCCACTGCCAGGTACCTAAACCCCTGAGCTATCCACCCAGCCTTTATTTATAATGAATTAGTCCAAAAACTGTGGGCCCAAGATCTGGACCTGTGCCAAACCATTTGGGAGCTTGTCTCTCGCTCGGCCATTCAGGAGAACAGTTTTGTCAAGAAATGGCAAGGATTGAGATCGAACATCCACTATGCAGATATTAAAGGAAACCCTGGAAATTTCCTCTTTTTGGGGGGGGGGGTCCCCTTAGGAATAGACTTATTTCTGGCCCAAGGAGATCAGATCATCTAATCCAACATACTCCTTCCCGCCTTGATTCTGTTTTGAAAAACTCAGGGTGTGTTTTGGAGATGCCTTGCAGTTATTTTAGTGAGAATTTTTGCTTTTTCTCTCCCCCCCCCCTTTTTAAAAAGCACTTGTTTGTATCTGGAGGCTGTTTCATGCCCATTGTTGGGAACAGAAGAAAACCTCACCTTCCAAAAGTCATTTACTCCCCCCCCCCAAGGAAACCTCCCTGACTCATGGTTCTCATCTAGGGAAGGTGCATCACGCCTCTGCAGCGGGGCCCCGGCCACATCGGCCGGCCAGGAAGCAGCAGAGGAAATCTAACAGCTTTGTGAGTGTGGGGTTGTTTACAGACTGCCTGGTCAGATTGATTTTTTTTTATAGTTTAAAACAGTGGCGTGTAGTCAGCTGGCCAGCCGGCTGGTCAGCTGTAGCAGAAGCAGAGGTGAGGATGGATTCTAGTGGGTGGGAGGGTAAAATTTGAGAAAAGTTGAAAGATTTATTTCCTGATTATTGAAGTGTTATTTTTGTGTTTGCTTGTTTAATCCACTTTTGGTCACCTTTCTCCTGGGGAGGGGACCCAGGGCGACTCACCATGATGAAAAGTCGTGCTCAAAATACAGTAAATTAAAGCTAATCACACAATAATAATCAAAAAGCACACACACACACCTGCAGACATCTATATTTTACTCACCTGGAGTAAATCCCCAAAGTTGCATTAATGAATTACTTACAGCGACTTACTGTTGCAGAGTATTAAATTTTAGTTAAATTCCTGTAGCTCCACAGTAGAGGTACAGGGACTGGAGAGTAGAACAGCTTGAAGTTCCCCAGACAAGTCCACCCCTTTTTACACACCAATTGACACGTGAGACATTAATTGGAGAAAGAATAGAACCTGTTTCTTTACTTATAGTTGGACAGGTCCACAGCAAAGAAAGAGCAACCACGACTGCTTTAGCAAGAGAACTCAAGAGACTCACAAACTCCAACTGAAAGGGAAAAAAGTTCAAAAGGAGAGAGGCAGGGCTCTCCTTGAATCAGAGACAGGGAAGGAACCATTGGCCAGTGTTGTTAGTGACTGACAGTCACCCCAGCCAAGGAAGGTTACCAGAGGCAACATGTGAGGTTGCACAAACAAACAAACAAACAAACAAACAAACAAACAAAAAAACCCCTCCATCCTTTACTCTGTTGCAATTTCCAACTCATCTTCAAAAAATCAGAATTTTTTGCAGTCTCTTGTACACACTCATAATCTGTGCACAGATTAAGATAAAGTATTGGTACCTGACCTAAACTTGTTCAGTGCCCTTACTTTTGACCCTAATATCATTGTCACAGATGTTGCTCGTTGCACAGTATTTCCTTCTTATACCATTTAAATGAGACAGAATCGTATTGCATGTTTACGCTGAGTATACATGATAACATAATGTTTGTAAACATAAATGTCCTCCATGGGAAAACAGCATATAATGAGAGGAGTCAGGTTGCCTTTATAGCAGTATGTCCTGAGATGCAAGGCGGCAAAGTGTCCCATGTTGAAGTGGTCAGACTGCAGTACTGCAGTCAAGCTTCTGCTCACGGCCTGAGTTTGATCCGATCGGGTTCAGGTAGCCGACTCAAGGTTCACTCAACGTTCCACCCTTCTGGAGTTGGTAAAAGGAACACCCAACTTGCTGGGGGGCAAAGTGTTGTTCACCTACCTATGTTACAAAGCACCCAGAGAGTGCTTTAGCACCGTCACCTGGTACATAAGTCAAAACACAACAGCAACACGGAGTGCCTTAGATACAAAGGCTTTCCGTCTCAGTGGTGAAGCACCAGCCTCCGCTACCTGGTGGCACCCTGCCCAAACCTGTCTGGTGAAACAGAAATGATGGGCTTCCAGTAAGAAAAGCCCAAAGTACCTGTTGTATTTTTGAACGGGAAAGCTCCCAAATCCAATACTGTATTTTTAAATATAGACTACCTTCCTGTTTGGCTTCTTTAATTTCACAGTCCTCTCTCTTCCCTCCTGCATAAAGAAGTGCTTTGAAAAGCTTGTCAGCAAAGCATTTAAAATAGATTTCCAGGACGGATTCTTCTCTCTCTCTCTCTCTCTCTCTCTCTCTCTCTCTCTCTCTCTCTCTCTCGGTAGAGCTTATTTTGGTCAATACCCTCTTGAACCTGCCTGGTCTCTGATGGCAGTTTTTTGTCTTGTACTGTACACCAAAAGCTCTGGGCACTGTCTGAAAACTTCCCCAAAAAGTCCAAATTGAAGCAAGATAGATTCTACACCGACAGGCCCAGCTAGCTGTGCTTACGCTGAGAAGTAAGCTCTGATAAGTTCACTCAAGAGGTTGCTTGTGGGAAATTGTGCAGAAAGGAAATAGGAGCAGGAAAAGGAACATGCAGCCCCTGTGCTCAGTGGTCTTAGGCAGAGCTGGATGGTGACTTTAAAAAAAAGGAATTAGTTATGATTCTATGCACATCCAACTTATTACAGTCTCAATTCAGGTTACAATTATTTCTTTTTCCCACTCACCACAAAAGCAACTGGAGCAGTTACTTCCAGTTTAAAGCAGAGTATCAGCTGGCACTTCCTGCAATATTCCTCCTCCACCCTTTCTTTGAGCCACTTGCCCGGTCAAATATAAAAAGAACTAACAATCACAGCTGCAGTGGCTTCAGCCATACTGGCACTGCTTGCCACTTTCTCCCCACCTCCTGTCCAAGTTATGGGGTCTGGATCTCAGCCCCCAGGGTGCTATGGTAGGAGCATCACAGTGTATCGAGATATTTATGCATTCTTGTCTCTGTTTAAATGGCCCTGGATTTTCCCCCCCAAAGATTTCAGGGAGTTGGAAGTCAAAACTAGAACGGAACCGTTGGGGCATAGATGCCGCAGATCTGGGTTTGAATCCGAGCTTCGGCTGTGAAGTTCCATGGGAGATTTTGGTCCAGACACACACACCTCCTTAGCTGGACCTGATTTCCAGGACTTGTGTTTTTTAAAAAAACAAAGACAAGCTGGATAAGAGGATATTCCTGCCCCCACCCCCCAGAAATGAAAAGCATGGCCATTGTTGTTGTTGTTGTTGTTGTTGTTGTTGTTGTTGTTGTTGTTGTTGTTGTTGTTGTTCAGTCGTTCAGTCATGTCCGACTCTTTGGTGACCCCATGGACCAGAGCTCGCCAGGCCCTCCTGTCTTCCACTGCCTCCCGGAGTTTGGTCAAATCCATATTGGTTGCATCGATGACACCGTCCAACCATCTCATTCTCTGCTGTCTCCTTTTCCTTTTGCCTTCCATCTTTCCCAACATCAGGGACTTTTCCAAGGAGTCCTCTCTCCTCATGAGGTGGCCAAAATACTGGAGCCTCAGCTTCGAAATCTGTCCTTCCAGTGAATATTCGGGGTTGATTTCTTTCAGGTTTGATCTACTTGCAGTCGAGGGGACTCTCAAGACTCTCCTCCAGCATCACAGCTCAAAAGCATCAATTCTGAAGCAATCAGCCTTCTTTATAGTCCAGCTCTCACTTCCATACATCACTACTGGAAAAACCATAGCTTTGACTATCCTGACCTTAGTCTGCTCTTTAGGATGCTACCTATGTTTGCCATCGCTTTCCTCCCGAGAAGCAAGTGTCTTTTAATTTCACTGCTGTAGTCGCCATCTGCAGTGACTTGCAGCATGGTCATAATGACACCAATACTGGATTAAGGATCATAATGGCGGCAGTAATCATAATTGATGTTAATAAAAATTTTGAGATTCAGTAGGGTGTTGGTAGGAGTGTTGGGTTCTAATTTAATAGGTCCAGATTCTGACACACACACACACACACACACACACACACACACACACACACACACACACACACACTTCGATCCCAAGACACAAGCCTCCCTAAAGGACCTTAGTCCAGTCACTTACTTTCCACCTGACCTACCTCACAGGGCTGTCGTGAGGATACAATTGAGGAGGGCAAGAGAGGCCCTTTTTGACCTTCTTGGAGCCTTTTCACACGACCCCTAAGATCCGCTGGCCACTTAAATTCGGACCAGAGATCTTGGGGGTTTGTCGCTGTTCCTGTGTCCCCCCCCGCACTCCTGGCTGCAGTCTGCGTGAGGGGAGGGAGGAAAAAAAGGAAGAAAAGAATGCTGGCTCACCTCCGTTCTGCCTTCTCGCTCTGCTCCCGGCAGCTTTCAGATCTCTTAAAGGGGCAGGGGGCAAAAACAACAACAAACAGAAGCGAGGAGAGCCTGGCACTCACTAACTTACATCCGCATCAGGAATTTTTCACCCCCGGAGAGCAGGTACTTGAAAAGTGCGCTGGGACGCGCTTAGGTGGGCGTGGTCGCACTTAATTTTTTGTAAACTCTGGAGCTGGTGGGGAAACAATTTTAAGCTCCGGATCTGGGAGCCATTTGCCGCGGATTTTAGGGGTCGTGTGAAAAGGCCCTTGGAGAGATGGGAGAGGAGGAGGTAGAGTTAAGAACGAGGAGGGAGAGGATCTCACCCAGACGGGCTTGTTTGTGTGTGCTCATGGCGAGGCCAACATGAAAGGCGAGAGAGATAGAGAGAAGTTACCCCTCTCTCTGTGCCTAAGGTCCCCTTTCAGGCTGCTGCTGTGCTCAAACAGGAGGAACGGGACTGTTCCCCTCCCCTTGCCCCATCCTTTCTGCCTGCCTCTCCCACAATTGGGTTTGGCCGAGGTGGGAGCTCCCTCCTGCTTAAGCCCCCAAACGACACATCAGGTAGAGCAAAGAGGGAGGGTGGCCATAAGCAAACTCACCTGGAGAATGTGCAAGTCCAGTTGGAGTTCATCTCAAAAAGGAATGGGGAAACAATAGAGGCCCAGAAATGCCTTTGATCTCCCGAAAGCTGAAGGCTTTGGCAGCATCGTCCCTCTCCAGAGCCGGGTCTCTCCTCTGCTCTGCATTCCTTCCCAGGGACATGAAAGCAAGAGATGAGAGAGAGAGGCCTCCTTTGGCTGGCTACTGTGCAGACGGGGGTCAGCAGCTGAAGTAACGGCAAAGGAATGTCCGGATCTTGGACGAACTCTTACGGGGGCACCGTTGGTCGAAACGCTGGCCATACAAACTGAACATTATTATTGTCTGCTTCAAGATTTCCAGAACCTGGAAAAAGGTTATTGTTTGGAACAGACCTCTCCAAATCTTTCTAGCTGATACTCTTTGCTGTTTGGTTGGTGTTACACATTTCCATGGCCTTTGTTGTTCAAACACAGCAGAAACCATGGATTTTCTGGTCTACGATAACGAGAGCGGCCACTGATCAATATTACAGTATTTCCCCCACATATAAGACTATATTGTTGCCTAAAATTGCTAGACAATAAAATTGAGGGTCGCCTTGTACACGGAAGTCAGCTGAGGAGGGAACTGGGCGGTTGTAAAACTATTGTTTTGGGTTGGAAAAATGAGGGTCATCTCATATACGAGACCATCTTACCGATGGAAAAATAGGGTATATCAGTTGAAATCTCTCCACGTAGCTAGACCTCAACAGATCACCAATTGGGGGGGAGGGGCTCAGAGCCGAGAGGCAGCAGGGGCATAGCTTAGGGAGGGCAAGGGGGCAGGTTGCCCCAAGGTCAGCAATTAGGGGGTGCCAAATTGCCTAATGACCCCCCCCCCGCTGCTGCCCCCCACCTGCCAGCCAGATTATATTTTGCAATGTGGGGGGCGTGCGAAAACTGACTGTTGCCCCGGGCTCTGGAAGCCCTAGCTATGCCTCTGAGAGGCAGATCTCCCTTTGAATAGAGAGGCAGGAGAGAATGATTGGTTACTGGTGGGCCGATTGGCAGTCAGCCCAGCCCGGAGAAGTCCCTCCCATCCAAGCTCACTAAAGGCAGCATGCGAGCCTGCAAATACTCCAACAGGGGGAAAAGAAGGCCCACTCTCTTCTCAGCGACTTCTCTACAGCTCAGCTGTCCCCTCATTCACTTCGATGTCCAACCTAGAGGAACAAACTTTAGTTCAAGTGTTGTTCGGTTTGAATTTGTGGTGACCTCAAGTAGACCTGGCAGAGACATCGGATACAAATTTTTTGGGACTTCTCCTTGCAAACACCCCCCCCCCCCCGTGTGTGTGTGTGTGTGTGCATTATCGATAATAAGCCTACAGAAGTGGGATTTTATCCATGACAGCTTTCTGGTTTTCTGATTATTATTTTTTAGTGGTCAGTATTGGCTGGATAACTCAGTGGTTTAGGTCTCTGGTTGTAGAAGTTAGGAGTTCAAATCCCCCCTCCCCCCCGTGCCTCTTGCAGAATACAGCCAGCCTGGGTGGCCTTGGGCAAGCTGCATAGTCCCAGGGACAGCCCCAGAAAAAGAAGGGAATGGGAAACCACTGGGGAGTATTTTCCAGTTAGAAAGCTCAGGAAAGTCAGAAGTGACCTCATTGAGCCTGGTTATTATTAATAATAAAGGCATTGGCTATTTTTGCCTATGTGTATCCTTGAGAACCTGGTGGCCTCTCCCTCATCTTCCCTGCGTCACTCAGAAATGTTATATAGCCTCCCTAGAAGAGGCATTTGAAAGCTTTGTGTTTCTATCTCGGCAAGGGGGGCGGGAAAGAATCCCGTGAGCTTTTCTAAATTTTTCTCCCCTCCACATTCTTGCTCAGGAAACCAGAGAGGGCTAAAATAAGCGAGGACTTTAAATAGACTTTATCCGAACAGACCTGTTTTCAGAGGCAGATTGACAAGGAGATGTTGAACTTCCAGCCAGAGAGGACAGGATGACAGGACAATGTATCATCCGGGCAGTCTGTCATCATCATCCTGAAGAGAAAATTTACTGCCCAGTCTGCCCACAAACACTGAGGTTTTAAACTTTTAGTACAGCAGCTTCCTGCTTGAACCATGCCGGACGCTTGTGTCAAGTCTTTTTTTCTTTTGCTTTTATGGGACTGATTGTTGAAAATGGCATTTTTATTGGGGAAGTGAATGTGGATTCTTAAGTTCCCTGAGTTGGGAGCATTACACCATGGCCAGAAGGCAGTACAGTATTTGGGAAATGGTATAGGGTAAATGTAATTTCTCCTTTCCAACCCAGTACTGTCAGCTTTGCCCTCACATGGGCGAGGCCAGCGATTGCAAACCTTTTAGAGACTGAGTGCCCAAACTGCGATTCAAAACCCAATACGTTTGGGGTCCCCAGATGTTCTTGGACTACAACACCCAGCAGGAATCCTGCCTAGCACACTGTGATAGCCAGGGCTCCTGAGCATTGTAATCTAAGAACATCTGGGGACCACCCTTCTAACCAAGTGCGTATGGGCCACCAGGGAACCATCTAAACCTATTGCTGAGGAAGTATGCACGCTTGAATAGCATAACGTCAGTGGTTTTTCCCTGCCAACATCTCCTCTCTGTCTTTAAAGCCCAGTCAAGTTTGAATGATAATGTGGTGACCCCGGATTCCATATGTGCTCCAAATTCTAGAAAAGATAGTGGGTGTGTTTCTGTGTGTACAGGGAGGCTTTTAGTGCCAGCAAACCCCCCCCCCCCCCCGCGGGGTGGTCTGTGAAGATTCTTAGTCATCCAGGTGAGTTTATCTGGAATTTGAGTCATGGCAACTGGACTTCTTTTTCTTGAGAGATTGAAATGTTTCGCAATTAAATACAGCCATTGTACTAAAGCGGAAGACTTTAAATTCTGTCTACAATGTAGGTTGTTGCGTATTTTTCCTTGTTGTTTTTTCTCTCCCTCCTCTGTGTTTTTGGTTACTCTCAGCAACTTTAAGTGTGAGAATGAAAGCTTTTTAAAAATTCCCCCATGCAATTGTTTGTAGAATGAGAGTCCTTTCCTGAAGTAACATTCCTCAGACTGAATATGTATGCCCCTCCCTGCAATCAATAATACAACCTTTATTTACGGCCACAGACCCAACCTATATATAGTTTTAAAAGGATAAAAGAGTAAAACCATTACTACATTTCAAGATAGTTAAAAGGTAGTAAAAATGAATTACACAAACATCATGCAATTCAGACCTAAAATTAGCCTTTGACTCTGTCCCATGAATTATATTTATTATTTATTTATTTATTTGTTAATCTTATACCCCGCCCATCTTCCCAGTGGGAACTCTGGGTGGCTTACAGTTAAAATAATAATACAAAAGACAGAGAACAAGCAAAGACAAAACACAAGGAAAAGGAGCAAGATGACGGGCCAAAAAAAAAAAAAAACTAACTGGAAAGGTCGCCAAATGCCTCCCTGAAGAAGTGAGTCTTCAGGGCTTTTTTTATTATGGTTGAAGTTATACAAGACCTCTATAGATAAGAGACTCCTCTATCTCATTAAAGGTCTCTATCAGGGCACCACACTACGTATAAGGTGTGGCATAGAAGGAAATCTGACTAAATCTATTCCTTCTAATAAAGGGGTTTGCCAGGGCAGTATATTGGCCCACACACTATTCAACCTTTATCTCAATGACCTGTTAGATTGTTGCCTTGTATCAGACTTTCACCCTTCTAGATTGGCAGAGACTAAATGTCCCCTACTGTTATACGTGGACGATGCTGTTTTATTGTGTCTATCAAAAATAGGCCTCAAACGGCTAATGCATGCATTCATGTCTTACTGCAAGAATAATCAACTGGTCATAAATTTCCCTGCAACTCTTTTTGTTGTTTTAACTGGCAGGTATACGTGAATGGAGAGTGGGTGACCAGCATTGGAGAAGGGGGCAGCTTCGGCGAACTTGCACTCATCTACGGGACACCACGCGCTGCCACCGTCAAAGCCAAGACGGATCTCAAGCTTTGGGGCATCGACCGCGACAGCTACCGACGCATTTTAATGGTGGGTGAGAAAAAACAACCACTGCCACTTGATGAGGTGGTCAAGTTATGGCTGTTGGAGTTTTGATCTCTAACTAGAGATATTAGGAGAGAAAAATAAGTCTTCTGAGTGTTTGCAGTCACACAAATCACCCTGGTAGGACAGAAACGGATGAATGGTAGTCAGCCCAAAGTATATCTCTACCTCTGGCAGCAACAAAGGACACTCACTCACAGCACTCACTTGCACAGCTTAATAAGGAGAGCTAAAACAAGCTTATGTAGCAAAAATATCACACAGCTGTACTATAAAAATATATACTAAAGAGAAAACAGCAATAGAACAATACAAAACATACTTAGCATATCTCTTGGAGAAAGAGGGAAGGTGACGTCAGCGTGTGTGTACGCAGCTGGCTATACAATAAGGGAAGGCCCTTCTCTTATACTAGTTAGAGAGGGGACAGGTGAGAGGTAATACATAATAGCTTGAATAGTTTGGTTCTAGAAAGCTCAGGCTATTAAAGGGGAAATTGTCCTTCATGCATGGCTGCATTGCAAAGAGAAAGAAAACCCAACGATGGCTCCTGTTTCGGTCAACGTTATGGTGCCATCAATCCAGAGGGTGCTTATTTGACCATAGAGGTAAAAGGCTTTTCAAGTTAAGTCTGCTTCTTCCGCCAGGCATGTCCAAGCTTCGGCTCTCCAGATGTTTTGGATTGCAGTTCCCACAGTCCTTTGCCATTGGAATTCTAAGCTTAGAATTCTGGGAGTTGTGGTCCAAAACATCAGGAGGGCTGAAGTTTGGACATGCCTGCCTTATGGGCTCTACCGCAAGGAAATAACAACACACTGATGAGTGTACGCAAAAGGGTGCTCTCAGGACACCACGGAGTCCCATAATTTCCTTATGGAAAGAGTGACAGTCCCAATGTTCCCCTTTCAAGTCCAGAAAGGAGGTAGGACGATCCCACAGTTAGAATCCCACCTGGTAACATGGATTCTGCCCGTCTGAAATTTAGGCCTAGACAAAGCAGGAAGTGCTGACCCTGAAATGTAGCTTTGAATGCCTGACAACCAAATCAGGATCAATGAGTCAATACAAATGTTCTTGTCCCCGATGAAAAGGTAAGTCCAGAGAAAACCCTGTTAGGGGAAAAGTGCAGCCACTGAAAGATGCTTCACTCCTGCCTGAGAGTGGAATGTGTGGGTGGTTTTTTTTAACTAGGTAAACCAGTAACTGCTCTCTAAAATCTATTTTTTTAAAACCAATACTAGTATTTCACCACTGAAAATTCCTGTGTTCGCCACAGAATAGAAGAACAGAAAGAAATGTTTTTATTTTAGAGTTGATTCCCTTTTAAGGAATAAAGGTTTGGGGATGGGGCATCACCGGAGGTTTAAGCTTAGCCTATTTCTGTTATGTTCAGCCAGCACAGAGGTTTCATCAAAAAATGTCATTTTGCTTGCCCTGCTCCTGTCCATATTCTTGATCTCTCTATTTTGACTCCTTCCCCACTTTTTACCCCCAAAAGTGTGGCAGACAAAAATGAAAAGCCAAGAACCAAACAGTGAGCGAACTCAAGCTATGACAGGAGAACAAATACATGGGAGTGTACAGGGTGGTGGGACAATAAAAACACCACCTTTTACTTCAGATGCAGCCTCAGAACATCTAAGCGCTGGGTCTCAACTACCTGGCATATTTTCCATCTTGCCAAGGACTTGACATCTAAGAAAGAATCGCTGGCAACTTCATCTTTTGCCAGACGGATTTTGCCCTCGAAATATTAGCAAATTTTTGTTATTTTTCTAGTAGCCTAAAGGTATCGCCTGTTCTACTTTTGTATTTGGTTTTTGTAATGGCTATACAGCTCCTCAACTTGTTTTGCTTCATAGTGGTGACAGTTTCTCCAAATGTAGGGAAAAACAAAAGAAACTGAGATCTTCAGAAAGGAAGCATTAATTCTGATGTTTGATAAAGACCATGGCAGACCACAAATGGGAGCACTCACCAGAGAGATGGGGCCACCTCTGAATTCTGAGGTGGGAGGGAATGATTGGTTAATGCTGGGTAGATTGACAGCCTGCTCTGCCCAGAAAGGTCCCTCCCAAATGCTCAAACTACAGGCAGCATGCAAGGTTGTATTGTTGCGATGCTTCAACTCACACCTGCCTAAGAAGAATAACTAATAGGGGTGGATGATGGGATTGCTGTTCAGCAGCCTCTGAAGAACCATACTGTGGCCTAGGATATTGGAGAATGCAAGGGTTTTCTCATACATATTTTGTTCTTAGTGAACCATTTCTGTGACACCCCCCCATTGAGCTTTTCTAAGAATGCACATTCTAAGCATAATTCAATATCAGGCTTATATAAGGCTTAACGAGCTCTCCAAGCTGGGGCCCTAAGCCAACTGCGGATCTGCCAGGATCAGGCTTTTGGGGGGGAAATTGTAACCCGAAGCCCCCTCTGATAGGATCTTGATTTTCCAAGATGGATCCTCTAACTTTCAGTTTGCAAAACATCGAGACAGCTCCTGGTTGCCTAGAAGGTAGGATCCAAGGAGTTAGAGGGGTGGTAGAAAAAGCAGGCAGAAGAAATGAAAGGAACCTGAAATGAGAGAATGAGATGGAGTCGTGGTAGGAATCCAGAATGAGGACAGATGGTTTCAAGCAGCAAAGAAAAAAACACAGAGGATGGCGTTGTGGAGAGTAGGTGGTTTGGAGTATGCATTGAAAGGTGGTAGGTTCCCTTGATGCTTTCACGCAGCCAGGAAATTCCCCGATATGTCTTTTTGACATTTATTTTTTTTCTGTGTTCTCTTTCTTTCTTTCTTTCTTTCTTTCTTTCTTTCTTTCTTTCTTTCTTTTTCTTTCTTTCTTTCTTTCTTTCTTTCTTTCTTTCTTTCTTTTCTTTTCTTTCTTTTCTTTCTTTCTTCTTCTTTCTTTCTCTCTCTCTCTCTCTCTCTCTCTCTTTGTTTCTTTCTCCCTCCCCTTCTTAAATTGATGCATTGGCTAGCATCAGGAAGGAGTTGGGCAAAGAGTTACCGTGGAGTTGTCATTGGATTACGAATCCCACCATTCCTGGGTGGATGGAATCTGTAGTCCAAACAATATCTAGAGGACTAAAAAGCAAAGTGTTCTGCTTATATACCGCCCCATACCACTTCAAGTAGT
This sequence comes from Phrynocephalus guinanensis, assembly GCA_037367245.1. Taxonomy (NCBI): domain Eukaryota; kingdom Metazoa; phylum Chordata; class Lepidosauria; order Squamata; family Agamidae; genus Phrynocephalus; species Phrynocephalus guinanensis. The sequence goes on along the minus strand of CM074751.1, from coordinate 13,459,923 downwards.
CTCTTGGCGGTTTACAGTTTTTTAATTAGAGTAATGCAGGCTACCCCTTCCCCCTCACCCCCAGCAAGCTGGGTACTCATTTTACCAACCTCGGAAGGATGGAAGGCAGAATCAACCACGAGCCTGCTACCTGGGATTGAACCCCAGGTTGTGAGCACAGTTTTACCTGCAGCAAATGCTCTAACCTCCAACAGGGCCACCCTCTGTGTGCTGAATTTTCAGGACAAGGTTCTGATCCTTCTTTCCTGCTGGGGTTTGGACGGCACAGTTTGGGTGGCTGAAGGACTGCCGTGTTCAGAAAATAAACATCCTGTAAGATCATTTTCTGTTTTGCAGGCAGTCGGTCTGCCTCCTGGGGACTGGTTCTTTGTGAATGATATATGTTGCGAATTTGCCCATTGATAGCTTTCTCATTCTGGCTGGGTGCATTTTTTTGGCATAGTTCTGAACCCCTGAGCTGCTTGCAAGAAACGAGACTTATAAAATATTGTAATCGATTGGCATTGTGTGGATGGGGACACAAACCGGGTAAAGATGAGCAAAAAGAAGGGAGAAGGCTTAAGAGGACAGCTCTGCTCTTCTAATATTATGGTGGCGGTAGTGGTGGGTGGCGGTGGGGATGATACATCTGCAGTTGCATCAGTGTGTGCAGACTGATGGACCAATAGTGCAATAACAGATGGAACTAGGGATGGGCACAAAACAAAAAGCGAAATGCTGTTTCATCCGACTCGTGTCGTTACGTAATGAAATGAAACAAAACGAAACGACATGAGGAAGCAGCATGTCATTATAGACTAAACGAAATGGTGGGGTTTTTTTGGTTGAAATGAGCCATTTTGTTCCGTCTGTAAGCTGCTTGGAGGAAGGAAAAAAGTCTTTCAAAAAAGCTCCGGGCTTTTAAAAATTTTTTTCCCCTCCCCCAATCTGCACCAGCTGATTGGCGCTGGGGTGGGGGAAAAGGTGTTTCCTCCACCCCATCACCGATCAGCTGGCAGGTGGGGCTTGGAGAGGGAATTTTTTTTTGTCCCTCCGCCACTTTCCAGCCCCTCTGCCCACATGAACCACTTAGTTAGTGGTTCATTTCGTATGATTTTTTTTAAAAAAATGTATCAAATGAAATGGAAAAAAATATGGGGGAAGGAAACAAAATGAAATGAAATGAAATATTTTCATTTCACGCCCATCCCTAGATGGAACATAGCAAGAGGGTTCTGTAGCTGGAGGCCTATTTAATAGGAGCCATGAGTGCCAGCAGTGCAAGTCATCAACGGAAGAGCTAGGCAATATCAATGGTAGGTGGCACTCCATTTGTTGCCCTTCCAGTGACCCCAGAGCAGAACTCTTGGACAGATAATGTCTGGCAGAAAGTTGCTGCTGAACTGAGAGACTCTTCCCTTGGTCAACTGGGCTTCCATGCTGATTTTCTGCTGGGGCTGGGATGGGGGAGACCAACCACAAGACATTGGGAAGGCAGGATCCTCACTTCTCTAGTAGACCACTGTCTCGTGCCACTTAGCCACCAAATCTTCTTCACATTAACCTGTCATAGCTTTTCAGAGCTTCAAAAAGTCCCTGGGGGGGCGGGAATATAGAGCTCCCAAACTCTTTCAACCAATGGCAGGATTCATCATCTAAAGAAGGAATTTCCCCCAAGATCGTCCACGGGCAGAGGAAAAGGGTTGTGCTGTAAAAATGAGCATGTTCATGAGATAGTGACAAGTGGATGAAAGCCATATGGGTGGAATCAGGATGGGTCCCCATGCTTAACTTCCAATGCAGGCGATGTATGCGTTTGGCCTTCGTGCCGATGACATCCTGGGGAGGTAGATTAGGTCGACAGGATGGCCCTGTTTCACCAAGCAATTCCCCTGTTCATCTGGAGCTTCTGAGTTCAAATCCCATTCCCCACTAGTCCATTTCATACAAATGTTCTTCGTTTCCATCAGCTATGAGCAAGTGGTACATGGCCATTCCAATAGAAGCAGCCACAAAGATCATCCATCCATCCATCCATCCATCCATCCATCCATCCATCCATCCATCCATCCATCCATCCATCCATCCATCCATTGATCCATCCATCCATCCATCCACCCATCCATCCATCCATCCATTGTTCTCTCTGTGTCTCACCCAGTTCAAGGTGAATCCTGCTAAGCCCCAAAGACATTGAACCTCCATCAAACCCCCAAGGGCAGTTTCCTGCCTCTTCTTTAACCTCCCACCCCACCCCACAAAATCTGCCGTGTGGGGCAGATACCTCATTCTGTCTCCTGGTAGGGCTGGTTTCTTTTTGCATTCAATCAAGCAGTTCAGTTCTCTGTTGTCAGCATACTGGCAACTTGGCTATCGTCCCGCAACAGCCCATGTGTCTGAGCACTGCTATTGGCCATCCTTTTCCTAAGCCATTAAAGGGGGGTCTTTAAAGGGGGATCACTTTCTTTCGCTCCCATCGATTCATGTGACCTCCTTACCCTGTTGTCGTCTCCCCCTCTGTCTTGGGGATTTTCATCCAAGGGATTTTGTTTTTGTTTTTCCCATCAGCTCCTCTGTTTTTGTAAAACTTTCTCAGTTCACCTCTGGCTTGGATGTGAACTGCAGGGAAAGCATCCAGAACTACAGAGCTTTGAGTACTTATCCTGCCCCATAAATCACAGCGGAATATTTCTGCCATGCTTCTGAACTATCCCCGTCTGTTTGTCAGGATCTTTCTGGCAACGAGCGGTCCAGCTGGAACGGCGAGCCACAGGTGCACTAACATCAGAGCCATAGAGAGAGAAAAAGTCATCCTCTACTCCCCTGGCCTGTTGGATGATGGTCCATTTTATAAGGACTCATCGGAATGGCATCAGCTTTTAGTTTTCTTGATGTTGGGTCAGGTTACAAACCATGGACTCTGCTTTGTGGCTGTAAATCCCTTGTCTACATCCCCCCTTTTATACTAAAATGTGTGTGTGTGTGTGTGTGTGTGTGTGTGCGCGCGTCTAGACCAAGCACCTGATTGATCCTAAAGCACCTCTCCATATTATTATGTGATGCCAACACACCCATCCACACACCTCTCCTTCCAAGAAACAGAGGCATATCTCTCTACTTCTCCTTTTCCTGTTCTTCTTTTTCCCTTCCTCCTTCATGATAGTCTAGTTTCTCTTCACAGTCCTGGCTGCGGCTACCCAGCCCTACCTTTGCACTTTGACGGCCACTTCTTAAACTCTTCCCCAACTGTTCCAGGAAGAAGGCCACCCCCATCACCTGCCAGGCATCGAATGCCCCCCCCTCCTTCCTAGCTGCTCTTTGACCCCAGCCAAGCAGCTGCCTGGCCCTCTCTGGTTGCCAACTCACACACACCAGGAGGATTCGCCGCGGCCACCTTGGAGGTTGCAAGGGGATCCGGCACAGTGTGCAGCTTTCCGTTCTGGGTCCCACGCCCGAGCTGTCAGGTTGTGGCGAGGCTTTGTTGTTCCAGCGTCTCACATTTCTAGGGCATCTTCCAGGAGGAGGAGAAAGAGCCAGGTTCATCCGAGGGGGAGGTCAGATCCAGGTCACCGCCAGCCAGGACAGTTCAGAGCAAACTCCGAGTGGAGAGAGGCCCGGAGGCAATGGACACAGGGTGCTTGCGAAACCTTTCCCTCCCAAAGTCCGTGGCTCAGCGAAATAACATCTGCTGTGAATGCCTTCCATCCCTGGAATCTCCATTTGGAAGGACCTGCAAAAGATCCCTTCTCCAGGACAGCTTTATTGGGTCCCAGAGAGCTGATCCAATGGTGGGGAAGGGCAGGTGGACATTGCAAATGCCCGTGCACCCTTGACATGCATGACAGCTACGCAGAGTCTGGCCTTATCTGTATTTGGATGAGCGACCACCAGGAAATGCTGGGCTGCTGCTCAGTGGTGGAGGACATGTACTGTTTATTTATTTATTTATTTATTTATTTATTTATTTATTTATTTATTTATTTATTTATTTTATTTTATTTTATTTTATTTTATTTTAGAGCATTTTTACCCCACCTTTCTCCTTGGAAAAGGACCCAAGGCGGCTTTTAGTAATGAGGAATAATATGCAGTCCAGTAGAATTAAGACATGTTCAAGTACTGTATTTGAGAACCAGGAATTGAGGGACATCTTACAGCATTAATAGACACCATTACATTAAAGCAACACAGTTATAAGTAGTCATAAACACAAAGTCTATGTGAACCTTTAGATTCATATAAAAGGCACATAATGGTAGTCCATCGTTCAGGGAAAGCTTGCCTGAAGAGAAAGGTCTTCGCCTGTTTCCAGAAGGACAACAGAGATGAGGCAGTCCTGGCCTCTAGTGGGAGAGATATCCAGAGTCTGGGCGCAGGAGTCGAGAAGGCCCTTTCATGGGTTCCCATGAGACGTACATGTGAGGGTGGCAGGATGGAGAGAAGGACCTCTCCTGGTGACCTTAACACCCGAGTTGGTTCATACTGTGAGATTTGATCTTGGAGGTAGCTAGGACCCAGGTCATATAGTGCTTTGAAGGTCAGGGTCAGCACCTTGAATTGTTTGTATAAGGGGATGTTCCACCCCATTGTATCTGTTAGGAATGGGAAAGAAACCTAGGATAGCCCTCATGGCCAATCAGAGTTGACAATACTGGGTGAGGAAGACCAAGGATCCCACTGTAGGATCTCATCTCCTTGTGTTCCTAACATCCAGAAGGCCACATGTTTCTTGTACCATACGGACTTAAATCAGGGGAGGCATCTTGTTGCCCTCCAGTTGTAGCTGAACTGCAATGCCCACCAGTCCTAGCCAACTATGGGGTCGAGCAACATCTGAAGATCTACACCTTGGCCAGGCCCACCTTAGAGAGACCCATGGGGGGATACCTCAGTGGCAGGGCTCCAGAAGCTACCGTGCTCCTTCAAAGCAAGAATGGGGGGGCATTGTGGCCTTCCAGCTGTGGTTGATGATTGACATCTCCATCATTCCAGGCCATGGGCCCTGGTGGCTGGGATGGAAGGAGATCAGCCTCCAGGCCCAACTGGAGTTTCCCTATCTTCCCATGAAATCCTAGGCTTGGTGCAGCACAGAGTTAAATGACAACGCTCTCTCGCACGCCGTGCTGTCATGGCCACCAGCTTTAGAGTGGGGTGGTCAGATCCACAGAGGAAAAGGCTGGCCACAAAGTGACAGGATCTGTTTGGAATCATCCCAGAGTGCAGGGCTCAAGTTAAGAGAACCGAGCTAGAGGAGCTTGGCATTGGAACCAATGACCTCAAGACGTGTTGAGTGCTCCAACACTGGAGGCATTCCAGAGAAATGTGGAACCCTCTGTCCGATCTGCCTTGATTTGTAATTGTAAAGAGGTATGCAATCTCCAGGCTTAAAACCGGGGGACTTCAAGGGCCAGATGCAAGGGAGTGGTATCTGGAGACAGAGATCTAGTCTCATGCACTCCTGGACACATTTGTGGGGCCACTGTGAGATACAGGAAGTTGGACTAGATGGGCCTTTGGCCTGATCCAGCAGGGCTCTTGTAATGTTCTTATGTTCTTATGTTCTTATTTCTGTTCCTGCCTGGAGCGGGTTGGATTTGATGTCCTTAAAGGTTCCTTCCAACTTCACTCTTCTATGATTCTGTGATATGGCTCTGGGGCGGGTCGTGACCGACCCTTCGTGACCCCATGTCCATGGAGTTTTCTTGGCAGGGATACTGGAGTGGCTTGCCAGTTCCTACTCCAGGTGCGTACAGCACCTGGTATTCCCTGGTGGTCTCCCATCCAAGTACTAACCAGGCCCGACCCTGCTTAGCTTCCGAAACCAGGCGAGATTGGATGTGCTTAGGGCATCTGGGCAGCTCATGGGTCTGTGTTACCTGCAGTGTTAATGCCACTTTCAGAAGCGCCTGTTCAGTCATCCACGGTGGGATTCAGTTGGCCACTGTCGGAAACTGGATGTGGACACGGAAAGGCGCCTGGCCTGATCCTGCATTGGCTGTTCTGATTATGTGGCAACCTGCGTTGGCTGTGAATGTTCAATCTCTCTTGAGCTACTCGGAAGGCTCTTCTGCCGACTTAGTCTTTCCTTTCCTAAAGATTAATCCCTCCCCCATTTATTCAAATCTCAAGCTTTCCAGTTTGCAGTACGGGAAAAACAAACAAATGGTTTTTTTTGGACACCACCACCTAGAATCCTCTTCTGTGCTGCAATTCATAGGATTCTGCGAGATATAGTGCAAAAGAGGAACTTTTGGATCACGCAGGAGATTTGCAACAAATATCTGAAGCGGATGCCCTCTGCTTGCTCTTTGTAATCTTTGCAATCGCTCACTCCACTTCCTTCAAAGGGCTTATCAGTGACCTTTCCTTGCAAGGAAGAGGAGTCAAGTGGCCACCCCTCTCTATCCCACGAGCAAATACTCTGGTTTGTTTATGGGTTAGCCATCTAAGTCCGAGAAGGAGCAGGCGCCGCCCCGCCCCTCCTGCAAACCTGAAAGATCAGCCTCCATCTTTTAGTCTCCTCCTGTTAAACATGGGCCTGGCAGGTACAAATGCACAGAAGAGACTGCCAGGGTTGTCTACAGCATCCAAGCCTGAACTAGCTAATGGGTGTGATAAATTGATTCGGAGCATTGATTGCAGATCTTAAAAGGCCTCGGAGGGAGCCGGCGGTGCTGAGCGCAGCAGGGCATGGATCCTTGAATGCTTGGCTTCCAGCTGTTGGCAGGGCCGGGCTGGCGTTCCAACTGCATGAAGAATGCCCCTTTATCAAGAGAGAAAAAGCGACTCCAGCGCTTTAAATGAATGCTGAATGCCGTGTGCATATTTACTGGGAATTTGGTCCCTCTAAGTTGGAGACGTCCTCCCAAGGGGAATAGCCTGTCTCATGCCACTGGGAAATCACTGTCCTTCTCTGGGAGATAAATGTTGGGGCCAGGGCAAATAGAAGCCAAGAGCATGTGATATTTGTCTGGGACGTGGCTTTTAAGCCATTTCCACCCATTCTGAGCCCAGCACCAAGGCTGCCTTGACGTACTGGAAAAGTGTTTTCCTTTGTGTCCTGTGTACACCATATCAGCCTATTGCAAAGCCCAGAGTAAAGAGTGAGGAATGGTGGGGAAAGCCAACCATTCTGTGGTGAGGCCTGGACCTACCCCACCAGGGAGGTAAGGTGTAGTCCCTCCGCAAAGAAAGTTTAGGCTTAAAGAAAAACAGAGATGCGTGGGGGGACCACAAAGTGCTGCTGTATATTTATTTCTTTACAGTAGATTCTTCAGTGGATTTGCCCTAAATAACAATAACAATAATAACAATAACATCACCATCATCACCATCACCACCACCACCATCACCACCACCACCACCACCATCATCATCAACAACAACAACAACAGCAGCAGCAACAACAGAACTAGAAGGGACCTTCTGGATCACCCGGACCAGCCTGGTCAAGGAGGCACAGCAGGGAATCGAACCTCTGGCTCTACAGCATCTGTGGTTGCCCTGGGGCTAGGTCCCAGTTGCCCCACCCTAGTAATAGCCCTGAGGGAGTGTTTACCTGAGTACTCTGCCCTGCCCCATGCATTAGTTAGGAAGCGTCACCAGGACTCCTGAGACTTCTTGTCGCACCAAGCTTGAAAGCAGCAGCAGCAGCATACACCTTTTCCTCTCCTTGAGTGTCTTCCCTTTGTTCTGTTCTGCAGCAGAGAGGTCTCTTTCACCTCCACAGGCGTCTTTTGCCTCCCCAAAAAGCACCCGCAAAGAAGTGTTTAGAGTTGGCATTCCAAAAGCAAAGAGGTAGTGCCCAAATGCCGGCATGCTTCAGCTTAAAAGTTTCTTGCTAGTGAATTGATTGTGAGCGATTTTTCATCCCTTTGGAATAGGGAGTCAGGAATTTATATACTGTATGAAAAATGGCTGATGTCAGGAAGGGGCGATGAAGCTTAGTGGGATACATGGGGATCCTTGGAAAGAGATCTAGATCCTCTTTTGAGAACACCAGAGGTGAGCATGTTTTAGAGATCTTGGAGCATCACCCACTAAGACCTGCCATGGGTTTTGTCAGCTCCTCCAGTGGTTTCACATCTGAGGGTTTGGGACCTGAAACAGTGGGTACAACACTGGTGCAACTTTGAAGGACACTAAAAAACCCTCGGGGGAACCCCAGGTCGTCCTTGAGCTTGTTAGAGCTCTAACCCCTTGTCAGAGTCTGATCTCCATCAGACTTCTCCTTCAAACAATTATCCTTGTTTAGACATATATTGGGCTTTCCTGCTTCGAATATCCCAGCCCATTTCTAAAATTAGAATGACATATCACTTAAAGGATGCAGGGACACCACATGTAGTCCACTTTTGCAGTAGTAGCTGTTAAATCCAGTCCCAGTGGTGCTGTGAATCCACTTCTCGTTTTAATCTGGAGCTCACTGATACTGTTGACAGTATTGCACCCTATTCCCAGTCCAGCACCATGGATAGGTCCCGTTAAGCACCAAGTAAAACCAGGAGTGGATTCACAGCATCTCCAAAACTGGGCTTCCAGCTGCTGCTGTCTCTTTCAGCCTCTGTGGACACGTCACCAGGTGTTTGCTACAGGAGGCAGTCAAGTGCTTTTTCTTGTGGAAGAACAGGTCCTGTGTGTGTCCAGGAAAGAATTCTGCATCGGACTGTGGGTGGGTGGGGGAAGTTGGAGTCCTAATAAAAGAACTTTCCCAGGCTCTGGAGAGATATCTACAAGATGGGCAACCGAGCGATACATTCTGTTGCCAGCTGCTGTAGTCTTTGGGGACCTCAGCATCCGTCTCACCCGAATGGTTCCCTCTGAGTTTAATTACAGGCTTGCTTAACTTTTAGAGAATAACAAGGCAGCTTAATTGAGCAATTAACAGATAGCGCTTCTGCTTCATCTTTGTTGTGGAGGAGGAGAAGAAAAAGGGGCTTGATTCACCCTTGGTGTCACTGTGCCTACGCAGAAGCTGGTGGCGTCGTACCACCTGCTTATCTAATTCATATTATGTTTACTTTTGGGGAATATAATGAATCCAGGGAGAGGCATACCGTATAGGAGCTATAGGTGCAAGGCTATGGATCAGGCAAACCCGCAACATCACAATGAAACCATTTTGTGTAGCATTATATGGGGTGGGTAAATGGTATGCACTTAATATGGGGAATCCTAGAGATGAGTTGCCCCAAGGGTCAACCCATTAATTCTATAGGGTAGGTATTCAGTGTAAGAACGTCACAATGTAAAGGTCCCTTTTCTTGAACTTGTGCAAGAAGAAAATGCAAACATTTCCTGCATGCTGACAAGAGGGTAAGGTACCTTCAATCAGTCTTTCATAGGATTTTCATTTTTGTAAGAATTCCCCACCCACACAAAATCAAAACTAGACTATGGGTGATACCTTCATAGGCTGCTAGTATTTATTTTATTTATTTATTAATAGATTTATACCCCGCCCATCTTCCCAAGGGAACTCTGGGCGGCTTACAGAGCTGAACTAGTCAGCAAAATTCACAAAATAGACATCACGAGTATAATACACATAATAAAACAAGCAGCAAAAGGCACCCTATGTAGTTACCAACCTCGCTGCTAAAACAACAAAACACTGAGAAATAGGCAATTGATCGATGGCGGGGGGGGGGGGGGAGAAAGAAACTATTATGCTAGGTCACCAAAGGCCTCACGGAATAGGATGGTCTTCACCACTCTACGGAAGGCCAGCAGGGACTCTGCAGAGCGCACTTTACTGGGTAGGCTGTTCCACAAAGCTGGAGCAGCGACAGAGAAGGCCCGGCTTTGAGTAAGTGATCGCCTGGCCTCTCGAGGGGTGGGAACCCGAAGCGAGTGCGCCCGTGACTGCCGAACCGGACGGGCCGAAGTTGACCGCTGGGCGATCCGCTCTGCCAGGTAGTCCGGGCCCAAGCCATGGAGGGTTTTATAAACTAAAACCAGGACCTTGAATCTGATCCGGGAGGCAACGGGTAGCCAATGCAGCCGGGCCAGGACCGGGGTGATGCGGTCATAGCGACGCGCACCCACCACCAGTCTGGCCGCCGCATTTTGCACCCGCTGCAGTCGCCGGAGGAGAGTCAAGGGCAGCCCCATGTAGAGAGCATTGCAGTAGTCCAACCTCAAGATCACCAGCGCCTGGACCACTGTAGTAGTAGTAGAAAAATAAAAAAAAGTTGCTGAGCTTTCGAGAGCAAGCCCTCTTTTTCAAAGCAGGTATAAAAGTCCAAACATGGCAAGGGATGTCATTTGCCAGGAGAGAGTTCTTAAAAGTTCACTTGGCAAGATGGAGGCCAGGCTTCTTCTTGGAAGGCACAGAGCAGCATGGTCCGATGGAGCTGGACTTTACAGGCCAGTTCAAACACCTCCCTCTTGCTTACAACCATCACCTCTATTGGCTCTTCGAAGCAGAAGGCTCCTGGTTGGCCAGAGATGGGTTCAGGCATGTCCAAACGTCGGCCCTCCAGATGTTTTGGACCACAACTCCCACAGTCCTTTGCCATTGGAAATACAGGCTTGGAATTCTGGGAGTTGTGGTCCAAAACATCAGGAGGGCCGAAGTTTGGACATGCCTGGGTTAGAAGTAGGAGGTTAATGCAAAAACACATGCTCTCCCCTGGGGGGGGGAGAATTTAAAAAATGCCCCACTAGGTAGATCCAATTAAGACCCAATAGAAGGGAAAATGATATCACAGTACCTAGTGTTAATGTCCTGTTGCTGTAGATGTTTCTTTTGCCTTCCTCATGGTGGAGGTGGCTCTTTTCGTGGTATCTTGTTCCATTGCAGTAAAAAAGGAGTTTGGAGCCATGCAGCCATTAAAACAAACAAAATCAAATAATCTAAATCTTCCAAATTCCACAAAACAATAACTGAGCAAAACTATGCTGGCCACGGCATTGTTTCATAGATGTTTAAGAACTAGAATTCATGGATAGGTTGTATTTGGTTTTTCAGAACTTCTGCACTTGGTATATCTATGTCTGTGCCTTGCATATCCGTATAGGTTTTGTGCAGAGTCATCTTGTACAAATTGTGGGGACCTAGGGGTGGGGGAAGGAGCTCTTGGTCTCACTCTTGCACTGGAGATGAGGAATCTTCTGAGATGTGGTTCCTTATACAATTCCTCCCTTTCGTTCCAAGCAGCCCTTATTGACGAGAAGAACTTGAGCAAGGGAATCTGCACAACCCTAGCAGAGAAGTTAAAAAGAAATCCACAAACAACCCATCCAGTGCTGCTATTTCTTATCTATAGAACCACTGTATATGGGAACTACGCATAGTCAATGTATCCAACCTGTCATGGAAAACTGGCCGGCCTGTCTGACATCACAAATAAGAGAACTCCTTGCCGGAAAAATTATCTTCTGTTTTGTATCACTATAAATATATCCAGGGACCCAACGAGAGATGGGGAGCAGCAACTTTGCCACAGCTCCTTGGTGGGGATTCCTTCACGGTGCTCAGTGGCACAGGAATGGGGGAGCCACTGCCTTAAAGAAGCTCATTCTAGCTGGTCGCCATTGGAGATCACACCTCTTGTCCTAACTTTCTCTTTCCTCCTCAGGGGAGCACGCTGAGGAAGCGGAAGATGTATGAAGAATTCCTCAGCAAGGTCTCCATTTTGGGTATGTGTGTTATTATTATTATTTTTAAATGTATTAATTCCAAATGCCTAGCTTCACTCTCATCCAGTGAACTCAAGAAGTACCCAGGGCTCTCTTTCTTCCTATGCTGCCGTCACAACATCCCTGTGAGGTTGTCCGGGAGTTGAGTCCTGGCAACTGGACTCCTTTTCTTGTGAGATCAAAACATTTCGCCACTCACCCAAGTAGCTTCTTCAGGCTGAGGACGGTTGGTGGGAGGCTTCCAATTTAGAGTTCACGTTCGTTTTGCCCCAGAATAGGCTCCTTAGGCGGACAATGGCCTGAGGTGTGTGAAAGTCACATGGGAAGCTCACTCCTTATCTCAACCTTAACCCTTTCTTATACAAACACAAAGCTGTTTCTCAACAAGTGTGAACAGCAGTAAGCACAAGAGGGCATCTATAGACAATCTTGATTGCTGCCATTTGCATTCAATCCACTTCACAGACTGATGCTTGTTTCTCCTTAGATTACTGGTTTGTATAACATAAAATCTGTACAACATAAAAATTTCCGGAGATAGGGGAAATTTGCTTAACAGAATCACCTATGGGGTGAATCCGTACTACATAAAATGGTCGCGTTAGGGATTACTCTGTTTTCAACGCATTCCTATGGGAAATTTGTATAAAGGAAAATTCACTTAACATAATTTTATTTGGAATGAATTAATTCCTTTATACAAGGTACCACTGCATTTTATTTTTGCTGGCTTGTACTCTATTTCACAATACTCTTATCTATTATCCTGGTATTTCCTTTTAAGTATGCTGTGCCACAAAAGATGGAATCCCAGAATCCACTGACTATATTTATTCTATTTTGAATATTTTTACCCCATCTTTCTCCTTGGAAAAGGAACCAAGGTGGCTTGCAATAATGAGGGACAACATAGAGACCAAAACATTTAAGAGTTCTGGCTATGGGAATTCCTACAGACCTTTTGGGGGTCCGTAGTCCACCAAGTCTGAAAATCTCATGCCTTGTAACTGCTTATCTCCTCCAAGATAATCTAAGCTAAACTAAGGAGGACACAGGTGGGCATGAAGTATTAATTTATATTCATAAATACATAGACTTATAGAATCGTAGAGTTGGAAGAGACCTCGATGGCCAATCCAGTCTAACCCGCTGCCACGCAGGAACCCCCATCAAAGTACCCCGACAGATGACCATCCAGCCTTTGCTTCAAAACCTCCAAAGAAGGAGAATCCACCACCTTCCCTGGCAGCATATTCTACTACCGAACAGCTCTAACTGTCAGGAAGTTCTTCCTAATGTTCAAATGGAATCTCTTTTCCTGTAATTTGAAACCATTGCTCTGAGCCCTAGTCTCTGAAGCCATGGAGAACAAACCAGTCCCTTCTTCAATATGACATCCTTCCCAATATTGAAACATAGCTATCACATCCCCTCTCCGCCTTCTTTTTTAAGGCTAAACATTCCCAGATCCCTAAGTTGTTGTTGTTGTTAGAATCATAGAATCATCGAGTTGGAAGAGACCTCAAGGGCCATCTAGTCCAACCCCCTGCCATGCAGGAACCCCCATCACAGTATTCCTGACAAATGGCCATCCAGCCTCTGCTTAAACACCCCCAAAGAAGGAGACCACCATACCCTCCGTGGCTGCATCTTCCACTGCCGGACACCTCTAATCCTCAGAGGGACAGCTCTAACCATCAGCTCTAACATACATGGAAGCCAAACAGAAAAACAAAACAAAACAAAACAAAACAGTGGGTTTCAGGTGTCAGAAAGGAAAAGTGGAGTAAATTTAAATGCAGCCGGAGAACAGGAGGCCGCCGAATGCGGTTCAGCGTGGGGGTGACATTTTGCTCATTGCCTTGAATGAAAGTGACTCAACTGAACTAGAAATTTTCACCTTGAAAATCATCTCCCATCGACACAATCAAGGGAGAGGCGTTCGCCATCTCTTTACCTCCGGCTGCTGGGAGAGGCGCGGAGCGGTTACGGGGTGGGCAAGGATGGCTGCAAGGCTGGCGCTTGGGATTTCGCTGAAAGTCACAAGGAAACAGTATTTAGAAATACACTTGCAAAAGGTTAGCGAGATGGAAGGAGAGGTCTGGACCCCTTAGAAAAAAGCTGGATCCCTGACCACATGGAGTAGGAAACGCAATCCTGTGCTCAGGATAGCTGCATATTTGCCCAATTGTCCCATTGCTGTCGATAGGGGCCTTCTGAACTTCCCCTTCACCTCTTGTGTTATGGTTCTTTGCCTTTAGACTGACGTTGTACCAGCCTGGCCTTCATAGATGCAACACTTTCTAATAGAGAAGCCTCTAGACCCATTGGGGTGGGATGCAGGCAGACCTTTCATAAGAAGCCCTAGCCACTAATAATAATACAGCATCTGGCTTCTCAGCTTGCCGTAAAATCGTTATTCCTGTTTGTTTGCATCTTCCGTCAACCGCAGTATTGCCACAGCTTGAGTCAAGCGTATCGGTGGGTGAGAAAGGCAGGAACAAGATACCTCTAAACATATAAATGCCTTTTTTGGGGAAATGTGCTTTTAGTTTAATTGTTTCAGTCATGATGGGTCTATGCAGTAAATGGAATGGAATATGCAAAAGGCAGGAAACCACTGAAGTTACAGTCCTCTGTAAAGGAGAACACATTGCTAACCTGCCTATTAAAAACAGTAAGGTATCAGGCACTGTCAAGTTAATTCTGACTTATGGCAATCCTTATCAGGGTTTCCCAGGGAAAGAATGCTCAAGAGGAGGTTCGCATTCTCTTCTTTTGGAGGTTCCCTGGGACAGTGCAGCTTCCCCAAGGCCACCCAGGCTGGCTCTTCTCCCAGGAGACCCAGTGGGGAATTGAACTCCCAACCCCTGGGTCTGCAATCAGAGACCCTCCAGCCTGCTCATTAAGGAACACGCCTTCAGTCATTTAGCAATGGGCTCCATACTTGGCTGGGAAGACTGGGAAGGCGCCCAAAGAAGTTGCAATTATGTTTTGCAGTGCTTAGGAAAAACATACGGGAAATCACCCAGAGTACGAGATCTATCTCCTTTACAGCTTATTTCACCCTCCCCCCCCCACCCCCCTACCCCGAGCTAAATGAAGAGCACCAATTAATGCAAATCATAGGAGGCCATTTCAAGATTACCAGCACCTGTACAGCACAGCATTTCCATGCAACTTCTTCTGAAGCAATTGGGTGGGTTGGAGATTTTTCAGCAATGGGCTCGCATAACCACACGTAGAGATGGGCACGACTAGGGAAAATGACGTTTTCGAGTTGTCGTGTGTCGGAGGCAGTCCGTTTCGGCTCGTTTCTGTTTTTCGCGAAATTTCGCAAAAATCAGTCGGTTCGTTTTTTCGTTTTTTCGTTGTCGTTAGTACTGGTTTGGGGGGGGTAGCGGGCTCCTGGAGGGAGCTGCAGGAGTCAGCCAGAGCCAAAAGTGACGGACTGGCAGACTCTTTGCACCCGCTGTGTCTCACGTACTTGCATGTAGTGCAATGCAAGTAGATCTGGCTTAGGGTTAAGACGGGTTAGCGCAAGGGCTAGGGTTAGGCTAGTTACGGGTGAGGTTAGGGTGAGTATTGGGGTGCACCTCTGGGTGCCTCTCTGACCCACTTAGAAGGACAGTGTGCTGGCGTATGGGTTAGGCTTAGGCTTAGGGTTCGGGTTTGGGCTACGATTAGTGGGCTGTTTATGCCCGATTGGCACATCCCAGAAGTCTCTGTGGTCAACCTGGCCAAGTGGCCATGCGATTGGTGGAAAATTTGCATGGTCCACTCCCATGGGCGAGCCCATCATTGCGAATGTGCAGGTGTAATAAAATAAAATAAAATAAAATAAAATAAAATCAACGGAGACTTTTTTTTTGCAAGAAAAACCCACTGCTGCTACTGTAAAAATTCAAGCATTTAAAATAGCTAATTTTTGCATGTTTCTGTGGTGCTTTGGTGGGGTTTTGGACAACGATTTCAAAAAAAATATTGCGGTCGCCATTTTGGATCCCCCGCACTGCATGGCAAATGGATGCGCCCTCCCAGCCTGGTACCAGCAGCGCAGCAGTAGCAATAGCCAAGGAGAGGGGGGGCGGGGAAACCCCCCCCCCCAAATAAAACACCCTTCTGGCCTGGTAGGTGCCCTCAGACAGTTTTCACCTACTTTTAGGGCCGGGAATCGGGTTTTTTTTTACTTTTAAAAACTTTTTTTCTGTGCCGCTTGGCATTGCGCGATCGCCGCAATGCAAGTAACGAGCACGACAAATCAGACCAAATTGTTCGTTCGTCGGTTCGAGCTCGAATTCTGGCGGAGTAATTCCCGTTACCGTTTCCGTAGAGTAATGGATACGAGTAACGGAAACGGAAACGGGAATACCGCTAAGTCGTGCCCATCTCTAACCGCACGTAAGCGGAGTCCTCAGCCCGAGTGGCAGCTATTTTAGGATTCTGAATAAACTACAGACATCACCCAGCAGCATGAGCAGAAACCAGCATGGGACCTTCTCCTGCTCCTGCCTGAACCCAGGAGGCATTCTAGTCTCAAAAGAGTCTTTCACCTCGGACACAGTGAGTTACTAACACAAGAGAACAGTGCAGTATCACCGTTAGTCTGAAACTATGAACATAAGAACATAAGAAGAGCCCTGCTGGATCAGGCCAAAATCCCATCCAGTCCAGCTTCCTGTATCTCACAGTGGCCCCACCAGATGCGTCTGGAAGCGCATGAAACTAGATATCTGTCTCCCGCAACCACTCCCCTGCATCTGGCCCTTGAAGTACCCTAGTTTTAAGCCTGGAGATGACACATCTCCATCATGGTTTGTAACTTGTGATGGACTTTTCCTCCAGGAATCTGTCCAATCCCCTTTTGAAGGCATCCAGGCTAGATGCCATCACCACATCTTGTGGCAGGGAGTTCCACAGGCTAACAACACGCTGGGTAAAAAAATATTTTCTTTTGTCTGTTCTCACTCTCTCAACCCTCACTTTGAGTGGATTTCCCCTAGTCTTGGTGTTTTTGTGAGAGGGAGAAGAGCATCCCTCTATTCACTTTACTCATGCCCTGCATTATTTTGTACGTCTCAATCATACCCCCCTCAGGCGCCTTTTTTCCAGACTAAAGAGCCCCAAATATGCAATACTCTTTGCCTTCATTGGAAGCCCAGTTGTCTTAAGAAGGAAGCAATGTCTGTTTATCCCAGCACATGCTTTTCTTAAATACTTCACTTACCTTGACACCTCTGTTATGGTCACTTTAATGTGGCACTGGAAGGGACCTTTGCAGATACTCTGAACTGCCTGAAAGATACACAAATCAAATCTGAAACTTCCCTAGAACCCAAAATGTCGAAACAGAGGCCGACTTCCTTTGGGCATCTCCTGAGAAGGCAGGATTCTCCGGAAAAGACAATAATGTTTGGAAAAGGATGAAAGCAGAGGGAAAACAGGCAGACCAACTAAGAGACGGATCAATTCTCTAGTTTAAAGGAACCCGCCGGCTTGAGTTTGCAATAGCTGAGGCCAAAACATGGTGGAGCATGGTGGCTCAGCATGCTAGAGTACTGAAACTGTCGGCTGCAAAATCGGCAGCTCGGCGGTTCGGATCCCGGGTGCCACGTAGCGGAGCGAGCTCCCACTGTTCACCCCAGCTCCTGCCAACCTAGCAGTTCGAAAACATATAAATACAAGTAGATAAATAGGTACTGCCATAAAAAGCAGGAAGGTAAACAGTGTTCCGCGTACAGAAATGCATTCAGCCATGCTGGCTACAAAGCCATGGACTTGCACAACACTGGCTCTTTGGCTTAGAAACAGAGACAAGCACCACCCCTAGAGTCAGACACAACTAGCACACATGTGCAGGTGGAATCTTTACCCTCATTTTACCAGGCTTTTGCAATTGCTGAGGCCAAAAGATGGGGGAGAGCTCTCATTCGTAGGGATGCCATAAATCCGAAGTGACTTGATGGCATGTCACACCAATGGCAGTATGCTCCCTTCGCCCGTGTAATTTGCACATTTGCTTGCTTTTGTTGTTTCCCCCAACTTGACAACACATAACAACAAACAGTGATGCTAGGAGGAGGAGTCTTTCCTCTTACCATGTGTGCTTCCCAGGTACAGGGAGATGGCCGGGAAGTCACCATCATTGGAAAGAAGGGCAGAGCTTGGGTGAACTCCCTGAATCTAGTTCAGGAAGGGTTCCCCTCCTGCCCTGCAGGTTCCGGGTTGGAAAGAGGCAGCAGCGTTGTTCGCAAAGAAGGTCCGCCAAGGTTCCGGAGGAGGCCAACGGAACGGATGCACAGAGATCTTGCTTTTGATCTTCCAGAATCCCTGGACAAGTGGGAGCGGCTGACGGTGGCAGACGCCCTGGAGCCTGTCCAGTTTGAAGACGGAGAGAAGATTGTCGTTCAGGGAGAGCCAGGGGATGACTTTTTCATCATCACAGAGGTAAGCCTGTTGTTCCTAATGCCAGCCGTGTCCCCAAAAGCATTATAGGACATTGTTGAAGTACAGTGGCCCACTGCCCTTTCGCAGTTCATATACTGCGGTCCCACTATATTGCGGGACCACAGTACCCCGAAAGTTATTGAGGGAGTGGGGGAAAGTTTTAAAAGCCGGGGCTTTCCAAACCTCCTCCCTCCCCCCCCCCCCGTTCCCCAGGCCCCAGGCTCCAGCTGATTGGAACTGGTGTGGGGAAATAAAAGGTTTTTCTCCCCTACCCCAACGCCAATCAGCTGGAGCCCAGGGCTTGCCTCCATGGGGGCATCGTGCGCCGCTTCTCCCCGCCCCCTTGGGTAGCTGGGAAGAGCTGTGCAATGTTTAAAAAGGGCTTTCTGCCACGGAGCCAAGCTCTGTGGCAGAAAGCCCTTTTAAACATCGTGCACCACTCCCCCGCAACACCCCCCCCGGTGCTGGGAAGTGGCGCACAATGTTTAAAATTGTGCCCCCCCCCAGCCCCGACCCGACCTGCATCTGCATATCGTAGATTTTCAATGATCGCGGGTCAGGCCGGCCCCTAACCCCTGCGATAGACGGGGGTGTGTGTTACTGTATCCCATCAGATCAGGTTTGGGATTCTGCTCTGAGAACGCCGGAACTATCATTGTGTGAACTGGGATTTGGAGCTGAGCTTTTTGCCGGAGTGGTTCTTCAGGGGTTGGGGGGGGGCGGTTTACTGTATCAGAGGTCCTATGTTCTTGGAATGCTCGCTGTGGCGACTCTTGTGCCCCAGAGCAAGGACCCATTTCTTTGAATAAAAGTTAAAAAGGTGCAAAAACATGAGGGCGCATTTGGGGATGCCTGTTCACCTTAGTAAACTCAAGGCTGTGCTTCTTGACCTTGACTGCCACGCCCCTTGTGAAATGAGAATGTGTCTTAGGACAATAGTCCTCAACTGTTGGTCCTGCAGATGTTTCAGACATGGCTAGTCACTCCTCAGGGAGTCTTGGAATAGGAGTCTGAAACATCTGGAAGATGAAGAATTGGGATTTAGTGCTTTAGAAGACACCATTCCCTCCTGTCAAGGTCAGCAGGAGGTGGATTCATGTCAGAGGTTAGTCTGGGCGTCTGCCCTGGAGTTAGGTCTGAGGAACCAAGCTAGAGAAGGTCAGAAAAAATTGCAACAGGATGAGGGTAGACAGTGGTTCATCCATGGCCATAATAAAACCAACCAACCAAGAAGCTTGCGATGGACCTCTCTATCTCAAAGGGATGCCAATGAGTGGATGGGCCACTTCAGAAGCTGTGAGTACTTCTCCATCAAGTAGGTTGTCTTTAATGGCTCAGTCTGTGGAATAACTGCATAAGGAAGCAAAGGCCTTGTTTTGGACTTGGACCCTTCTTGATTCCTGCATGTTGCAAGGGGGAACTGCCAGGAACTTGTGGTGCATAGATGGAGGTAACATTCTGCCAGGGACATTTGTCTGCCATCATTCCTGGTCTCATAGAAAGAAACCCAGACAGAGATTTGTTTTTATACTGGGTGTGTACTGAGGTGAGCAAAGTGCGGGGGTCGTGGCCTCCTCACCACGCTATACATGTCGGGTTGACTCTCCTTAATGTCATCTTCCCAATCTACAAGATATTCCCAGTATGGGCTTCTCTGGGTGGCCACCCCGAGGGAAGCCCATTCGTCCACCCTAAAAGATTGGCCTACTTTGTGGTGGCTCCTACCCTATAGAACCAGTTCCTGGAGGAGCTCCCACTGCCCCCCCCCCCCGTTTACATTCAGGAGGCAGTTAAAAACCATGCTGTACAAGAACGTATTCCACATCGATCACGTCTGAGTGTTTCTTTCTATTCCATTTGACCTGGTTTTCTACATGATCGGTTTTGTATGTGTCTACTTCTGCCAACTCCTCTTATTGTCATTGTAGTGGTTAAGGCTTCATTTATTCCATGTTTTATATTTGTAGCAACTTTGGCACTAATGGGGGCAGTATAGAAATCCCACCCACCCACTAACCAACCAACCAGTGACAGAGACAAAGAGACAGACAAACTGAGATAGAGAGAGGGAGAGAGAGAGAGAGAGAGAGAGAGAGAGAGAGAGAAAGAGACAGAGACTGAGAGACAAACTGAGAGACAGAGACAGAGAGACAGACAAACTGAGAGAGAGAGAGACAGAGAAAGAGACAGAGAAAGAGAGATAGAAAGTAGAGATGGGCACGACCAGAAAAAATTACGTTTCGAGTTGTCGTTTGTCGGGACGGGCCCGTTTCGGCTCGTTTCTGTTTGTCGCGAAATTTTTCAAAAATTTGTCATTTCCGTTTGTCGTCTGTCGTTTGTACAGTGGTTTAGGGAGCGTAACGTGTAGCCGCCATTATAATTATGTTGGGGTTGTTGTTAGTGTGACAGGAAACCTCGTCGGCACTTCTCTGTCTCACTAAGAACATTTGGGGGTTAGTGTGTCAGAGGAACCTCGCCGGCGCTTCTCTGACTCACTAAGAAGGAAAGCATACTGGCGTACTTCCGTACAGGTTACGCTTAGGGAGGGAGGGAGTGGGTCTCTGAGTTGAAGGCACCTCTCTGGGTGCATCACTCTGACCCACTAAGAAGGGATAGTGTACTTGCGTACAAATCTGGGTTAGGGTTGGGGTTAGGGTAAGGGCTAGGCTTAGGGTTACGGTTAAGGTTAGGGTGGGTTAGTGGGCTGCACCTCTGGGTGCCTCTGACCCACTAAGAAGGACAGTGTACTGGCGTATGGGTTAGGGTCAGGGTTAGGGCTAGGGTTAGGGTTAGGGTTAGAGTTGGTGGGCTTTTTATGCCCTCTCTGGCACATCCAGAAGTCTCAGCAAAACCTGGCCATGCGATTGGTGGAATGGCTCCAAAAATTTGCATGGTCCCATCCCATGGCCAGCCCATCATTGCGCGTGCGCAGGTGTAAAAAAATAAAAATAAAATAAAATAAAATAAAATAAAATAAAATAAAATAAAATCAATACGACATTTTATTGCTATAAAAAACCTACTGCTGCTACTATAAAAATTCAGGCATTTAAAATACCTAATTTTCACATGTTTTTGTGGTGCTTTGGTGGGTTTTTGGACCACGATTTCAAAAGAAAAATTGTGGTCGCCATTTTGGATCCCCCCCCACCGCATGGCAAATGGAGATGACGAGGATGACCCCCCCCAGCCTGGTGCAAGCAGCCCAGGACAGGAGAGGGGGGGAAGGCCGGGGACCCCCCCCCCCAGAAACCACCCCTCGGTAGGTGCTCTCACTGAGGCAGGCATATTTTCACCTGCTTTTATGGCCGGGAATCGGGTTTTTTTATTTTTTAAACTTTTTTTCTGTGCTGCTTGGCATCGCGCGATCGCCGCGATGCCATGAACGACAACAAAAAATCAGACCCAATTTTTCTTTTTCGGTTCGGGTTCGAGCTGGAACGGAGTAATTCTCGTTACCGTTACCCGTTACGTAACGATAACGAGAACCGAAAACGGAAATGACAATTTCGCCTAGTCGTGCCCATGTCTAATAGAAAGAGACAGAGAGTGACAGAGACAGAGAGACAGACAAACTGAGAGAGAGAGAGAGAGAGAGAGAGAGAGAGAGAGAGAGAGAGAGAGAGAGAGAGAGAGAGAGAGAGAGAGACAGAGACAGAGACAGAGACAGAGACAGAGACAGGGAGACAGAGAGACAGAGAGACAAAGTGAGAGTGCAAAAATGACTGTTAAACCCATTTAAGTCTCTAAAATAGATATTTTCCCTGGCTTGCAAGCATTCCGTTTGGCTCCTTTCGTTGTTTGGGGTTTAAAACCTCATTTCATAGGGATCTGTAGAACTGGAGATAATGTTTTGCATTCCATGCTTGGGATGACAGTAGGGCGCTTGATTCTCGTTGGTCTCTATTGCCTTCTACCTGGCTGCCTTTTCAAGCACTGCGTTAGGCTGAACTGCAGGATTCCAAAGGCAGGGGGGCGAGGAAGAATCAGGCAAGAAGGCAGAACTGGAGTAACCATAAAGCTTTCCCATTCACACCTGTAGAAAATGGGTTTGGAGGGGCTAAGTTAATAAGAAAAAGGCTGCACTCGTAAAAACAGACTGATGTAGACTTGAAATACATCTGTGTACTAAACGCAGTGCTTAGAAATCTCTTAACCAACTTCTGTGTTTCTAAATGAAGAACATGAAAGATGGGAAATTTGTTTACTTTGAGATCTCAGTTGGGGACAGGACATTTTGGAGATTGCTCATCTATAGGGTCGACCTAAGCCAGAAAGTGACTGCATGGCACATAACATCAGCAGCCAGTTTGAAATACTGTGTTCTGTTTTGTGGATGTATACCACACTCAGCGCATCCTGCCACTCAGTGGTGCAATGGATGGTGAGGAGTGAGAGCTTGGAATTCATCAGTTAAAACTTAATTGCTTGCCCCAATTACTGTATATACTCGAATATAAGTCGAGTTTTTCAGCCCTAATTTTGGGCTGAAAAAAGGGGCCCTTGACTTATATTTGGGTCAATACTTTTAGTCACTGAGCAAGTGCTTGGGTCAGTGGTTCAAAGTCATTATTAACATCATGCGCCGTTTCTCCTGCACCCCCTTCGTTGTGCGGAAGCAGTGTGCAATGTTTAAAATGACTTTGAGCCACCGACCCAAGCACTTGCCTCGGTGGCTAAAAGTCATTTTAAACATCACACACCGCTCTCCCAGCTCACAAAGGAGGAGCTGCCAGGCCCTGCTGCAGTTCCCACCCTAGACTTATACTCGAGTCAATAAGTTTCCCCAGGTTTTTTGGGTTAAATTAGGGCCCCGACTTATATTCGGGTTGACTTATACTCGAGTACAGATGGTAAGTGACATTTTTAGTATTAATTAATGCCTGTGGCATTCCATTTTGGGTGAGCAACATGTTGTATACATTGAACATGTCATTGTGTGTGTGTGTGTGTGTGTGTGTGTGTGTGTGTGTGTGTGTGTGTGTGTGTGGTGTGTGTGTGTGTGTGTGATTCGTGGGTTGCTCTTTTTGGGGCCAGTGTTATTAATTTTGGTTGATTCCCAACAAGTCAAACAAATGTCTGACTCACAAATTACTAACAAATCAGCAAATCAATTTTTCTAATTTTCGCAGTAATGCACCATAGAATTTCCTCTTAACATTTTAACTGTTTTTCTAAAAAAAACATTTCCCATTAATGCATTAGCCCCACTAGTAACATTTCCTGGCTCTGGGCTGGAATTAGTACGGAGACTTTCGTTTCTGGCCAATGTTCATATTCTTTCCAAAAGAACTTAATTATCTTCCACTGACTCTCCTCCCAGCCGTCAGCTGTCTTGGAAAAATGTCTAGTTCCCGTAGCAGCTCCTGAGCAAAATACATCAAACCATCAATGAACAGGCCCAATTTGTTTTTCACTGCTCCAGCCTCGGACGTACTTGACCGACTCCCTTTCTTGCTCCAGAAACAACACAGGAGGCTGGTTTCAAAATGTCCATACAGTGCTACCTTGTATAAAGGAATTAATTCATTCCAAATGAATGTCTGTTAAGCAAATTTTCCATTCTACTAATTTCCCATAGGAATGCATTGAAAACGGAGTACAGTAGGACCCCAGTATCCGCTGGGGATTGGTTCCAGGCCTTACCGTGGATAATGAAATCTATGGATAAGAGAGAACACCAACAAACACCCCCCCCCAAAAAAAACCCTGCTGTTTTGTGACAGTATGACAGTAGTTGCTTTATGGCTGCTGTTTTACAACAGGAGTTTGCTTTACAGCTGCTGTTTGGTGTGACAGTAGCTTAGTTTGCGTCTGCTGAATTATATATTTATTTTATCCTCTGCCAAAGGTGGATAACTGAATCAGTGGATAATGGATCAGTGGATACGGGGGTCCTACTGTAATCCCTAATCGTGACCATTTTTACGTTGTACGGATTCGCCCCATAGGCGATTCTGTTAAGCAAATTCCCCATATCACCGGAATTTTTATGTTGTACAGATTTTATGTTACACAAACCATTTGTTATACCAGGGTCCACTGTATTTCCGCCAGGACTGAAGAAATGTCTGCTCTGATGTGAATTTGGTGGAGCTACAACACCTCTCCTAGTTGGCTGGAGAGCTCAGTAGGTTAGGTCCCTAGCTGTAGAGCAGGCATGTTCAAACTTCAGCCCTCCTGATGTTTTGGACCACAACTCCCAGAATTCCAAGCCTGTATTTCCAATGGCAAAGGACTGTGGGAGTTGTGGTCCAGAACCACCTGGAGGGCTGAAGTTTGGACATGCCTGCTGTAGAGCCAGAGGTTGGGTGTACAAACCCCCTCCCCCACTTGAGAATGGGAGAAGGGCCAGCCTAGGTGGCCTTGGGCATAGCCCCAGCAATGCCACGGAAGATGGGAAGGAATTACTCCTCTCTTGTGAAGAGGGGGTGGGTGGGTTCCACCCTCTCATTTGCAGGCCAATTGCTTTTTCCCAAAGGGTGGTCTTTCCCGTAAGAAGCGCTTGCAAGTTCTTCTCCTTTTCATGATCGGAGAAGTTGGCTGAGGAGTAAAACGGAATCAGTAAATAAACACACAATAGAAAAACAGCAAGGAACACCAGGGCTAACCCTACAGATTATATTCAAAATCCAGTGAGAAATGATTTTTAAAAAATAGATTCGCCTTGCACTACAATGTCAAAAAGCAGTTTTCTAAAAAGCAGTATATTTAAAAAGCAGTTTTCTAAAAAGCAGTGTTCTTGCCCAAATCTGCATCAGGAATGCTTAGTGTCGCCCCTCTACCCCATCCCATCCCATTTGAGCAAAAGGTTTGGGGTGGCAGTTTTGGACATTGTCTAACTTCCTAGAGAGCCATTACTGGTCAAAATGAACAATACTGAGCTGTAATAACCACATAGGTAAAGAGAAAGGCTCCCTCCGCACAGGCATACTCGTTGTGTCCGACTCTAGATGTTTTGGGCCACAATTCCCACAATCCTTTGCCATTGGCATCCTAAGCTTAGAATTCTGGGAGTTGTGGTCCAAAACATCAGGAAGGCTGAAGTTTGGACATGCCTGATTTAAATGCTTTCAAGGTGCTAGGTTGGCAGGACCTGGGGTTAGGGTTAGGGTTAGGGTTAGGCTGAATGTATTTCTGTCCATGGAACACTGTTTTACCTTCCTGATTTTTACAGCGGTACCTATTTATCTACTTGCAATTACATGCTTTCAGACTGCTAGTTTGGCAGGAGCTGAGGTTAACAGTGGTAACTCACTCCACTGCATGGCACCTTGGATTCGAACCGCTGAGCTGCTCAATTGGCAGATGACAGTTTTCAGTGCTCTAGCCCGCTGAGCCACCATGCCCATCACATACCACATAATCCATCCAGTCAATTGTGACCCCGTTTCAGAGTTTTCCAGGGAGAGAAAATACAGAAGTGGTTGACCGTTCCCCTGTTCCAGGGGTGCCCTGGGACTGTGCAGCTTGCCCAAGGCCACCTAGGCTGTCTCTTCTCCTGGGAGGCACTGGGAGGGCATTAAACTTGGGCTCAGCAACCTGATGCTCAAACCACTGAGCTATCCAGCCATGTTGCGCTAGGTGGGTCAAGAACCCCAGCTGATAGAAAGCAACTTCTTATGTGCATCAGACGGCATTATTTTAAGCGTTGGCAAACTGGCCAGTCGATAAGCTTATAGATCCTGTATCTATTAAATGGTTATTGTTTTTCTCTGCCTTCCCAGACCTTTTTGGGGGCTCTCATTTCCCACTCTGTGCTTTGCTCAACAGGGGTCAGGTTCCCCCCCCCCCCAGCCTGGGCAGATGTTGAAAACATCTGCTAGATTTTCAAGGTCATGGAATTATCCCGCTGGAGATTCCTGGCAGGGAGGTTGCCGAGTCCTAAGCGCCGTGCGAGGCTTGGTTGCCATAAAGAATTATAGTGTTGGCACCGGAACTTCCAAACAGATGCGCCATTCCCAAAAAACAAATTTGCAGCCATACCATAAACTATCGCTGCTGTGTACATAACACCCAGGGGGGTTGGCCCTTCTGGTTTCACTTAAATGAAAGCGTACAGTGAGCTCTCTGCATGTGTCTTTGAAAGTACCTGTTTTTAAAGAACGCCTCTGGATTCTTGGTTTTCCCATTCATCGACAAAGCCATTTAATGCACTGGGTGATGAACAAGTTGGTGGGGTCCTGTCACAGAGTGGATTTGCAAGGCTACTGTTTTCCTACCAGGCAGAGACAACGTGAAGGGCCATGTGTCAGGCACCAGACAATGAAGCATTGGTAATGAAGCATTAGAGCAGTGGTGGCCAAACTTTGGCCGTCCAGATGTTTTGGACCACAACTCCCACGGTCCTTTGCCATTGGCAATACAGGCTTGGAATTCTGGGAGTTGTGGTCCAAAACATCTGGAGGGCCAAAGTTTGGACACCACTGCATTAGAGGAAGGGATTGTGGACCCTTGGCTTGCCTTGCATCCTTGAAGCTGTCCTGACCCTTT
This sequence comes from Phrynocephalus guinanensis, assembly GCA_037367245.1. Lineage (NCBI taxonomy): Eukaryota > Metazoa > Chordata > Lepidosauria > Squamata > Agamidae > Phrynocephalus > Phrynocephalus guinanensis. The sequence continues at coordinate 13,433,361 of CM074751.1, read as the reverse complement.
CAAGAATGGTGCAGGATGCTACTGCATGGTCACTGTTCAGAAAAGATTCAACTTGCCACTTCTTTTCATGGAATGGCACCTTGTTTTGCTTTGCCTCAGGCAACAAATCCCTTGGGCCGTCCCTCCTGCCTTAAAGCACCGTGCATCACTGAGGGTTGAAGGAGTGGTGTAATGCCAACCAGGTGAGACATGGCTGCATGGGAAAAGTTCAGACAAAATGCAGCCAGATGGAGCAGTCCGTGCTAACCAATGAAGAGAAGGCGTTTGGTAAAATTAATGGCGCTGAATTACCAATTCATAAGCAGATCACCATCAGAGCCATTGGCACTAATAGCCAGGTGTCATATATTGCTCCTCTGAAAAATCTATTCATCTCAACTCATAGTGACCAGGGAGATCTGAGTGGGGTTGTGACGGTTCTCAATGTCCCTGTGACTCAGAAGATCCCAGGCTAGGTCAGACTTGTGATGGTAAAGGCCCTTTTGTGAGAACATTGGCAGGTGCACCTGGTGAACATCAACATCTTGATCCACTCTTAATCTGCAACCAGACAGGAGGAAGCAAGGAGACCCAGGAGAACGAGACCGTGGGCTTCATTAGCTCCGTGGGTGTGTTCCCTTTTCCTTGATTTCAGCAGGTATTCCATCAAGAGCCATGCCGGACACTTCTTCCTTGCCCAAGCTTGACTTTTCAAGGCAGCGGTGTTGCCAGCCTGTGGGAAGCTATGAACAAGACGCAAGGCACCCTAAAAGTCATTCTGGAGAGCGCCAACCTCCTATAGCAGCCTGGGTCTCACCAGAGGAAAGGACGCTGATTCAGCTGCCCTGGGGTGCTGGAGGCCACAGCGGTGGCAGGATGTCTCGGCTCTTTCCAACTCCCACGCTTGCCCTCTGTCGGATCCGTTGGGGCTCTATCTCATTATCTTCAGCGAGTGCTCTAAATAGTGCTGCATACAGGCTGGGGTTCTGTCCAGGAGCTCTGCATCGCCCGCCCGCCCTGATGGTGATTGCATGTCAAGAACATCTCAACCAGTCTGGCTTAGCTGGTGGGCAGAAAGCTGTTGGCTGGACAAGAAACCATGCAAGCAACGTCAACCTGCAGGTCACGGATGTGGGGCGGGGAAGCGGGGGCTACTTATATATAAAATAAATACTACTACTACTACTACTACTACTACTACTACTACTACTACTACTACTACTACTACTACTACTACTACTACTAATAATAATAATAATAATAATAATAATAATAATAATAATACCTTACTAGGATCTGCTTGCATAATTTGACGATACATCATGTAGTCCTAAATGCTTGGGAAGTGTTCGACTAGTGATTGGTAATACAAAAGCCAGTGTAGTTATCTTGTCTGCTATGTGATAATTTGATAATAATAATAATAAATTTATATGGAATCATTCCAATAAAATTAAATAAACTTTTGCATTAACAGATCATTGAGACACTGATAAGAGTCTCATAGAATTTCTTAAAATATTACAATCAGCTTCCCATCCCTGAAATAATACAAGTAGAATTGCAAACAAGGGCAATATTAGGAACACTGATATTTAACTGATACTGTACTTAGTTTGTTGGCTAAAGCAGACTTGTACAGTACTTGTTATATAATACCAGTAAGAGACTGTGCCTTGTATTTTTGGATAAACAACATGAACGAAAATGAGACGAATACCACGAAAAGATTAGATGACATAACAACTAAAAGAGAGTTGAATTAACAGCGCTTTTAAAAAAGAACCAGCGAGAGAAGTACTGGTAACAGCAGTTCTTGGAGGATGTTAAAGACCAACAGGCTTTATTTGGGTTAGGATTTCATGGGCTCCATCTTATGTCCCTGGAGCTTGTAAGTCTGTAAGCTGGTAGCTTTGGCTTATTTCCTGCGATAGTTGGTCAACAGGGTTGTCCCCTTGAAAGACCCCCTACAACACTTGACTGGTAACAAGCCTGACCCTCGGCAACTATTTAGTTGTCAAATACTTCCTTGCTTGAGGAAAACTCTGACTTAGGAAGGTGAGACAAAATGGTCTTTACTCTTTGCCAGATAGATTGAGAGAGAGGGAGAGAGAGAGAATCAACAAGACTCATCCATGCTTTGCATAACTTGACATTTTTAACTCAAAGAAGTACTGTTTGGTGTGTACACACACAGAGACACAGACATAGACAGAGAGAGGGGGGAAGCAGAATTTGGGGGCAGACTTTCCACTCTACTCCCCCACCCCAGATGTGGAGACCTCTGACCTGACCCTACCAATACATAAAAGAATTAGAAAGCACCCGCAAAGTGCAGGGGCCCTATTTTATTTTATTTTATTTTATTTTATTTATTTTATTTTATTTTATTTTATTTTATTCACAACAAGTGTCTCTAGATTTGCTAAATGATTTTCCTGTTTTTCACCCACTTGAAATGTAGTACCTAATGGCTTTCATTAGACTCACTAGAGGTACTGTGGACAATGCAGAGATTCTGTGCTTCCCACATCCTAACCACTGTGTCACGAACAGACTGTAGGGCTATTGTCTTGTCTGGGTATACCTCCCACCAGAATAAGATCCTCCCTCTAGGCCAGCTGTTCCCAAACATCGGTCCCCAGATAATGTTGGACTGTAACTCCCAGAAGCCTTTGCCATTAGCTGCATTGGCCAGGATTTCGGAGAGTTTTAGCCCAATAAGGCAATAACATCTCTGACCTAAGCTTGGAGCCCACTGCTCTAGACTTTAAAGCCCAGTAGCAAAATAAACCAACGCAGCAAAACTAGAAGTTTTGGACTCTTTGGTTATAGGTTTTTGTTTATAGGTTTTCCACCCTTCTGATATATTTCCCCCCTACAGCCTCTATCAGTCCCATTCTGTGTGGCCAATGGTGTAAGGAGGCGCTTCCCAGTCTTGGATGCCCAGATGTTCTTGGACTTCTGCTCCCAGAAATCCTGACCAGCCCAGCTCGTGGTGAAGGCTTCTGGGAGTTTTAGTTGAAGAACCATCTCAGGACCCATGGTTGGGAACCACAGGTGCCGAAGATTAGGGGAGTAAATGTTCAAAAAAAACATCTGGATGCCAAACAGGCTCCCAGCTGGTCGCCTACAGCCTTTGGGGAGGGGGAAGGGTAAGGGTTTGAAAAACATGTGCGTGGAAAATGTAAAGTTTCCTCTCCCCCAATACGCAAAAGGCTTGGGAAATCAAAATATTTTCCCTCTACATCACCACTGAGGAGACATCTGTGAATTGAAATATGGATTACTGACTGAGATTTTGGCTGGGCTCTGCCTGTAGGCGATCTTTCACTCATCTTGAACCAAAGAAGGGCGTCCAAAGATGCCTCCTAAATATCCATCATCTCTTTCCCGCATGCTCCACCACCTAGCGCAACAAATCGGCATGGCCACCTCCGAAATTCACATCTGGAATGGCCGCTCCCTCCCAACCGTTCAGCCTCGTCCAGATGTAATCTAAAACATCTGATTCATAAACCCCTTAAAATTGAGGTTTATGCTGGACATGCCCATTCAGCCGTTCCCACCACGGACTTCTTTGAGAGCTAAAAGGGGGCATGGGGATGCCTCCGGATGTGTAAATCTTGGGTAGATTTCTTTCTTTCCCAGAGATTTGTTTGATCTTGGGGAAAAGTGGAGAATATCAAGTTTCTGCAGTGCTTTCCCTCTCTTATACAACAAAGCTGAAGAGCATAGCACATTGTTTTGCCTGCCCAGAGTGGTTAGGAGGACATGCCACTAAGGTTCAAACAGGAGGATGGCATGCCGGTGTTTCTATTCATGCCTTTGTCTGGCCTTGGCCTTGTTAAAACCAGGACTGGGATTGAAGGACAGGGGAAGCAGGACTCCAAACAAGAAGGAATGGGAGATCTAGGCCTTGAAGTAAGAAGGCTATCCAGTAGAGATGGGCACGGAGATGTTCAAAATCCAAAAATAAATAAAGAAATAGATAAAGGAATAGACAGACAGACAGACACATAGACAGATACATAGATAGATAGATAATGAATGAACGAACAAACAAATGAGCAAACAAACAAATGAACAAACAAACGAACAAACGAACAAACAAACTGCTGGTTTGGCCGTTTGTGCAAGTTCGTCTATCGACCAAATAGGTGTTTGGTGCTTCAAAGTCCCGCCTCCGCTGGCTCTTCCCAGTGCAGCACTATTCCTGAGAGGGCACTTGTTTGGCCTGAAGACGAACTGGTACGAACCGCTTCGTGCCCATCTCTATCAAAGACACTATCCCTTTTCTTCAAGAGGCTGCTCTGTCAGCTGTCCTGAGAGCCTCTGTTAGAGGGTGTCCTGTTCATACCAAAAGCGAAGAAATATGTTAAAATTGGGGCCGACGGGGCTGCACGCGATGATTCCTCAAGTCCCTTCCAGCTTTCCATCCAGCTTAAAAATTCTAAGATTTATGTTTTACCTGCCAGGATAACCTGGCTGGTTTAGGTACTGCGCACCTTGATTTTGGTGGATGGGGAGGGGTACCTTCTGTGACTCTGCCGCAGGAAGCCAGATGCTTTGGACGGACTGTGCTCCTACTGCTCTAGAAGTTTTGGAGAGGGTAGCCATATTAGTTTGTGCAAGCATTCCAGGCTAAAATAAAAGAAAGACAAAAGACATAAAACGTGGCACTTTACAGACAAACATTAAAATATGAAAGTTAATCTTTAAGGAGCCTTGTGGTAGCAGGCTCAAGGTTCACTCAGTCTTCCATCCTTCCGAGGTCGGTAAAATGAGTACCCAGCTTGCTGGGGGGGGGGCAATGTGTAGCCTGCATTACTGTAATTAAAACTGTAAACCACCCAGAGACTACTTGAAGTGGTACGGGGCGACATATAAGCAGAACACTTTGCACTTTTTTATGTGTCTTTCATTTTGATTTGCTTTTCTTTGATTTTGGCCCGGAGCTCTAAAAGTGTAGGGCAGGAAAGGACCCTGAAAGGTCTTCTAATCTTACCCCCACCACTGGAGGAAATCCATTGAGGAGGATATATAGAAGTGACTGGACTTCCAACTACCATGGTCCCCAAGGGAAATGCCGAGGGAAGGCAGATGGGAGTTGTAGTTGAGCAACCTTGTGAGAGTCACATTCCCCTCCTTTGGCTTACATCCCCCCCCCAAGGCAGCCGTTCCCGATCTTGGGGCCACCCACGTATTCTTGGACTGCAACTCCCAGAAGCCTTTACCACCAGCTGTGCTGCCTGGGGCTTCTGGGAGTTTTAGTTGAAGAGTGAGAACAGACAAAAGAAAATATTATTTCACCCAGCACATTGTTAGTCTGTGGAACTCCCTGCCACAGGATGTGGTGATGGCGTCTGGCCTGGATGCCTTCAAAAGGGGATTGGGCAGATTCTTGGAGGAAAAGTCCATCACAGGATACAGACCATGAGGGAGATGTGTAATCTCCAGGCTTAAAACCAGGGTACTTCAAGGGCCAGAGACAGGGGAGTGGTATCAGGAGACAGAGATCCAGTCTCATGCGCTCCCAGATGCATCTGGTGGGGCCACTGTGAGATATAGGAAGCTGGACTAGATGGGCCGTTGGCCTGATCCAGCATGGCTCTTCTTATGTTCTTAACACCTATATATAAATAACACTCGGAGACCAAAGAATACTTTTTCAGAGAACTGTGTGTATGCGTGTATGTGTGTCTGCATGCATGCTTGTGTGTGCATGCACACACATGTGCTTTTCCGATCCCTGGGCACAGCCGGGGATGTGGCAATGAGCTCCTCCCAAGCGGCATCACGTGCATACCTGAGTAATCGCTGTAGGAAGGACAGCAGCCACCTGTTTCTATCAGCCTTGATTCTGTTTTGGAGACCGATGGAGGCATCTCGTTCGTCTCTAGCCAAGGGACGAGGGGAAAGGCTTGCCAGCAGGCGTCTTATTTATCTTCCAAAGCCAGAGATTGAGAATCCTACAGTTTCTGGAATGTGTTTCCCACAATCCTCAGCGACAGGGCCACAGACAATACCCTTTCTCTTGGCCTGGATGACATGAGGTTTGCGGAGAGCGTTCCCCAGCCACGTGGAAGAAGGGCAAAGACACAACAGAAGGGGAGCAAATAGGGATGGGCACAAAAAGAAAAATGAACTGCTGTTTCATTGCGTTGTTACATAACAAAATGAAACAAAACAAAATGAGGAAGCAGAATTTCGTTACAGACGAAACGAAATGGTGGGGTTTTTTTTGGTTGAAACGAACCATTTCGTTTTGTCTGTAAGCCGCTTGGGGGAGGGAAAACGTTTTTTTAAAAAGCTCCAGGCTTTTTAAAAAAACCTTTTTTTCGCTCTCCCAAGCCTCACCAGCTGATCGGTGCTAGGGTGGGGGGAGTCCCCCCCACCCCAGTGCTGAGCAGCTGGCAAGTGGGGCTTGGGGGGGTGGATTTTTTTTTAAAGCCCAGGGATTTTTTTAAAAAAATGTTGTCCCTCTGCCACTTTCCACCCCCCCCCCCAATGAACCATTTCGTTAGTGGTTTGTTTCCTATGAGGTTTTTTTTTTAAATAAAGATTGTATGAAACAAAACGAAAAAAATGTGGAGGGGAGGAAGGAAACAAAACAAAACATACTTGTTTCGTTTCATGCCCATCCCTAGTAGCAAATCCAAGGGGGGGAATTCCCCCACCTTTTCCCATTGCCATCAAGTCATCCGGCTTTTGCTCTGAGACAGACGGTGGGGGAAAGTGTGCCCAGGTCGGTTTGTTTGTCCCCCTTCCTGGGTCAACTTCTTTCATCCTCCTTTCTGCGGTGCAGAATCATGTCATTCCATAGACCGCACTTGCATTGCTGTTCTGCTTTGTCTCAGGGTAGCCAAAGTTCGAAACCAACGAGCATATCTGACGGTATTTGGAAAGCTACAAAAGCAACAAAAGTTTGGATAAAGTCACAGCAAGAATAATAATACTTGTGTACCATTCAGTCAATTCCAGCAACCTAAGTGAAGAATCAAACTCTCAACCTCTGATCCACATCCACAGAGTGGAGCTATCCAAAGGTCAACTGAGGCCAGGCCTACTAGAATGTCGCAGGCGCTCTCACTCTGAGTGGCCACACCCAGGGAGGCGTGGAAATCGCTTACACGCAACTGCGCCTTCTCTGTGGTTGGCTCCTCGCTCTGGAACCATCTCCCGAGCGAGTTGCGCCTTGCACAGTCCCTGCCCGCCTTCAAAAAAGCACTTAAAACCTTGCTTTATCGGGAGGCATTTGGCAACCTTTAATTTAATTTAACTTTTTTCTCCTCTCTGATGCCTCTTGCCAATGATTTTCTCTTATTATTGTATTGTCTCGTTTTAAATTTCTTTTTCTTTTTCTTTAATTTTTGTTGCTATTACCTTGTGTTTTATTGTTCTTTTAACCCTATTGTTAACCGGCCGGAGTTCCCTAGGACAGTGATGGGAACATATAGCACGGGTGCCAAAGGTGGCACTCGCAGCCCTTTCTGTGGGCACCCAACATCGCCCCTTCATAGCTACCTGTATACAGGTTAAATTACCGTATTGGCACTTTGCAAAAAAAAAATTAGTGGGTTTTGAATTGCAGTTTGGGCACTCGGTCTCTAAAAGGTTTGCCATCACTGCCCTAGGAAGACGGGCGGTATCATCATCATCATCATCATCATCATCATCATCATCATCATCATCATCATCATCATCATCATCATCATCCAGGCAGCTTGGGAAAAAATGGGCTTTCTTTTGGAAGAGATCTTATGTCCTCTCCTCCCCCTTTTTCCCCAATGGAGGGATTTCATGGCCCCATCTCAGGGGAGGGTGGGCGAGAGAGACGGCATTTTCCCCAGGTGCCAAGATGACTACTGAAGGGGAATCCCAGTCATAACAGAGGGAAGCCAAACAGTTCCACCCACACCCACTGGAAATGCCTCCTCCTCCTCCTCGGTTCCCACTGCCCTTATCTCCTGCAGCTGCTGGCCCGGCCAGCTTGTACAGGAGTCTTCCCGAGGTCCGTGGAGTAGATAGGCATCCTTCCGACAGCTCCTACACACTAGGTTTTGCGAGCGTTGCTATCGGCTGTCTGGAGCAGCAGGTGGGAGTGTGAATGACCGGCAGGTAGCAGGACATTTGGGGCTTGAGTTGATCTTTCCCCCCCTAAGAAGGCATTGGGGTGGGGTGGGGCTGGAGTAGAGCCGGGCCATTCTAAACCACCTCTGCCTTTTTAATCTTCCTTTCACTTTGACTTGCTTTTTTGACTTCCTTTATTTTAATTATCTTTCTAACTTTCCGCCTTCCTGGCTTAGCTTTCGTCCGCTCCTGCACATGGTAACAGTGAAGGTCGATTCCAAAATACGAAGCAGCGTTGAATAAGCCATTATCGAGATGCTTTTTTATGTTGACTCACCAGTGGATGTTTCCCGGCTTCGGAAATAAACACCAAGATAATGGGCTGCTTTGTCCGAGCCGAGGAATCTTTAAAATGCAACATTTCCCCTCCTTCCCGTCCTTGGCAACTTTTGTGGCTTTGTTCGCTGGCATGTTTGAGGGAGGGAAACAGAGCCCTTTTGGCCCTGCGCCCTGCTTCCTTGGCATCAAAAAATCCACGTCAGGGCTTATGACCATTCTGTTGTTCTCCCATAGAAGCCGCTCAGGCTTTCTGGGTTGCCCCCCGAAGCACCCCTTTTTAAAAATACTCAAAGTCTGCCATCATCCTGCTTCCACTGGCTAAATGGATTTGGATGATGGATGACCATTTTCTTGATAGAAACTTAATTCTAAAAATTAAATCATCCACCTGTGCCATCAAGTCAATTTTGATTTACGGCGAACCATTCAAGGGTTTTCAAGATACAAAATAAATAGAGGTTTCCCCTTCCCTTCTTCCAGGGGTGCCCTGGGACAGTGCAGCTTGCCCAAGGCTATCCAGGCTGGCTCTTCTCCCAGCAGTCCCAGTGGGGAACCGAGCTCGCAACCTCCAGCTCTACAGCCAGATAGCTAAACCACTGAGCTATTGTTATTATTTGTTGTAACCAGCAGTAACAATGCAATGCAACGCTGCAGCACAAACTCTGGTTCTAAGTTAAGGAAGGAAAAAGAAAGACAGATGTGTGGGGCGAGGGAGAGGGTGGGGAGTCTGTCTGCATTGGACTAATTTGGAAGGAGTCAGTAAAGGTTCAAGGAAAAGGAATTTCCTGATGATTAATGGCCCATTGGGTGGAGCTTCGTCTGGACTTTCACCCTAGCCTTTTGCAAGTCCCTCAGAGATAGTCTGTGGCTCTATTATTATTATTATTATTATTATTATTATTATTATTATTATTATTATTATTATTATTATTATTATTATTATTATTATTGTTGTTGTTGTTGTTGTTGTTGTTGTTGTTGTTGTTGTTGTTGTTTCCATGTATATACAGCCCATCTGGTGGCAAGGCCACTCTGGGAGGTTTATAACAGTTCAACAAAAAACACCAAATACAATATACAGTATATATATATATATATATATATATATATATATATATATATATATATATATATATATATATATATATGCATGTTAGGGTGGATTCGGGTTTCTTCCCGTGTAGAAATCTGGTTGTTTTGGCGACGTTTCGACGAGGTCTCACTCGTCATCTTCAGGCTGGTGTTCTGGCTTCTTTCTTCTTGAAGCAAAGCGTGATCTCAGTTGAAGTCCTTCTATAAATACTGCTGGGGGGTGTGGTTTGCTTGCTCTGTTGCTGATTGTAGGTTCATTTGTTCTTTTGTGATTTGCTGTGTGGCTGAGGCGATCGTTAAGGGCTTAACTGCTGGTGGGTTAGATGGCTGTTTAGAGACATCCTGTGTGGGTGAGGTGCTGGATGTGTGTCTATTAGCCTTTTGTTTCTTAACGACCTTGGTGATGGGTGTTCTGGTAGCATCCTGGGCTTTGGTGGAGTGGGGTCTTGTGTCTTGTGAATTCATTTTGGTCTGGCTGCGTGTCTGTGGTCTCCCAAAGTTTTTTTGGCATGTGTAAGTGTGCTCCATGTGGTGGCTGGAGTGGGGAGTAGCGGTAGATGGTGCAGTCGTGGTTTTGTTATTGGATGGTGGTTTCGTTTCATCTGTGGGAAGGGTCTGGGTTTGTGTTTGGTGTGGATGGAAGGTGGTGGCATCTTGTGTCCTTTTGGACCTGGTGTCAGTCTTTGTGACAGAGGCTCGTCTGTTGACCAGGGCTAGTTTCCAGATGTCAGGCAAGCGGGAGGTGTCATCACGTTTATTCATGTTGTTTGGGTGTTTCTCTATTTCAATGGCTTCCATGATTATTCGACTGTTGAAGTGTTCAGTTTTGGAGATGAGTTTGGTTCTTTTAAAATCAATTTCATGACCTGTTGTTTTTTATGTGCTGGAAGAGAGAGGAAGATTTTTCTTCTTTTTTGACTGCGTTCTTGTGTTCTGCGATGCGTGCGCTTATTCTCCTGTTTGTCTGTCCGATGTATGTGGCTGGGCAGACTTTGCATGGTATTTCGTAGACTCCTTGGTTTTCTAGCTCAATCTTGTCTTTGGGGTTTCTTAAAATGTTGGCTATTTTTTGTTCGGTGCAAAAGGCTGTCTTGATATTGTGTTTGTGGAGAATTTTGCTGATTTTGTCTGTGGTGCCTTTGATGTAAGGGAGGAGGGCAGTGCCGTTGTTCTCTTCTGTTTCTTGGTTCTTGGGGGGTGTTTCTTTTTGGATTAGTTTGGTGATGGTGTTTTTTTGGAATCCGTTCGCAATTAAAGTATTCGAGAGGGTGTG